>CAWUFW010002947.1:1200000-1800000 GCA_963921515.1 Calotriton arnoldi | reverse complement strand
TACCCATTAGGAACAGGCTGGTGAGCCCGAACAGGAAAGACTGAAAATGATCCCCTACACTTTATGACAAAACTTGCAGGGTGTCTTTGGTAGTTTATTTTTGAAAAGCAGAAAACTTTGCTCAATGGCTGCAGGAAACATGGTGGCCTCTCAGGAATGCTACAGTGTCTTTAGAAGAGCTGCTGTGGCGGGAGCTTCTCTAAAGGCAATCAAGGCAGGTGGAAATCTCTAAATGTGGTGGGTGGTCATCTGCCAAAGTGACGGCAGTTATGCCCTCTGCTACTTTAGTAGGATGGTGGGCTGCCTATCATACACTAAAGAAGTTCCATAGTCTGTGCCAGTCAGTTCCCTCCCACTTCAGTATTTTCTTCTCCTCCACTCATGAGAATTGAAATGGTAATTCTGAGGAAAAGATGATTTTTCATTGGTTTGAGATTAGACCATTTGTATTTCTGGTAGCATGAATATTCGAAAAAAGTGAATATTCGCTGATTGGCAATTTATTCTTTAGTTGTGTTAGCCTCTTGAGAATCTTTTCTGACAAAGGCGTATTTTTCTTTACCATTACTATTGTAATGTTAAAAAATATCTTGTTAAATTAGCATTTTAAATCATCAAGCAGCGGTTAATACCCACTAGAAATAAATGTGGAAAACAACTTAAAATTGAAGTCCCATACCTTTTGATTTCTTCATGTTGCCCAACTCACAATTCCATGTCTAACTGGGCAAGTATCCCAGAACAGTGGCATTAAAAAAAATTACGTTCCAGTTGAATAGCAATTAGTTACACAGGAGAGGTATTGGAAATGAAAAACCACAAAGGCCACAGGGCAAAACAGCATCTTGTAATTCAGTACAGCTCATGATTTGAACTCGAGAAATGAGGAAAATCAATGGGTTTATTTTGTTTTTTACTATCCTTTTTTTGTTACTTCAGGTATATCAACACATAAACTTACTGTTACTCAGGCTGCTTTCCTCAAGTTAGCTTTTCTTGAGTTTATTCTTCACGATATTACAAACCAATAAATGTCTGATGGCCCACTGTCTCAGGGATTCTGCTAGGAAAACAGAACTGTGCCTTGGGATGACAGGACATTAGAATGTAGGGACTGTGTCTCTCTACCACGTCAGTACCTGTCGTCCCGAATCCGGCAAGCTCACAGTGCCTCTTCTGAACTCCTAACCTTCCCAGAGTAGCAGTTGATTTTGGCAGACCTAGAACATGACCCTCTAGTCCCCAAGGCAAACGTGGAAACAGATCATCACCTTACGTCCCTCACTCATGGATGCTCTCAGTAAACAAAGGAAAGACACAATGCAAGTTTACAATACATTTATTGAAACTACCGTAGTCTATTATGAGGCAGATGTGCTACGATAAGTAGGAAAATACAACTATGCAAAGTAATCAAAATTACTAGCAGGCTGTAAAAAATAAACAACCCAACCATGGCAAATTATCTAGGTCTAGGTCTATTCTTACGTGTAAGTAAAGAGATATATTAGTGATCCCTGGAATTAGCAATGTGCCCCATACCTCTTGTGGGTTCATTCCAGGAAGGTCTCTCTGTCGGAATTCTCCTCTCTGCCCCCATAGGGACAAGACACAGTTTATATAATAAAACTACTGTGTTGGAAGGCTGCAGCTGGGCTACTGTGTTATGTCTAAAATGTTAGGAGCTGTTGCTGATCGTGCAAAAAACAGCACAATATGGTGTTATGTATTCTAGACGACCTTGTACAAAATGTGCACATGGAATTCCAAGAAGAGTCACTGAATAACAAAATAATATGTACAGCATATTTCTAAAATAATGTCACAAAAACAAAAGTGTTATGTGTGGCTGTGTAAGAAGAAGAAGCCTAAAACATCTAATACGCTAAACTAAGGGAGAACCAAGGTGAGTCCTGAAAGGACATCACTACAAAGCAATAAACAACCCATAGCAGTATTGTATACCATAACGTTAAGCACACTGACATAAAAATGTAAACAGTCTTAAATGGATATAAAAATAAAGAAAACCATTTTTGACAAAGGAAGTCCTACAGGGTACAGGAAAGACAGCATAGCTTGGACTAGTATCTATGAATAGGAGCCTGGTAGCAGTGAATGACTGTAAATGTTTCTGCCACTATCACTTGCTTAAAAAGTATCAGGGATGGGCAGATGGGACACACATTAAGTCAACAGGGACTAAAACCATGTGCAGATGATTTGTGTAGAGGCCACCAATTGGGATAGAATGAAATATAATCAAAAGAGCAGTCTAAAAGAGTAACTAAACCCAGAAATAGCAAAACTAAAAACCATTTAACTGCCTTCAGTATCCTATTCCTTGCTGTTTTACTAATTGCATTTAGTGCTCAGTTTTACATTTGACCAAGTCAGTGAGAGGAGTGCAAATAGTTATTTGCTCATTTTACTCAGTATCTTTAACATAGGCTACAGATGGTCGGGGACCTGGCTGCACCATCAACAGCTTGGTGGCTGTACATCAAGTTCTGTATTGGAAACTCTAAGGCTCATTGAAAAAAAGAAAATTGCCTTCTTTCAGCTGCTGAGACACTCACCTTGTCAGGACAGAATTTTCTTAGTTTCCCAAAATGTAAGTGGGTCAGAGCTGGAGGCAGGAGTCATCTGGCCTGGAAAAGCTTTCTGAAGTTGTTCAGAAGCTGGAATAAGCATTAGGTAAGCATTCTAAAATCCTACTATGGTAGGGTTTTCTGTTCTTCCAAAGATTTTCTTTTGTCAACCATTGGATCCCCGTTTATGATCTTTAGTGCTTTATGGAACAGAGTGTATGTTGAAGATATATTTTTTATATTTTAAGTTTTCAGTACACTTCCTTTGAACAAATGACCATAACATTAAAAATTGATTTATAAAAATGATGGACGTATAATATGAAAAAACAAATACTATGGGTGAGAAAAGGTAAAGTATTTTAGTAGTTCCATTCGTAATAGGTTATTTCAGCAATTTGCATACATTATCTCAGAAAGCATCAAAAATAAAAGCAAAAATAAGATCGGCAGTATTAGGCAATTGACCTACAGGTCGAAGTAACATTACAATTAAACGGTTAGGAGTGCCCTATGTAAGCCTGGTCAGTGGAGAGGGAGTACAAATGCAGGTTGAATAAAGTCCTGCATTTATATAAAGTAATCAATGGCAAACTATAGCAGTATCGGTCATCCATAGATACAGGCATATATCACAAATTGCTGTCATCCCCATATGAATCAGTTAAGGCAGCCACTGGTTGACTCCAGTTCTGTGAATCATCCGCCAGTTTAACATCTGTGTGGACCCAAGCTATTTTTTTATGGTGAAAAGAGTTTTAGTTTGATGTAAGGGTCTTTTGTGAATCACTAGCAGCAGGGACATCTTAAGGATTTTAGGAGCCCTGGGTCAAGCGAATTTTGGTGGCCCCTGTTCAGAACAGCTTTGAATTTATGATCCAATGTCAACTCTTTCATGCCCTATTTGGCCAGGTCCCTGACAGTGCACAGGCACACTCATGCTAATTCTACTTGTGTTTACAGCTAATATTCAGGGTTTGTGACTTGTTTTCATTATTGTAACGCAGCAGCAGCTCATAATATTACTGCAAATAATCTCTGTGACGCCCTCTCACTTCTCATATGTGAGGTCCTGTTTTGATCTAAAAAAAACTTTTTTTATGGCTGTTGCATGAAACATAAACACATTTCTCTGCAAAATGTCTGTAATAGACTCTCACTTATCACCCACATTAAAAGTAAATTAAGAGAAAACAGTATTTAAAAACAATTTGTTTAAGAATTTTTCAAGGTCATCAGGGTAAGAATCTCTGCAGAACAGAGCTGGCTCTCCAAGGGCCCCCCCCCGTGAAAGGCTGGGTCCTGGGCCAGAGTCCACTTTGCCCATGCCTTGAAATGTCATCTGACTAACAGATCAATATTAAGTGACAAGCCAATAATGACCTCAGAGACTGAATCCATTGTGATGGTTCAGTGGTTGGTGCTGCTTCCTAATTATCATAGATACCATAGGGTAGGTAAATCATTGTACCTGATAATTGTATTTATTTTTATTTTTTTTATTTTACGGAGTTTTATATAGCGTGAACTTGACCCAAAGGTATCGGGTATCAGAGCGCTTTACATAGCATCAGTTGCGTTACATGAGGACACATTCATTTTTTTGTTAGGCACGGGGAGATTAAGTGATTTGCCCAGAATCACAGGATGTTCAGCGTCATTGCCGAGACTCGAACCCGGTTCCCCAGATTAAAGGTCGACCGCCCTAGCCGTTAGGCCTTCTCCTCTCCCCATTTATCTATGACACTGTTTGTAAAGTGCCGACTGCTACTGACAGCAGCCTCAGGGTGGGTTATGTGACCAGATGAACAAGACAGGATTTGTAGCTGAAGGAGGTCTTACTATTCCATAAGATGCTTTTGATTGTTTAGGGCACTGCCATGACTTGGGGGCTTCATCTGTGTAAGTTAGTGTTTTATTTTAACACAAGGGTTTAGCAATTGTAATGATGTTCTAACTACTGTAGATGGCAATAAATACTTTTTAGTGTCTAAATGATGTTATGATAACACAATATTGGATTACAATATTTAATAAATCAAAGAAAACCAGCACCAAAAAAGAACATTCTACATATAAGTGAACCTACATGTCTATCTAAAGACCTTCACAAAGATGACTTTGCTAAACTAGTAAAGGGGACGTTGAGTGTAGAGAGTATAAAGAAAGTACTGTTGTCTTTACCCTGTTATGCATCTCTAACAATAGCCAACAATGGGCATTCAATAAAGTTCCATTGTCCTGTGATGGCTACCGTTTCTTATGCATTTTGACATCATTCACCAGATAGCCCTTTTGCAGATCTAGAAAAGAGATTTCTGAATCCCAAAAAGTTGAAATCTACTCGTGAGACTTCTTGTAAATGGAAATTAGAGGATTAATCATGCAGAACTACCGAAGAATAATGAGAGATGATGCTTGAATAACGCAAGAGTAATTCTGCATTTAGCACTATTTTTAGGCACAAAAATGCTCCATCAAGTCCAAAACAGATGCGAGGATGCATTTTTCATTTGGAAATAGCGCTAAATGCAGCAGAACATGAATAGTGAGCAGGAGCGGTCACTCGCTCTCGCTAAATGCACTTTTGCAGAAGGATTTTCCCTCACAAATTACTCCGCAAGGAGGCGTAATGGCATAATTATCAGTAATTTTGCGTCAAAGAGTAATGCAGAATTACTGAAATTACTCCAATTACTGCGGCGTAATCGAAATTCTGCCCGGGCCAATTTATCACCTTAGGTCTGATAATATACTTTATGTTTGATAATATACTTCATGTTTTATCTTGTCCACATGCAAGATGTACTCTTCTGTATGTTATAGCCACACTTTGCAGTCCTGCAGATAGATCCTACAGTCTGTTGCCACGCTGAATAAACAATGGTTTGTTTCTTTCCAGGGCCCACCCGGTTCCTTTGACTTCCTTCTCCTCATGATGGCGGACATCAGGAATGACATTGCTGAACTTCAGGAGAAAGTGTTTGGCCACCGGACACATTCCTCAACAGAGGAGTTTCCCTTTCCTGGGGAACTTACAAACTATCAAGATACAGTAGACTTTGGATCTGGAGAGGACTATAAAAAAAGAACTGTGCCAAAGGACTCACGAACAGACAAAAAACGTCAGCACTAAGTGCTTTGGCTGAATCGAGCTGTATTTTTTCAAAGATGTACAATGTATAAAAAATGCACTGATGAATGTAAAATATGTATATTATTTTCCAATCTCTTCCTTGCCTATTGCAATGTATCATGCTTTACCATCGTCTGTGTAGTCCTATAGTTACCAGTTGTTTATCTTATTGATAATCCCTGTTGAGTTGCGTATTTGGGGTACATGTAGAAGGAAAGTAAGAAACAACCTTATCACATTGGACCAATTTTGCATAAATGTTATAATCTGTTTACAATTTACAATGACCCATATACACATACTAACCAATTAAATAAGCGAAGCAATATTAGTGCCAAACAGTGGTGCCCACTGCTTCCTAAAACATTTATTAATCTCAGTGGAAGCCATTGCTGTCAGTCATTCAATTTTGTTTAAGATCCATGAAATTCCACAAATATGTATTAAAACGTGTACCAATACCCTCACAGCTGCTCATTAATTGTTTATAGAGTCCTACAATACTTCAGTGTGGGTTCAGACTGCATGGAGAAAAATAGAAATTACATATTATATGTCTGCAGATACGTGTATTCCTAATTAGGGATATAAAAGGGTTCCAGATGCTTGGCAATTTATGGTTGTCTGCTCAGTAGTGCTAGAGCACTGGGGCCCTTTGTCCAAATCTCCCTGCAACAGTGCTTTCTAGTTGTCTGAAGAATAAAGAGGAGTTAGCAACATCCACAAATTCAATTCACAGTGGAACCATTTGGCCACACAGTGAGGACTCAAAGTCGGCTGATGAGATTATGTATAGATCTAGTACAAATTCAGAGCCGGGCTGATATACACCAGTCTTAAGAATACATTGTAGAAATACAAAATCACTACTGGCAGACCAAACCGTCTGACAAAATTAATCCTTAACAACATGAAACAAACAAGAAATTCAGTAATGGCAATGCAGAAAATAAGGAACAGAATTTGTCTGTGCAAACGGCAAAACCAAAGTTCAAATGATATGCAATGAAAATATGTACAATATATTTGTGAGACTTTCTTAGCCCTACTTTGTGTTCTTCTAAAGGAGAACCTTACGCTTCTTCGGCTGCCTTGGGCCTCGGTATTCTTCTTACTTTTCCTACAAAGTCTATTTAAATGTCTCTGATAAGGAACGTTCAAGTTCATTAACAATGAGTTCCAGAATGAAATGTCTCAGTTCATTTATTAGAAAAGGGAATTCACTCGCATCCAGGAAAGGAAATTTGATCACATCCAAAATAAGATGTCTCAAGGCGCTTAATCTTAGCAACAAAGTTCACTGAGTTTCAGTTGAATCTTCACAGTTATCCAAGAATTCCCTGAATTCTCTCTCTCTGTCATTTGCAGCAAAGTAAGTCCATTCAGGTGAAGAGTGCCTCCAACAGGGCACCGTTGCTCATTTTGATCTTCTGAGTGCAGTCCCCTCACCTCCTCCGTCACTCGGATCAGAATCCTCACTATCTTTGGAAATAGCCTGGAGCCTTCTTCCCCTTGCGGAACTAGTCTCCCTCTCTCTTGTCTTCTCGGCCAAGGCTCTCCTTCTGTCACTCGCAGTTCTACAGCACTAGGCCCTTCGTCAGGGTCTGAGTCTGGTTCGTTCACATAAACAGGACTAGACTCTCCTGCTTGAGCTTCAATTACTGACTCTCCAAGACCCCGCTCAAGCAGAAAAAGTGCTGTTTCAGATTCTTGCTGGTCCGCTGCAGCTTGCCTAACCTGCTCCCGTGATCTCTCGACCACCACCGGCACTTCTGGAAGAGGTGCTGTTACATCAACAAGGGTACACGAACTCGGTGAGTGTGGATAGCATACACCCAATTGGGGAGAGCTCCGCACTTCACAGCAGTTGTCGTGACCAGAAAGATCTGGAAAGGACCATGTCAGCGCTCTTTCGCACATGCATTTTCACCAAGACCCAGTCTCTGGGACTAAAGTCATGGGGCAGCTCCTGATGTGACGGGGCTGTGGCAGCTTAACCTGATGAAACACAGAATACACCACATCAGCTAGCCCTTTGCATTAACCAAATATCATGTCATCTGTAATGTTCACAAGTGCATTTGCAGGTACAGCTGGCAATCCATTATGATTTCATGGGAGGACAATCCTGTCCCATGATCAGGTATGCTACGAAGATCTGTCAACATAAGAGGCAAGACATCTGGCCACTTCAAAGACGTAGAAGCACACACTTTTGCAAATCTGGATTTCAATGTCCCGTTAATCTGTTCCACCAGACCTGAAGCCTCAATGTAATCTCTGTTCAACTTGCAAAGCTGCACACAGCATTCTCAAGATGTTATTGTTGTTAAGTCAGGAATCCAAACCTAGGAATTAACTCCCTCAAAAGCAACTTGCCTATGGTGAGACTGTCATTCTTTCTAGTCGGGTAGGCCTCAACCCAGCGTGAAAAATGCACACACTCAATCACTAGGACATATCTCAGCCCAATACACACAGGCATATCACTGAAATCCAACTGCATCCTGCTAAAGGGACCACCTGATCTTCCTATATGACGCAATGTCACTGCAGTCCTTCTCTCTATATTGTCCTGTTGACATTCAATCTGAATCTGGATTAAACCAAGTCTACCGAAACAGCCTGACCATGGCATCCCTCCATACATGAGCTGGGCCATGATAATGCTTAGCCATTGGAGGCAAAAGACTATTTGACAACACAGGTCTTCCATCTCCTGAAACCCAAATCACATCCTCATCCCTCTTGACACAACCTGCATTAACCCAGCTCTGCTGTTCTGCCTCTGATACTTCTTTCTGAAGCCTTCTGACTTCTTCCCACGTATGAGCTGTCATTAACAAAAGGTTGTAGTTGGTCTTTTCTGTCCCTTCATTGATGTATTTGCCATTAAAGGTGCAAGCATTATGGGCACAGTACTTTGCGACCTCGCCAGCATATCTATTGCCAATGGTCACATAATCATCTCCTTTACAATGAGCAGCGCACTTGACATCATCAACCTGATCAGGTAGTTGCAAGGCCTCAAGGAGCTTTCTTACTTGTTCTCCATTCTGAATGTGGGACACTGAAGAGGTCCTAGACCCCTTCTGAGACCACACCTTTCCGAAATCATGAACGACACCAAAGCCATACTGACTGCCAGTGAAAATGGTCACTGTTTGCTGGTCAGAGACACAGCATGCTCTAGTAAGAGTAATCAATTCAGCCACTTGAGATTTTCACAAGCTGCTCAATTTGCTTGTACCATTCTATAGGCTTCTCTCTCAACTTGGGGAAATAATTGGATAATGGCGTAAGATCACTTCTACTCCAAGGAACATGGACATAACATCCACTGGGTACTTCCCACAAGTGCAAACTTGTAGCACCCGTTTCTCCTCTATGGGAGGAAGCGATTCTCCCAAAGATCTCTTCGGACCTTTCTTCTTCACCCATTTATCTTCCCACTTATCTAGAGCACTCCAAATTCAAATGCTTTGAGTCAATTCCCGAATTTGCAACTTCATTCCAGGTATTCTCAGACACTCTATGTCCTTATCACTAAAACAAAGTCAGTGGCTTTTCTGCAAAGCTTTAGTCCGATCCAGATCTACTTCATATTTCTGAGCTACTTCATACACTTTGTCGTAGGCTTGCCTTGCTCGTCTAATAACATCCTTACTCAAAAACAAAAGTTCACTTTCCTGATTAGTGTCCAATTGAGCCAATTCAAAACTTTCACTTATCATTTCATCCAATTCAAGTTTTAATTTACCTACATCCACCAGGTTTACCCTCAATGATGACTTAATCGTTCCTTGACTCATTTCTATGCTTCCACTCGAAGTGGCATTAAGAACCTTCGACCACTCGTCTAACTCCTGAATGTTAAAACTATGTTGCACCTTAGGGGCTTTAGGTGCTGCCCCCTCTATAGGGGTGCTACTGTGTGCCTTTAAGGGTGTCTCCTAGGTAAGCGTACCTAGATCTGGCAATCCCGGGAATGACCTTAAAGATCCAAATCCTGTCTGGTTCATTGTTGAACCTGCACATGCCCAACAAGGGGAACTCACATTTATTGGAACTAAGGGGACAAATCTTCGCACGTTCAAACTTGAAGGAACATTCTCTGAGGCTTTTATTTGTTATATTCCTTGTGGAACTAGGGTTATATAGAGGAACCACAGGATCAATGGTAACCAGGGCAGTGAGAGCATCTGGGATATTAAGATCTATGGAGGTACCAGGGGCACACATCCCTGGATTCCCTCCCATCAAATTTTGATTCACATTCACAGGGGTAGCTCCAGTTGCATTAGGATTCACATTTACTTGTGTGATAGCCACTCCAGAATTTCCACTTGCATTAGCGCTTTCACCTTTCATTGATTGGGTCTCATTATATGGAGGTGGAGGTTCTGACAACAACACGTTGAAAAGACTATCACTAGAGTCACTGTCACTATTTCCGTTTCTCTCATCTTGTTCTTTTGTCTCACCCCCTCTTTCTCTGTTCTTCTTCTCTTTTCTTCTCTTCTCAAATACATTACTTGTTAATGCGGGATACAATTTGGCCCCCTCTATCATGTCAGTTCTACACTTCCTCTATTCTGCATCCTACCTTGCATCAGCATAAGTATGCACTGCCTTTCTAGCTCTTCCCTGATACTTTTCCTTCTCTCTGGCATGAGCCACTCACTCCCAAGCATTGAGCGCTTCAAACTGTGTATGTCTAGGCTGGGGTTTCATCGCAAAGAATATCCTCCTTAAATTTTCAATGATTCTCACATTAACTGTACCATGGCACGGAAACGCCACTGCACCTTCTTTCTCAGTGATCTTATGCCATTGTTTAAGCCAAATACAGGTATTGAGCCCTGCATTTACTGCCATATAATGGCCTGCAGTATCTTCAGGTGGTGCCTCCTCTCCTTCTCTAAGAGGTATCATCACATCTCCCCAAATCAAATCTTGTATAGCCCTAGAGCATTTCATTTTTAGGTAAAATGTCAATCACAAATAGAATTTCATTTAAACCAGGAAATAATGGTTTACCCACAATTCTCTTTTAGAATCATCCACCAATAACAGCACAGCACTCTGTGACGTAGCCAGCCAATAACACCGTGGCTTTACACCAACCGACCAGTCTCCGCACTACACACCGTGACATCAATCTCACTCCTATCAGCAGTTCACCCTCTTTACAATTTTCACAAATGCACTCTCCTCAGCAATACGCATCCAAACAAATGTAAAGCAATTGTAACAAATAACTTTGTCTGCTCCACTAAAGAAATCAACAGTATTCAATCATACAAAAAATGATTTGGAATAACAATTTTCGACCAACTCCGACATGCACTCGAATGAAACTGCCACACTAACCATGCCACACTTTTACACACAAGATAAATGTCCCAATCTCAATTATGCTGTTGATGCCATCTCATGAAATGCACCACAAAACCTTAGCAGACAATTACAATACAGTGTCTTCTACACTTTTTAATATCATCCTGGGATCTTAGGCCACGTTGGACCCGATAACAATTTTAACTTCTGCAGGTTAAGCACCACATTCACACGCCATTTGAAACATCTCTGCCAAACATCACACAGTCATCATAAACACAGCAAGCTAAGCACTAGCCATTCAAATGTGCAACCCTATTGTTACTCACTCCTCCGCTGCTACAGCTCTGTTCCAAACCGCTGGAACTCCGCCGATCCTCCAAACCAAAACATGGACTCTAGGACTGGGGCTGGGATCTGAATTATTCTAATATAATGGTTTCTAACTCCCCTATCTCAAGGCCTAACCATCCTCGCTCTGCTACAAGTCACTAGAGTACTTGGGCCCTTTGTCCAAACCTCCCCGAAAGGGAACTTTCTACTTGCCTAAAGAATAAAGAGGAGTTCGCATCAGCCACAAATTCATTTTACAGTGTAACCTATTTGGTCACACAGTGAGGACTCAAAGTTGGCAGATAAGATTAAGTATAAATTTATTACAAATTCAGAGCCAAGCTGATATATACCAGTCTTAAGAATGCATTGTAAAAATAAAAAATCACTAATGGCAGACCAAACCGTCATACAAAATTAAGCCTTAATAACATGAAAGAAACAAAAAATGTAGTAATGGCAATTCAGAAAATTAGGAACAGAATTTGATGATCAGAAATGATTTGCGTTCTCCTTGCCTATGCAGGAGTAAAGCCAGATTATCTAACTAAGTCTAACCTAGTTAGTATGAATGAGGAAACCCTAAGTAGATCCAATAAAGCAGAAAGGCCTCAGCATTGTGGAGACCTTCTGTAGAAGTATAAAGCCACACAGCAGAGAAAAACACAAAGTTTTGTACCCCTCGAAGTGTAAAAGGAATCTGTGTAAAGCCGAGGTGTGATCAACAAAAGTAAACCCACAAAAGAACATTCGAGAATCCCATATCACATGTCTCAGGGCTCTTCCACCTTCTCACAGTAAAGCTTTGGCAACTACCCTTGAAAACTCTCCTCTTCTGATTCGCACTTTAGAGCGTCCTTGGATTCCTTCTGTCTCCAGATATAGTACGGGCAGTGGTCCTCTCTTAGTTCGTTAACGCTTCTCGTCCTTCCCAATAAAACTCCTCCCGAGACTCACTATCTCTAATACACAATGTACCTATCACTGACTATGACATCATACAAATGCACCTGCAGAGGACAGAAAAACACTGCAACCCAAGCAAGCTTTCGCATTGAAGGTTAAACATTAAAATCCAAATGCTTAAAGCCATTGGTCAAATTAACGTAGAAACCTTTAACACGTTTAAATGCATGGTTATAGATACATATACAGTCATAATGCAAATGCTGATTACCATTTAAATGAACACATGATTACACAGGAATTAGCAATATTATTCAAAACACTCAAATGCAGATATATATGAAAACTGCAATTCAGTGACACTGTAGGGAAAACATTAGTATGCACATTCATATAAATGTTGAGATTATACCGTAAAATGCACCTTCTATATCTGTTCAAGTGCACACCATTACATTAATGATATTAAATCACACAAATACATGAAACCGTGTGTATGTATATATGGCATGGTCAAAACAAAAAAGGGTGGAGCCAAAATTACCCTGCTCCAGTAGAATACAATAAAATATGCATGCAGGCTTTCAAGTAAATTCACCTAAAAACTACAATCAAAGAAAAATTCAGAGACAGGCTAAATACTAATAATAAAATGCTAAAGAATATTGTTAATTCACAAGTAACATTTCCTTATGAAACATAATTACCATCCCAGACACGAGTATAAGTGTACACAAATTCAGGGGTGTCATTGCCCTGTGCTACCCCACCCCATCCAGTAGTGGTCTGGCAAGACGAGCCACATTCCTCTCCGTCCAGAGGTCTGACTTGAGGAGGCGCACTAACAGTGCGCCAACTTTTGCGGGAGACTGTCAAGAGGCACACTGACAGTACGCCTCCTATGGGCCTGTTTGCGCCTGTGCCCACATCTATAATAAGTTAACAGACAGAATGTTCCTGGAGGAATTATTAAAGTATACCTTTCAATTAGTTAGTGTCTCAATCCAACAGTATAATTAATATACAGAAAACATAATCAAATCATAACTAAAAAATTTGACTTTAGGCAAATTGGTGTAACAAGACTGTTCTTATTTAGTTCTTGCAGTTTTATGTAGATCATACAAAACATACAATTCAGGGACAACAATACAAGTTCAAAAATATTAATGCAACAACACTGTCACACCCCACATGATCAAACCAATAATTACAGAATGATTCTAAACAGAAGAACGCTTGGGAGCAATAAATCCACCTAACCACATATGTTTATAAATCCTGAGTCCAGTTGAGGTTCTTCTTCTTTACTCCAAAAATCATTAGGACTGATAAACAAAATAATACTGTAAATGAGGTAGAGAGGAAGAACGGTTGACATTTCGGTCTCTTATGGCAAAGCGGTCCACGAGACCATCATCAGGACACAGTGTAGATCTGCCCAGACTGGGACAATCCCCTGAATGGTCTAGATTTTGACCATCAAACAATGCTCAATGTGTAATCTATCCTGCGGGTAAAGTCATTTTCCACTTGCACGTCCATGTAACTCACATCGGAATGACCTCCAAAAGTCGCAATTTGCCACACACCCATGCAAATGAGGGAACTCTCTCCCTAGTGTTACATGTGCACCAGCGCTATCAGTATTACAGACGGGAACGCACAGGCATCTGCAGCCCCTTCTGTAATACCATTGTGCCCCAGTGGAGCACAAAGTAGGTGTACATGTACAATGCACCCTGGGGCACAATGTACAATACGGCCCCAGGTCACCTGGACATGTGTTCCTTTCCTGGGATACATTTTGAGGAACTTGTTTCCTGGAAGCACTATTTTAAGACCATCCATGTCAAGGTCTGCAATATATCGCCAGGTCTCCTGGATCAGTGAACCATTCCAGGCATCTATGCTTGACCTCATAGTAACATGTTCAAATCCTGGTTAGCCCACTCAGTCTTTCATCCTTCCTATGTCGATGAAAGCAGTTCCATTGAGTGAGTAACAACAAACATGCTATTCAGTCCAAAGATGAGAGCACTAATGTGGGAAACCACACCTTGAAAATAAGGGAACCCCTCTCCGTGAATATTGCTGTGGACCTGGTCTGTCCGTGCATTCTGTAGCACCAAATAGCGCAGGATGCACACAATCCGAGCCCAGCACCCTGCACACTTTGTGACATCCTGGCCTAGGAATCTTTTTTTATTGCAATGACATACTGTTTATTTGCCAGGGTGTCTTTGCCAGATGTTTTCACTGATAGTTCGAGAGCATGTGTAGATGATCAGGTCACCAAAAGGTTTTCGCAGTCACGGATGAGCATTTTATTCCCAGCGCCTCACTGGCCCTTGAACCCGGTTTGATAAGAGGTACATTCCAAGCAATGTTAGCAGGAGTCCAGTCACAGCTTTCACCAAATTGCCATACGTTATGATTTTTTTTAAATTCTCTCCAGATTTTTCTTAAATAATTAGTATACATAAGTGTCACATAATGACTAAAATAGGACAGAGTTCTACAGTTGAAGATTTCTTCAATAACTGAAGGCTGCCACAAGGCAAAATCAATCTGACTCCGTGACCCCGATTTTGAGAGGGTCAGAAGAGGGTGAGGTGTTTACCAAACCTGATCAATGTCATTATCCTAGGATGAGGTATTTACCGGGTGGGGGAAGTACCTCCTGTCCCATATTTTTCTCTTGTAAGTGACGCATTTCATGCAGAATAGGTATTTTTACGCACCGTACTCCACACGACTTGCCCTTTTTTCTGGGTTTTTTCCTATGCTAGATTGTGCCAGGATTGACCTTCCGAAATCTGGCAGGGGTAAACAGCTGGGTGCAATAATTATCAGTGCTCGAAATGTCAGTCCCTGCACATGCTCCTGTTTGGACAGAGATAGGAATCTCATAACCAGAGTCATTATTTAAAAGTGGTTTCTGGCAGCAATTGTTGGCTTCAAGTAGCAAGACGTTTTATGAGGTCTCCAGTGGATCACAAAGTGACCCTCTACCAAGGCTTGTATTGTTTTAGGTGGAATCAAACCCGAGTACAGGCAGCTCAAAGTCTGAGGGCTGCAGGTGAGGCTGTATGGGAAGTGTCTGTCTGGGTGAAAGCACCACTTGTGGCTGACTTTCAATGATGTCTTTGCTTATTACAAACACTGGCTCATCAGAGATGGTCCACATGACTAAAGCATTTTACTTTTCAAGGAAAGGTTACAATAAGGCCTCTTCCATCCTAGTTGCATTGGCCCACTTTCCCTTTGTCCGTCCATCTAAGCAGCTGTTTCTGGACATGGTCTCATATCAGCTCCCACAATACTCACACTCCTCAGTTTAAATCTTCCCAGGCAAGCAGCATCTTCCAGCACAGTAGTTTTCTCAGCTCCTCTGCACTCGGACCACTTGGAAAAAAGTCCTCCAGCAAGGATGCTCCTTTCAGGAGAGGAATCAAAAACTAGCTGTGGACCATAAGGCAGGAAGTTGCTACTACCAGTTCTGAAGAATATTACTGGAGGCAGACGTTCAAGACTAAGGGGCTGATTTTGATGTCGGTGGGACTGCCACCGACAGGCCGTCGGTGGCAGTCCCACCGACAGACAGCACTTCGGTCCGACAGCCGCATTATGATGCAGGTGGTTGGACCAAAACTATCACAGGGAAAGACCGCCGCCTCTGACAGGATCTATGATCTCGTCGGGGTGGCGGTTGGAATCATATCCCTTGAATGGTGGCAGTGCCGAGGCAAGGACCACAGTTGGGATTACGATGTCCCTTTCCAACAGCCTTTTCATGGCAGTCCGACCACCATGAAAAGGCTGTCAGAATGGGACTTTGAGGACCCAAAACGGGCCCCCATCCCTCGTGCCCCCATGCACATTCATGCACTGTGTGCCAGGCACCATGTGGTGCCTGGCACATGGTGCATGGATGTGCAAATAGTGCTCTTTAACACTGCGGCTTGTGCTGCAGCCCTTCTCTTGAGCTGCAGCACAAGCTGCCATTTTAAAGAGCGCTTTCCGACCACCAGCACGGCGGTCGCATCATAATTCGGCAGTCAGACCACTGACTGCTTATCAGGCGGTCTCCTGACCGCTGCGATAGCGGTCGACGGACATTGTAATTAGCCCCTGAGTTAGAAACAACTCTTCAGTGCTCCAGCAGGCAAACTGAAATTATGTGAAAGCAGGCAAAAATGCCTCCTCTTTAAATTCCAGTCAGCTTGTCGCCTTATAGTGGATAAACTGTGATTTTTTTTTTTATATGGAAAATCATATTCCTTTTGAAGATGAGCCAGCACTGTCAGCAAGGTGATACATTTCCTGCGTTAGAAATGAGTGTTGTGGTGATTCCGGTCAGAAAATAATATGCCATTGGACTCCACCCTAACTACGTATAGGCATGAAATATATAATATTCCCTGTCCATTCACACAGTACATGGTAACTGAAATCTATGTTCCCCAATAGCCTTTTCAGACCAGGTTACCTGCATGCTGTAAATTTGGCTCTGATCGCATTTTACAATCAAACACAAATTAAATATCAAATTTTATTTACATTCCTGCAGGCTTCCTGGAGATAATGGATTGGAAACTACCCATTACATTTTTAGAAACTGTTTGTCAAATATGGAAAAATTGACCTACACCTGATTGGCACATTTAATTTACGTATATGTCCCTAGTAAAGTGGTATAACATGTACCCAGGGCCTGTAAGTTAAATGCTACTTGTGAGCCTGCAGCACTTGTTGTGCTATCCACCTAAGTAGCCTTATAAAAGATGTCTCAGTCCTGACATTGCAGCCTGTGTACAGTTTTAAACTACCAATTTGACTTAGCAAAAAATAACCCCTTTGCTAAGCCTAAACTTTATTTTTTAATACATATGAGTCACCTCTAAGGTTGTCCCTAGACAGCCCTCAGCCCAGGGTGCAGTGTATGTAAAAAGTTGGACATATACTTTAAAGTTTTATGTGTCCGGATACTAAAAAACTCTTAAATTCATTATTCACTATGGCAAGGCCTACCTCTCCCATAGGATAACATTGGGTTGCCTTATAACATTTTGTAAGTTATAACTTTTGTTTGGGAATAGGTACAAATATCATGTTTGGTCCCTAAAGAACTGTAATGTAAAATCCTCTTTAATGCTAAAGTCAGATTTTAAATCACAATTCTGAAAATGCCACATTTAGAAAGTTGACATTTTCTTGTCCTAACCATTTGGTGCCTGCAGCCTGTGTCCTGGGCCACATGACTGTTTGCAATTGGCATTTGTGTATTCCTCCCAGACAATGAGACAAAGGGGGGCTAGGAGTTGGCAACATAGGCCATCCTGCCTGGATGGGAGGGGCAGAACTGTTTCCTACCCCACTTAAATTTCAAAGGAACTGCCTCAGCGCACTCACAAACAATGTCACACCAGTCTTTTTTCATTCTAGGCCTCTTGGAGTCTGCGCAGGGAGGAACAATTACGATGTGGTCTTAGAAAGGCTTTATCCATGGACCTCAGGGCGGCATGAGTTTTGGGGGCGGTGGCCTCTTCCTCCTTAACTGGGCCATCGCTGGAATCACCGGCACCCTCCTCCCACTCTTACATGCCGCCGCCGGCAGCAAACACAGGGACCGCCACAGCTGGCACATGGGCTAGCAATGCCACTGATGCCATGAAAGCTTGACTCGAAGGTAGGAAGGACCATTCCCCATTAGCGATTTGTGAGTGAAAGATAGGAATTTGAACAACAAACGTTTCTTAACTGGAAGCCAGTGCAAAGCTCTTAGGGTAGGTGTCAAAGGAGTACCAGCAGGAAGTCTATAGACTAGGTGGCAGCAGTGTTTTTGAACCCCTTGAAGTTTGGAGAGGAGCGTCTCATTGGCTGCTAAAAGAAGAGCATTGCCATAATCCAGATGACTGCTGATAAGGG
Organism: Calotriton arnoldi; assembly: GCA_963921515.1. Taxonomy (NCBI): domain Eukaryota; kingdom Metazoa; phylum Chordata; class Amphibia; order Caudata; family Salamandridae; genus Calotriton; species Calotriton arnoldi. Next base: position 1,781,763 of record CAWUFW010002947.1, on the reverse strand, counting down.
CCTGGACCTGTGTTCTCCTAGAGCTCAAGAGAATATTTGTCTAGTAGCCATAGTGTTTTGAAACATGTACCACAGGTGACTTGATCTTTCATGGATAAATTAGTATCAACCAGGAAGCCCAGTTTTGTACTACTCTCACAAGGTACGAAACCGGCCCTAACTCTGTAGGCCACCAGTCATCTGACTAAAGTTTTTGTGCTTTGCCAAACAAGATAATTTCAGTCTTTCCTCCATTCAATTGAAGACTGTTAAGGGTCATCCACGTGGCCACCTTACGCATGCAGTCAATGAATCTGACTTTGGACAACACAAAATCCTGCCCAATGAGATTATCCATTGGGTGTCGTTGGCGTACAATATAATTTGAAAGCTGCAAGCATGAACAATCTTAGCAAGAGGGACCACAAAAATGTTAAAGAGGGTAGGGATCAGGGAAGAACCCTGACAAACCCCTTTGTCTATGGTCATAGATCTAGAATTGAAAAGATGTAGGGGCAAATTTACAAGAAACTAACGCAGCGTGGTGCGGCAAGTCATTTTGCTGCGCCGCGCTGTGTTAGTTTTGAAGCACAGGGATGGGACATATTTACAACAATATGTCGCATCTCTGTGCTTCCCCCTGCACTGGCGCACAAACTGCTGCCATGCGCAGGCACCCTTGCACCATGGTGAAAGGATGCCTGCGTCGTGGGGAGCTTGTTTTTCTGCAGGGAGGGATAACTTCCTGCACAAAAACAATCATTTGAGGTGATTTCCTCTTCCAATGTGTGCTGTAGAATGCAGCACGCATTGAAAGAGGAAAAAAACTAGGCGAAATGAAAATATTTCTCCTCGTTGCACCTTGGTGGCGTAGCATTCTGACATATTTCCAGATTTACAATTCCTCGTAAATCTGGAAATGCATCAGTGGACATGGGTGTTGCGTGGGAACAACCACAGCAACACCCATGTCACGCCCCTAACAAGCAAAGTGTTGCGTGTAAGGGGGCGTTATTTACAAGCACAGGAAAAGTCAACCAGGATGGCTTTACCTGTGCTTGTAAATATCACTCAGCAGGTTGCGCCGCCGGTTCGTCACGCAACATGACGCACCAGCATGGCAAGGGGCTTGTGAATCTGCCCCGTAGTGTGACCACTTGGGTTCTATCGGCCAGAAAATCTTTAAGTCAATCTAGGGCCTTCCCGTCAAAACCTACCTGAAGTATACAGGAGGCCACAGGCCTGTGGGTGGGAAAACTCGAAGATTCTTCCACTTCAAAGCTGGCACCAGTTATAAAAATAGGACCCTTAGACACACTCTTCAGTTCACTCCTGGACCTGTAGAGAACTTTCAGAGCAATGCCTGCTGCCTGTGGCCACCTGTGTACCTCAGAGAACTGCCCTGGTGCCTCAAGAGGACTGCCCTGCTGCCTTAAACCTGCCTTGTGCCCTCAGAAGGCTGCCCTGCTGCTTGAGGACTGCCTCACTGCTAGAACCCAGGACTACCAAATTGACTCCAAAGGCTGGCCTCCTGTTCTGAGCAAAAGAGACACAAAAAGCTCCAACAACTTGAACCTCCACCTGGACTCTGCTTGGAGTGAGTCCTACCCTCAAAGTGGTGCCTACCCAGTCCTGGGTCCTTGGAAGTGGTGCTAAAGGTGCTCAAACAGCCAAAACTCAAACTTGGGATTACAAAGTTTTTCAGCCAAAATGTGCTCTGAGAACAGACAGAAGACTGGGACCTACCTGCTCGCAGATCCTTCCAAGGTGCATCGCCAGTTGCCTGACTTTGCGGTAGCTCCCACTAAATTCTTCTCCGCACCAGAAAATCCTGTTCAGTGGCTCTTTGCAGAAGGGGAATCCAGCTTCTTGGAACTCTCGTCAGCTACAGCCTGCAGCTTCGTCCATCTGGAGATTTTCGACTTCCAAAAAAGTGACAAAGTCTAAATGTAGAATTCTTCACTGTGACTGTGTCCAGCGGCTCCCCAATGGTGACGTCTCCTCCTCAGACACCGCCGGCTGCCTAACTCAGCTGAACTTTACCTTCCCAGACATTTCTTCTACGTCCGAAGGTAAGCCAATACCAGGCCCAATCCACTACATACATCTGAACAGCACTCCATCTCAATGGGCCATAACTTTTGACTTTCCCCGGACTCCAGTGACTAGATGTGAATTTTTGTGGTTTTGATGTAAAAAAAAAACTTAGCTTGCGGCCGGGTCCGCCGTCTCTGCTCCTGCTCTCCTGCGTCCAACTCCAGGAACAGGAGTGCAGCATTGTAATTGGACTGAGCGCCGTGACACAGCGCTCAGCCAGGGGCTGGAGGGGAGGGCATGTTCTCCATGCAGGCTGTAATGCAGCCTGCATGGAGAACGGGGAAAGTGCGCATGACTGGTTTGGGCGGCACGAGAGGGCCGACCAGTCATTGCTCACTTAGGAGTGGGCAAACCACTCCTCCCCTGCTCCAAAAGCAAAGCAGCCCCACCCACCCGCCTGCCCACAGAGCAGCAGGACACGAAGCATAAAATGATAATGACTCTAAGTTATTATCATTTCATGTTTCTACTTGGCACTGCTTAAAAGCAGTGGGGTGACGCTCCTCCACCATAGCGGAGGAGCCGCCACTGCTCTTTATACCTTCTTCCTCATTCATTCTCTAAGGAGAGAGGCGTGGGGAGTTGTGTATCCAGCTTCTTGCATCTATATTGCTGCATCATATTCAGCTTCTTACATCTATATTGCTGCATCAACAATGCCTCAATTAGAGACAACGAAAGGCAGGAAATGGTATCAAAGCATGCTTCCCTCCACATTAGCTCTGTGCTCATCCAGACAACCTTGCAATGTTGCTTAGTGCACATAACTTACTAAACAGCAGAATGAAAGATTTTCTCTTTCATGCATTTTCGTTATTTTTGTTAACGTAACTAATGTCAGGCTGTTTAAGAAATAATATGGTGATCTCACACACCCAGTTAGTTATTATCACAATTCCATATATTAGTTTCCTAGACCATAAACGTTCCACATAGCACTCTAAAGGATTAGTGCAGCCATTTTTAACATAAAAATAAGCCTCATTTATATGTAACATGCACAGGTTGTCAGGAAAAGACTTGGCAGTAATTTATTAGTGCTCAATGGTAGTTGTGTGACCTTAATGTGGACTTGCATTGATACTGTTGAAATGCCAAGGCCTTCTCCCTAGAAAGACAGTCGGGACTCCAGACTAATTGTCTGTGGAAGAAACAGATTAAAAAACAACTGTTGCACCCGGACCTCCTATGTGGCTAATCCCTGGAGAAGCAGGAACCAGTAAATCCTGGTTCAAAAACAAGGTTAACACCATGACTCTGGGCCGGATTTAAATTTCGGCAGATGGGTTACTCCATCACAATGGTGACGGATATCCTGCCCGCCGAAATATAAATCCCATAGGATATTATGGGATTTATATTTCGGCAGGCGGGATATCTGTCCCGTTTGTGACTGTATAATCAATCCAACTCTTCTAGCCTCAGGAGAAGTGGAATAGGAACAAATTGATAAGATGGGCCTCATGGCCATTTACTGGTAAGGTTATCCACAATAAAAAAAAGCCCCAGTTATGGAAAACTAAAACAAAAGCTACCCAGCAGTAAAGCAAGTAAAAATAGCACAGGCAAGCCAAATTGGATGCAGAGTTTTCTGAGGATTCTTGTAATATAGAAAATTATTTAAAAGAGATAAATATGCTGCTGATGTAGTCCATTACAAAGGTGTCCACCCTAACCCTGGGCGTAGTTCGCGTAGTAGCACTATGCGTAGCTACGCGAAGTGCACTTCGCACTATGCGAGCTACGCGTAGCACTACGCGAACTGCGTAGTGCGGTAGGAAATGCTGTTCGCGATGATTGCACAGTGCCGGATGCTTGTCCGCACTGTGCAATCATTGCAAACGGCATCTTGCACAGTGCAAGCGGTCGTTTTCTGCCGCTCGAGTAGATTTGTACTCGAGCGGCAGCTTTCTCAACGCGGACTGGTAGTTTCTCATCGCGAGCGGTCCCGAGCATACGCGACCACTTGCAACGAGAAACCTGACCTCCCCGCGTTGAGAATCTCGTCGGGAGGTTTATTTTCCCACGCTCGCGATCGGCAACTTGATGTTGCTGATCGCGAGCGAGAAAAAGTCTCGCCGGGATGTCATTTTGCTCGCTCGCGGTCGCCAACTTGGCGTTGAGGACCGCGAGCAAGCAAAAAATGACCGCTACGCTACGCGTGTTTGCACTGTGCTACGTGCAATTCGCGTAGTGCGAAGTAGCGCAAACTTCGTAAACTACGCGAGCGTAGTACTTCGCCCAGGGTTAGTCCACCCATCAAATATGTTTCAGCAAATAGATACCAAATGAATGTTTGCCCCTCCACCATTCTCCACTGCCAGGTTGGCCATGTCTTCAGATCTTGTAGTTCGCACACAGTTTAAAAGGTTCCATTGTTGTTGTGTTCATTCAGGCAGCATGGTGGGCTGAAACAATTTCTCTTTGATTCAAGGATCTCAATTCTTTAAGAAGACATAACAATCCCTGGGCAGAACATGTATCTAATTGCGCTCACTAACCCTTGCCACTAGCATCTGACTCACATCAGATTAAAGAGTTCTAACCACCACCCCATCTGTTGAATGATGCCTGGTGGAACTGGGATACATGCTTAGAGGTCATCGAGCCTGGTGACCAATGCAATGGAATGTAGAAAGAGGGTTGTGTGGCTCCATTTTCTTACAGGTGTGTGCCTCTACTGGATTTTATTATGCCCCTATCCATTGTCCACCACAGCTTTATAGTAATTGTCATTGTCTTGCGCTTTTTTAACCATTCTCTTCATCACTTTTCATTCTCCTCTGATGGTCTAATAAGTGCGTGAATATATACATTCTGAAGATCGGTGGATTTCCTCTCAAAGTTCATCTTTGCCATGACAAGATTGCAACTCTTCAGGTACAGTGTTAGATAGAAACTTCTCAATTATTTCTCCACCAGGAAAATAACTGAAAGCACATCTTTTTTTCCCTCCATTTTCTGAGTGTTTGCATTACAGCCTGTTTCTGGATTAGCAACTGGACTTCCAGTCAAATGCTTACATGTTTCCCTTAATATCTTGGATATGGGTCCTTGATAACTCAGAGTCCGCCAGTATTGACATGAATTCAACCAGTGGCCCTTACTCCATGATCGGTAAAAACAAATGGTCATGAAGGGTCACATGAAGAATATACTTCTCTGATCCCCACACAGAATCCACAATAGCTTATCCATTCATGCATGGTCAGGAGAGATTAATCTTGGTAGGTGAGGATGCTGATGATTTGATGCCTAGTCTCGAACTGACAGCTTGGCTCTGGGTGCCTGCAGGATTGCACAGTGCTTGCATGATGTGGCCAAAATCCTTTGAGATCCACATGGTCTTTTAATGTTATGTTATGATATGCATGCTGTGTTAGGTATTTGTTATTTTATATGTCATTGTATACATCCCAATAGCTGATTCCGTATTTGGAAGTCAAATGAACAACAATGATATTCACTCCACCTCTAAAAGGATTCTACAATTTGCAGGGGCTTGGTGGAAGACCAGTGTGTTTTCAAGGCTATTATAAATGTGTGGTTTTTTAAAATTCTCTCTAAGTCTAATGGTGAGGCCACACCATTAGGAAGCGCAAACCTCCCCTGGCTTTTTAATCTTTAAGATGGTATTTGTTGGATCTGTCGCTGACCTCACGGTTCAAACCCCTCTATTATATTTTCAGTGCCCTGTGTCACCATTATACTCTGCTACAGGTGTCACGGCTAGCATCTTAATCTTGACTTTGGCAGCAACTTGCAACCAGTGTATTTAGGTGTCATATGTTCCTTTATATTACGTATACAGAGGAATACATCAGAAAACTCATAGAATATTTCTTTGAACAACCAGGATAATGGTTTCACATATATATTAAACAGGAGTTGGGAAAGATCTGGACACTGTTAGAGCCCTTGTGGATATTTACTTGGGGTTGGACTAAACCATGTACAACCTTCCATTAATGAAGCTCATATAATTTGTTTTGTCAGCATGGACTCCTCGATCACCTCCATTACACGATTTATTAACAGGGAGTGTTCAATAGTATTGAAGGTGGGAGGTGGGTCAAGCAGAATCAGCACAGTGTCCGCCTTCCATCCTGGACCAATAGCAGCCAGTCTTTCATATCTGCAAGGACTGAAGTTGTCTCTAGACATAGCTCAAACACTGACAGAAAACTGTTCTGTATTTGGCGCATATCTAGGTGGTTCAGGATATATTTGCACACAAGTACCCAATAACTTTACTAATCAAGAGCAGATTTAAAAATGGCAGAGATTTATCTATGTCAGGTGGAGGCAGTAAGGTTTTCTTCAAGAGATGAATCGCCACCCCCAATCTCATAAGTGCAGAAATTTCTCCTGTAGAAATGTTATGATTAATGATAACACAAGCGGTTAGTACCACTTTCTTCAAGAAACTCTCAGTGCAAGGGTACAAAGGCCAGGACGTCCTGCCAAGCCCACCAATGACCTGGACCACGTGTTCTGCCCTTGCCCCTACCAGACAGTTACAGATGCTTAAGGGTCGGGAACATCCAGATGCCCCCTAAGATGCTTGATATTTTTGGAGCTGTTAAAACCAAAATAGCTGCATCGTTTACAAATCTATCACAACCACCCCACCAAGAGCACCATCTCTGGTAGTCCTCAGCACATCCGTCAAGCCACCATCAGACTTCAGACTACCAAGTGTAAAAAAAGAAAAAACACAAGTCAGCAGGTATTTCCAAACCATTTAGTAAGGATCTGGAAGATCATTCCCGCATCCATCAGGACTGCCCGACGCTGCTCCAATTCAGGAAAGAGTTGAAGACCAACCCAGCTACTTCTCCAATCACTTCATCCTTGTCGTTGACCCTGTACAGCAGTCCGGCTGGGTGTTTGCTATAGAAACACCATATACATGCATGCATACAGACAAGGTCACAAGAAGGCTTTCAAAGTGTAGCCTGGGTAAATAAACCCCTGCTCTCCCTCCTTTGTGAGGGGCGTGCTGGGACCAGTTTAGGATGCCTGCTTGGTCCAAAAAGTTCGTCCATCACCTTGCTAGATTACTATCTATGATTTTAGTGCAAGATTGTAGTAAGGTGGAAATCCATTAAGGGTTAATTATCTGTGGTTACTTCTCATCCTAAATTTCGGATCTATCTAATGGTTTCACTCAAGGTCAGATGGGGTTCGCTAAATGTGGCCTGCATTTCTTTTTAAAAATCTCAAAACTCTGTTGTTCATTTACTAAACCACCAGGGTTGCCAGTTACAGACCCTCAAGAACGTTGGCTGTCACACTATATCCTCTTTATCACCCAAATCACTACTTTTGCGCTAAGGGTGAAAGATAATTTGTAGTTTTAAGACTGGGTTACGTAAATTGTACTGAGTGGCGCCAAGTCTTTTATTATGGTAACACCTTGTTCTGGTGTGCTTGAAATTCCTGTTTGGAACTGTCAGGAGTCACCAGCCTTGTTAGGAATTCTGACTCGACTGGTAATTCGAGTGGTAATCCCACATGCTGCTTTACCGCACCTTCTGGTTGTCCAGGACATATTTACAAAGTATAACATTGCCGAATATGTCCTTGTAGAAAACCTGGTAGTTGACAATTAAGTACAGATATCAGCATGGTAACAGTGATTTCTACGGTAACTCCCCATTCCATAAACTACTCATAATTGCGTAGTAATACTACACCCAGAAATTACCACACGTGTGGTATCTTGAGTCTGAATCTTGTATTACAGAATCAAAAGTCCTAAATTTCTCAGATTGGGGGCCAAAATTACACAGGCGTGGCCTTTGAGCCAGTTTGGCAGTTTATTATAAATGGTTCAAAACTAGGGTATAATTAGTAATTGTGCATGAAACGCCTGTCACTTACAACTTCAAAACGTTGCAAGGCAAGCTATTGGGACATCTGTTCAGTCATCGAAGCCACAGCTGTTTTCACCAGCAGGAGCTAGTATGGTACAGCAGTATTAAGGTCTGTGTGCGTCATCACTCTCTCATTCACTCTACACACCATAACGTTTCTCTTTCATGCACACACAAAATCCATTCAAATCCTTATAAAATTAAGGAACTGTCCACGAAGAATGACTTTATGTTTAAATGTATTGTGCATAGACTATAGCTATAATGGAATGGCAAGTGTAAGCTTTCAATGTGTGCAAGTGTATTAGTTTTTCAGCGATAAAATTGTAAATCATTGTACAAAAAGTGAACTAGTGTGCTCTTCGTGTACTGCGTGACAGTAAAGCTGAGTAGAGCAATACAGCAAAATTAGAATCTAAGGCCATCCATTGATGGCCTTAGATTCTAAACTATTAAATTGCACCAATGGCAGAATATTTTATACGTTAGTGTTATACATTTTCCAAGATGTACTTTATTTTTATTTATTGGCGATTTTAATAAGCGCAAACCAGTGCTTTACGTGGAAGACATGGCAAATTTAAAGAAATTAACAAATGCATATTAGAAAACTAGCAGCAGTAGTAAAACTAGCATTGGCAAAGACAATACGGCTCGACTTTTAATGGCTTCACTCAACGTTTTGAGTTTGCTTTCCATGTTGGCATAAGGGAAAAATGCTTCCTTGCCAATGTGGTACAACATAAGCAAAAACAAAAAAAATGCCACAGTATAATGATGTATATGTGGGAATGCATTACCACGCACACACGTGTGCTTCATCACTCGGTGGCCATTTTTTTAAAAACTTTTAATTTACCATTGCAAGATGGTAGACGCCTAGATAAAGGACTGGTGAGAGCTGCAAATTGCAACTGCTGGGCGGGAAACAATGGAGTAGCAGATGGAGGGGGGCAAGCCTACATTGCAGAAGACGTGTGGAGCGGGGGGCAGGGGAGCCACCATAACACCCGCACTGTGCCCATTCCAGGGTGGATTGCAATTCTTATATATATATGTATTACCAAAAGACAGCCAACACTCGCGTAGTTTTTGTGGTCATTGTTGGCCGCAGTTAATTACCTTTGCATATTCGTCTACACATTCTGTACTTTCCCCTGGCCATAATTTTTTATGACCAGTGTCATAAATCATTGTCAGATAACATCATAAATCATGGTGTCATAATCACGTCATAAATCATTGTTGTATCGTAAATCATTATGTTACCAGCAGTCAAAAATCTACTGCCATAAATCATTCTCCCTTAGCGTCATAAATCCTTAGCCATAAATCATTTGTTGGTCATAAATCACTTGCTTGTCATAGCTCATTTGCATATCACATAGATGTAAATCACCCTGACAGTTCGTACATTGTTCTGTTGGTTTCCACGCCCCTTTGTGTGTGGGGGGTAGCTTCTCCCTGGAGTTAGGCCCCAACTCGCTACCTTGCTAGTCTCTTTTGTGCCCTGCCGTCTGGTGGGGTCTGGGCTGTGAACACCATCTCCGTTTGCTACCCCCTTTTGTCTGGCCTACTCACCCTGCCGTAAGGCTTCCCAAAGTGAGCGGACTTCTTTCTACACACCGTCCTGTTGGTGTGCTTCCATAACCAACCAAATGTACCTTTCGTGTCCGCCAGCACTGCAACACTGCTGATGTATAGGTGTTGGCGGGTGGGTATCGTAAAAAAAATCCTCGGCGCCGCTCCCCAGCTCCAAAAAGCAGTAGTGAGCTGTTGCATGTGGGGCGGCCCCTTATATCCCCCTCTTCCCGCCGATCACGGGGGTGCACCCTGATTGGGGGGATTCGAAGGTCACCTGGCCCCCCCATTGGTCCAGTGACCTGGTGCCTCTCTGTCGCGATTCTGCCTCGCGGGAAGCGCCCTCACCCTCCGCCTCAGGGCGCTTCTCGGCAGCACAAACTGGTTCCTTACAGGGCTCTGGCGTCTGTTATGGCGCAAGCCCTCGAGGCCCCCTTCGGGGCGGCCTCTGCACTAACACCCACACTGTGCCCATTCCAGGGTGGCATGCAATTATTATATATATGTATTACCAAAAGACAGCCAACACTCACATAGTTTTTGTGGTTGTTATTGGCCACAGTTTATTACCTTTGCATATCCGTCTACACATTCTGTACTTTCCCCTGGCCATAATTTTTTATGACCAGGGGCATAAATCATTGTCAGATAACATCATAAATCATGGTGTCATAATCACATGTCATAAATCATTGTTGTATCGTAAATCATTATGTTACCAGCAGTCATAAATCTACTGCCATAAATCATTCTTCCTTAGCATCATTAATCATTAGCCATAAATCATTTGTTGGTCATAAATCACTTGCTTGTCATAGCTCATTTGCATATCACATAGATGTAAATCCCCCTGACAGTTCGTACATTGTTCTGTTGGTTTCCACGCCCCTTTGCGTGTGGGGTGTAGCTTTTCCCCGGAGTTAGGCCCCAACTCGCTACCTTGCTAGTCTCTTTTGTGCCCTGACGTCTGGCGGGGTCTGAGCTGCGAGCACCATCTCCATTTGCTACCCCCTTTTGTCTGGCCTACTCACCCTGCCGTAAGGCATCCCAAAGTGAGCGGTCCTCTTTCTACACACCGCCCTGTCGGTGTGCTTCCATAACCAACCAAATGTACCCTTCGTAACCGCCACGCCGCCAGGGAGGCTCATGTCTTCCTGTGGCTCCCCCCCAGTGCAGCTTTGTCTATTGTTAGGTGCAGCCTGTTAAAAACATCGCCCCCCACAGGTTGCGCCAGAAAACGCGCCTCCGTCCTTGCGGTAGATGGACCCCGTCCCGTCCGTAAAGCTCGGGGCGACCTGGGTGGATGAGACCCTGTCTCACGCTCTCCAAGCCATTGGTTTTGCAAAATTTGCTGACTGCAATATTCAGCTTCCTTTTAGAGTTCTCGACTTCCTTATGCGATTCGGCCGCATGCCACACCAGCCTGCTAATCAATTCAGACCAAATGATGACGGGGCTCCCGAAGCACCGCGCCGCCTCCGTGAGGTCCGCCTGAATGGCGAGGAGTAGCTCTTTTCTCTCCCGCCGGGCTAAGTCGTTCCCACCCAGATGAATTATCAACACGTCTGGGTGCCAGGTTGTGTCGGTCAGGAGTTCCTTGAGCACCGCTGGCAGTTGGTCCTATCTCATCCCCGGGAGACCCCACCAACGGACACATGTGTTGACCGGACCACCTCTCTGTGTGTGGCCTCCCTGCTGCCACCACGAATTCATCCGGGAAACAAAAGAGTGACCCACCACCCATACCAGTCGAGGGCCCCACCGTCCTGCTGAGGCAAAGTTCCGATTAAAAAGAGATTATCAGGTAACCATTTACTCCTATGTGTTGCTGTGTTCATCGAAAGTAGCTGGGGTCTCATGTAGGTCCTGTATGCCTTGGACTGCCATCTGCCGATGGCCTTGATCCCTGTCTCAGACATCCCATGCTGGGCCGTTGTTGTCGCTGTCCCAATCCTAAATGAATGCGAGCCAAAGGACGCTGGTGGGAGGACTGCCCTGCCCAGAGCCTGGCGCATCACTGCTGTGAACTGGAATTTGCTTAGTAGGTTGCCATCTCTGTGCTTGAACAGGGGGCCCTTCCCCGCCGGCCGCGATGCCATGTAGGTTAGCAAGCAACATACTGCGCAGTATTTGGGGTCCCTGATGCATTCCAGCCTTAATACCGCCCCTTTGCCGGTCTGGTCAGTTTTAGACCTTCTCAGCCGTAGTTCCTCCTCGGCCACTCCGGGCTGGACGTCGGCCGCCTGAAGGCAATGATCTGCGCGGCCTGACCTAGCCGGGGCACCAGCTCGCTAAGTCTAAATGAGCCAAAGAATGCAGTCGTGAAGGCTGCCTTGAACAGGTTCAGTTCGTAAGTGTCTTTTGCTATTTCTCCCAGTGTATCCTTAAGCACGACCAATCTATTGAAATCGATGGGCCTGCAGCTGTCCGCTTTTGCCCCCTCTGAGCGCTTCCAACCCTTCATTGCTGCCTAGATGTAAATTGAGGCAGTGGGATCGTGTCCCGTGGTTAACTTGGAGAAGTGTGCTACTGCTGACAGGTGGGCCTGGGCCCAAGACCTGGTCCTTTTGTTCGTAAATGCCCATTGAATGAATAGCTCCACCACCCTCCTAGTCTCACCCGCATCGCCCAGTGTCTGGATATTTCCTATTCGCATTACTGTCCCTGCGTACTTCTTGTAGCCCTTGGCCGCATAACAGGAAAGGTCTTGGTCCACTAGTAACGACAAGTCCGTTGTGCCAGGGACCATAGGTCCTCCGGGAAAGGGGTCATGTCCTTTTCCGCCCCCAGTGCCAGTTACCTGAATCTGCCCATCCGTGCGCGGGACAGTGCACCTGCCACCTCGTTCCCCACCCCTGGTACATGGCGTGCCTTCAGCTCTATGTTCCCCTCCAACTGCAATTGAACTAAGTGACGCATTAGCCTTAATGTGTCAGGGCACCTGGCTGTCCCTCTGTTGATTGCCTGCACCACTCCTTTATCATCTGACCAGAGCGTCAGCTTCATGTCCCTCAGTTTTTTCTTCCAGACTGCTAGGGCAACTATGATGGGGAGCAGCTCTAGAAATGTGATGTTGTTGGTGACGGCCTGTTTATGCCAGCTGTCCGGCCATAGCCCTACGCACCACTTGTCCCCCAGGATTGCCCCGAAACCTGTGCTGCCTGATGCAATCTGCCTGGCAGTCACCCAGCCTTCTCCCCAAATTAGCTACTAGAAATATGTCCCACATGATGAGGTCGTGCTTGACCCCTGCCCCCATCCTGACATGATGGTGTTTGTGTGTGAGGCCAGTAGTTAACTGCGTTAGGCGTCTGGCAAAGACCCGGCTGGCAGGGATGATTCTGGCCGCAAAATTGAGCTTACCAATAAGCTGTTGTAACTCACGGAGGGTTGCCTTTTCCCTACCGCGCAAGTTTCTAATGTCATCCCTGAACTCTCTCACTTTTGCCTCAGGGAGTCTGGACGTTCCTGCCACTGAGTCCAGTTCAATCCCTAAAAATGTAAGCTGGGGGGAGGGGCCTACTGTTTTGCTTGCTGCTAAAGGGACTCCCAGTTCCCGCGCTAGTTCCTGAAAGGCATTCAGGGTCTCCCCACATACCGCCGACCCTGCTGGGCCTACGAACCAAAAATTGTCGACGTAGTGCAGTTTGCCCCCAGCGGGGTGCCGGTCGTGCAAAGCCCACTCCAAGAAGGTGCTAAATTGTTCAGAATATGCACAGGACGCAGAGCATCCCATTGGCATTGCTTTATCAAAGTAAGTTGCCCCCTCCCACTGGAAGCCTAGCAGGTGGAAGCTACCTGGGTGTAACGGGAGGAGGCGGAAAGTGGGCTCAATGTCGGCTTTGGCCATAAGGGCACCATGGCCCGCTGCCCTTACTAAGTCAATGGCATCGTCCACTGTCGCGAAGCCCACTAAACATACTTCTGTGCTTATGCCATCATTGACGTATTCCCCCTCTGGGAATGAGAGGTGGTGGATAAGTCTGAACTGACCTGCTTCTTTTTGGGAACTACCCCTAACGGAGATATCACTAGCACCTTCAGACCCGGGGGGCAGGAGGCCCTCCACCCTACCTAGGGCTATTTCTTTGTCTATTTTCTGCCTCACTATTTTGGGGTGCTACAGCGCTGATTTCAAGTTATTGGTGCTGCCTGTGTGTAAGGGGCCTGCACATGGTATGACAAATCCTTCTTCAAACCTTTCACTAGCATTCTTGCGCACTCTTTATTATGGTACTTGTTTGCTAGCCGTCTGAGCTGGTGTGTGTTAATGGGGGATGCGGCTAGCTGGTAACTGCTGATGATCCCCCACTCCCCCAGCAGGCCCCGAGTCAGTATTATTGCTTCCTCTTTTTCTCTTTCTTGTCCCCTCACTGCTCCTTCTTGCGTCTGCACCCTGCTGCTAGGTGCCCTCCCCCACAGATGGCACATATGTGTTGGAACTTACAGGAGGCCCCCCAAGTGCACCCATTGGCCTCGTATTTCCAGCAAATGGCGGGAGGCCCACTGGTTTTGGCTTGTTAAAAAGGCCTCCCCTTGCCTTTTTGAAAGGGACCCCGAAAGGGCTGCTTGCCCCTACCTGCCCATGTTTTGACGTCTTTTGCCACCATCATTTTATGTATGAACCAGACACGTCTTCCTCGTTCCACTCCATCTCAGGGTGGATCTGCATTTTCAACCTAAAACCCTTATCATATTCTAACCATGCCTCCCCTAGTAACTGCCTGTGCGCCCCGTGGCCCTCATACAGCCAAAGATCCGCTATAATGCAGGCCATAATTCTGAAGGCATCCAACCAATTGTCGAAGGACCTTTCCTTCCTCTCCTTTCTCTCCTGTCCTCATCCTTCTTATCGCACACTGTTAAGACTAAGTCATCCATTTGTATTTCTAACAATGAGAAAATGTCTATGAACTCCTTTCTCCATATCCTCTCCTTTACTGCTAGAGGAATGAGACTCGGTAACCCGGTGGCCCTTGTGACTAAGGATACGGGGCCCGGTGATGGCCTAGTGTACACCTCCGGGGGTTGGCCTGCTCTATCTTGGTTGGTTGTCCTGCTCACACTGCCCCAAGCCTCTGTGGGGGATGCCGACCCCCCCCTCTGCTTCCGCCGGGGTGCTGGGATTATTTGGCCCATCCGGTTGGTTCCGCAAACATTCTTGTTGCGCGCTGCCCGGGTCAAAAAGGTGCCATGGCAGCCCTGAAACCCCTCCTGTGGTAGAGTGCTTGCAACCCCCAGCTCCTGTGCCCCCAGGCCCTTAACTAACAATGGAACAAATGACTTCAAGCATTCCTGTACTATCGAGCCAATATGCTCACCACTTGTTGTGTTGTCAATTCCGCTCGGCCCTGCAGCTGCCGGGATGGCTCCAGGCGGCAGGACGCTCCCCTTGGAACCTCTCTTGGCTGGAGGCTTCCTCGGTGCTTTTGCTGGGGCCCTTTGCCCTGATTTGCCGCAGTAGTTCGCCTATCTAGGCTGGTTGGTCCCTTCCGTTGGCCCGGTTCACCATCCTGGCTTCTTGAAGTGCGGCGGGGTGCTGCCGACTTCCGTATGCAGCAAACTTTGCTGCAACGCTGCTTGTTCCTGTAAAGCGGCGGGGTGCTGTCACCCTTTGTTTGCACCAACCTTTGCCCAAAAACTGTATATTGCCACGGGGTGCTGCCGCCCTTTGTTTGCACCAAACTTGCCCTACAGACTGTATATTGCCGCTGGGCTTGTTTGCACCAGCCGTATCTTTTTCTTACTTCTTTTCTCCTTTTTTTTAAAATATTAATTCAGGCAAGAATTCCCACGCGGGGAAGTCAAACGCCACATCTTGGCGGTCGTATTAGCTGACTGCCGATGCTCCTCTCCACTCGCGTCTCCTCTACGACGCTCAGAGTAGGCGGGGCTCAATTTGGCCACGCCCAGGAAGCCTCGCAGCATTTGTTCAGGGGGCCGCCAGCGAGCCTCACGCCTGCTGCGGTTGTAAGGCTCCCCTCGAACCCAGCCTCCCGCGTGGCACTGCTCCGGGGGTCGAACAATGAGCTGAGAAGGCTAACGCGGGCAGAAAAGCAGGAAACCGCTCGCCGCCTCGTGAAGGGGAATGCCTACCCTCCCCAGTTCGTTTGTCGATGCCAGACGCGGTAGCCACCCTCAGCGATCTGCTGTCCCGTGAGGCTCCTTCTTAGCAATCGAGGAGCGGGTGGTGAAAGGAGGTTACCGCTCAACTCGATGCTCACCCTCGACCTGTCCACGGCAAGGAGGCAGCCAAACGGCCACAGAGGCAGCCACACAGACCTCCTCTTGCTGCCGCTACTCTCCCTTGACTCGAGCGGGTGGATAGAGGAGGCTTCCGCTCACCCACAAGTCCTGCTTCAATGACGAAGATTCCACAGCGCTGGAGCTGAGGGATGGGGCCAGACTCCGTTTAGATGGATCACGACGATGCCACGGATACCGGCTGCACGTGAAGTCACCGGTAAGCCCTAACCGTAAACGTCCTCGATATCGTCAAAAAAATCTCTGCGCCGCTCCCCAGCTCCAAAAAGCAGTAGTGAGCTGTTGCATATGGGGTGGTGCCTTATATCCATCTCTTCCCTCTTCCCACCGATCACGGGGGTGCACCCTGATTGGGGGGATTCAAAGGTCACCTAGCCCCCTATTGGTCCAGTGACTTGGCACATCTCTGGTGCGATCTGCCTCCCGGGAAGCGCCCCCACCCTCCGCCTCGGGGCGCTTCTTAGTGGCACAAACTGGTTCCTTACAGGGCTCTGGCATCCGTTATGGCACCAGCCCTTGAGGCCCCCTTTGGGGGCGGCCTCTGCACGAAGAGCTGGGGGGGGGGTGATTTAAAATAAATAAAAAAAATATCACACAGGGGTAATAACAGACAAGTTGGGAAGGAAGAAGGGCGCAGCATAGAGAGAGTGGGGCGGGAAAAAAAAGGGAAAATCTGGAGACTGAGGAGATAGTAAGAACACGCTCACAGGAGTGCAGAAAACCATGGAAAAAAGATGTTCCATGATATGGAACTGTAGAAAAAGACTAGTCATACAGTCAAAAGAATGGCAACAATGCAATCGGTCTCGCCTTTGGGACCTTATATTTATTTAGCTATGCAGCACATTAGCCTGGGTGCTGAAACTTCTACTGTTCTTTAACATGGAGGGAAAGTAAGCACCAAACTGCGTGACATGCCAGGTATGGGAACACATGGAGAGAAATATTGCCTTTCAGCGGGAAATGGTATAGTCCAAAGCTCTGTTTTTAATATAAAATCAGGGCCTTCGGTGGTCATATCACTGAAATTACAAGATTTAAAAAAAATATTATTGTCTACGGGTGCTCGTGGAAGACAGTTTCTATGGACTGTAATCTAGAGAATGCTAAAGTGATTCTGGTATTTTAATGACCTCTGCTGGTCGTTTTCTATCAAGAAAGTTAAATAGAGGCAGTTGCCAGGAAAATAAAAAAATAAAAGTCCCTCAGCAGAAAGCAATTCTGGTATTTTACTGACCTCTACTGGTCGTTTTCTATCAAGACAGTTAAATAGAGGCAGTTGAACAAGCAGAAAGCAATTCTGGTATTTTACTGACCTCTACTGGTCGTTTTCTATCAAGACAGTTAAATAGAGGCAGCTGAACAGAAAAAAAGTCCCTAAGCGGAAGCAGACAAGTCCTAGGGCTGATCTCCAGAGCCCACAAAGTACATACACATATAAGTATATACTAAAGTATATACAAGAAGTCTCGAATGCTCGACCTAAAAATGCTGGGGATGCACAGACACAACAAGAAGAAGAAAAAATATTGAATAAGATGCAAGCAAATGAGATTGACAAGAAAGCCAACCAAAGGTAAGTAAAAGTCAGGTCCAAAGCCCACTCTAAGCATTGGTATTGTCCACAATAGGAATTTAACAGCAGGTGTGACCTGGAAATCAATCATCAATCAATCAATCAATCAATCAGGGGTTTATAAAGCACGCTACTCACCCGAGAGGGTCTCAAGGCGCTGGGGAGGGGGGTGGGGGTGTGCAGCTCCAGATCAGTCGAAGAGCCAGGTCTTGAGGCTTTTCCTGAAGGTGTGTAGAGTGGGGGAGCGACTGATGTTGACTGGGAGCTCGTTCCAGGTCTTTGCTGCAACGTAGGAGAAGGCTCTTCCACCTGCTCTGGTTCTACGTATGCGTGGAGTCTCTGCCAGGGCCAGGTCGGCGGAGAGGAGGTTCCTCTTGGGTGCGTGGAAGGAGATTCTTTCGTTGAGGTATTTGGGTCTGATGTTGTGGAGGGATTTGTAGGCGTGGGTGAGTAGCTTGAAGGTTACTCTCTTCTCGATGGGGAGCCAATGGAGGTCTCGTAGGTGCTGGGTCATGTGTTCGTGTCGTGGGGTTCCGAGGACGAGTCTGGCTGCGGTGTTCTGGATGGTTTGGAGCTTGTGTAGCAGGGTTTTGTTGATTCCGGCGTAGAGGGCATTACCGTAGTCCAGTCTGCTGGTTATGAGTGCGTGGGTGATGGTCTTTCTACATTCAGGGGGGATCCACTTGAAGGTCTTGCGGAGGATGCGGAGGGAGTTGAAGCAGGTGTAGGTGATGGCATTGATCTGGCGGGTCAAGGTGAGGGAGGAGTCTAGAATGATGCCGAGGTTCCGGGCGTGGTACATCGGGGTGGGTGGGTTTCCGAGGGCAGGGGGCCACCATGAGCTGTCCCACGCAGTGGGGGAGGGTCCGAGGATGAGGACCTCTGTCTTCTACGAATTCAGTTTTAGGCAGCTGTCGCTCATCCAGGCTGCGACATCTTTCATTCCTTCTTGGAAGCTGAGTCTGGTGTCTTCGGGGTTTTTTGTGAGAGAGAGTATGCGCTGGGTGTTGTCGGCGTAAGATACTATGCTGAGTCCATGCTGACTGACGATGGCGGCGAGGGCGGCCATGTAGATGTTGAAGAGCGTGGGGCTGAGTGAGGATCCCTGAGGTACTCCACAGTTGATCTCTGTAGGTTCGGAGAGGAAGGGAGAGAGTCTGATCCTTTGGGTTCTGCCAGAGAGAAAGGAGCGGATCCAGTTGAGGGCGGTTCCTCGTATACCGGCGTCGTGGAGTCTGGCTGCGAGAGTGCGGTGTGAGACTGTGTCGAAGGCTGCGGAGAGGTCTAGAAGGATGAGGGCCGCAGTGTGGCCCTGGTCGAGTAGCATGCGGATGTCATCGGTGGCAGCGAGGAGGGCGGTCTCGGTGCTGTGGTTGCTGCGGAATCTGGACTGGGAGGAGTCGAGGATGGAGTTCTCTTCGATGAAGGTGGTTAGCTGGGCGTTGATGAATCTCTCTGTGACTTTGGCTGCGAAGGGAAGGAGAGAGATGGGCCGGTAGTTTTTCAGGTCCGTCGGGTTGGCCGAGGGTTTCTTGAGGAGGGGCTTGACCTCTGCCTGCTTCCAGTAGTCGGGGAAGATGCCAGATTCGAGGGAGGCATTGATGGTCCAGCCTAGTTCGGGTGCTATGGCGGCGGCGGCTCTGTGGTAGATGTGCGGGGTCTGTGGGGGCTCCTGAGTGGGTGTTCTTCATGGTCGTGGTGGTGTCTTCAGTGGTGCCAGGCTTCCAAGTGGTGATATGCTGGTTGTTGGTGGTGGAGAGGGGGGTTGGGTCCGGCATCTGTTCGCTGAAGTTGTCGTAGAGGGCCTTGATTTTCAGGTGGAAGTAGGCGCTGACCTTGTTGCAGAGGTGCAACGAGGTCGGCAATGGAGGTGGCGGAGGAGGCACGAGGCCCGGGAGGTCTGTAGATGAGGGTCCCGCACTGCGTGGTTCTGGGGCTGGTTTGGACCTGGAAGTGGATGTGCTCTGTGTTGGAGAGGGGGTTGTTCGTGCTGGAGGAGGAGAGTCGGAGGGAGCTCTTGTGTGCGATGGCGAGTCCTCCTCCTGGGCGGTGGGGGCGGTCCCTTCTCTGGATCTTGTATCTGTCGGGGTTGGCGGTGGCGATGTCGGGGGCAGAGGTGGTGTTGGTCCATGTTTCCGTGAAGAAGGTGACGTCTGGCGAGAGGGTGTCGAGCAGGTCCCAGATCTCCGTGGCGTGTTTGTGGAGGGAGGGCACATTGAGGAGGAGGCACGTCAGGGTTTCGGTGGTCTGGGCGTCGGGCGTGGGTTCCGCGGTCATGGGGGGGCTGTTGATGGTGAAGGAATGTCGGCAGTGTCGGCAGGAGAACTGGCCGTGGGTGGTGTTTGGCGTCGATCTCTGGCACTTGTTGTCTCTTCCAGTGTTGAGTGCGAGGAGGGTGGCGGAGGTGTAGCGGTGGGGGGTCATAGATCCAGGGATCCTGGCTCTGGCCGAGGTCGGGTCGCGGACGGGCGCAGACGGGCTTGCCTTAGGCACGGCAGCGGCGCGCGGCTGCCATAAAATAGGGGAGGGGGCGGGACGAGGTGCTGGGAGGCAGGAGCGGGAGCGGGGGCTGTCCAGGGGGGAGGGGCCGCAGGGGCAGCAGCGGCAGGAAAACCGGCCGAAATGCGGTTGAAAATTAAAATTAAGATAAAGTTAGGTGAAAATTAAAATTAAAATAAAGTTAGGTGAAAGCAAGAGTCACCAAGCGGGGCAGAGAAATGCAGTATCGCCAGGCAGGCGAAGGCTGGAGCAGCACAGAGGCAGGAATCTGGCAGCAGGCGTGAACCCTCAACGGGAGGAGGTCTCACTAGTGCGGTACGGCAACGGCACTGCAGAGCTGCTGGGGAGAGAGTGGCCCAGACCGGAGGTCAAGGTCTTACTCGCGCTTCCCCGCAGCGGCTGCCATAAAATAGGGGAGGGGGGTGGGACGAGGTGCTGGGAGGTGGGAGCGGGGGCTGTCCAGGGGGGAGGGTCGCAGGGGCAGCAGTGGCGGGAAAACCGGCCGAAATGCGGTCGAAAATTAAAATTAAGATAAAGTTAGGTGAAAATTAAAATTAAAATAAAGTTAGGTGAAAGCAAGAGTCACCAAGCGGGGCAGAGAAATGCAGTATCGCCAGGCAGGCGAAGCCTGGAGCAGCGCAGAGGCAGGAATCTGGCAGCAGGCGCGAACCCTTAACGGGAGGAGGTGTCGCTACTGCGGCGCAGCGACAGCACTGCAGAGCTGCTGGGGAGAGAGTGGCCCAGACCGGAGGCGCTGTATAGATTGTAGGTGTATACAAGTTTGAAAATATACAATTGTGATATGTTCTAAATGTAAATATTTACAAGTGGGATTAGACATTATGTGTAAAAACATTGATGACCATAACAAAAAAGGAAATTCACTAGCATTGTAACACAGCAGAAAAAACAGCAAGACGAATCTATGAAACGCAAATAAGAAAATTGTAGCGCAACAATTTTTGTGTACCATTCCATTTCCAATTCTACTCTGCAAAACCAGCACAGGGACCTGTTTTCTTTTCTGATGCCCAGTGCAACTGTCAGCCCAGAAATATATAATCAGCTTGTGGTGAAATGATGGATGCGATTTTACAGTGGGAGGTCCACCACCGCACTGGAGGGCAGCCAGCTAGTGTGTGGTGGAGCGCAACCGGAAGTCCAAGGTTCTTTGCTTCTCTGGTTTCCCCAAACCGAGGTCACATCATGTTATGAGCCACTCACGTTCCCTTCACCCTCCTCCCGAGCATCATAACCTATGAACCGCCTGTAAGAGGATCCCTATATTATTGCAAGCTCATAACGTCAACATGTGCAGTAGAAATCCGAACTGGCCCAGCATCAAACAAGTGACCTGGGAATAGAATGTATACATTGTACACAGGGATCTTTACATTTCAAAATGTATTTTAAGTAAGAATCCGGGGCCTGGGATTTAGGTTGATTTGTTAGTTGTGTCCGCTCTAGGACTGATGAGCATTCAGACCTGCTATTTTTCCTTATATTGCATTCTATAATTGTATTTTTAACAAGGTCAGGCATCCTGCTAGCTGCCATTAAAAAGCCAAATCGCATGGACATCGGGAATGACAGCATTTCCGGGGACTAAGGTTCCCTTTCCGGGTTGAGCGCTGCGTTAAAATTAGGATCACCAACTCATTCCAGGTCATTACAGTCCTGAACTTTTCACCTACAAATCATTGATTCCAGGTGTGAAACTACAATACCTAGGATGTATTTGTATATTATATAAAAGACCAGAAATAGTCTAAAGAATAACCTTGAGATAGTTGGTCGTCCTGGTTAGATCTGCAGCCCTTTGCACAGTTTTGTTTGGACAGTAGTTTGGGGAAGTATAAAACACACAGGACTATCACATAGGGAGGGCACATAGCATGAATTTTTAGGCACCCACTATCATCTTATATTTTTTAATATTAAAGAATGTTTTAAATATTAGAGCAGAAGGCTAAATATGTCCCTTCTTGAGGCTGTTAATGTACCAACACCTCTAGGTGGCACAAAAAAACTGTGGGACATATATACTAAGACATCAGGCAGCACAGCAAGCCACCTTGCTGCACTGCGTGATAGGGAAAGGGCAGAAATATGCTGTACTTAACAATGTACGGCACATTCCTGTCATTTCCCAGCACTGGCGCACAATGTGGTGCCTAGCACCAACGCAGGCACCGTGTAAGCAGGATTGTTTTTGTGTAGAAAGGTATGCCTTCCTACACAAGCACAATCCCTGAGGCATTTTCCTATTTCTATGTGTGCTGCAGAATAGAAAGAGGAAGTAATAAGGAGAAATACAGATATTTCTCCTTGTTACGCCTTACCTGGGAAGGCATAGCATTCCGACGCATTCCCAGGTCTACCAGTATTAGTAAATCTGGAAATGCATCAGAATCCATGAGTGGATGCATGGAAACACCCATGTTCCACCCATGGAACGCCTTCCCAGGGCACAGTAATGTGAATTGCGCTGCGTTGTGTTACTCTGGATTTATCAAGCCACTCAGGGCCATGTAAGGTGCACTTGCATGGAGGGCCATGCAAGGTGATCTTGCATGGCTTGATAAATCCTACTTCGGTTTAGCGTCGACCTTGCGTCCACTTGCGTGGCGCAAGGGCGATGCAAAACCTACATAAATATGCCCCTGTGTTTTTCTCCTTCCCTGAAGTACATGGAGTTCTGAGATGCACCTTTCATCAGGGACTAAAGAAAGGCCACATAAAAATGTTAGCTTCTGGTCTCACACAGGCTTCAGACAAGCCTGAAGACACAGGTAGTTCTTCACAGGGCAGTAGCCACGGAGGGTGCTGGAAGGGCCAGGCACTGCTATAATGATTACCTCCTCAAAATGCAACTAGCAGCAGGCAAGGGTCACAGATCACGAGCAGGGAGTAGTTTTCAAAACAAAAGCTTAGCTCATATTAACACTTCCTTCTTCTCTACATATGTTCAGCATGCAAATTAAAATTGAAAATCTGTACTGCATTGTGAAGCAAACTTCAAACCCTTTCCCATATTTTCAAATGATAAGTGAAACTGTTTCTACATGGTGATCTACAAAAATCAGTGTTATATAGGGAATACTCATAATGCAGCATGAATTACTTAAGGTATGCATTAATAAAATGCATGTTTTACTTAGCAGCTCTTCATTTGTGTCTACTCTACATCTAGGGAAAAAAGTGGGGTAGATTTACTGAGAATTTACATTCCAGTGCAAAAATTGCACTCTACAACACTATGCATGAAGTGTGTATTACACAAGTGGTACTTGGGTATTACAGCAAAAGCACCCATGCTTGTTTATGCAAAGTCTGATCTACTAAGACAGCCATATTCGGCTTTCCGTTGAAAAATATTGACTCCTCGAAGCAGGTGCAAATTTGGAGAAATGTTTTTATTTCTTCTAACATTTCACACATTGCGTATGTGCTGCCCTTTACAGCACACATCCAATGTGTGGGATGCTATAAAAATTATCAGTCTAGGATTTTGTACTGAAAGAGCATACTTCCAGGACTAAACCTATGAATGACATCAGACACACACATCTTTGCACAATGGTGTCTGTTTGTGCATCAGGGAGCATGTTTGTAGACCAGTGCAGAGGAAGAAAGCAGGAACAGACCATTTTTATTAGTAAAGAGAGCTCGCCAATGTTTCTCTCTCAATTGAACCACGCGCATAGAAGCATTGATTGCTCGGATCAGTTGCGCTAACATTTAGCAAATTTGCCCTTTACTCTACAACTTTTTTCAAGCTTTCCTACCTAAAATATTCATCACCCCTGGTCCATTTTTTAGATCACCAGAACTCTCCATCTTTATCCTTTACCCCTTCTCCCCCTCCCACAGTGGTCATCCATCTTGTTACTTCTTCTAAGCTTACTTAGTATGTAATAAGTGGTTTATTAGCAGACAATCACATCACATGGGGCTCTAAGGCTGGTACACTGACATAGAAGGGAGGCTCACATAAACACCAGAAAAATGACACAGGGGTACAAGTAATGACACTGGGCCACTGACAAGGGGAGTGCCTTTACTGTCATTGCCTCACTGCAACAGGGGCACCAACATTGACATGGGGCCAACGTCAAATGTAGACTGACACTAGGACATTAAAAAGGGGACAATGACACATGGGCAATGGTACATAGGCACAATCATTAGGATAATAACAGGCAAAGCACATCTAATACTAGGCTACTGGGACCCTGGAACAGGAGCACAAATGAAAGATATGGGAACAGTGACTCTGGAGCGCTGACACGGGGCACAATCACTAATTCTGGGACACTTGCATGGGGTTTCACTGGGGAATGACACAGGGATGCTAGGACACAGACACTAGAACATAATGCAGGTACAATTGCATGACACAGGTACACTGGTTTGGGGGACAAGCACAAGTCTATTGACGTGGAAACTTTCACGGCGCACTGAAATAAAGAGACTGACATGGAGACACTGACACCAGGGTACTGCCACTGGGACATGGACACTAGAACACTGGCATAGGGACACCAATGCTAACATGGGGATGTTGATATGAGTCACAATAATTAACACTAGGACACTGACATGGGGGGCATCAACACTGACAAATGGAACCCTGACTTAAGAGGCCCCAGAAATCAAATGGAAGCACTGTGACAAAGAGCCAGTCATGGGAACACCAACACATATATAGGAACATTGACTTGGAAACAGTGACACTGCAATGCTGATGACAGGCACAAACACTGATGCTGGGACAATTGCAAGGGCCAGTGACACTGGGAGATAGAAAAGGGACACTCAGCTACTCACACTATAAATTCCTTATGCTTGGACACAACACCATGACAGTGAAATGGCAGTGGGAAACTAAAAGAACGAACAGACTGGAGGGACACAACACTGGGGTATTGAACTGTGGTGACTGACATTGGTCACTGACACTGGGACACTGGCTCAAAGGCACTGACATGGAGGCACAGACGAAAGGACACATGCATTGATACTGACACTAATATGGACACGGCAACACTGCCAAGGGCTACTGCTAAAGTGATGCTGCCTGGGAGCACATACCCGTTGTCAAGAGGGCACTGACACAGAGATACTAACATTGGGAGGTTGCTATTGGACAATGGCACAAAAGAAATGACATAGAGACATTGATGCACAGGCCATAACACTGGGGCACTGACTCTGGGTAGAGAGAGAAATGGTGGTGCTGGCCTTGATGCTGGAACAATAAGGGGGGGAACAGAGGGACACTGACACATATGCACTAACACTGACATAAGGACACCAACCTAGGAACACTGACAAGTCCACAAAAACTAATGCATAGACACTGACACAAGGGCGCCAGTATTGTGACACGGATGCAGGATGTTAAAAACATGGATACTAACACTAGGAAGTTCCACAATCCACAATACAACACCAGGCTCCAGCTAGACAGCTGCACCACAAACAGGTCCGCAGCAATTAGCCCCAATAAAACGTGTGGCCAAAGGCTCCTGTTTCCTAAAAATACCACAAAACTAGATGCCAAATGTAGATAGAAACACTCAGCCAATCAGGACACGCCATGCACACCACACATAGTGATCGCTCGTTCCTCATGCCAGACACCTGGTACATACACACTGGCCTAAAAAAGCTCTCCCCAAGGTTGTAATCCATCTGTGTCTTTATCAAGATGCCCATCCATATAAATTCATGACTGTAGTGCCTTTTAATAATGCAGAAATCAGTTTATGATACTTCACAAGATGTGTATAAAACCAGCCAAAACTTTGTACACAGAAAGACTTTCCTCAGACGCATTCTGTCCAGACTCTCCCAGCCGCTTAGTTTAATTAAATCAGCTTGTTCCTGTTTTGCCAAACACCTCTTGTCTTTTCATCTCTTTAAGGTAAAATCATATCCGAGCAACAATTGTGTGGGGAAAGCCACATCCCTATCCACTCTAGACCCCTTTTATGCTCTAGTTATCCCCCAAAACATCTACCCCTAGCTACAACTGCTTCTTCACTCAGCTTTACTCTAGCCTCTGCTCCAGCAACAGGGGATGAGAGGCCCTGGAAACTGCTTTATTGCACCAAATTAATGACTCTGAACAGAACATTCAGGCATCATTGGACTGGATCTTTATATGCCCATACGCGTGCTTTAAGCTACACAGTGGAGGCATGGTCTGCATTTATCCAGAATTGCATGCTTAATCATTTTTTCAATGAGGGTCACATGGGCAGGAAATGCATTTCCTGGTAATGCATTGCAGATGGTGTCACGTGGGCACATACAAGCAGCTCATCGATACTAACTGCCCATAAATAAAATAAACACAAAACCTTATTATCCCTCCCAAGCCCCAAAAGGCCTTTGTTCCCCTGAGGGGAAAAGAACAAGATGCTGTCCCAAAACCCTCACAGTGGAGATGGAGTGCTGTGGCTGTCCTTGCCTATCCTTAGCATACATGAAGCTGCAATCCAGGACTAGGGACAAGCACCTGGTCTAAGGTTGGGTGATTCCAGTCCCGGCCCATGCAGGTAAGTGCGGACGGGCGGAGCAGGGCGGGGGGAGTGACAAACGACAGAATAGGGAAAATAAAATAAATAAATAAAACCACTTACCTTGCGCTCTCCATCTTGTTAATTCCACCCCACCGCGCTTACCTACACGGGCCACCACTGGGTGATTTAATTTGCCAAGCAAACCGAGTAAAATCAATCTCATCATTCAATAAAGCAAAATTGGGTCAAAATCTACTCTACAGGTACACTAGTGGAACAGGCTGATTTCTAGCCTTAACAGCCCAAACAACCTGAAACACAAGCCATTAATTCTGCAGCAGTACATAGACTGGTGTGGAATCACGCAGACAGTTTGACATTTTATTTTAGATGAAGGCACATCCGCATCTGGTGAAATCTGAGGATTCGTGCTGTGATTTGCATATGTATAAAATTGACTAAAATGTGTTTGCGGAAGTATGTACAACATTAGGGTTTAAAATTATATCTATCTATTTATGTACCCTTTAGTGTAGGACTGACATGTCACCCAGGTCATATTAAACCGATACGGTCATACCACCATTTCCATTAGTCTCGGTAAGCAGGTGAGTGCCCATGCAGCATTCAGTGAGCGCCTGCAATTACAGCTTTGTTTATCGTACTGCACAATATTGTTTTTCATTAACATGCAGCCTTGGAATGCCTCTCTCATTAGCTGGAATTCACCTGAGGGGCCCGTCCGTGCCCGAGATTGATCCTATCTGGCGCTGCTGTGAAGGAGGTGTGCCTGCAGCCAGCTGTGATAGATTGGTTATGCAGGCAGAGCGCGATACCAGCCCCAAAATTGCAGGCGCCACACATTTATAAAGATTCTCTCCCTCCCTTTTCTATCGGCGCATGCCCATAATGATGCACGGGCACGTTTCTAAATAAGGTGATCATCTCCTTCCAGTTCATTACCTACAGTATTTCCAGTCATGGACTATGGTGTGATAGCCGGATGCATCCTGGGAGTTGTAGTTTTTTTAGCTTCTTTAGCACGAATTGGACTAAAGCACCTGAAATGAATGATTTGTAGGGGAAATGTTCAGGACTTGAGACAGTGTGAGTTAAGTGCTCAACCTATTTCAAAATGATGGAACATCAGAGCTGGTGCAGCCAGACTCCACCCCTGGACCAAAATATTGCCTGTGTTTACAAACGAATGTTTCATAGAAATGCATCTTGCTTGGATTTGTTTCTGTGCTCTTCAGAGCCTTACTAATTAAGCGTTGGTGCCAATGATGGATAAAGATACAGACTGGCCTGCCACCCCTTCTCAGCAAACAACAAGTAGAGCATAACACATCTCACTGCACCACGGTGATGCAAAGTTGTTATTAAGCACGCGGAGTCTCAAAAAGATGCCAGCTCTTGGCCTACCTGTTCTTGCGGGTAGTGATCACAGCATGCCACAGAATTGTAGGAGGACATTTTACTAATGTGACATTAGTAATGTCGCACAACCCCACAATACCATAGGAGAAAGCTGATGGAAAAATTCCCATTTAAATCTTGCCCGGGTCACTGCATTTGCATGCTGAAGTTGTTTGCAACAGCATTGGGAACCTCGGCCACTGATCTGTGTGTTACTTTTACTGATGCGACCTTCAACCTCCAATCACACAGATCCCATTGTTAACCAACCAAGAGATGGTTACCCTCACAGCTTTGAAAACATGTGCCATCCTGACCTTTTTTTTTATTTGTCTAGCTTGCCTTCTTTTGCCATTGGATTTCGAATGTGTGTGAATCACAAAAGAAAAACATATTCACAGAGCAATACTGTACCCGATCTTACGGTTACAGCACAGAGAGCGAGGTCTTGCGAAGTCGTAAGTGGCACTGACACGACTGGTTTGTCATTTAAAAAAAACATCATAAGTGAGATGTACTTCCACACTCTAGACTCTTTTCCTGAGAAAGATAGAATTACAGCTTTTATCTTTGAAATTCTGGTGCTTCCAGGAGGATGCTGACCTTGCTCTGAAGGGGATTGCTCGATGGAGATAGTCAGCTCTGTGCAAGTATAAGGGGGTTCCCCACATCATTGTTTTTTGAAGGATGCAGGCTAGTTTAAAGATGCCCCTTTCTTCTATTGGGGGTGGGAGGTGCATATCAGAGGGATCATGTTAGGGGAGATGTGGTCAAACGCTCTTGTGGCTGGCCAGGCAGGTGCACAGGAAGCTGCTTTGAGGGGATCACGATGCAATTAGGGAATTCTTATTTGGAGAGAGTATAAAAAAGTCATGCGATTCAATTACCAGATTAAAATCTGTTTGTGGATAAATGTTTAACTCCACAGAGGAATCTGTGTTGAAATTGTGCCCCCTTCGACATTGCATTAATGTGCTCTTGAAGGTCAAGTTGTTTTTGTAAGTGGAAGCTAAGAGGTGAATTCATTTTATTCCGCATTTTAAATTGAAGTGGTTTACATGTAGGGAGAGGAGTTGGCCTAAGGCTAGGGCGGTCGACCTCGAATCTGGGGAACTGGGTTCGAGTCTCGGCAACGACGCTGAACATCCTGTGATTCTGGGCAAATCACTATATCTCCCCGTGCCTAACAAAACAAGCTTTGGCATAGCCAATAGGTCTCGCTTTTGGGACCTTATAAGTATTTAGTTATGCAGCACAATATCCTTGGTGCAATAACATCAACTGTTGCATGGCTAAAAACTTATAAGGTCCCAAAAGCGAGACCTATTGGCTATGCCAATGCTTGTTGAGTTTTGCGGCTGGAAATCTGTCGAGAAGAAGAAGCTGGCCCACCGACCACTGGAGACCTCACTTATCCAGAGTCAGCACTTTGCAAGGATGTCAGATGGTGGACCCCGCTGTTGCCCTCCTTCAGCTCACGGGCTGAACCTCCGGCCAACATGTCTTCTCCAAGAAACGAAGAGAGATGCAAGCTGTAGGTCCCCACCAGCCACCAGGAAAAGCCTCTGATGCCTGCGCTGTGGTGAGACTGTGGGTAAAGGGGAGTTGTTGATTATCTGAGCACTACGTACTGAACTAAAGGGTAATCTGCACCTAGGCCTTTACATATGCCAAAGAGATGCTCTAAACCCCAGGTTTAGACCTGTCTGGAATTATCAAAGGCGGGAGACACCCGGGAAAGGAAGTAAGGTGGGGCAAATGCAAGGCATAGTAGCCTAAACGCCGATGTGTTATTTGTACATGTTAGTTGTTCTGTGGAGTAGAATGTGTTAAGCGTGTATATTAAAGTACTTTTCTTTTACTAAAGTAAAACACTGAGTTGGACAGGCAATTACTGTGCTCCTGGGTGATTTTTGTGTTTTGTGCATACTACCTCTCTGAGAATCCTGTGACTGCTCACCATCGTAAGCACTGAGAGTCAAATGTTGAAAGGGTTATCCTTGCGCTAGTTTTACAAAGACATAGTAGGACGGATCCCAGTACATTGGAGGCAATCGACTCCCAGCTCCCATAGCTGGAACCCAGTTGCCCCTGCTTGACATGTGGACCTCCAAATGCGTTCTGACAAGGACAGTTCAGTTGTTATCATGAAAATGTCCCTATGATAAGAGTTAATAAGCATTTTGTCCTGAATGCAATACATGCCCCTGTGCTCCTTTGTCCTCCATCCCTGGGAGAGCAGGCAATCTCCGGGGTTTATGTGTCAATGAGCTGGCATTGGGGCATCATTGTGTCAGTGTGGTGCTGTTATTGTCAGAATGTAGCATCATTTGAGGTTATGCAGTCTCAGTCCCACTTGTGTGTGTGCTCCTGTGTTCCTACACATTAGGGATCCCCAAGGTGTATATTCAGCCAAGACACTATTTGCCCCACAACTATCCTAGCAGCAGCCTCATATCAAGAGCCACTACGGAGATATTTAGTATTTTACACTAAAGGGGAGTTGTCACAAAGGGTTTCAGGCATAAGGAGTATAGGAAGGGTTGTGTCCTCTTGTTCCCCCAACCCTCCATAGATCACTGTTGAAGCCATGGATTAGTTAAACTCTGTATCCTTCTGGATACAAGGTCCTGCCCAATCTTCTCAAGTCTGTGGTCTCAGTGTCTGCATCCTCTTGCAGTTCATATTTCTCACCCAACTCAATTCTAGGCACCAAAAGAAGCAACATGATATGGTTCTATATTGCCTCTCTGGGTTCTGGTGGCACTTACAGACCACTTGGCCTTTTGCCTCATTGTTTAAGATCAACAGAACCCCTCAATGGTAATGTTGGACCACAATACACAGTTACTTGTGATGTCATGTCTGCCTGTCTCTCTCTCTCTCTCTCTCTCTCTCTACCTCTTTCTCTCACTGTCTCTCTCTGTATATGTGTTTATGTTGTTAACATGTTTTAACTCAAGTGATTCCTATCAACCCCATTTTAAATTTTTTAAGAACCTTGATTGGCTGGATAAGAGCTCTGAAAATATTTTTTGGGCCATCTTGAAAAGCTCGAGTTAACTGTGACTGTAGAGTTCCGTGCTGTGGGGAAAAAAAATCCACAGCCATTTGGGTACGACCTTCAGAGGTGCCTAGCAGTAGGATGCTAAGGGGTTCCCAGAGGTGAGGAACACTCATGTCCCACACCAGGAAAAGACACCAAAATTGGTGCGTGCCTCTCTAGTCACACAAGAATTGAGAGTCAAGCAACCAGACATTACAGGTGCTGGACTCAACCGCCATTTTGTGGTTGATTTTTGAATCTCTTCTGACTCAAGGGTCTCATGACAGTCGTTTTACTTGTGATTTGAGAGTTTCATGCTGATAACAAAAAAACAAAGGCAAAGGCGAACATTTTAGAAAGTGTCTGTCCAAAAGCAAAGAACAAGCTCCTGCACGCAACTCCTCCTTGTGCATGCCTGGAGGCTGTCTACTGTTGGAATAAGTTACATACAGGGACTGCTAGAGTAGGCCACAGGCAGGAAGGCAAGACCCTGTACCCAGCACCTGCAGTGTATGACCAGTGGCCGTGCATAGTGGGGGTTAACTGATGGCAGGGGCACTCCAGAGGACTTGGCCATAAAAACTAAGGGGTAGATTTACAAGCCCCTTGCGCCACCGGTGTGTCACTTTTTGTGATGCACCGGCAGCACATTTTACTGCCCTATATTTACAAGGACAGGAAAAGCCAACCTGTGTGGCTTATACTGTCCTTGTAAATATGGCCCCTTTACACGCAGCACTTTGCGTGAAAGGAGAGTTCCATGGGTGTTGCTGTCGGTGCTCCCAAGCAACACCCGTGGAACCTGACACATTTCCTTATTTACGAGAAATCGTAAACCTGGTAATGTGTCTGAATGCTATGCCTCCCCAGGGGAGGCGTAGGGATGTGCAACGAGGAGAAATGTATTAATTTCTCCTCGTTTTTTTCCTCTTTCTATGCATGCTGCATTCTGCAGCACACATAGAATGAAGAAATCATCTCTGGTAATTGTTTATGTACAGGAGGTGTCCCTTCCTGCACATAAACAATCATTACACAAATGCAAGTTCTATGTGTGCTAATGCAGCACACATAGAAGATGTAAAATGCCATTTCAGATTGTTTATGTGCAGGAAGGGAACACTTCCTGCACATAAACAATCATCCCAGTGACGCAGGTATCCTTGCCCCATGGTGCAAGGGTGCCTGCGTCGGCACATTGAAGCCCATCGCTACACCAACTCAGGGGAGAGCTTAGGAATGCAACATATTATTGTAAATATGTTGCATCCCTGTGTTCTGAAAGTGCCTCAGCGTGGCGCAGCCAAAGGGCTTGCGGTGTCGCGCTGCGGCACTTTGTTGTAAATGAGGCCCTAAACTTTTATCCAGGGACAAGTTGCTTTGATTTAAAGAGGCTAGTAATGAACTCGATTCACCTAGTAATACCGTTTTGCAGTACATGGTGAGAAGTCATGGATCCACATTGGTAGCATATCACTGCTGTGCATACACCGATTAGGTTGGGGCAGGCTAGTTTGGGGCTTTGTCAATTAGGGCACGACAATTCCATTAGTCAAATATTATATTGGTGCTAATTTATCAGGGTTAGTTGCCATGTGTCTTGAGACAGTGCTGCATCTCCACAATGTGTCTTTCCCTATTCATTTCCTGTGAGGAATTGGGTTGCTCGGTGTGTGGGGTGTTAACTCTGCAACAGCCACATTTCCATGTCAGGGTGAACCACAAAAGCCACTAAATTAACGTATGCTTAACCCTCTGTTAGCTTGGCACAAAAGCAGTCAGGCTTAACTAAGAGGAAAAGAGGCAATTTGTAACGCATTTATGCAGCACACAAACAATGATAAAGTGAAAAGACAACACAAGAAAAATACCACACTAAATAATATAAATAGAAAAAAATGAAGTAAATTTTAATAAATAATTTTACACCAAAATGACAAAACCCCAATCAGTAGAACCAAAGTTATGGATTTTTTAAATTTAAGGGAAAAAACTAGTGCCTATAAGATCAATGCAACATCTGCGGATATCTAGTCACAGGAGACCAGATTAAAGTCTAAAAATATGACCGACTCTGATGGAGCATGAGTCAGATACAAGAAGTGGATTGAGCCAAGTTGCCGCTTAACTTCGGACTTAGAAGAAATTTGAAGAAAAATGTTCTGGGAAGGTAGAATATCAATGGGGCATGGCTGCAGCCAGTGTTCGAGGAGGAGGCCTGCTGCGTCCGGCTCAGGTAAGCACGGTGGGACAGTGGGGCGGGGTGGGGGCGGGAGGTGGGGGAAGTCGACAGACGATGGAATAGATATAATAAATAAATAAATAAATAATACCTATTCCGTCGGCTGTCAGCTTCCCACCCTGCCGTGCCCTGCCCCGCCGCCCACCAAGCTTACCTGAGCCGGCCGCCACCGGAGGAGACGTCATCATCCAGGATCCGCTGTATGAAGTCACAGTGAAGATTTTCATGTTCGGACTGGGTCTCTTTTTTGGAAGCTGAAAATCTCCTATGGGTTGAGGTTGGAGGCTGTAGCCGACAAGAGTTCCACTTGGACAGGAAAGAGACAGGAGGAAATGATCTTCAAAGTCAGCTAAAAATGTAGCAGATTGAAGACCAGACTGAAGGTAATCCAATTATTCAATGAGAAAATAGGGACAAAAATATAAGACTAAAGGGGTGTATAATCTGGCAAAAACTACTAAGGCTGCTTTGCAAAGCAGTAAAAAGGAATAAAGGCTGTCCTTTAATAGTGTACAGACATGAAAAGGAAATGTCATAACAAATCACTTGAGCCCAGCCACATCAGATTCAGAAAAAAGGAATTCAAAAACAGCACACCTTCATCTTGGGAATACAAGGCAGGACACGAAAACATGGACTGTATTTAAGTCTTTAAAAGGCTTCTACAAGCCTTGGCCCAAGTGATATCCCTCCTCCTCCTTTGAGGATGCCATGAGGTTTCTGGCGAGTATCGACCCAGCCCTTCTCCACCTTCTAGAAAAGCTGAGTTCCAAGATGGCGCACTCCAGTACCCCAGAAGTGGAACAGGATCCAAATCCCTTGGTCTATAAGAAAGTGGTTGCCCGAAATGCTTCCAAATTTATTCCCATGAGAACCCGCTGACACCTCGTTTCTTCCAGAGGAACTCGTCAATGCTGCAGGTGTCACTCAAGAGCAGTCCACCTGAAAAGACACCACCCTAGAGCGGCCAAGGGTGCAACACTGATTCTTTTCACCTGTAACAACATTAAGACATATGATGTTTATACAATCTGGTTACAACAGAGCACATCCTGAGTAATCATTTTGCAGAGAAGCCTCAACACTGGTAAGCCAGCTGGTATGTATGCCAACATCCAGGTGCAAACGAAAGTCGCCGGGAAACAGCAAAAGACTGAATCAGGTACCTATGAGAATGACCAATATGTTGATGCAAAGAAGTACCTACAGAATGGTTCCCAGAAACCTGGGGTCAGAAAGCTGGGTGCCAAACAGAAACAGCACAGCCATTACCTTAAGTCCTATTTGGTTGGTGTATGACTGTTGAAACCCTTCCCATAAGAAATGGCACAAGACCTGCTAACAGAAGACCACAAGCAGCTGATTTAGATAACTTGGGATTCAATTTAGCAAATGAAATGGTGGGGATGCAGTTGAAAGTATCAGTATCTCTGGGAAGGTTTGAGGATAGCCATGAGGTCCTGGCCAGATCGAGCCCCAGTCACAGCATTGATGTAATTGATCTCAGCAATATCATGGCGTGTCACACTGTAGTGAAGGGGGCAAGGAAATAGCCCTCGCCAGTCTCTTCCTGAGGACTATTCTCACATAATAAGGTTCGCAAATTCTGTGCACAAGGCCCATTGGTTGTATTTCCCAGGAAGCAGACCTTGTTTGCTCTTCCTCCCATAGAAAGTATGAGGTCAGCATCTGGAGTCAGGATCTACAGAATAATGAAAGATGAAGAAGGCAGATAAATCTGCAGCTGTACGTCCTAGTACAGTGGACTGAAGTACGTGCAAAGGTTTCCAGTTTTAACTATGTTGGGCTGCCTGTGATGACTTATTTAGGTTCAGCGAGACTCACAACCAAGATAGACTTCTTCGGGGCACCAACAAAGTGTGGCAACATTGAGCAACCTCTAAAGAAGCCATCAGAAAGGATGAAATTAGAATCAAAGCCAGTGTTACAGGGCATTTTCTTGCTTTTGTCTCAGCGGTGCACTCATTTGGTCACCCTAGTGGTTCAATGCCCCATAAAAGGCAAACCTGGGGGGGCGTGGCTTAGCCGAGCAGCGAAATGGCCGCTTGTTAAGCGAGTTCCGCCGGCTGGGCTCTATATCCTTCATTATCCTGCCTGTTGCGGTAACATCACAGCTCTACCTTAACGGAGCTGCACTGAGGGCACTGTGCTGCGCCATACAAATCTGTTCCGGGACTTCTGGGACGCGAGCAGCGCCCGAAGGCGCATTTCCCCGGGGCCTGCGCGGCCTACTCCGCTCTGCTCTCCGGACGCGCTTGTGGCGCCATCGGACCGTCGCCGCGGCCTTCGCCCCTGCGATTTCACCCCGCTGTGAGCCTGATCCTGTCTGAGCGCTGAGCTGGGGGCGGCAGGCCGGTTTTCCTGCTGGCGGACTTGGGCTTTAACTTACTTGCTGGGCGTACGGTCTAACTGCGGTGCATCGGCCCGGCTCCTCCGCTCCCGGACTTGGCGTCCTGCTGCAGGGACCGGATCCGGCGGTTGGGATCTGGGCGGAGGTGTGCCCGGTCGGCCGCTCTGCTCGTCTAACTGCCCCCGGGGGCTCCAGTGCTCCGCCCATCCTGACTGTCCCTCTCTCCCGACCTTCAACAAGTCTCTAACACTACTCTGTAGTGCATCACCGGCGACCGGCACTGGGGTGACGCGCTGAACGTGTCGGGCTTGCTGTGGCCCGTCTCCCTGCCTCCACAGTTCGGGTCTGGCTGTGGATCGGACTGCCTCTTCGACGACATCTGCCTGCACGACCCCTGCTGGGTGTGGTGTCCTGCGGAGATACACCACCAGAGCCTTCCTGATCGAGCTGCCTACAATCGTGAGTACCTCCATGGCCCTGTGGGCACTTGTTGCTTCACGCGCGCGTACATAGACCTGCGGGCCTCATCCCCGTTGGGCCCTACTGTGCCCGGCGTGGGGCCGTGGGTGTGGGGCGCTTCGCGCTGGGGTACAGGCCCGCGCGCTGGAGTGGCTCAGGGGATCCCTGCAGGGTGTTGCTGGGTGCGTGGCGGGCCCTGTTTGCTCTTCGCTTCGTGCGGGCTCTGCCTGCGATCGCCGCCTGTGCTGCCCTGATTCAGGTGCTGGCATCTGCCACGCGGGGGGACCTGTGGGGCGAACCTGCGTGCACATCTCAAACACCTCAGTGCCGCCTGGTTGCAGCATGGGCGGTGTGGTTACAGGGGCCCTCAGCACAGGTACATCATGGGGAAGAACGACCCCAAACAACCCAAGATAACTTTTGATAATAAACGCCACACTCGCAACATGGACCCTGGGTCTGAGACCGATCTAGAAGCCCCATCCAGCGACCAACCACAAGAGGAGGATCTTCGTTCCATTATGTTGGACGTGCGCACGAACCTTAAGTCCATTGACACTAAGATAGATGCGCTTACATCCAGACTTGACTCTGTGAAGCGCCAGGAAGAGGTGCATGAGTCCCGACTTGACGCCTTGGATAATTGAACAACCGAAGCGAATGAATTTCAAGTCGAATCCAAGCAGCACTTTCTTAGTATGGAAAAGGTCCTCTCAGTCATACAGGCTAAAAATTAGGATTTGGAGGCGCGCTCCAGGCGCAACAACCTCCGTATAGCGGGGATACCAGAGTCCACAGCTATTCCCACAATGGAACCATATGTTGAGTCGCTACTTAGGGACCTCTTCCCTTCAGTTCTTTCGGCTGTTTTCGTGGTAGAGAGAGCGCACAGATCATTGGGTCCTCGACCACCAGTGGGCGGTATGCCCAGACCTATTATTGCGTGCTTCCTCAACTACTGGGATCGGGACTCTGTTCTGCGTGCGACCAGGAAACATGGCCCCATCACTCACCAGGGCAACAGTGTCTCTATATTTCCAGATTTCACCCCCTTAGTCTAATCTGCGGGCAAGGAATTCCTTCCCGTCAAACGTCTCCTCCAACGTGCAGAGATTCCATACGCAATGTTATATCCAGCCAAAATCAAAATTTCGCATTGATGATCAGTCTCATTTTTTTACAGACGCCAAGTCGGCCCTCAAGTATGCGAAGCACATCTGCCCTGGACGACACCTGGCCCGATCATCCCCAAACGCTGAGAAAGGCGCGAATCTAAGTGACAATGACTAAAGAAGGGAACTATTGGCGTTGCACTCCATGCTGCAACCTCCCCTTTCGAACTCATGCATATAGATCTTCTTTTGTATGCTAAAATGGGGTTGATGCTTATATTGCTTTTGTTCCGCAGCTTCGGAATTATTTTACATCTGCAACCTGCACCTATAATTTAGTCCAGCCACCCTGACATACAGTCAGGGTTGTACGCCGGCAACTCATGCCCTCCCATGGCTCTGATGATATGGTTTTTTGTTTTTGGGACATTGGGGTGGTGGGAGGGGGTATCATCACAATCTAATTGGGGGTTGGTGTGGGAGGTGGGGGGACAATTGGGTACAGTTGTTGTTTGGCTACTTCAAAGGCTCACACACAATGCACCTCTACATTGCTCGGACATCATATTCGATTTGAATTTTCGTCTCACGCATATCAGGTATTCCACTTTTACACCTGTAAGCTACACACAACCGGCATTTCTCTGCCCCCAGCAGAGAAACCTACCATAGTATACCAACCACTACTACTATGCCGCTAGCCACCAAGCCAGCTTCGTCTAACTTTTTCACCTGGAACGTTCGCGGACTCAATAATCATAGAAAGGCCAGGCTAGTGCACACCTACCTGACACGTCAGAAAGCGGACATATGTTTTCTACAGGAAACACATCTTTTATCATCCGACACCAACAGACTTCAACATAAACGCTGGGCAACACAATATTCGTCTACATACTCCAACTATTCGAGAGGAGTAGCCATTCTTATACGGCATGGCATTGACTGGACGTTAATACACTCCTGCATCGACTCAGAGGGGCGCTATGTTGTGCTAAAGGGGATCCTGGGTGGGACCCAGCTGGTTTTAGCTGCAATATATGGGCCAAATGTGGACGATCCCAACTTCTTCAGTGAGGTGTGGTCTAGGGTTGTGGCGATGGGCTGTGATACCATTATCTGGGGAGGTGATTTCAATGCGATTCTAAGTGACACACTGGACAGGTTGGGTTCCTCCCGAGCACTCCACCCCAAGTCCAGCCAATTCCTTAACTTTAACTCACTTATTTCTGATCATCACTTAGTGGACATATGGAGGCACTTCAACCCCCACAAACGCAAGGGCACATGCGTTTCCACGTATCATAATTCCTGGTCAAGACTGGATCGCTGGCTGCTATCCAGCGACATGGCGACATGGACAACAGACACGTAAATTCTTCCTAAAACACTCTCTGACCATTCCCCCTGCACCT
Source organism: Calotriton arnoldi (assembly GCA_963921515.1). Taxonomy (NCBI): domain Eukaryota; kingdom Metazoa; phylum Chordata; class Amphibia; order Caudata; family Salamandridae; genus Calotriton; species Calotriton arnoldi. The sequence goes on along the minus strand of CAWUFW010002947.1, from coordinate 1,743,294 downwards.
GCACAATAACTGTCCCTACCTCCATCTCACGAGAATTTTCTTGGAGACTACCACCCCATGCCCTTCTAGACGCGGCATTTCAAGCCGAAATCAAAAGCGACATCATTGAATACTTCGCGTTGAACACGGGCTCTGTTTCCTCTCCATCGGTGTTATGGGAGGCGCTTAAAGTTGTAATACGAGGGAAATGCATGACTCGTCAATCTGGCATCCTGAAATCACTCCGAGGCACACTGTGCAACTTAGAGACCGAACTTAAAGCTCTAGAATCACAATACTATGAGCACAAAGACTCTTCTCTATTGGCCACTATACGTGCAAAACTTTCCGAATTCAACGAAGAAGCCGACCGGGTACTTAAATTCCTCGGAAGATACACCACCGCTAGGAGATATGGCGAGGGAGATCGTCCCGGGAAAACACTCGCGAATCTCCTGAAACCCTTGCACAGTTCTCCTTACATCACGGAACTACTTGGGGACAACGACGCACCAATTAGATGCACGCTAGAAATACATACACACCTCACCAAATTTTATTCAACACTATATACTTCCTCCACACCGCAAATAGACTCTGAGCTCACTACATACTTAGACTCACTAAACTCTTATGGCTAGGAAATGCACACAGAGCGTATCTGGACGAACCCTTTACAGAAGAAGACATAGTTAAGGTCATCAAGGGCCTCCCATCGGACAAAGCACCCGGCCTCGATGGCCTTACAACAGCGTTTTATAAGACCTATGCCTCCTTATTGGCTCCCCACCTTGCCGACATGTACTCCGATTCTATACAAAATGGTGTGCTCCCCCCCACGACACGTGAGGCCGTCATCTCCACCCTACTCAAACCGGGCAAATCTCCCAATAAATGCGACTCCTATTGCCCTCTCTCCCTCATAAATATTGATAATAAAATATACGCCAAACTCCTCGCAAACAGGCTTCAACCTCGCCTATCTTTAATAGCCAGGCCTGACCAATCCGGCTTTATACCCGGGCGCTCCACGTCACACAACCTGAGAACCTTCTTTGCCCTTTTACACCATTTAGATCCACATACACCGGCACTTGCAGTTTTCCTTGATGCCACCAAGGCATTCGACTCGCTCGAATGGCCCTATCTCTTTACCATATTAGCCAGACTAGGTCTTAGCCCCTTATTCATTAAGCAGATCAAATTATTACACTCGCAACCGACTGCCAGACTGCATGCAAATGGATTAATATCTGCACCATTCGAGGTCACACGCGGCACCAGGCAGGGGTGTCCTCTCTCGCCTCTCCTGTTTGCCATCGCAATGGAACCTCTGGCTGCTCGAATCCGACAGCATCACAAAACGCGAGGACTCGACTTTCCCATGAGAGATATCATCATCTCAGAGTATGCAGACGACATCACGCTCTACATCCGAGACCCACTAACAAACCTTAATCCGGTTCTCCGAGAACTCACCAAATTTGGAGGCCTCTCTGGGGTACATATCAATTGGGCAAAATCTACTTTATTTCCCCTCACTCCTAATTTCATCGCATTCAAACCAGACTATCCTATTACATGGGCCTCCGGCCCCGTGCGATATCTGGGGATTTGACTTAGTACAGACCTCCAAGAGCTTTGGGACATTAACTTCGGCCGCACAATGGCATGGCTGGAAGGCAAAACCACAGTATGGTCAAAACTCCCCATTTCGCTAGTGGGGCGCATCGCTATAGCTAAAATGATTGTCTTACCTAAACTTCTTTATTTATTTATCAATCTTCCCTTACAACTCACACAACCATTCTTGAGATCCCTACGCTCCTTGATGATCTCCCTTGTATGGGCAGGGAAGCAGCCTCGTGTTTTATGGGAGATACTCACGCTGCCACTGGCTCAGGGAGGACTGGGGGCTCCAGATCTAGCCCTCTACGCGTTCTGTGCACAGGCACAATTCTTGCATCACTGGATATTCCCGACTCCCTTTCAGCCTCATGTGGTAGTGGAAGCTGAGATTGTTTCGCCACTTCCCTTGACGGTGGCCTTATATCAGCCCTCCAAACGGCATTCCGCAATTATACACACACCAGACATGCTACGATGGGCCTGGGCCAAACTCCACACTCGTGCAGGGCACAAGGTCCTCTACGCCCCCTCCATTGCGCTCGCTCAAAACCCTCAAATACCTATACTGGGAGGCAAAGGTATCTCTGCCCGCGCCCACACACTAGGTTGGGATACATTTGCTGATTTGTGTCCGGGGGACGTTTTCCTACCCCCTCCCGAACCCCCGCCTGGCACTTCTTTTAACTTCTCCGATTTACTATTGTACTATTCCATTAGAGGAGAGTGCCGTGCACTCCATGACACATTCCCAGCCCCGCCTCCAACACTGCCCGCCCTCGAATTGTTGTTGACCAACTCGTCCTCAGACAAGCTTATTACCAAGCTATATAGCAGCATGCAACGCTCTTTCCCGATCACATACCCAAAGGCCTTCGCTGGCTGGAATGACGATCTCACCGACCCACTGACGGAGGCTCAATGGCGATTCTGCTGTGGGCAATTAGAGATGCTATCCCCCAACTACAGACTCCGTCTAATACACTTCAAATTCCTACATCGCATCTACAGAACACTCCTACAGCTTAAGTGCATGGGACTCCGTCCAGAGGCCAACTGCTGGAGATGTGCATCTCCAGACGCATCCTTTTTACACATGGCCTGGAGATGCCCGGACATCGAACACTTCTGGGCTACGATAATGGAGTCAATTAACGAAATACTCACAACCCAACTGTCCCCTTCACCCAAACTATGGTTGTTGGGATATGTTCAGGACGTCCCCCCGGGTCATCATAGGTTGTTGGCTATGCTTCTACTCCTGGCCAAACGCCGGGTTACAATGCACTGGGGCACACGACACTCACCCTCTGCGGCAGCCTGGGTGCTAGATGTCACATTCTGCCAGGAACAACTGGCTACCTATTGAGAACTCCTACCTCTGGCATCTCGACCCAAAGACATCTGGGGACCCTTTCTTTCCTGGCTGTCCACTCGTAACACAGACACCACACAGAACTCGCAAACTCCCATTACAACTCAGTGATGGCCAAACATTGATTACACTCACTGATCTCACAATGCCCTAGCCTCTCTACACACCATGCAATTCTTCTATGCCTGCCTTTTGTGGCTTTTGATATTTGACCTGTATATGCTGATAATTTCCTTGATTTCCAAATACAAAGATGTGTCATACGAATGTGCCTTTTAATGTGATGCCTTGGTTTTCAGTTTAATGGTTCTTTGTTTCATCACAATATCTTTCTCACCAAATACTTGTGCATTCTATGCTGACTGCTTGTACTTGTTATTTAAAATGCCAATAAACAAATTTACAAAAAAAAAAAAAGGCAAACCTGCCATGTAAACTGACCTCAGATGAGTGTGAAGACAAATCTGTCCTGCCTCACAAAGCCAATGGAAAGTCAGGAGGCACAGCAAAGACCTGTTGTGGAACACCTTTTAGTACACATGATACCCGGCTCATACTGATGACTTTTGGACCCTGAAACTAGGACAGTGAAATGGAGAGGTGTGGTGCAGCGGCCAGGGCAGCTGACTTCGGAGCACAGGGCTCACGGTTCGATCCCGGCTCCGGTGGCAGCTCAGCACCATGTGACTCTGGGCAATAGCTCACTTAATTTCCACAACGACCCCCAGCTCCTTGAGACCCGTAAGGGTGAGTAGTTTGCGCTTTACAAATACGGATTTACATTTTAGGACACCCAAATGAGTTTGAAGAAAGAATACTCCACTCTCTATAGCACCATCATTGACACTATCATACGGCCAATCACACTGACGTAACCACACTATTATCATAATCGCATTGTATCCCCGAAACTCGTACTCCTTCATGAGGACTAGTTCAGTAGCAGTGATAGTATACTATTTTAAAATTCAAACCATGTAATAAAAGTATATATGATGAAGTTCCATGACAGGGACGAGACGCGTTATCTGGGCCATCGATTGATTTTTGGAACAAACTGCACAAATTTGAAAATTTAAAGAAAAGAATAGAATAAAAGAATGAAACATTGATCTGGTCTTGGATATTGTGCTCACTACAATGTATTGACTGTGGAACATTTCTCGACCATCATCAGGGAATTCGCTTAGTTGGATCTTTGCCCGAATGGAATGGAGTTATGTTGAACATTGGAGTTGGAATCCCTTGATTGGACTTATTAGTGTATGTTGATGGGTGTTTGATGGCACTCGGACCCCAAGGAGTGGTCTCTGTAAAATAAGTAATAGGCATGTGCAGTGTAGTGGTGCCATAATTGGCAATTTGTTTGCTGTATGTTCCATAAAAGTGTATATACCTGGCACCAAAAATACTGACATACAAAATGAAAAACAGCAACTAATGACACATACAAAAATGAATTCGTCCATTTTCTCATGTTCAAGGTTTGTCTCCTTCCTCTCAGTTGCTTCTTCTCAGTGTGTGCTATTGATGTTGATGGGATTCTACAACATCAGCGACCTACACGTGCCTACTCCTTTATATTATTGACCTCTTTACTGTATAGGCGCTACTAACATGATTCCTAGAGCCTTTAAACACACCATGGCCCGATTCACAAAGCTTTTTCATTAAGGAATATATCTTACTCCGTGTCTAAGTTATGAATTACTCCTGAACTTTCAAGCTCTGGAGCGGCTGCTTAGAAAGCTTCTTCTGCAAGTAGTTGTGTATTAGACTTCGGAGTCATGTACTCATAAATTTCTAGGTGTTACAAAGAGAAGCTTGCTCATGAGAAAATAAATGTTGTGAATCAGCTGCACGAGTAAGCATTTCATACTACTGGAAATTCATGAGTGACTCACACCTATATCCACAGCAGGATACGGCTAATGTCTGCAGATTCTTTGTCATTAAGGCCTGGACATACAGGAGGGTAGGAGTAATACATAAATGATATAAACAAAACTTTGTAAATTGACTCCTGCATTTCGATCCTGAAAAGCCCACTCTTCTCCCTTCCTAACCAGGGAACTGTATTCTAAGCCTTTGCTTAATTTTTCTCAACTTTTTGAATGTGCAAAATGTAATCAACTCTCTTGCTATCTTGATTGAAACGTTTTTCTTTCCTTTTTTTAGTCCTTGGCAACAGATATCTTGACAGACCTATTTTTTCCAATACGTAACATGCACATAACATATATGTAAAACAGGCTTTGGGTCATCCCTTTGCTCATTATTGGATGGCTTTGCAGTCTATCTCGATTTTCTGGTTTTGATTCAATGACTTTTCTTACTATACTTGTGATTGCCCCACTCCAAAGTATTTCAGTCTCACCAAGTTCTGAGTGGCTGAGTTGCCTACACACGCTGCACTTGACAGGGCTGTTTTTTTAGGATTGTTAATGGCAGGTTAAGCTGTCTGTTGGCTAGGCTATTTTCTCAAATATACATAGAGTGTGCTTTGGTTCAACTCGGTACTCATGATTGCATGGCTTTGTTGTCTATCTCTGCTCCACCCAAATGGCCCGGGACACCATCCCACGGATTTGCAAGACCATGGCTGGAGGAAGATGCTTCTCCTACCTCGCTGCGAAGACCTGGAACTCCCTGCCTCTGCACCCCAGGCAATCACCATTGCTACTACAATTCAGGAAGGGCCTCAAGACCTGTCTCTTCGACTGAACCGCAGACCCCCCCCCACTTAGCGCCTTGAGACCCTCATGTGTGAGTAGTCACACTATAAGATTACTGATTCATTGATTGATCTCACTTCTCTGCTCCTGATTCAATGTCTGTCGTCCCTATTCTTGTGTTTCTCCAGCCTAGGAGCATTTTGGTCCTTCATGTTTCGGATTGCTCTCTCTCTCCCATGTGCTGCTTCCCCTCCTATTCCTTCCAACACCGCCTCCCAGCTCATACGTTGCTTCTCCCACCACTTACCCCAACACCCAGCTCATCTGTTGTTATCCATGTTCCTCCACTCCTCTATTTTGCATTATTTTTTAAATTATTGTTTATTTGTTTTGAAGAGTCCGGCAGCTGCAATTTGCTATTGGGCCACTTCATCTTAATAATGCACTTTGCCCATATTTTATTCATTTTTCTTTTATTTCCCACTTCACAATGGGCATCTGCCATCTTGGAAGAGTAAATTGAGAAAAAGAAAACTAAATGTTGAATGTGACATACTGCATACGCATGAGCCACAACGCGTGTACGGACATGCCACCCAACACATGCATATGCATGCATCATGACACATACATTATGATGCATGGATCATGACAGTTTTACACGTGTGGATCATGATATGTGAAATGAAATAGTTTTATAAAGCGTGCAATACCCTAAGGTGTCTTAGCACTAGATGGAGCAAAAGGCCAGGACAAAACCTAGAACAGGATAGGTCTGGGACAGCTATTAATCTATTGGGTAAATAGCCAGGTCTTCAACTGCTTCCTAAATTTCCGCAGTGTAGCCTGTGAATGTAAAGCAAGTGGCAAAGTGTTCCAGAGTGTCCCTCCACAATAAGAGAACGTTCTTCCCCCCATTACACTTTGTATATTCTCTGGATCTTGACCTTTCGAGCCGAGCTCAACCTAAGGTTCCTACTGGGGGGATACCAGGAGAACTGTTCCTGGAAATATGTGGGGCCGGTCCGGTAGAGGGCCTTATGAACTATGCACAAGGCCTTAAAGGAAATCCTTTTTTCCACCGGAAGCCAGTGTAGTCTGTGCATTAGTTGAGATATCGGTGCAAACTTTGGAACTTTCAGCAGCCCTCTCGCTGCCGCCCTCTGCAATGATTGCAGTTTCCTTATCAGATGTTTATGGGTACCTAGATATAAGGCATTGCAGTAATCCATCTTAGAGAAAATGAGGGCCATCATCACTGTCTTTTGTAGATCAAAACGGATAAACGTGAGGATTTTTTAAAGAACTTTCAGCATAAAAAAACCTGATGAGGTAACAGCATTGATTTGGTCTACAAAACATAGCTTCATGTCAAAAATGACTCCCAGATATCTTGCTTTCTCGGATGACCTCGGTAGCTTGCCTAAGTCCAAAGTCCACCATGATGCATCACAAAAAGTGGTCTCATTTCCAAAGAGCGTTACCTCCGTCTTTTCTGAATTCAGCTTAAGATAGTTTCTCTGCATCCAGCTGGCAACATGGGACATACACCTACAGAAATTGCTTGCCTCCTTTTTGGCATCCGATGAGACAGACACTACAATTTGTGTGTCATCTGCGTAAGAGAAAACGACCAGACCATAACTACGAATAAGATTAACAGGGGGAGTAATATAAATATTAAACAAAGTGGGGCTAAGAGCGGACCCCGGGGGCACACCACAGGGGAGACAGTAACACCTGGAACTTGCATTTCCCATCTCTACCTGATGCTGTCTATCTTTGAGGAACGAGCTCAACAATGCTAGAGCAGTGTTCCTGAAACCAAGCGAGTGTAGCTGTTTGATGAGAATTGCCTGGTGAACTGTATCAAAGGCGGCTGAGAGGTCTAATATTATCAGTACTGCTCTACCTCCCTTGTCAACTGCCCTTTGTGGTTCCTCCGACGCTGCTACCAGAGCTGATTCAGTACTATGGTTTGCTCTGAAGCCATACTGGAATGAATCAAGCAATTGGTTAGCATCTACGAATGTCAATATTTCCTCATTCATTGCCCTTTCTAGTATCTTGGCTGGAAAGGGTAAGCGAGATATTCGTCTGTAGCTTTCCAACTTTTTTGGACCCAGAGAGGGTTTTTTCAACAACATAGTAGCATTTTTCCATAAAGTTGGAAAGAACAAAACCTCATTCAATAGGTCCATGAGAGGTCCCGCCACCACACTGGCCACTGAGTTGATTACCTGAGGAGGACAGGGATCCGAGGGAGTACCAGATTTGATTAAGCTAATGAGATTTAGTATTTTTTCTTTAGTAAGAAAAGAGAATCTTTCAAAGTGAGGTAGGTTAGAAAACTCCCGATTTGATCCTGGGTTCAATCCCACAGTCTGCCCTGCCTCATCCTTTGAACTTAGCGTATTTGAAGAAGCGAAAAAAGCTTGAAAGATAGAGTCAACTTTAAGTTGAAAGAATTCAGCTGATTACAGAAATGTCCATCAGGCTTAAAACTAAAACTGTTGCTGTTATTCCACTTAGACAAGGACTTAACCGTCTTAAAAAGTTCTCTAGTGGAATTTGTCGCCAAGCTTATTTTTTCTGAAAAATACTTAGCCTTGACTCTTTTAATTAATTCTTTATAGTTTAAAAGTTTTTTTTAATATATTTAATCTTTTCTTCAGGGCAATATTCCTTTCTCCATATGCGCTCTAGCAATCTACACTTAAGTTGAGCAGTTTTTAATTCTTGCGAGAACCATGGGGCAGCAGGACTTTTCCTGTGGCTCTTAAATGTTTTTCCCGGTACCAGCCTCAATACGGCTGTGTCTAACTACTGTGTGTAGGTGATTGCTGCACTATTGACATTATTGTCTAGAGTAGGCTTAGATTTTGAGAGAGCATCTTTCAGTGCCTCCACGTTCAGGTTTTCTCATGAACGATATTTAACGGTTCTAGGTAAGTTGCTACATGTCGCTGTATTTAAGGGAGCTTTTATTCTTTTATTGTAAAATAAAATGGCCTTGTGATCTGACCAAGTAACTGGTACGACTTTGTCTATCTTTAAATTTTGGTTGTTTGTAAAAATTCCATCCAAAGTATGATTGGCCAGGTGGGTGGATTCTTCAATTAACTGATGTAAATTAAAACTCATCAGATTATCTAATAGGTGATCTGTATCTATATTGGTTAAAAGCTCGAGATGGGAATTAAAATCATCTACAATTGTAAAACTCGAGTAGCGTATACATGACTCCATAAAAGTCTGAATTGCTTGGATAAACTTAACCCTTGGGCCTGGTGGTCGGTAGGCTAGAAGTCCCTGAAAAGTAAATGTGTTGTCCAGTTTCATACTAAAACTAAGGGCTTCACAGTCCAGATGGGGCATAGGTTGAAAGACGGCATTGATAGAACTCCAATACACAACTGCAATCCCTCCGCCCCTCCTATCTGTTCTGTCCAGTCTTTCGACATTAAAGCCATAGGGAATGGCTACTTTAAGATCTGGGTCAGATAAATTATCTGCCCAGGTCTCTGTAAGAAAGATGATGTCAGGATCATGTTGAAATCTGCAAACTCATATTTATTTTTTAATAAGGGATCTAGTGTTGAGTAACAGGCAAGAATAGACTTTCCCTGCCGTTTGTCTGTCTATTGCCCCTGCCGTCGACTTTGTAGAGGAAACTGCAGATTCCCTGTCCCTGCAGATTCTTGTTCCATTTCTTAAAGACAAAGTAGCAAGCTCTGCATATAAAACTATCTATATTAAGACCCCAGCTATGAGTACTGCAAGTATTAGTTTCGCTGGTGTAGTGTAATTCTAAAAGTTCTTTTCTTGAATAACTTACTGGAAGAGCAGGAGTCCTGGCATCTGGCACTTTCAAGGTGCGGACTGGCGCAGACGGGCTTGCCTTTGGCACGCCAGCGGCGCGTCCGCTGCGCGCCCGGTCCTTCTCTTCCATAAGTAGCGTGGATACAGAAAAGATGGCGGCCTGCATGGAAGTAGGGAGGCAGAGATGAAACAGCCTTCCCCTGGCTCTCTCCGCACAAAGGGGAAGTTCCCGTGGCGGACCGGAGAGCCAGGAACACTGTGTGCATTTATGCGTGATGATGCATGGCAGCTATCTTGGAAAGGGATTCCTTTCAAAGGAAATCCATTCCATGATTGCTGGACATACGTTGCAAGCATCTTGATACATGCGTTTGCATGCCGGTTCAAAGAAGCATTAGCAAAGAAAATGGCTTAGCCATTTAAGGTCAAGAACTACTGGCTTTGCCAATGCTTGTTTTATCTTACAGTATTATTCTGCCCACCCCTCAATGTGCTTCATTTTCCTCTTCAACACTTCTTTTCCCACTCCCACCCCTCCCCCAATTAAACTATTTTTTATTTTTATTATATTTTATGTTTTTTACATAAGCCCAATAGCTGCTAAGTGCTACTGCTCCATTCACTTTCTTTTATGCGATGATGCACACTTGTTTTTCACTTTTTAAATTTTCGTTTACTGTTCTGACATGGGTGTCCGCCATGTTACAAAGATAAATAAAAAATGTCTACAACGCATCAAGATGCACGGTCATGCACACGTCATGGCGCATGTACATGCAGATATCACAAGGCGTGCATGTGTATACAGCACCACAAACATGTACACTTGAGTCACCGTGCAAGTGTGCACCTGTGCCATTTGGCATATCTGCATAGGAGGGGTAATCTTGTACTGGGTTTCCTTTAATAGAACACCCATTTCGTGATTGGTGGGCATTTTAGAGCTGAGACCTACTGCCTTTGCCAATGCTGGTTGTTTCAACTCAAGCTGCGTGAAAATGAAGCTTTGTGAATCAGATCCAGTGTATGCAAAAGCCTGCATGACAATGTCTACGGATATGGTTTTTTCTTAGCAGTGTCATTACTGTTACAACCACTTGGCTTCAATAAAGCAGATGGCATTCAAACCGAGCAATCAGTCTCTGCACAGGCTGCAAATTATACCTGCAGATGTGCGTTCTAACTAGGACATGAGCAGCTCCAGACATATCCTGCCAAGAATCTTAAAACCAAACCTTTTATACCTCTTGCTGGAAATCTGAAATTGCCTTGTTACATAAACATAAACACAATCACAATTATAAGAATAATTGGACACTATTTTATTGGCCTTTGTATCAAGTTACTTCGTGGTAAGTTTAATGTGACCTTGAGAGTCAACAGAGCAAAGTTCCTGAACATCTGCAAACCAATAATGGTCAAATTGCTTCATAGAGTAATGTCGTCATTTCCCCCAGTGCACATACCCGTCAACAGTTGCTTTAATCCAGTGTCACAGGCACATGAGGCTTTTACAACACCCTTCAACAGGAATTAAGAAGGTAATTAACACTCTACTGACCATTTAAGTGTTTCCATGTTTTTCTGGAGTAGAGCCATAGTACCTTTGCTAAATATATCTGTTTAGGACTGCTAAAGGTAAAATCCTGCTCTACTCACTTGCAACATGCTTACATTTGTGTGAATACAAAACTTTACCAAGCAGTTTAACTACAGAGGGGCTTATTTATGAGAAACTAACGCAGAGCGGTGCCGCAAGTTATTTTGCTGCGCCACGCTGCGTTAGTTTCGTGGCACAGGGATGTGACATATTTACAGCAACATGTCACATCTCTGTGCCTTTCCCTGCGCTGGCGCACAAACTGCTGCCATGCGCCGGAGCAGGCACCCTGGAGCAAGGGTGCCTGCGTCGTGGGGAGACTGTTTTTGTGCAGGAAGGGGCACCTTCCTGAACAAAAACAATCACTTGAGGTGATTTCCTTTTACAATGCGTGCTGTAGAATGCAGCACGCATTGGAAGAGGAAAAAACAAGGAAAAATGAAAACATTTCTCCTAATTGCGCCTTGCTACGCCATCCCTGGGGGTGACGTATCATTCGGATGCATTTCCAGGTTTACAATTTCTTGTAAATCTGGAAATGCATCAGTGGACATGGGTGTTGCGTGGGAACACCCACAGCAACACCCATGTCACGCCCCTAACATGCAATGTGTTGTGTGGAAAGGGGCGATATTTACAAGCATACGTAAAGCCACGCAGGGCGGCTTTACGAGTGCTTGTAAATATCATGCAGCAGGTTTATTCGCCGGTGCGTCACGCAACGTGACGCACCAACGGCGCAAGGGGCTCTTAAATATGCCCCCAAATGTTTTAGGATAATCACCACTGAGCAAATCACTAGTCATTGGATATCATTTATTGTGCAAATTAAGGTGCATGTGAAGTGCAATTTCTCGTGACATTTATATAGCTGAAATCTTTTTGTAAACTCACAAGATTGAAAAATTATTGTTCGCAAATGCATTCCATAAACAATTAGAGCTGACCGGGATTTAAGGTTGATTAATTTGTTTATAGGGACATAGCAATAAATGCACGAGTCAAATTGCTACCTTCACTTCCTAAAACAACCAAACTGTACTAAATCTATCTTAACCCCCACCCTTGATACTACTTGAGAAAGCTTGAAATAAATGTCTCTTTTTTATTTGTTATCAGTGTGTGAAACTTTATATGTTTGCTTGAATCATTTTTTTAATTAATGCTTTGTTGGGACAGTAATGTACACTGCATGGCATAATTGCCTGTGCACTTGCCCAGAGTGACCCAAATGCATATGAAACTGGAATCCTGTTTCTTTTGTTAGCCTTACAAACACACTAATCTAGAATATGCACTGTGGCCTAGGCCTATTAAGCCATGATAATGCAAAGTCCAGAACCTCTTCTGTGACCTGTCAGTGTACAGAGTATTGTGAATTATTAGTTGTGACCAGACCTTTTTGTTGTGTCAAAGAGGATTGTGGTTTACTGACTATTGGCCCTATTTATGTAAAGGTCCGCTTTAGTGTGACCCACAGGCCCTTGTGTTGATGTTAAATGTGTGTGGGGCGAATGTGTAGCACTGAACCTCAGCACTGTGAGAATCTGAGTGCTGCGACCAGTGGGAACCATTTTGGATGGCCTCGGGGCTAATAAGGCACAAGATCGAGAGTGGATACAGCTTCGCCAGACAATGAACTTTTTTTTGCAGATATTTATAGTGTGAACCTGGCCTGGGTGCTTTACAAGGGGAACAAAGATTATACATTTTGTTTGTTTGTTTTTTAGGCACAGGGAAAGGAAGAATGCTTCAAACTTAATTTTCGAAATCTGATTTAACGGTGAAATCAGATTTTGATACATTAAGTGGAAAAGTAACTTTAGAAAAATGTTCTTTGTGCTGCCTGAGCCAAAACTGACCTAAAACCATTTTTGCTACGCAACCCCTCCAGAGCTTGAATACACATCCTTGGCTGGGAGAGCTGATGACTCTGGCTCAGAGGACAATAGTCTGCCTCTGATCCCAGGAAAAGCTTATGGGTTTTAACTGCTGACCACTTAACAAGCATTAGCTGTCTAGAAATAGACAGGAACAATTGTAAGAAAAAGGGCATCTTTAGCACGACCTCATTTGACTTGGAGATAACAAGGAAGGTTTCTCCTATTCATTCCCAGGGCCTTCCTAGATAGTCAGCCTCCAGTCATAGTAGGGGGAGAAATAGAGACGTGGCCAAAGAGCTGAGGACAAGCTCGCCTGGTGGCAGAATGCATATTGAAAACAGTGCCTTGTTGGTAATTTTACAGTAAGATAAAGAAACAAGACCTCCCTGTGGGACGACACCTGGTGGCCCGCCGAACTCAGACCCACACCTTCATCGACAGATCCCGCTCACGACCTCGCCATCATCCTGGATAGCAACTCACCATGAAACGCCAGGTCAATCCTGTTTCATCCGCCTGCTTCCATACCCTCTACATGCCCTAGAAAGATCTTCAGATGGATCCCCGTCAGCACCAGGAAAACAGTCACTCAAGCCTGGACTATGAAAACGCACTCTCCCTTGGAATCACAGCTAAACTCCTGAAGAGACTCCAAACGATACAGAACTCAGTGGCCAGACTCATCCTCAACCTCACCAAGCGAGCCACATCACCCCCCACCTCAGGAACCTCCATTGGCTCCCCTTCCAGAAAAGATATCAATTCAAGATACTGACATATACCTACAGCTCCCTTCACGACTCCAGACCAAGGACAAACATACATCAACCACCGCCTGGACTTCCACCGACCCTCAAGACACTGGTGCTCTGCCACCCATGCCCTCACACACACACACCCCACATCCGCAGAAGCCACTGTGGCGGCTGTTCCTTCTCCTACCTCACCGCCAAAGGTTGGAACAACTTTGCCCTACCCCTTCAAATGTCACCATCTCTCACGGAATTCAGAGAGGGACTCAAGACTTGGGTCTTTGACCGATCCCATCAAGACCCTAGCGCCTGGATGCTCTCATGGGTGAGTATCTGCGCTTTATGAATATACACTGATTGATTGAAGAGGAAGTGCTATTAAAGGAGATTTGGGACTGTGAGAAAATACGTAATACTGGGTGGCAGACTTTTTTGAATCACTAGACGTTGTCCAGGATAAATCTGGCACCTCAGCCACCTTCTCCTCAGAATATTCCAGGACCTGGGAATGTGAAGAAGGCTTTGCTGGATGAAAGAGGGCTCAAGGACTTCTGGCTGCTGAAAAAAGGACTAAAGGACTCCTAGCTCATGCTACAGTAAGGCAGACTCCTGACATCTGCTATCCTTCAGGTACTGGAACTGCTCCCCAAGAGTCAGGTGACTGACCTCCTGTTTACCTACTAGAGGAACACAAAAAGCAGATGGACTCCTGATTCCAGAAGAGTCCAGCAGACCATGGATCACTGATTCCTGTAGGAGCCCTGGCTAGAGAGTTATCTAATGCCTAGAAGCCTGTCCTAAGAAGCTGAGGTTTGCAGGACTGACTAGAATTCTTTTTTTCGAGTAGTTGGAGAAGAGTGGAACTTAGACTTTTTTAATTTCCTCTGGAGGACTGGACAAGGATAGGGTGTTGAGTCTTGCCCAGGAATGTCGCACCCTAACGGGAAAAGAAACCCACATTTGTCTTGCTTCGAGTTGCATCACTTTGAGCTTTTTGCCACCCTAAAAACTGGTTCAACAGGACTTTGCAGCAAAGGTTTTCTACCTCATGGAGCCAATACCACCTACAGCATCCAGTCTTGCCCAAGTGAAGAATTTTGACTACCAAAAAAGTGAGTAAGTCCAGAGGTAAGACCTTGGAGCAGGGTGAGGTAGCAAATCTTTCCTGTTTTTGGCACAAAACCAAGGGCGTCAGCCGGTCATCACCTATAATGTATCCATCTTCGAGGGAAACTCGCCGGCCGCAACCTTGGACCTTGTCCTGCTAGAAGAGTTTGACTTCTAAGACTTACAGCTGATTTAGGGTTTGGAGTACCCACACTCCGAATTTAGAGATGTCCGCCAGCCCAGTGAACATCTCCAGTCATTGTCAGGAGTCACTGTCCTGGCCGTTCTTATCAATGCGTTAAAGGTTTTACAGATGGTATCGTCAAAATGAAGGTATCATTTGTAAAAAATTTAAATTGTTTTTGTTTTATCAAAATCCCAAAGTGGGATTTTGTTTTGCAATAAACAAAAACTGATGACCCTTACACCATGGGAGTTTTCTTTCATGGTGTTGGGGTCATTTAAACATTTTGCTGTTCCTTACTACCATGTTTTTCACAGAGATAAGGGAAAGAAAAAACTGGTCATTCAACCGCCCACTCTAAATCGGGCAGGCGGTCAAATGGCTAAACCTCAAGTGGCTCTTACTCCGTTGGAGGAGTATGTCAGCAATGGAGACAGAGTAGTCTCAGTTGCTGACATACTTAAGGTCCGCCCAACTGTAAATAAGACAGGTGAACCTTTAGTTTGGAGGAGAGGGTACTACATCCCATGCATCCTTCTTATTGCCTAGCTTCTTACTGCTCTTTGTGGTAAATATGGCAGGGAAGTCACAGGGCACTGAACCTGCCTCCAATAAGTCAATAGGGCAACATCGACTCCTTACCCAACCGATCCACTTCACTTGACGTGCTGCAGGAGTAGTTCAAACATTTGTTGGGTTTGTACCAGGGAGGGTATGGCAGCACGCTTGACTGCACTGCAACAGAAAATGAAGCTGCATCTTGCCTCTTACTCTCAGTCTATATTATCTAGACTGACCTGTGACATGGCCCAGGAGAAGACCTTAGAAAAGGGTGTGATAAAACAATATCACAGAATACGACAATAAAGGAAATGCATTCTTACTACTCTTTATGGACAATCAGCTAGTGTCACAGATGAAGAAACACCATTCTTCACTGCTTTGTTGACCACAATCCATGTATTTGCCACAGCAATCACAACAAAAAGAACAAAAGTGCCATTAACTATTGTACCTACTTTCTACCAGCATGATAGTAGATATATCTGGCTCTTAGGATTGTGCTGCTACCCATGTGTGTGAAGTAGATTGACCCAAGTCCAAAAGTTAAACACCATAGTTTTCCACAGCACATGCTGTTGTTCAGCTCATTGAACTGTTTCTGTATGTTTGGTATGTTTTTATCAATAAACTCGAATTAGGGGCAGACATATTTGTGAGAACAATAACACGTATTTAATAGATAACTTCTTCCACAAGCTATTAATTTGTGACATTCAAAGTTTTACATCCACACAGGAGACTTACCAGAGGCAGTAGCGTGTTAGCGATACCACCTATGGAGAGACATCTTCCTCCAAGGCACTACATGCAACAAGGTGATGGGTGGAATGCTTAAATTAATCTCAGCCACTAGCAATCTCTTGGGCTGTATTCCAATTCATTGATTTTTTCCTACCATGGCAATCTAGGCAAAGGCCCACCTCATGCAAATCAATTACGACCCTGCTCCTCCTCAGAATAATCTGTCACAGGCAAGGCTCCCTCTAGAAGGGACATTAAGCAACCGGACCGGTTTAGACGTATTTAGCTTTCATCAGTGAGCTATAGATTGAGGTTTGTGGCACACTGAGCAAGGGAACAACGTCCGTGCATACCCGTTGTACTTATGGAATCAACTGCAACAACCAGGTGATGGATGGATCCTTAAATTAATCTCAGTCACTGGCAATCACTTGGGCCACATTCCAGTCCACCATTTTTTGCCCACCATGCTACTAGGCAAAGGCACACCTTACGCAAATCAGCAACAACCATGCTTCTCACGGGATCAGTCCATCCAAAACTTCCAGACAGGACAACAAGCCATCCAAAACGGATTTGTATACTTCAGTACAACGCTGTAAGTAAGACGGGTATGCGCAGACGTGGGTCCTGTGCACACTGTGCCACTGAAACTGTGCTTTACCTGACTGATGAGCGATAATAAGGACGAAACCGGTCTTGGATTGCTTGTGTTCCAGTTCATGGAGGACCTGGCCTGGTAGTTTGAGCTGGAATGTTCCTATTCGGGCAGGGTCAAGATTGATTTGGATATGGTAGGGTCCAAACTGAGGTGACGTGATGTGCAAAATAATGATGGACTGGGATGCTGCTCTGAGTAATTACCAATCGTTGAGATTAATTCAAGCCTCCCATCCCTCCCTTTTTTGTATACTTCAGTACTCCTAGAGTGTTGCCATTTCCACAGTTGCATTCACCCCGAGGGGTGTTGCATGGCCTGCATGGAGTGTCAGCTGAAGAGGGCAGTGGGTAAGGCATAGAAACATGAAGGAGAAGAAAGATGTCAATCAGGGTGTTCTTGGTGTGTTTGAAAGAATCCATTGTTGGAAACACTGTGCCTGGCTTGCATTATGTGCATTCCTATCCAGGATGATTGCTTTTTAAGTGTTTCGTGTCTCACATTTCCCAAAGCATGATGATGCTCATCTTTTTATCACCACTACCACCAATTTTGGAAATTGGGTTAATGTTTGACGGGGAAGTGAAACTCTACTCAAGCAGCAACCACAATCCTTGTCAGTGCCAAGGCACAAGCACACCGTAAATTAACCTGTACTCACACTATGGTAGCTTGGCACATAGCTGTCAGGCTTAACTTAGAGGCAATGTGTAATGTATTTATACAGCACTTCAAACAGTAATAAAGTGAAAACACAACATAAGAAAAATCCCACACCAATTCAGAAAAATAAAGGTAAAATGTAATAAATAAATCAAGACCAAAATGACAAAAATCCAATCTGTAGAACCGGAGATACGTAAGTTTAAAGATTTCAGTGAAAATAGCACCAAAAAACATCAAGCACCAACTGTGGTTATCTGGTCATGATGGACCGGGACAAAGTAACAAGTTCGGGCCAACTGCGATGGAGCACAGACCGGCTACAGGGACGCACTTAGGACCGCTGAACACAGCACCTTAATCCTGGTTGCAAAGAGATGCCGAGTCCCACGTTGAGGATGCATCGTGCAGGAGAGGCGATGCGAGGTCTGGGCGAGGAGATGCGTCAACAACAGCAGTTCTGGGGAGCTGCATTGCATTGCGATGTTATAGCCTTTCAGATGGGCTGCGTTGGGCGACACAATGTCCCTTTATTGAGATGAGTGCACAGCGGTGGCTACGATGGACTGCGATAGGTGATGCGAAGTCCTTCTGTTAGGGTAGTCCACCCAGCAAAGCCTATCTGTCAGTTCCAAGGCTGATGTGTCGAGCAGCAGAGGTTTTGTGCCAATTCTGCGGGAGATGCGTCATGCCTCAGGGGAGATGCATCAGTTCTGGTGAATCCACAGATGGCCTGGCATAGCACCTTTTGGCACACTTCCAAGTGTCCAGGGCTCGAATAGCACCACTTGGGAAGGCAGGACACATGGATGGCTGAGTCCTGGTGCTGGGGTTAAGGTGGTTTGAAGCCTGTTCTCAGCCTGATGCCTCTGATCAGGATGCCAGCCAACCAGCCCTTGAAATCACTCTGGGTTCCTGGGTTTAGAGATGCAGGTCTAGCCCTTCTCACCCATGTAAGAGGGCAGCAGAGGAGCAGGTCAGCACAGCAGCACAGCAGGGCAGCAGTCCTTCAGAGCAGCAGTCCTTTCAGCTGCAAAGCAGTCCTTCTTCCTGGCAGAGTCCACTGGTCCAGAAGTGTACTGAACAGTTGGGTCTAAGGGTCTAATATTCATACCTGGTGCCCACTTTGAAGTAGAGGAAGATTCTAGAGGTCCCCCACTCCCGTGGTGTCAGGCATTTCGTTCCTCCCTGTCCTGGCCCCAGCTTGCTTGGGGTTACAAAAGACTACTGACAAATCCCTTGTGAGAGTGCTCAGGCAGAGCCTTTGTGATGTGCAAGTGTGGTAGGTGACAGCTCCTCTCCCTCATTAACTCATAGTGGTCCATCCTACCAACACCTATCTTCCCCTTGTCTCACTGTCTGGGAGCAATCCACAAAGACCTACTGCCAGCTACACCTAGTCATGTGACCCAAAAACAGCCTGCAGGCACCAAATGGTTAGGACAAGAAAATGCCAAAACTTTATAAAAGTGGCTTTTTCAGAATTCTGACAATAAATCTGACTTTACCATTAAAGAGGGCTTTTAATCACAATTCTATACACGCCAAACTCGAGCCATCTACCTGATCCCAAATGAAAGTTATCACTTATTAATGTAATAGGTAACCCAATGTTATCCTAATTAAGAGATAGGTCTTGAAATTAGTGTTTTAGTAAAAAACAAATTAAAGAGTTTTTCACTACCAGGACATGTGAAACTTAAACGTGCATGTCCCACTTTATAGATGCACTGCACCCTGCCCTATGGGCTGTTTAGAGCCTAACCTAGGGGTGACCTATATGCATTAAAAAGGAAGGTTTGGGCCTGACATAAGATTTATTAAGCCAGTCGAAGTGGTACTTTAAAACTGCGCACACAGGCTGTGCTGCAGTGACAGGCCTGAGACTTGTTTAGAGGGTATCTAAGAGGATGGCACAATACGTGCTGCAGGCCAACTCATAGCATTTAATTTATAGGCCATAGGTACATGTAGTATCACTTTACTAGGGACATACAGGTAAATTAAATATGCCAAAATGGATGTAAGTAAATTCTACCATGTTTAAATCAGAGAGCACAAGCACTTTAGCACTAGTTAGCAGTGGTTAAGTGTGCAGAGTCCTAAAAGTCAACAAAAACAGGCACAGAAAACAGGATGGTCTTCACTGGTTTGGGGATGACCGTGCAGACAGGGAAAAGTCCAGCATTCACCATTTATCAGAATGCTTGATCCTGACAAGGATCCATCACATGCATTTGTTGCTTTATTCCTCTTCAAGTTCATTGCCCACTTGTCGATCTTTTTGCCCTAAATATTTGCTCTGGTTGTCTATACTGGGCTTTATCTCAACTTCAGGGTGGTGTTGATACATTGCTTATGAACTCTTGTATTATACATCATCTTCAATAAAGAATTATTCTGATTGTCGAGAATGTTTGGATTCCCTAGTGGTGCGTTTTACTTTTCGCCCTGCACAATATACTCAGGACTGCAAAGATGGGATATTTAATTTGTTGTCTTATTTGGCCTGCTTTGAAATTGACTACATCTTTAGTATTAACTTCCTATCCTTGTTTGGATAGTTATGTTATTTTTAAGAAGATATTTGAATGCCCTGATTGTGAGTAGTGTGTCAAGAAAGCATTATGTGATATGCAGCAAGGTGAAATGATTGAAATAACTTACATGACTCATATTCAGCAATTGGCAATAAAGACAACTTGGGATGTGTAAATATAAATGACATTTGTTTCACTGTGAATCAAAAGAACAGATTAAGGATTTTTTAGTTTGATTTTAGCGTCCTACTTCATGTGCTGAACTTATTGATTCAGCTCTGTTAATTGGGATATAAAATTCAAGAGAGATGGAATAAAGAGACAAGTCTTCAGTGAGTTACTCTAGTTTTATCAGCATTCCTTGTTTTTGCCAACCAAAATAGCATGTGGATTAGTTGCCTTTGGAGAAACCCAGACAAACAGGGGAAGTCAGAGGTCCTTTCTTAGAGCATGAATGTGAACGCAGATGAAGGTCTGGGCTGTGTCTATAATGTGGAAATTCTAGACATATGATTCATTCTTCTCCTATTGATCTTCAAAAGGATGTGGGTAAAAATCAGCTCTCTGAGAAGGAGAAATTAGCTGCTGTGGATTGGTTGCCTAATGCTGTATCTTTAAGGAGTGTGTTGTACGGTTCCTACTTTCTCAGTAAGATTGTGAGTTTAGGCAACATACACTTCAAAACTATGTGGGACTGAGTCCACTCATACCAGTAGAATATGTTGACTTAATTCCTGGCTAGCTCACAGTGCGTTATCTGGGTCCCTAAACTGAAAGGGCACCGGATGGTGTCTGCAACCTCAGAACATGACAACCTTAATTCACCCAAGGAAATTGTGGAAACAGATTATGGGCCAGATGTATCAACATTGTATTTTGTGAGTCCTTAATAGCGAATGTTACCGATTCGCTATTATGGACTCGCAAAATGCAATGTATGTAGGTTTCGCAAATAAAATTGTGATTCCTACATATTTCTTAATAGCGAATCGCAAATTGCGATTCGCTATTAAGGACTGCCTTCCCATTCATTCCTATGAGCCTAGAGGCCCATAGGAATGTATAGGATTGCATTCACAATTTTGCGAGTACCAAATAGGTATTCGCAAATTGCGCATGCAATTTCAAGGGTGCAAGGGGACCAAAAAGCCACCCTAATGCACCCCCAATAAAGGTAAGTATGCACATGTGGCGCACATACATGCCCTAAGGGCATGTGTGTGTGCCACATGGCACTTGGAAAAATGCAAAAATGTGCATTTTTCTAGAATTTGCAAATTATCACCAACTTGAAGTTGGTGGTAATTTGCAATTCCTAAATGCAAATTTGCAATTTGCGATTGATACATGAATTGCATTTAGGGAATCGCAAATTGCGATTCCTAATTGTATTCGCAATTTAGGTAATCGCAAAAAATTGCGATTACCCATATTGCGAATGCCAAGAGTTTGATACATTGCAAAACGCATTTTTGCATTCGCAAACGGGTCGATTCTGCTAATCGGCCCGTTTGCGAACGCAAAAAGCATTGATACATCTGACCCTATACCCTTTAGTAGCTCAGGCAGGCCCAAGGGGAGAAACAAGAAGTTCACAAATTTGACATTTCAAACATTTATTGAAGCAATTGTACTCTTGTGTAAAATACGTGCACTGCAATGATTAGTAGAATGAAGCAAAACAATGTTACCAGCATTATAAGAATGGTGAACAGAATGAATACTTCAACCATCGTGCCTTTGTATTAGATTATATGCATACATATAATTGCACTCCTACCCAGTGCTTCCTATCCTATATAGCATAGAGTGTGCAGGTCTGCCAGAATACCTCAGAGTGGTCTAATTCCCTGTTTATCTATGGACATGTGCCATCTGTCAGCCAGCTAGACCAGGCTGTCCTCTTCAGGATGGTGTTGGAATTCAGTTGGGCTAGAATTCAGGCATGGGGCGATCTTCGACAAGCCATTGAGATGCTCCTCTGCCTAAACAGAGGTGTAGTGTCATTTATATAATAAACTGCACTCATTCATTCTGTGCCTGACTCCTGGTCCTCTTGTCATTGTTGATTCTATCCACCCAGAGCTGTCACAGAACGGACAACAATAAACAACGACATCTTGCGCAGTGTACTAAGTCCTTGTACAGAATGTTCTGAGGACAGATAATATGCCTATGAAGAAATGTAATTGTAGGCAAACCATTTCTGAGTACAGTATCTCATGAGGCCGCACAAGCAATTGTGTGTTAAAAGTCTTTGTCTAAAACTATGTTCACTTTAAACATGGGCATGTAAAATGGAAGTGCTTGTGCCCGGGGCCTATGTAACCTCACTACAAGTGCTTTGGGCAGTCAATTGTTTCTTTTGTTGATAATTTTGGCAACTGTAGAATGAAGGACTATTAATGCTTCTGCAATGCTGGACATTGCAGCATGTGAAAAGTTAATTGATCATGATTCTGCACTTAAAAATAATAGAAATAAGATGACAGATGTCATGCAAATGGATGATGGTTCACTGTTGGTTTCTGGTCCAGAAAGGAGGCATCTTTACATTTTTATGTTTCTTTTGGATATCATACTGAAGTGTTCTCTTTAATTGCATATGGTCTATGGTCTTTTTGGTGGACTATACTTCATTCAGATTGTCAAGCTGTTCAGTTTGTCAAGAATCATCAGATTATGCCTGTAGCCTTTTATCTGAAGTTATCTTGCACCAGGAAAAATTCAACCTGTCATTTAATCTTCAAGTTTAAAACATATATCCTTAATCCTTAGCATCAATTCATTCAGAACAACTATCAATTATAGTGACAAGTCAACTAGATAATGAGGTTCCAAACATCTTTTGGTTTCAAATTTTTCAAGGTTGCATTGGCATCTTCTGTACAGGGAGCCAGTGGAGTTTCCTGCAGTGGGGTGTGATGTGGGTTCATCGGGAAATGTCCAGTATGAGTCTGGCTGCTGCGTTCCATATGGTCTGAAGTCTCTGTAGAAGGTGTACGGCGATTCCTACGTAGATCGCATTGCCGTAGTCCAGTCGGCTGGTGATGAAGGCTTGTGTCACTAAGCGTCTCGTGTGTAGGGGTAGCCACTTGAAGATCTTACGTAGTGATGCAGTGGAAAGCTGTGCAAAAATGTTACTTATAAGACTATTTCCTCTCTGGGCCCATAACATATCACCAAACTATCATCGGACCTCCAATGGATCTTTTATGTGAGCTAACAGGGACTTGGATATTCAGAGATCGTGAGGCAAGTCCTTATGAGGCAAACACAAGGAGATGATGGACGGAGCGCTGAAACTTTTCAGACACTCACCCCCAGTCACAGATCTGGGTTGAATCCATCATCGTTCTTTAGCTCACTTCGCCACCCCAGTTCAGACACAGCTACAAGCAAATCAGTCTGGATCCTGTGCCTCATGGGAATAGTCCAGCCCGAACTGCCAAGCCATGTCTTCCCTGGACCGGAAACAAGCATCCTGGGACCGGTTTCGGGTTAACAGCCCTCATCAGCCAGGCTAGCTTGAATCCAGTGGCAAAGTGAGCAAGGGACCCACGTCTGGGCATACCCTGCCAACTTAAGGCGAACAAAGCAAACACAAGGAGATGATGGACGGAGCGCTGAAACTTTTCAGACACTCACCCCCAGTCACAGATCTGGGTTGAATCCATCATTGTTCTTTAGCTCACTTCGCCACCCCAGTTCAGACACAGCTACAAGCAAATCAGTCTGGATCCTGTGCCTAATGGGAACAGTCCAGCCGGAACTGCCAAGCCATGTCTTCCCTGGACCGGAAACAAGCATCCTGGAACCGGTTTCGGCTAACAGCCCTCATCAGCCAGGCTAGCTTGAATCCAGTGGCAAAGTGAGCAAGGGACCCATGTCTGGGCATACCCTGCCAACTTAGGGTGAACAAAGCAAACACAAGGAGATGATGGACCTGGAATAAGAAAATGCCAAATACATCCTAACAACGAACAACTATTTATTTAGATCAAACTCAATTGATAAAACTTACGACAAGAAGGTTCACTCCAAGAAGACTCAAATACGATAAAGTTTGCTCATGTAAACCATTTATCTAAGCCTCAATTTGAATGGTCAAGAGCATAAATCACATCTCATAATCATAATCAGATTTAATTGTAATCTTTAGTACAATTTGTCACACAATGCCATATGGATTCATCAAGAAAACATTTGCTGGTTACCTAGGGAAAGAGAACACATAGGGAAAAAAATCAAGTGGCAACATTTAGGGTATACAAACCAAATATGCAGAGTTGATGCGCAATGTGTCACAGGAAAGAGTCGATAAACTCTTCAGCCGAAGAGTTATACCTGCAAACATTACCAGCCGGCAAGGTACAGGTTGCGTCAGTTCGGAAAGTTCCATTCAAAACGGGTTTGGCATAGAAAAAGGATATCAAAGTTCAGTCCGACAGCATGTCAGGAAGGAAAATTGAAAATGACAACCAGCCCGACTCCTCCTCCTGGGGGCAATGATACTTCCAAAGGTTCTCAGTGTACGCCCCCAAAGTATCCTTCAGATAACTCCATATGATTTCCATTGGTTGTCCACAGTGGGCTGCTCATGGCGTGATCAACACCTCACTAAGAAATCTGGAAGCATTAAGTAATCATTTTCCAAAATCATCAAATTCAATAACTTTATATTTTCCATACTTTCCTCGGAAGTAAGAAAATTCACTGTCTGTCCGTTCCCAGACGCTCTCTCTGGGTTTGCAATTGTATCTATTCATTTCTGTCAAAAATGTTGCTGAATCAAAAGAGAGTCCTTTGTTTGTGAGCATAAGAAAGAAACTTCATGAAAAGTTCTCATAGTGTCCAAAATGACTACTTCATCTAGATTCTGCCTTTCGAATGAGGAAAAGAAGCGTTTTGAGGCCTACATGAAAACTTGCTGAATCATTATCAAGTTATGATTAATATAAAACGCACATTAATATGAAATAATTCAGTTTTTTGTAGTTAATTCGCTCATAATTCTTCCCTTAAAAGTTACATATCAATATTAGGTACTACTAAAAAAAATGTTTCGCATGTTATTCATTTTTAAACAAATTAATACGTGTCACTTTTGATATACACGTTTGTATCACACAATGTTAAAGTAAAACTGTGAATCCTCATTTTTATCAAGCATTTTTATACTAGGCATTTAATCGTTTTCAAATGCTCATGATGTAAGCATTAATTTCATTTGTCACATTTAGAAGTCATCAGCAGCACATTTTCTAGTTTATCCATGTTTCCGTTTCTCTAACACTTGATAACATGCATAAGCAAATAAAACTTTTCTCTCTTTTTCTTGTTTACGTTTTCACAGTTCCATGTTTTGAAACATTTCTGCATGCTTTTACGATGCAGTAGAAAATCTCATGTTTTTCATTTCATTCATCTTACACGTTTTCATCAAAAATTATTGTCATAAATCTCTTTTAATAGTGAGAATTGATAGAGGCAGCAGTCATTAAACTTTTAAGCTCCATTAGTAGCATGCTTAGTGAGGAAGCAGGTGGAAGAGACAGCGTTGATCTCTGATTTCATTGTGAGCTTGTTGTCTATGATGATTCTAAAGCTTCTGGCGCGGTTGGAGGAAGTAGGTGCGGGTCCTAAGTCTGATGGCCACCAGGAGTCGTTTCATGTGTTGCTGCTGTTGCCAAAGATCAGAACTTAAGCGAATGTCACCTTGTTGGTTTGTCAGTTTTTTCCAATGAAATCCTGCTAAATCATAAGCAAGCTTTAGGGCAGAGCATTCTGTTACATCTGGATTAGAGACTTAATAGAGGCGCCAGTGTGTTAATAGAACTTTCTGTCCCTCGAACAGAATGCAGTGTGTCTTCATGAAAATGGCATGGAAACATGAGTAGAAGGTTGTCAAACAGAGAGAGATTCTTCATGCAGTGGAAAGGTGCTAATCCTTCAGCACAGGTGGGAATGGTTAGTCTCAAGCGTGGTTCTATCATAGGTGGTTGCCTTCTTAGGGTCAGATTACAATGCGGTAAGGAATGGCTCTGACCCTCTGTCGGAGCCATCCTTACCGCATCGTAATCTCCTGTTTGTAATCATTTCCGACTGACCCATTTTGATGTAGTCGTCGGAAATTATTACAAACAGGCGTTCTAAATGGCTGGCCCGTCCCCCATTCGGAAGGCCTTCAGCAATCCCTCGGCCGGCTCTTTCCGGCAGAGGGATTACGTTGGCAGTTTCCCACTGCCTTTCTGTGCCGGCCTTTCCGACACAGAAAGGCATTGGGAAGCTGTCTTTTGGGGGCCCCCAGTAGGGCCCAAATGGGTGCAAGGCCACCGAATGGAGGCCTAGGGGGCATCTATGGTGTCCCCCTGTTGATCCCTGTGCCCCGTGGCAGGCACTTTGCTATGAGAGCATGCATTCTGTTTAAAATGCATTCTCCCATAGCAAAGTATAGGATTGCGACCGAACAGGTGGCGGTCGCCTCCTAATAGCTGGGCTGGAACCGACGACAGGAGGTCATTTGGTTCCATTTCCAGAGCGATGTCGGACGGACTCCGGTCCGTCCGACATCGCAATCGGGCCCTTAGTGTTTGTTGTCTGAAATTCTTAGACCAAGATAATGCTTTCCTGTGATGCCATCTCTTGTTTTGACCATCCGTAAGGAGGCTTGATACTAAAATGATTGTGTCACAATGTATTAGTTCCTTTTTTTTTCATCGTTCAAGGCACAATTGTTAGTCTTTTGTCTTTGATTTTTGCTCTGCTTTTCAGGTAGGGTTTTTCCTAGAAATTCTACTTCTGCTGGGCTCTTTCTCAATCCTGCTTCGTGGTGTTTTTGGTACTCCTAACTCCAGTATTATTTATCATCCGCCATTACAAATGATCAAGATTGTCCAATAAATTTCTTCTGACCTTTGTGGCTTTTTCCTCCTAACTGGAACCCCAGTCACTTAACACATTTCACATGTATTCTATTTGCCAGGGGGCACCATTGGTACTGGAAGGAGGTGCCGTTTTCCCAGACAATCAAAACCTTAAGGAAACCTTATATAAAAAAACGGGAATGCTCAAGACTCAATTGGTCCAGACCTACCAACTAGCATTACTTGTATGGGCATTTCGCTGTTCTGTTGATCAAATACCAAGGATGCACATTCTGCAATGCTACCCTTTTCTGCTTGCCAGCCCTGTGCATCAATTTGCCATTATGCAATGTCCGACTCAGATCCAGGGCCGGACTGGCCGTAGCGGGCACCGGGCGTTTTCCCGGAGGGCTGCTAGGGTGGGGGCCAGTTTTGGGCCCCTGGGGGGCCGTTTTTGTTACCGGGGGTCGGCAATATTGGCCCCCTGTAACAAAATCGGCCGACCCTCGCAAACAGCTGGCTGCACCCCCCACTATCCCCAGGGGGGAGCGGCCGAGCAGTTTGCCAGGGCCGGTTTCGGTTCCCAGTCCGGCCATGCTCAGATCTAAATGAAAGCTACGTTCTCAAGTTTCACAAGAGGTTGTGACTGATGCCTTGCTGTCCCGCTATTAGAAAAAAAAATGGAAAGTATGAAAACATAAATTATTTTCTTTGCAATCTAAAGGCAGAAGGGGATTAGTTCATGCCCCATCGTGGTGCCCTCTATCTCAGGACTATTCCATTGTTTAGGAGTAGAGGATGTTATGCTATACTGCATGTTGTAAAAACTGTTTTGTTTAAGATTAACCAAACTATTTATTACTTAATAAAACATAAAACATTTCCTGACTTTAATGTTTTGGAAACTATACTTTATTTCCCATTTTTAGGGAAATGAAGGGGCATGCAAACTATTCTCCAAATCTGCACCGAATTTAGCAGGTTCTTAGATGTCCTCTAATATATAGTGTTTGTCAACCTTGGTCAAGATTGGTTAAAGGGGGACAAAGTTAATAAAGATAGATTTTACTATGTAGTAAGTGCTCAGCCTTACTGCAGAGAAATGGCTATGTCCCCAAAATATCATTATTGAGAACGCTTCCATTAATATTTTATGTATGCAGCCTGGACAATTATTACATTGCAGATATGATTTTTTTGTCTAAACGGCCACAATTAGTTTGTAAATCACCTAGTGGACTGTGGTGTATCAAAAATAACACGGGTGGAAAAATATGAAATGAAAATCAGATAGCCTTCCACTTTATTACTAACCTGACATTTAAGAGGCCGGGACCACGCCTTCCATATACAGAATGAAAAACAAAACATTTAAAAAGTGCTCTTGTGTTGTTCTAAAAAGATTTCACAAACTCTATATTTTTAAGAATATGGGCAAGAATACTTCAGCACAACAGAGCAAATGTAGAAGAAAAAAACATTAAAATATATTTGTTTATTTTATGTTTTTATCAAGTACATCTCTACCGTTTGAGTGTGAGTTAGTTCACTTTTCAATACAACACCCCTACTCTTTACTGTATAATTGTCAATGTAAATTCAGGAAGGGTGTTTAAACAAGAGAGAAAAACAATTGGTTGATTATTGTTTGGATGGTAATTTAGATGTTTTATGTTCAAGTAGAAGGTTTAGGCAATGAGAGAAGAAAGGCGGGGGGTGAAGAAGTGAAAAAGACGTAGAATCAGTTACATGATTCTGAATTCAACACAAATGTTTTCAATTTTGGTCTATACGGAAGACCTTTTTGACACTGTGGACTTCCGAAAGTTCCATAGCGAGGGATGAGCTGCAGGTTGTTTACGTTTCATTTACCATGCACCCGGTTGCAAACTTAACTAGTAAATAATGCAGAACTGTACTTGAAGCGTGGCGGGAGGAGGGGTAGGATGTAGAGTAAAATTCATACATTGACCCTTGAGGGGGAGGAAGGAACTCGGAATTTCTTTATCACTTGCAGGTTTTAGTGCATTGGTATCTTAATAATTCATAATCGCTTTCAAACATATTCACACTATTACAGAAAATTGCAATTTCTCAGGGAATTTTTAAGACCTCATATGTTAGTCGTGTATTCCGAACGGTTGTGAAACCCAATGAACCACCATTTGAATTAATTTCAGATTATGTTGAAAGTACACCCAACAGCTGGAATGCATTGTATGAAGCAGGGAGGATCCCAAAACCACCAGCCACATGAATTCTTCATCATCAGATGTCAACATGGCAGACAATAAACATGTTTATCTTAGCAGCTTATGTTTTTCACACATTATGTCAATTTGGACCATGCCGTAAACCATTAGGCATGCTTTCCTTGTTCTTTCTTATTGTGATCGTGAGCATATGTATTCCAACTCTAGAGTTTAACAATCTGTCAACGAGTCAATAATAGGGTTCAAATAATTTAAAACATCTTAAAATGTAAGATACATGCAGCTTGTGGTCATGAAACAGTATTCAGTAGAGCCGTGCATTAACAATAAACAAGCGCACGTGCTCTGCGTATGCTTAAACCGTCGCTGAATACTTCCAGTAAAAGGCTGCTTCCCATTGGTGATCAGGGAAGTTCTATTATTCTTAAGCATTGGTTCAGCAGCCTGGCTGTCTCCAAGTGTCCTGAGAATTCTTCAGAAACGTGGCATAGACCATCAAAATCCCCAGAAGGACAACTTGAATTTGAAGAAAGCCATGAACTTCCAGAGTGACGTTTATTTTGTGATAGTTCCAGATGAAAACTGACAACCGACAGTAATGACATGCGCCATTTCCTGATATCAGCTTTATGACAGTATAGGCAGTTTTATGTAATGCAATGCCTTCTTGCCTCTCTCCTGGCAGGCAGTGGTGGGAGCCAATGTAAACAAAGCAAGAAGGCCTTTATTGAAGGGCTTTTTTATAAGTCACTTGCGCAGCCGGTGCGTCACTTTTTGTGACGCTCCGGTGGCGCAGAGCCTGCTCCATATTTACCAGGCAGCATTAAGCCACACTTTTTTTTCGGCTTAATGCTGCCTTGTAAATATCGTTCCCTTTAACGCAGTTTTCTGCTGGACCACACTGGCTTGCTGAAGAAGCAATGATTCCCTCCAGCTACTGCAAAACACAGAATTCTTCCTGAGGCACTAAACATGCATTGAACAATTTCCGGACCTCCGTGGCTAGCTTACCACTTCTTTACCCTAAGAAGCACTATCAGATGCTGTTAGACTTGGCATCTTTAGCGTGGTTTCCCCTGACTTTTTGCCTCTAGCTCCTGTATTTTTTATGCTGTGCTGGATTTCGTTTTTGCTGCCTTAGATGCTTTGGGCACTTTGCCACTGCTGATCAGTGTCAAAGTGCAAGTGCTCCCTGTGTAAATTGGTATTACAATTGGTTCTCCATGATTGGCATATTTGATTTACTGGAAAGTCCATAGTAAAGTGCACTGAGTGTGCCAGTGCCTGTAAATCAAATGCTACTAGTGGGCCTGCAGCACTGATTGTGCCACCCACATGAGTAGCCCTGGAAAGGTATCTCAGACCTGCCACTGCAGTGTCTGTATGCACTGTGCAGTTTTAAACTGCCATGTTGACCTGGCAAGTGCACCCACTTGCCAGGGCTTAACCTTCCCTTTTCTTAGATGTAAGGCACACCTATGGTAGGCCCAAGGTACCCCCATAGGCAGGGTGCACTGTATGTGAAAGGTAGGACATGTACTGTGTGTGTGACATGTCCTGAAAGTGAAATAGTGTATTTTGTTTTTCACTATTGAAAGGCTATCTGCCCCATAGGATAACATGGGAGATACTTTGTAACATCTTACAAGTATAACTTCCCATCGGGATAAGATCCAGAAATAAAGTTTAGGCTCTCTGAACTCATGATTTAATAACACATCTTTTAGTAAAGATGGTTTTTAAATTATGTGTTTGAAAATGCCACTTTTAAAAAGTAGGTATTTTCTTGTTTAACCATTCTCTGTGCCTCTGCCTGTTTTTGGATTGACTGTCTGGTTTTGGACTGGCTGGGGATGTGCATTCACTGTAGACAGCCACGGGGGGGGGGGGTTGAGGTGTGCCTGGCCCTTCCTGGATGACTCAGAGCTGAGCTGAATGGGGCTTAGCAGCATTTAGATTAGTCAAAGGAGTTTTCCTTGCACCTGAATAGGGCTTGTCTCCCTTGCACAATGCTGTCTCCACCCCCTGTGGTCATACTGCACCAGTGAGGACAGAACTGGCTAGGACTGGGATCGGATACCCTTGCACAAAGAAGAACAATGGGGTATACGTAGTAGACCTTAAACCGCAAAACGTTTGATCACTTCTAGAATCAAGAGGAACCTCTGCCAAGGAGAAGAGCTGGAGAGCTGTGAGGAGGAATAAGGCCCCTTTGCAGTTTGTTGTGTGGGGTTGAACAAGAATATACATTAATCTACACCTTATCTAGTTATTTTTTCGTTCTGTAAAGAATCAAGAATAAACAGTGTCCCACAGACAGATAGTTTACTTCATTTATTATCAAGAGATAATTTGTTTTGTAAATTTTTTTATCACATAAATATATACAATAAACATGACATTCAATAGTTTTATATGGAATTCATATCGTACATGAGAGCCCTAATCTAATGGGGAGAGAACCATACAATTTCAGTACATGTCTCCACAAAAAACAAAAGAACCAAAAAAGGACATATAATGAAAACAAACACTGTTACAATAGACTCCAACCAAGAACACAATTACAGATAACACACCATGTACAAAATACAAAAACAACAAGAATGCGCCGACGCGCGTTTCGGAAGTGCCATGTACTTAAACCATCCTTCATCAGGGCGCTGAATTCGTGAATTGTTCAGAGGTCAGACAAACATTATGTTGTTCAAGTATATAAAAAAGACCATAAATTGTAGTGCACCGGGCTCTGTACAATATGCACACCAAACTCTGTAGGGACAAGCAAAGCATAATGAATAAATCTATACATGATTTAATAATATTTTCATTTTAGTATTGTTAAAAACGAAGGAGCAAGTTAACTAGACCATGAGTCCCATATGACCGAAATGGTGCAGGAAAAAGGAAAAACACCACCACCATATATGTGGAATACAAAAAATTCATAGTAACCCAGTGATGGGAAAAGATCTCTGTGGAAAGGAAATACAGGTAAAGGGAGTAGAAGTGGATTAAGAAAGCAAAAAGAGAAGATGTAGCATAAAGGCAAGTCAACATACTTTCCAAGGGCGTTCTAGTTCCCAAAGGATTATAAGGCTGTAAGATGTTCTTGAAATTCCCCCGGGTTCAAGCAGACTACCACGAAGGTAGGAATCAATTCTGTGGAGATAATTAAGGGGTTAAAGACCTCTCTCACCTCAATCTAAACTTCCAACAAAGTAATAATATAGAGTGCAATGCCTACTTTCACGGTGAAATCACCCAGGATCCCCTAGGATAGCCAGGCCATGGATTTGATCTTTAGGACTGTGACGTAATATGAACTAGAATATAAAAAATGGTACGAGCATAACTATGCATCCCCCTTCTCGTAAGTAGCCAAGAATGTGAGCAAGGTAATCCACATTCATACATACATAAAGGCTCAAGATAGTGGTCCCAGTTCACATCCAATGGGTTAAGTAGATAGTAATCATGAGCATGAATAAAAACAAAGGAAAATAAAATGGAAAAAATGTCAGTCAATCGCCCCCAACATGGGAATTATGCGACCCAAGATCTACTGTAAGGCGTCTAACTTACAGATTAAAAAACGGCGAGCCGCGTGAAACAAAAACTCAAGATAGTAGTCCCAGTTCACGTCCTCTTGCTTCTGGCGCTATGGTGAAGTGGGAGGCAATAGTCAGTGTGATTAGAAACTGGGGAGAATGGAAAAAATATGTATGAGTCAGTCGCCCCCATCATGGGAATTAGGGAACCTAAGGTGTATAAAATGTGGTCTACCTTTCCAGGTTAAAAACGGCAGGCCGCATAAACCGAAAAAAGTGCTATTCAAACAGACTCCGATCGCCGTGGGTACAAGGTATCAGGGTCCCAACCTCAATGGGAAATCTATGGGAAAACACAATCGGTTGGATAAATCGTATGGTACAAAAAAACAAACGTTTACCCAAAGACCTAAGTGTTAGCCACGGTATAAAAGATATCCTCCCTTATAGTTCGTAAATCCTGGGTGATAAAGTACTCACAGAATTCGAGCAGAGTTCCATCGAGGATTGAAAAAATGCCATCCAGGTCGTCCGTAATTGACCAGGGCGAGCATAGAGGGGATGTTGTAGTCCGCCCTTATATCCAGTTGGAATGGGGTTTGGTGATTACCAAATGAGAAACACCTGCCCCAGAATAGCATAGCCCTTAGAGCCGAACGAAGCGGCGCTGGAAAGGTGGCCATGTTGGAGTAACTCACGCACGGGCGGGGGAAGGACAACATACGCGGAAACGCGTCATTCCTAGATCAAAATGGGGGCCATCTTGGAGTAGAGTTAAGAAGAAAAGAGAGAATATAAAACAAGATGCTGATAATGTCCTGATCCACCGATACATAGATGTTGGAAATTAAACACGGCGACAGTCTCTATAGAATGTGGAAATATTAACTCTTTAAGAATGGCACAAGAGTCCAATTCTTTAAGGAAAAAAAGGATATAAAACGGTAATAGTACAACATGGGGGGCAAAAAGGCTAATATGTACGTCATGTTAAAATAAGAAAAAGATCATCCATACTATGGGGATCTAATAGAGACGCGCCATGTAAGGAATAAATGATCAGACTGATACGAAAAAAACGATCAGGCTGGTACAAAGATGAATTAAACTTCAAAAAGACGAAGGGGTCATCTCCACAAAACATAATGGAGAAAAAGCTTATAGACAGATCAGGGAAAGAAGAAAGAAGAAGATAGAATCTCATAATCTACCTATGACCTAAACCCATACTCCGAGAACCCAAGGGATAAACTGAAAGGGGTTCTGAGGGGTCTGAAGGTTAATGATAGTGATTCTAGTAATGAAGTAATGTGAGGTAAAAATGAAAATCAAGTAATGGCATTTTCCCATGGGAGGGATTCATTGAGGCCCGTCTCAGCCGTCTGTAGCATATAAATCCAAAACACCTCCCTTTTACGTCTCAGAGCGTCAATGTTGCCATCTTTAGGATGATGAACTCGTTCCAATATGAGCCATTGGAGATCTTTACTGGAATGTTGACAGTCCAGCCAATGCCTAACCAACGACGCTCCAATGCGTTTGTTATTAATAGCAGATTTATGTTCGCTAAATCTGACCCTCATTTTTCTACTGGTTTCTCCAACGTAGCCCTTTCCACAGGGGCAAAGGATGAGATACACCACATTGGTGGTTCTGCAGTTCGTCATCTCTTTGAGTAGAAATTTCTTCTTTCCCCATTCCAAGGTGGTAATGACGTTGGCGAAGTTGCAGGCATGACAGTTGCCGCATTTGTGTGTGCCAAGGATGGGGTTAGCTCCACTAATGGAACATTGAGCAGCTTCTTTCTTGTCTGGCAGTGTGGATTTAACCAGAGAATTCCTTAGGTTTCTATTTCTGCGAAATGCAAAAATAGGTTTAGGAAGGGCATTGGTCTGGTTACCTGAATTAAGGATATGCCACGAGGAATTAATAACCTGGCGTAACTTGTTGGTGAAGTTAGAGTGTCGGGTGACACAGACCAGATTATTCTGATTCTCCTTGATTTTATTCTGGAGAAGGGTGTCTCGATTGTAATATTTAGCCCTCTTGTAGGACTCCTTAATAAGTCAATGCGGATATCCTCTATTGAGGAGTTTCCTTTTCAGTTGTTCTGCATGAAAATCAAAATTCTGGATGGAAGTACAATTTCTGCGGGGATGCAGGAATTGACTGAAGGGTATACTGTCCTTCTGACTGCGGGGATGATAACTCTCGTATTGAAGGAGTGTATTGCGTGCCGTGGGTTTGGTATACAGTGAAACCTCAATGTTCCGATCAACCACTTGAATCCAGATATCTAAGAATTCTATCTTGTCCTTGCTGCAATTGGGGCTAAATTTCAAATGGGGATCACATAGGTTAATCCATAAAATGAATTCAGTAAGCTGTTCTTCTGGCCCGCTTCAAATGAAGAAAATATCGTCAATAAATCGGTGCCAATGTGAGATGTTTTCAAAGAAGGGGGCAATCTCATTAAAGATTAATCTATTTTCAAAGGCACCCATATATATATTGGCCACATTAGGGGCACAGGCAGCACCCATGCTTATACCTAGAATTTGTTTATTGATGGATTTATCAAATTCGAAATAGTTTTCTTGCAGCACTATGGCAAGGCACTCTAAGATAAACAAGTTATCAAGTTGGTTGCTGCTGGTTTCGAGGGCACCTTTCACAATTTCCAGAGCTCCCTTTTGAGGGATATTCGTGTAGAGCGCCTCGATGTCCATCAAGACCAATACATCAGTGTCTGGGTTAAAAGTGATACCTTCAATCTTACCTATAAGGTGACCTGTGTCCCTCACATAAGCTGGTAAGTTGGAGACCAAAGGTTTGAGAAATACATCAACGTATTTCGACAAAGGTTCCGTGAGTGAGCCGATGGTGGATACAATGGGTCTAAATGGGGGATTTGAAGTATTTTTGTGCATTTTCGGTATCCCATATAGAACTGGAATTTGGTGAAAAGATTTATTAAGATACTCAAATTCCTGGGCACAAATAGAACCTCTATCTAGAGCTCTTTTGAGTGATGTCGAGAATGGTGGTTTTAATCCTCTGTTCAGGGTAACTCATGACTTTGGAATAGTGTTCAGGGATATTGAGCATCCTCTGGATTTGTGCTTTATATTTATTGCTATCCATAATCACTATACCACCCCCCTTATCGCTGGGTTTAATGGTGATATCCTTGTTGGAAGACAAAGTCTGAAGTGCTTGATATTCCTCATAAATGAGGTTGTAAGATGGTTTGGGAACACATTTCATCATGTTTTGGACTTAAAAATGGGAATCAATCAATCAATCACAGAATTTGTAGAGCGCACTACTTACCCGCGAGGGTCTCAAGGCGCTGGGGAGAAAAAAGGGGGTGGGGGGTGATGCTACTGGTCGAACAGCCAGGTCTTGAGTAGCCTCCTGAAGGTCAGCAGGTCTTGGGTCTGTCGTAGGCTTAGTGGAAGGGTGTTCCAGGTCTTGGCGGCTAGGTGTGAGAAGGATCTGCCGCCGGTGGTTGTTCTTCGAATGCGAGGGACGGTGGCGAGGGAGAGGTCGGCGGAGCGGAGCTGGCGGTTGGGGACGTAGAAGAAGAGTCGTCTGTTGAGGTAGGATGGGCCAGTCTTGTGGAGTGCCTTGTGTGCGTGGATGAGGACTTTGAAGGAGATTCTCCTGTTGACCTGGAGCCAGTGCAGGTTCCTCAGGTGGGGGGTGATGTGGCTGTGGCGTGGTATGTCGAGGATCAGGCGTGCGGAGGCGTTTTGTATGCGTTGCAGTCGCTTGATGAGCTTGGCCGGGGCTCCCGCGTAGAGGGCGTTCCCATAGTAGAGTCTGCTACTGACGAGGGCCTGGGTGACTGTTCTTCTTGTATCTGTCGGGATCCACCTGTAGATCTTGCGAAGCATGCGGAGGGTGTTGAAGCAGGAGGAGGAGACTGCGTTGACTTGCTTGGTCATGGAGAGCGTTGAGTCGAGGATGACTCCCAGGTTGCGTGCGTGGTCGGTGGGTGTCGGGGCTGCTCCCAGCGTCGTTGGCCACCAGGAGTCGTCCCAGGCTGAGGGGTTGGAGCCGAGGATGAGGAACTCTGTCTTGTCCGTGTTCAGCTTTAGTCGGCTGATCTTCATCCAATCGGCGACGGCCTTCATTCCTTCATGGAGATTGGATTTGGCGGCGAGGGGGTCCTTGGTGAGGGAGAGGATCAGTTGAGTGTCGTCGGCGTAGGAGATAATGTTGAGGTCGTGCTGTCTGGCGATGCGTGCGAGCGGGGCCATGTAGATGTTGAACAGCGTTGGGCTGAGGGAAGATCCCTGGGGTACGCCGCAGATGATCTCGGAGGCTTCGGATCGGAAAGGTGGGAGGCGGACTCTCTGGGTTCTGCCGTCGAGGAAGGAGGTGGTCCATTCCAGGGCCTTGTCTCGGATCCCTGCGTCGTGGAGTCGTGCGCGTAGAGTGGGGTCAGTATGGGTAAGGGGACCTATTCTCTCCCATATTGGTTCTGCCTTGTCTGAAGAAATTGAGGGGGATTGTCTGTCTGTTGGTATCGTCCCCTCTCTTGGGTCCTGAACCTCCCTCTCGTGTTCCCGCGTCGATTGCCTAAAAACGGTTGTTTCTCATTGGTCCTTCAAAGGGTGTTCTCCTATTTCCATAACTATCGAATGAATTGTGGCCCCCTTCACTATCCGATTCCGAAGTGTCTGAAAAAGTGAGTATTTTCTTACTCGACCAATGTTGGTAATCACTTTGGTTGGATTGGTCCCTAGTTGTGTTATAATATTGGGCCCCTAGGTACGGATATACTCTTTCCTCTGAGAAATATCGAATGTCCTTACGTAGCTTCTCAGTCTTTTTCTTTATGAGATAATCACTGAAGGAGCCAAGTTCAGAGTTGATATCCTCTAATTTCTTTTTGGCCTCCTCTACTGGATTCTTCTTCTTGAGGGTCTCTTCTATCTCTGCGATTTCCTTGAGGAGTGTCTCCACTACCTCTCTAGCCGTCTCAATGATCAGGATCATAAGGTCCCCTTGAACACCTGTTGGCTATCAGAGATCATCTTTCCAGAAATTTTCTGATTTCGACAAATAAACCAGGGATGTTTCTTATTCTGAGTCCAGTGGGAATTACTCCTGCTTTGAGGTATTCAAGCATGAATTCTGCATGGGACTCTGTACACCTGGCTTTCTTTTTTAGATTAAGGAGTTTGAGCCAATCATCATTGTTGCCTTTATGAATGGAGAACGGGCACTCCGAGGAAGAACTCTGGCCAAGTAGCCTAGAGAAATCTTCATCGGTAAATCCGAAGGTTTTAATACTCTCCATGTCTAGAAGGAAAGTTACTCTCTGGGTATCAACAAATGGACTAAGACAACCTCAATATCTGGTAAGGACTACACCTTACCTACATAATAGAACAGTCAAGAATAGTGCAGTAATCCTAAAGATGAAGAAATAAAGTAAGAAATAGATAACCAAGAAAAAAAATATATGAAAATAGAAAATTAGCAAAATAACATGAAGAAAAAACCCAGTGTGCCTTGCTCCAACTGAGTACACCCTCACAGCAAAGTGCCGGGAAATTGCAAAATACACAAAAGAGGGTCCCTGAGGAGAGAATGAATAAGAGGAGAACCAGGGAAAGGAACAACAATATACATTAATCTACCCCTTATCTAGTTATTTTTTCGTTCTGTAAAGAATCAAGAATAAACAGTGTCCCACAGACAGATAGTTTACTTCATTTATTATCAAAAGATAATTTTTTTCTTCTTTTTTTGTAATTTTTTTTATCACATAAATATATACAATAAGCGTGACATTCAATAGTTTTATATGGAATTCATATCGTAC
Source organism: Calotriton arnoldi (assembly GCA_963921515.1). Classification (NCBI taxonomy): domain Eukaryota; kingdom Metazoa; phylum Chordata; class Amphibia; order Caudata; family Salamandridae; genus Calotriton; species Calotriton arnoldi. The sequence goes on along the minus strand of CAWUFW010002947.1, from coordinate 1,704,656 downwards.
ATGAGATCCCCTAATCTAATGGGGAGAGATCCATACAATTTCAGTACATGTCTCCACAAAAAACAAAAGAAGAACCAAAAAAGGACATATAATGAAAACAAACACTGTTACCATAGACTCCAACCAAGAACACATTTACAGATAACACCATATACAAAATACAAAAACAACAAGAATGCGCTGACGCGCGTTTCAGAAGTGCCATGTACTTAAACCATCCTTCATCAGGGCGCTGAATTCGTGAATTGTTCAGAGGTCAGACAAACATTATTTTGTTCATGTATATAAAAAAGACCATAAATTGTAGTGCACCGGGCTCTGTACAATATGCACACAAAACTCTGTAGGGACAAGCAAAGCATAATGAATAAATCTATACATGATTTAATAATATTTTCATTTTAGTATTGTTAAAAACGAAGGAGCAAGTTAACTAGACCATGAGTCCCATATGACCGAAATGGTGCAGGATAAAGGAAAAACACCACCACCATATATGTGGAATACACAAAATTCATAGTAACCCAGTGATGGGAAAAGATCTCTGTGGAAAGGAAATACAGGTAAAGGGAGTAGAAGTGGATTAAGAAAGCAAAAAGAGAAGATGTAGCATAAAGGCAAGTCAACATACTTTCCCAGGGCGTTCTAGTTCCCAAAGGATTATAAGGCTCTAAGATGTTCTTGAAATACCCCCGGGTTCAAGCAGACTACCACGGAGGTAGGAATCAATTCTGTGGAGATAATTAAGGGGTTAAAGACCTCTCTCACCTCAATCTAAACTTCCAACAAAGTAATAATATAGAGTGCCATGCCTACTTTCACGGTGAAATCACCCAGGATCCCCTAGGATAGCCAGGCCATGGATGTGATCTTTAGGACGGTGACGTAATACGAACTAGAATATAAAAAACGGTACGAGCATAACTATGCATCCACCTTCTAGTAAGTAGCCAAGAATGTGAGCAAGGTAATCCACATTCATACATACATAAAGGCTCAAGATAGTGGTCCCAGTTCACATCCAATGGGGTAAGTAGATAGTAATCATGAGCATGAATAAAACAAAGGAAAATAAAATGAAAAAAATGTCAGTCAATCGCCCCCAACATGGGAATTATGAGACCCAAGATCTACTGAAAGCCGTCTAATTTACAGATTAAAGAACGGCGAGCCGTGTGATACAAAAACTCAAGATAGTAGTCCCAGTTCACGTCCTCTTGCTTTTGGCGCTATGGTGAAGTGGGAGGCAATGGTCAGCGTGATTAGAAACTGGGGAGAATGGAAAAAATATGTATGAGTCAGTCGCCCCCATCATGGGAATTAAGGAACCTAAGGTGTTTAAAATGTGGTCTACCTTTCCAGGTTAAAAACGGCAGGCCGCATAAACCGAAAAATGTGCTATTCAAACAGACTCCGATCGCCGTGGGTACAAGGTATCAGGGTCCCAACCTCAAAGGGAAATCTATAGGAAAACACAGAATCGGTCGGATAAATCGTATGGTACAAAAAAACAAAGGTTTACCCAAAGACCTAAGTGTTAGCCACGGTATAAAAGATATCCTCCCTTATAGTTCATAAATCCTGGGTGATAAAGTACTCACAGAATTCGAGCAGAGTTCCATCGAGGATTGAAAAAACGCCATCCAGGTCGTCCGTAATTGACCAGGGCGAGCATAGAGGGGATGTTGTAGTCCGCCCTTATATCCAGTTGGAATGGGGTTTGGTGATTACCAAATGAGAAACACCTGCGCCAGAATACCATAGCCCTTAGAGCCGAACGAAGCGGCGCCTGAAAGGTGGCCATGTTGGAGTTACTCATGCACGGGCGGGGGAAGGACAACATACGCGGAAACGAGTCATTCCTAGATCAAAATGGGGGCCATCTTGGAGTAGAGTTAAGAAGAAAAGAGAGAATATAAAACAAGATGCTGATAATGTCCTGATCCACCGATAGATAGATGTTGGAAATTAAACACAGCGACAGTCTCTATAGAATGTGGAAATATTAACTCTTTAAGAATGGCACAAGAGTCCAATTCTTTAAGGAAAAAAAGGACATAAAACGGTAATAGTACAACATGGGGGCCAAAAAGGCTAATATGGATGCCATGTTAAAATAAGAAAAAGATCATCCATACTATGGGGATCTAATAAAGAGACGCGCCATGTAAGGAATAAATGATCAGACTGATACGAAAAAAACAATCAGGCTGGTACAAAGATGAATTAAACTTCAAAAAGACGAAGGGGTCATCTCCACAAAACATAATGGAGAAAAAGCTTATAGACAGATCAGGGAAAGAAGAAAGAAGAAGATAGAATCTCATAATCTACCTATGGCCATACTCCGAGAACCCAAGGGATAAACTGAAAGGGGTTCTGAGGGGTCTGAAGGTTAATGATAGTGATTCTAGTAATGAAGTAATGTGAGGTAAAAATGAAAATCAAGTAAGGGCATTTTCCCATGGGAGGGATTCATTGAGGCCTGTCTCAGCCGTCTGTAGCATATAAATCCAAAACACCTCCCTTTTACGTCTCAGAGCGTCAATGTTGCCATCTTTAAGATGATGAACTCGTTCCAATATGAGCCATTGGAGATCTTTACTGGAATGTTGACAGTCCAGCCAATGCCTAACCAACGGCGCTCCAATGCGTTTGTTATTAATAGCAGATTTATGTTCGCTAAATCTGACCCTTATTTCTCTACTGGTTTCTCCAACGTAGCCCTTTCCACAGGGGCAAAGGATGAGATACATCACATTGTGTGGGGTTGGCCTGGAGTTGCTGTTTCTGCTAAGGAAAGGACTTTGCTGTAACCTGCTTGAAGAAGAATCTCCAAGGGTTTGTGTGTGCTGGCTTCCTGTCCTGACGTCTCAGGGACACAACGACTTCACCTCCAGCTCCCCTGAATTCTATTGCTGAGAGTCCTGACCTGCCAGGAGGTACCTTTTCCAGTTTTGGGCCTCTGGAGGTTGTTCCTGCTGTTGGGAGCTGGAAGCAACTTGAAAGAAGCAAGAAAACCTGTCTCCGACGCCGTCAGCGATGCTGCTGTGACACCGTGACCTGCACCGAGGCCAGGGGCACTGCTTGTGAAGTGCACAACACACCTCCCGGCCTGCATCGCAGCTCCAACGCCCTTCGATGCCTGCAGTTATTGGCATTTCCCAATGCCAGCTCTCTCACCGACTCCATCATTGCCAGGACCTTCATCCTGTTATCGCGGCGCCGATAACTGCCGAGGGTGACTCCACGAACTCGCCGACTTCGCACCGTCACCGGAACCGACGCCTCACCGCCATTGTAACCGACTTCCCCTGTCCTTGATTTGGCACGTCGCCTCCTAACAGACACGACGCATCGCCTATCCCGTGGCAGCAAGGGAGCCGGCCTTGACCTCGGCACCAACGTCTCACCTCCACGATGCAGTGCATCGTCATAGACTTCGTTATCCAAAGGTACTGTTTGTTTGGGGGTCTATGTGACTCCATGCCTGACGCTGCGCACCTCGCGGTCGGCGCCATACTTTGGATTTATTGCTGTCACGACCTCGCAATAGCCCCAGGTGGAGCTATTTGTTTTCTACAAGCTTTATTTTGGAAGTAACTGCTATTTTACTACCTGTTTGTTGGAGTTTTGTTGTTTTGGTCTTGTTAAGTTTAGATAAAGATAATTTATTTTCCTAAACTGGTGTGGTGTCCATTTGTGGTGTTTTCACTGTATTACTATGTGTTTTGAGTACAAATACTTTACACATTGCCTTTGGGATAAGCCTTTCCACTCGTGCCAAGCTACCAAGGGGGTGAGCATGGGTTATCTAAAGTGTGCATCCCCCTTACCCTGACTAGAAGCAGTGGTCCCTATTTGGACAAAGGTGCATACTCTGCCAACTAGAGACCCCCATTTCTAACAGATACTCTTCTCACACTCAGTTGGTGAGTGCAGTTTAAACCAGTTACCCCGTGCAGACACATTGCTCATATTGAATCTAGTACTCATGTACCTATAGTTTAACAATTTTTAGGTAACCTCACCGACCGAAGGAGCATTTCATTCTAATTTCCTCACCTTGTAGTGCTTTAAAAAGTGTGTGAGGTACCCCTCACATGGGTTATTGTACTCCTTTAAGGACCGATTGGCCCCTGTATTTCAGGTAACAACTACATTCCCTACTCTCAAACTTCCCCCACAGAGTAGCCAGAGCGTCAAGTAATGTTTTACTATTCCTTTCCTAGGTTCCTTATTCCATAAAGTCCTGAATATCACTCCATATTTCAAAAAGAGTTTAAAACGTCATCGACAACATAACACACTAATTGAACTGAAATGAATTAATGAATTTCTAATACAGAATTTATTCATACGTGTGTTTTGGAGATACATTTTGAAAGATGGTTGCTTTTAATGGTGTAAGACACTTCGATGTAATTTCTCCTCACTGGGACACTGTGTGCTTTAATCTGTATGATTTTTAGTTGTTCATTTATTCTTTTTAGAAATTTGTTTTTTTGTATAACTCTATCAGTCTTTCTTGGGGATTTCACATACGCTCAGTAAAATTCCATAACAAAAGTTGGGCGAAGTATATTTTATATTTAATAAGCTCTCTGAATACAACTTTGCTGATTGATAAAGGTATGCATTAAGGTATACCAGGTGAAACATTGTGCCTTGTTCATGTTGACTGGCCAGGTTCTTACTGGTTTAAGCGCTGCCCTTGTTATATGTACCTGTCTGAACTGAAGTGGCACATGCACGGAGGACCTGTTTCATAGCAGCACACAAGATGGTAACTACAATTCCCAGCAGGCTTAACTCTCCCATGCATCTGAGAGATGGCGAACATCTTAGATTACTCTGTACAACTTGCTTCATGGTTAACAGTGAATGCTTTAAATCACATTGTTGATAAAAAATTAACTTTGAACTTGAACTACTTTCAAACTCCTGAAACTGGAGTTTCATTCCTTTTGGGATTACAGTGAAACTGAGGAAAACTTTTCTTTATTTTGAACTATTTTCAAACTATTGTAACTATTTAAACGGTTATTCTACAAAGATTAGTAGTAGTGACTATATGAAAGTCATGTTGTTGAAGACAACAGACTTGAACTAAACTATTCTTGAATGCCCAATGACTCACTATATGTATCAAATGCCTATTACAGAGATAGATAGACAGACAGACAGATAGACAGACAGACAGACAGACAGACAGACAGATAGACAGACAGATAGACAGACAGACAGACAGACAGACAGACAGACAGACAGACAGACAGACAGACAGACAGACAGACAGATAGATAGATAGATAGATAGATAGATAGATAGATAGATAGATAGATAGATAGATAGATAGATAGATAGATAGATAGATAGATAGATAGTTTGGAACAACTGGATATTATTAATATTGGTTATAATTCTATATTACAGAATTCAAGTAGAGACTATGGGCCTGATTACGAGTTTGGCGCAGTTATGCCGACTCTCCCCTGGCACAGCTTCACCAAACCCATGCAAGGACTGCCCGAAGTATTACGAGTTGAACTTGTGTACGGCGGACGGTCCTTCGCCTTTCCCATGGCGGTACCTGGAAAATAGGCACCGCAATGGGAACGGCAAAAATGTTCCACCACGACATGGATGGTGACATCCATGCCGTGCCGGAACTTTGGGGGTATATAGACAGGGGGCACATGTTGTGTCCCCTGAATGTATCCCCATGGCAGGGAGGGCATGGGGGGCCTGCAGGGCCCCTTTTGTTCCTGCACCACCAGCCTTTTCATGGCAGTTCTCCTGCCATAAAATGGCTGGCGGTGCAGGAACTCGTAATATGCACAGTGGGACTGCGCCAGTCCCGCTGAGCATGTTACATTTTGGTGCACCTCTGCCACCACTATGGAATGACTGTTCCCTGGCACAGCCGGTGGTCCTCCACCGCAATGACTTTTCAAGTTGTAATGCGGCGGACGGACCATTGCACAAGACCACCTGACTCGTAATCAGGCCGTATAATTCATCTTCATGAGGGAGTGTGTAGTGACAACAATAGAGGTAGTTACAATAAGCATAGCATTATTTATATATACATTTGTCACTGTTTTAAATACTTATTATTTGTATGTTTAGTTCTCATAAATTTCCAGTTTCAAATCAAACTACATGGAGTTGAAGGCACTGAGAAAGAGCTCAGGTACAACTATGCAAAATTGTAATTATGTTTAGTTCTCTGATAAACACAACACTTAAGTTAGCTCTTTGTTTTGCATAAATTCACGAAATTCAGCAAATTTTATAGACCAGCAGAGGGACGAGGAAGATGCACTGGAGTCTTGTGTCTCTGTTTTCTGTCTTACACCATTCTCCTTTCCATGCATCTACCATTGGCCATCATATTTCCACATTTGTAATTAGTGGTGAGAGGTGAAACTAACCATTGCTCCTGTTGGATGCTGAACATAACATTGCTATCTTACAGATCATAACCCTGGGAAGCCATAAGATGACTGTTTCCTTTGATATAATTGCCTCATCCAATCATGCAATTATATTGCTCTTTCCCTGGCTTGAAAGGCATAATCCCTACATCAAATGTCCACACAAGCTGTCTCTTTGTCTTCAAAGTTTTGTAGAGATCATTGCTAAGTTATTAGACATTATTTGGTGCTAGTTAAGGAATTTGTTAATGATGTTCTAAGCACAAAAAAGTGTGAGTTTGAAAATTAGGATATTGAATAGTTAAAGTGTTGTCTTTCCCCTAAATGTATATCACTGGATCCAAAGAAAATCTCTGCCATTCTGGATAGCCTTCACCATCCTCAAAGAAACACAATTATTTTGGGACTAGCAAACTTCTATCAGTTTAAAAATTGACTTACTCCCAAAGCTTCTCAAATCAACTGAACTTAAAGAAGGCCAACCTTTTGAAAGCTGTTTTCATCACAGTCCAGAAGCTGACACAGCCTTTCAAGATCTTAAGGCTTTCACTGAAGCCACTGCCCTCATCATCCTTATCCCACAAAGAGGTTTGTAGTGTAAACCAAACCTCTGATTCAGTAGTTGTGGCAATTTGTTGAGGCTTCAATCTGATGGTGTATTGGAACATCTAATTTGTTATCTTTCACCCATCCTATCATCTGGTGAACATAAATATTCTGTCTTTGAAAAGGAATTGCTGGCTATCAAGCATGCCTGTATTGAATGGAAACACTTGTTGATGGGACTACGTGAACATTTTGAAGTGAGAACCAATCACGGAAATCTACAGTATCTTCAAACAATGCAATATTGGAACAGTCCTCAAGCTCACTGGGCCTTTTTTCCTTTACAATTCGACTTTTATATTACCTACATTCCTGGGGCACAAAATCTATTTGCTGACGTCTTTACCCAACCATTCAAAGATCTAAGGCTCTTCTTGAACCTACTCTATTACTTCCAAACAAAGTTGATTGGATTGGTGCACTCTTTGCTTCTAGGAGTCAAAGATACCCAAACTCAGTTAGAACTGTGAGTCTTGGAAGACATTCAGTGTAAGACACCTTTGATTCAGCAGTAGAACCTCTATTTTCAATAAGAAGCATAGTTTATTCCAACTACAGAGTTCCAGGATGAGATCTTCAAAATGTACCATAGCACCATGATTATTGGTCATAGGGGAGTGAAATCTACTCTAAATGTATTCCAGGGCCACCCATGCAACAAGATCTGGGTTTATATGTTCATATAGCTGCAGTATGTGCTTAAGGAATGTGCATGATAAACCATTTACAGCCTGTTCCAATAGTTTCTCATCCTTGACATACCATATCTACTGACTTCATTAGGACTCTGCCTTTTTCTGATGGTTACAAAGTAATTATTGTTGCTTAAGAAATGTTATCCAAGATGGCACAATGCACTCTATTTAAGTCTTTTCCTTCAGCTCCAGTAATGGCTAAATGATTTATCACTGATATCTTCTGTTTTCTTTCTCTGCCCCATACCATTATTACTGATGCAGGTGCACATTAAGGCCCCGATTACGAGTCTGGCGGTCCACGGATTGCCAGACTCGTCGGAGCGCAGCGGTGGCTGTCTCCTGACTGCCCTATCACAATTTGGGCGGTCAGACTGCCACAGCCCCGCCGCAGCCGCCAGGGAACCGCTGTTCCCTGGCGGTGTTGTGGCAGTCAGGAGGCCGCAATATGCTTAGTGGGACAGCCAGACAGGAGGAAACTCCAAATCTGGCAGGTGGTCTGACCACAGCTTTGGTCGGGCGGTGGTGGGGCAGTGGCGGGGAGGACCCGGCCCTGCACCGCCAAAGTCGTAATCAGGCTCTAAGTGTCTTGCTCTTGGAGTTGTTTGTGTTCTTCTCTTAAGATTCATAAATCACTTTCTTCTGGTATCCATCGTCAAACCAACAGACAAACTGAGAGAGTAAATCAAATTTTGGAACAATACTTATGCTATTTTACTAATGCTACACAATACGATTAGTCTGAGCATCTCACATTGGCTAAATTTGCATATTATAATACAACTCATTCACAACCAAAGTGTCATCATTTATCTGCCTTCATAGATGTAATCCTTGCATGGGTCCTTCCCCACCACTTGTAAACCCATTGATTCTAGCTGCTTCTGATTTTTTCAAACATTTAAATGAACAAAAATAAATTATTGCCAAAACTCTACTAGACGCTAAGCAATCCAAGAAGATTACAGCCGATGCTCATAGGAAACCCGGTCCAATTTTCTAGTTCGGAGACAAAGTGTTGATATCTTCAGGTTTTTGCAATGGGCCATCTACCAGTCTATGGATATCTGTGTTTTGGACTACTTACCATTGTCAAATGTACAAATGCTACTTTTTGATCACACTTCCACAATTACTGCATGTTTTTCAATTAAAGTCTTGCCTGCCAGATCCTTGTTGTTAATCTCTTCCAATTCTTATGGATGATCAAATCGCGTAGGAGAATACAGACATTTTTGATTCCTACTATTTCTTTATCTTCTGAAAAACAGAAGTTGCAGTTTTGAGTCTGGAAAGGATATTCAGCTAACAGCTATTCCTAGATTACCACAACTGATGTCCATGTTCCAAATATGCTCAGCCATTTCTGCTGCTCCTTTCAAGATAAACCTGGTGCATCAAGGAGGGGAATGCTGTTGAGGCGGCAACACTTAGGGCCTCATTAGGATGTTCGATGGTTGGACCCCAGACCGCTGTTGTGGCGGTCAGAAGATCGTCCGACACGTAGGCTTGTTTTGTGGCCCATAAAAAGGGTCGCAACACAACCGCAGTGTAAACGGGCACCTTGTGCACATTCATGCACTGTGTGCCAGGCACCATGTGGTGCCTGCACACGCTGCATGGATGTGTGGGGGGGCACTACATGTGTCCCCAGACCACTTTGCAGTGGCCCACAAGGAAAGGGGACCTGCTTGGGGCACCCAAAGTCCCTTTCTGGTTGCCTTTTCATGGTGGTTGGACTGCCATTAAAAGGCAGTCAGAAAGGGACATCCTAATACCTATGGCTGTGCTTGCACAGGCACCACCCTCATGGTAGGGATAGGAGTCTGACTGCCGCTTGACGGGACGCTTGATCCTGTCGGAGGTGGCGGTCTGTCCCCCAAACCGCTGCGGTCCAACGGTCCGCATTGTAATGCAGCAGTCGGATCAATAGCCTGAATGTCGGTGTGACTGCCACTGGCGGCCTGTCAGTGGCGGTCCCACCAACATCCAAATGAGGCCCTTAGAGAAAAAGCCCAGCTCTTACCTTTGGCAAGCACAACAATTCTCATGGCACTCTTACTAGGCTCAGTCCAAGCAGTCTGAGACTTCTGTGGCCTTGCCTCAGCATGATGCTTCCTCCGGAGCATGTTGAAGGCTTAAGTCTCAGCAAAGGTCTCTGAAAGGTGGGACTTTCCTCTCAGGAGATGAATACATCTTCCTGGATGGTAGTGCTAGCACAGAAAATCTTATAGACTTACCAGCTCTTAACCATATACAGGCATTTTCTCTTCTAGAAATTTCTGGAAAATTCCATACTCTTAGAAAGTTCACTTTACTAATCCAAGATGGCCACTTAAAGTGAAGTTCAATTGTTATTTCCCAATCTAGGATGGTGTGATCAAAGTCCTGTTCCTGGTTTTCCTGTTTGGTGCAATTTAAGAGGTTGATAATTAGAGGAAAATATGTTCCAATGGACCTGGAGTATTTCTTTTCTTTCTGGTTTTATCACTCCTGACTATCTTTTTCTTTATTGATTTTTTTTATATCTGTTTGATGCTTTAATATTGTTTCTCTTCAGCCTATTTTCATGCTAGTATGGCCCTGGTTCCTTCAAGCTGTACCTCATACTCCTGTTATTCATCTGGAAGTTTTTCCTTCCATCAAGCTTCTTTGTCCATTAGTGTCCATTCACTGCAGACACCTTTCCTTGGTACACAGCAATGCAGATAGGATATTTCTAATCCTTGCCTCTGTTATGCTCCTGTGCAGCCATGCACTAGGCAAAGACTGTTCTAGGATAGAAGGTGCATATTTCTGTGTACTAGAGATGTGCTAGGATTAAATGTACACAGTCGGTATTTGGACAAAATATCGAATTATAAATATCAAGATACACGAATATCACGTTTTTAATATTATGGCACATAAATATCGTGATGCAGAAATCTTGTTGACACAAATATCGATTTTTTTAGGTAAGTAATATTGTTTACAAGAATATATGTGTTTTTAATATTGTTTTCAATAATATAGCTAAAAATATAGTTTTAAAATTATTTTATCAGTTTTAGTTCATATAGTAATTTTATATGTTAATTATTGTTTTTATAATTGTTTACAATATTTTTAAATGTAGTTTGTAATTTTAAATGATTTATAATTTTTAATTTATTTGTTAATAGTAATTTATAGTGTTGTAGCAGGTTGTGAGGTTTGTAGGGGTACAGGGTGGGATATTAATTAAGTATAATTAGTTAATAATGCATTTTTAATTAAGTATTAATTACTTATCTGATAATTAATTATGTGAACTGTGTAATTATTATATTTTGTAAGTTATATTTTAGTTGTGGGTAGCTTGGTTTGTAGGGGTTTGGGATGGGACATTAATTAAGTAATACTTTATTATGAATTAATTAATAATTTATTATTAATTATTTAGTTGATTGTTAATTATTTAAATTATGTTATTACTATATTTTTAAAGTTATATTTTAGGTGTGGGTTGTTCGGTTTGTAGAAGTATAGGGTGGGAGTTAATTAAGTAATAATTGATTAATAATTATTTAATTATTAATTATTTAATTGATTGTTAATTATGTAAATTGTGGAAATATGATATTTTAAAAATGTTCTTGTAGGTGCAGGTTGTTGGGTTTGTAGGGGTATAGGGTGGGAAGTTAAATAAGTAATAATTAGTTAACACATAATTATTCATTTATTATTAATAATTTAATGTATTATTAATTATGTAAATTGATTAATAATTATATATTTTTTACATTTTTTATTCGGTGTGGGAGATTGTGTTTGTAGGGGAATAGGGTAGGAAGTTATTTAGCCTGTAATTAATTAATAATTAATTATTCATGTATTAATAATTATTTAAATGGCAATTAAATATGTTAATTGTGTTGTACTTTTTATTTTAGTTATATTTTAAGTGTGGACTGCTAGGATTGTGGGAGTATAGTGTGGGAACTTAATTGAATAATAAATTTAGAAAACAATAATTTGAAATTAATTAATTATTATTATTTTATTTTTATTATTATTATTAATTATTATCAGTTTTAATTGTGTTTTATATATATATATATATATATATATATATATATATATATATATATATATATATATATATATATCTATTCCAAAGAAGCATCAAAGCGTTCCCCTGTTACGTTTCGGCATCATGCCTCGTTCACAGACTGGATCACAAGCGCCCAGGTGCGCTCGAGCCGGATTTAACCCCTTAAGGGCTTCTGTCGGCCAACGGCCGTCGCAAGCACTACCTCGGTAGTGCTGCGCACGTCCGTTGGCCGACGCGGCCCCGCCCGCTTAATAGAACGTTCCGCACTGGCGCGGAACGTTCGAAGCAGTTAAGCAGTTAACACGGTGCACCACGTGACTGTAATCCTAAACTACTACTCCCAGAGAGCTTTATGCATTTTTTTTCAATACATGGTAACAGTTCCATTTTTAAGCATAAGCACGATGTAAATGGAATTGCATTACAACAGTCAGGTGAATACAGTATTACCGCTGCTCTTATTTGACGTCTATGACTCTGGAAAGGTCGTTTCCACACTGCACGATCATGACAGGATGTCCCCCTGTCTGAATCCCTGCCACGCACCGACCTCTTTGCTCTAGTGGCAATCCTTCGTACGGGGTTAGCCACGACCATTGGGGCGGTCCGAAATGAAAATAAGGATTGCACTTCTCCCCCTGTTTGTACTGTTTGCCAATGAAGAAGGGTGGAAACAACCCAAAACGCGTCTGGCAGGAATAGACTGATGCCGATGTTACTGCCAAATTGTGCCTGCAGCATTCACGAATAAATGTATGAAATTAACTTACCTGATGTGGCTCTTCCTTGGGGGCACCCTTTTTGGATGGATATATATATTTATATATACATTTTAGTTATATATTTATGCTTTTTATAATAATAAATTAAAAACTATAATTAAAAAACGTTAATATAAATAAAATATGTATTTTTGTTAATAGTGCCACATTATATATATATATATATATATATATATATATGTCTTTCTATATGAGTATATATTTATATATACTTTTAAATATTAAAAATTATTTATTTTATATTATTTTAATGGTATATGTTAAATTATTTTCGATTTACAATTTTTTACTACTTATATAATGAAAATCAATATTTTTTGTATTTTCTTTTACCAATATTAGTGTGAAACGATATTATTTCTCAATATTTTTGTATTTACCATTATAAGTATACAAAACCAATATTTTTGTAATCAATATTTTTGACACAATATTTTTGTATTGTGATATTTGTGTGATCAATATTATGTCAGAGGTCCACGCAGTTTAAGCATTTTGCATGCAGATGCAAACTACCTTTCTGAATGTGCAAAATGCATCCCTTTTCCTGATCTGCAGGAAGAGTGGTTTATGAATCTGACCCATTTTATCCTGTCATGCTACCTATACTTTCTGCACTATATCCATGCAAAACAAGTGTCACTAGCATGATGTTTGACAAAACTATTTGGTCTTGATCTGTTTTCTCATTGGATGAGGGGGTTCAATGCGGGAAGGGATGTTCCCAAGACTTTGTGGCCTAAATATCTTGTGACAAAATGTTACATCCTAAATATTGTCTACAGAAATGTCACCCAACTGGGTTAATAGCAGAAAATCCAATGGAACAATACTTTTGTAAACAATACTTATGGCACAATATATCTTTATGGAAATTCTTACATCCAGCTGAAGATGGTTTCCATTACAAGAGGGTACAGTTTGAAGTTAATACTGAGTGGTGTTGAAGTGAGTTTTCAGAGCTTGGCAAGAACAGAATTCAAATGCATGGAAGCTAGAAGATTGAAGGATCAAAACCTGAATTAGGCTCCAGGCTGCATTGGTGTAGTCAGTCTGTTGAAATTAGCAGGGCACAGGCTGGAGGCAGCAGATCTGTGAAAGAGCAATAGGTAAAGTATGTCGGAACAGTCCAGTGCATGGATTTGAATATAAGTCTTAGTAGTTTAACTTGAACCACATTTGTCACCTGGTGAAAGTAACAGTTTGTGGGAGTTTGTTTTGGGAAGGGAATAGGGGGTCTAACCAGTGGCGGCTCGCTGAGGGAGTGGTGTGGGGAGGTGGGGCCGGGCGGGTATCGGGGCAGGGTGGGGGGGTAGTGAACTCGGACATACGACAGACAGAACTCAGAGGGAGTTCTGTCCGTCATAAGTCTGAGTCCACTACCCCCCTACCCTGCCCCTCCCCTCCCCTGCCCCCCCCACCCCGCACCACTCCCTCGACGAGCCACCACTGGGTCTAACAAAGGTGACGACCTTATCTGGTGATGAAATGAAAACTGAGGTAGACCAACTGGAAGGTTATTTCAGTATTCAAATCTGCTCATTGGTAATATGGCCCTTGTAATAAAGGCTTCCAAGGTCTTACATATGTTAAATAGACCTCCGGGTTTTCTCGTAGAGGACGATGGCCTTATGATGTGAGGTGTGAACAATCTGCAGTCAAATACAGTGTGTGGTATTGTGGTTGCAGGGGAGGATATCACTTAAGTTCAAAATGTGTGAATGACAGGTAGACATTCTGGGATGCACAATTGTGAAGGATGGATAAAATAATGTTATAAGTCCCCAGCATAGAGATGGTAGGAGGAACCGAACAAGAACATTTTGTCACAGTCAAGGGTAGATTGGTGGTCCCAATAATGATCCTATGGGAAAGCCACCAGCCAGTGGTAGACGTATTGCAATAGGAGCACCAGGAGACATAGAAAGAGTGGTCAAATAGGTTTGAGGCTAACCAGTTCAGTGCCATGTTGGAGATATCCAGCAAAGTGATACCTGGAAATGCTGAATGATATAATCTGTTTAAACATTCTAGGAGAACAAGCTGGATGAGGATGGAAGATAAGTAATTGTTGGGGCAGGTGTAATAATGTTAGAGATGGGTAATGGCTGAATGAGTGGAGCACAGGGTGCAGAAGATCAGAGTGGAAGGTAGTTTGTAGATTATGTGCTGAAAGATAGCATGTACAACCGTCAAACATGAGCCGTTCAAGTGTCCTGGAAAAGAAGGTAATAAGAGACCACTCAGTCGTAAGACAGTCAGAAAGGAATGGTGGTAGTATCTCTTTTAGTGAGGGAGTAGTAAAGCGCTGAAGAAGGAAGACTGCACACTGGTGATGAGGGAGTCCTTGAATGGAGGGACAAGGTAGGAGAGATCTCTGTAGATGACATGTGTCTTTGGACTGAATGGGTCAGAAGGTGTGCAGTGTGAATTGGAGATGAGTGCATGGGATTAGCTCTAGATGTAAGCGAGGACATTAGTGGTGCTGGAATAACTTTCAGAGTGGGGGTGCTACTATCAGTGTTACATCACTGACGTCATAGGGAATGTGAAAAACCCAAGGAGTTCACAAATAACAGGAGCAGTAATGAGTAACACCAATTCAGCAAGAGAGTTTTAAAGGTGTGGTATGTAGCCAGTGGCGTATTTTGGAGTATGCTTTTGCAATTATATTACAAGAAAATTGTGTGGTAGCAAGCTGTCGTTTGCAGACATGTTTTCCTTTGAAATGACCACAAAATTCACACTGGCATGCGGTTTTACTGATACAACTGCATAGCGCACAAACGATAATGTGTGGAAATCGGACTTCTGCAAATATTTATCATTTTCACATCACCAAGTATTGTTTTTTGATTTGTTTTGATCCTTTTAAAATTCTGTTTCCTCACACTTCAAAATTACAAACAAATGGGCATCATTTGTGCTTTCTCTACTACTGATATATTTTAAAATATTTGTTAAGCTAATTTACAGGTATTAAAATGTTGCTGTGTGTTAGAAAAAACAGACATCCTACAGCCTTTCCTTTCACACATCCTGTACTGCAGCAAGATTGTTAGATAGTTCACTTTATAAAATTCTTTGACTTTGACGTGAGAGAAGGAAAAGTAAACACCAATCCCCTTAGTAAAAGAATAAGCAGCACATTTGTCAGAAGACATAGGAGCTTATTGCAATGTCGGTCGGAGTTTCCTCCGACCGACACCGTGGCGGAAGCGTGACCGATCAACATCCGGTCGGCTGTCCCAACTGCCTAATTATGATGCGACCGCACATGGTGCGGTCGCATTCCCATATTTCCCTATGGGAGCATGTACGTGCAACCTCAATGTACGTGCAACCAGGAACATTCCACACGGCACTAAGCTTACAATAGCACCCTCCACAACCCTGCAAGCTGACCTCACAATCACCCTCTACAAAAGCGGCATAGTCCTGATCCAAGCCTCAACAAAAAACCTTAACAAATTTGCAAACATTTTTACCGTCCTAAGTAACCATGTGCGCGACACTAGCAGGGTAACTAACACCTGCCCCGACAACCCTCTGACCAGCCTGTCTAGCGTCCCTAGCCACCCACAAACCACACCTCTAAGGGCTTCCAGCACGGACCATCCTACCCCCTCCTGCATGGCTCCCGGCCATACCAGAAGAATCGTCCCTACACCCTTGACATCCTCCTCGCTAGCTCCCCACTCTAATTATGAGGCCGGTTCACCCCCAAACACCTTTGATGCAGGTAGAGCCTGCCCGTCCAGCCCACAAACCACTCCTCTAAGAGTCTATACCACTGATCCTCCCAACCTTGCTAGCACATCTCCCAGCTTTGCCAATAGATTCGTCTCTAGACCTTTGGCCTCCTCCCCGCTAGCTCCCCTCGCTGACCGTGAGACCAGTTTGCTGCCGAAAACCTACGATACAGGTCAAGCTACCCCTTATACCCGGTCTCCTATGCATGCCGATAGTATTGCTTCAGAACTAATGCCCCCCTGCCCGATAACGCCTCCCTCCAACAGGGATACCAATAGTACTGCACCAGAACAACTGCCCCCCTGCCCTCTAACGCCTCCCTCTTATAGGGAATTTGAAACCCTGCATTCCAGAGCTGCCAAACTAACTCAGAGCATCCACATCTCCATACTGGTTCTAATGAACCTCCTTCACCTCGCTGAACTCTCCCTCGCCAACCTCAAAACCCAGCGGAATTCCACCCCCCCCTTATCACAGAGATCCCCAAGCACCCACTACCACTACCACCCTCCGAACTCTCCTTCGCCAACCTCAAAACCCAGCGGAACTCCACCCCCCCATATCACAGAGATCCCCAAGCACCCACTACCTCTAGCCTCGAGACACCTTCGCAAGCAACCTTGCCACCTCTCGAAGGAGGAAACTCTAGCTCTCGTCCTCTCCTACAGCTCTATACCTGCCACCCCTAGCCCGCCAGACCTCACTGAAGAGGAAATCCTTGCCATCCTCCGCGACTACAACTCTGCCCCAATTACCCTCTGCCCTCTAGACACGAGTGCCGAACATGCCATCTGCACGGTCACTATCAACCCTAACAGATCGGCTACCCTCCGCAACAGAAGTGTGGTCAAAAGCAACCTAGCGCCTGTACACCTATCCACCCCCACTCCCAACACTCCCTCCGATTCCTCTCTGTCTGGCCTTTTAATCAATTGCCGATCAGCGTTTAAACACGCCGCCGATATTGCTGAACTCATCCTGAACAAAAATTTCGACTTAGCAATCCTAACAGAATCATGGCTTAACGACTCTTCATCTCCATGCCTGGACCTCTTAGTCCCCCCTAACTACAACATTGCCAGGCTGGACAGGCAATCTACCAGGAAAGGAGGAGGCATCGCCTGCATCTACCGTTCTAACCTCAGTGTCACAGAACACCTGGCGGATTCCTCCGATTTTTGCGAATACCTTGCACTCTCCATTTGCAGCAACTCCACCCTACTGTGCAACCTACACATCATCTATCACCCCCAGGCAGGAACGACTCCTTCACGGACCACCTCATGGAACTCATCACAACTAAGATTTCCTCCATCGATAAAGATATTTTCCTGGGTGATTTCAACCTGCACTGGAATGACCCCAAGGACCCCCATGTCAACGCCATCAAAGACCTCCTGACCGATCAAGCCCTGATCCAAGCCTGCTCACTCCCAACACACTCAAAAGGGGCCACCCTTGACTGGATCATCTCTAAGGAACAAACAGTCAAGCTTATCTCTATAGACCCTTGTGACTGGTCTGACCACCATGCCATCGCATTCCTACTACCGGGCACCCACAAGACAAGGGCACCGCAACCAGTGTTGCCTAAACGCTGGGTTAGAGACACTAAGAACCTGGACCACAATGAACTGGAGGCTCGCTGCAAATCTGACTCCCCCTCGCATATCACAACGGTCAGTGACCTCAATAATCACTACTCTACAACTATTTCGAACATTATGGATGACCTAGCCCCACTAAAGCTAAAAAGAACCCAAATCAAAGACAGGAACCCCTGGTTCACTGGATCCCTCAATAACGAGAGGAGATCCCTCCGGCAATCCGAAAGAATCTGGAGACAGCACCCTCTGCCGCACATCTAAAACTTCTCCGTCAGGCCAGAAATGCCTACAATAGGAACATCCTCAACTCTAAAAAGAATTTTTCAGATCTGAACTTGAGAACGCCAAGAATAGACCCCGCAAGCTCTTCGAACTGGTCAAACACCAATCCAATAAACTGGCCAAAACTTCGAAAGAAACCCCCAAGTCCTTAATATCATCGGAGGAATTCTCCTCCTATTTCACCGACAAAGTCGCAACCTTAGGAAATGAACTTAGTGCCGCCACATTCTCTCTATCCCTCCCTGACCTGCTTCCTCCTCCTGCGATGCCCCCACAGATCTCACCTAAAAATCAAGCACTCTGGACCGACTTCAAACTCTATGACGAAGACTCCGTCTCAAAAATCCTATAGTCTATAAACCCGAATAACAATTACAACGACCCGCTCCCCTCCAACTGCCTAGCGGCCGTCGCCCAGTCCATTATTCCTAGCTGGACTGCAATAATCAACGCCTCTCCGGCAGGGATCCATTCCTGACTCTCTGAAAGCCGGCCAAGTCCTCCCCATTTTGAAAAAGCCGTCGCTGGATCCAGCCTCCCCAACAACTTCAGACCTATTTCCAACATCCCCTCTTAGCAAAAGTGTTGGAGAAGTGTGTGCAACAGCAGCTAAGCCAACACATCAACAACTTCCACCTTCTCGATGACTTCCAATCTGGATTCAGACCTGGGCACAGTACTGAAACGACCATGCTCCACATCATTGACGATGCCCTCCAAGCCCTTGACCAAGGGAAAACTTGCCTTCTAATCCTCCTAGATCTATCCTTGGCCTTCGACACAGTCAACCACGAAAAACTTCTCGAACGCCTCAAACTCAGGATGGGTTTGGATGGCTCTGTTCTAGACTGGTTTAGATCCTTCCTCCAAAACCGATCGCAGCGATTCCTAATCAACGGCAACCTATCTGCTCCCTCTCCGGTCACGATCGGAGTCCCTCAAGGATCAACCCTGTCCCCTACCCTCTTCAACCTTTACCTTGAACCACTTGCCGAAGTACTTCGCTCAGCGAATATCTCCTACCATATGTATGCTGACGACACCCAGCTCTACATCAAAACCTCATCTCTCGAGGAGATTCTCTCCCTGAATGAGGCCCTGAAATCAACTGTCCACTGGCTCACCTCCAATCAACTCAAATTCAACGCAAAAAAAACAGAATTTCTCCTAATCTCCCCACCAAAAACCAATCCTGAGATGCAGATAT
The DNA here is from genome assembly GCA_963921515.1 of Calotriton arnoldi. Taxonomy (NCBI): domain Eukaryota; kingdom Metazoa; phylum Chordata; class Amphibia; order Caudata; family Salamandridae; genus Calotriton; species Calotriton arnoldi. The sequence goes on along the minus strand of CAWUFW010002947.1, from coordinate 1,685,209 downwards.
GGATCAAGGCTATCACAGCCTTAGATTGCCCACCGACCATCGTGGACTCAGCAAAATCGCTGGGAATAACCCTGGACAGCAATTTGAACATGCGGGACCACATCAAATCGATGGCCAAATCAGCCAGATTCCACTTGAGCTACCTTAGGAAACTGAAACCCTTCCTCGACGCTGCCGACCTAAAAAGTGCAGTCCAAGCGCTAGTAATCTCCAGACTGGAGTATGGCTGTTCCACCCTCTCGGGTCTACCCAAGATCTCCCTGGCACCTTTAAAAGCTTGCCTCAATGCTGCCGCCAGACTTCTTACAAGTTCAAGAAAATTCAACCATATCTCTCCACACTTGAAAGCTTTGAACTGGCTTCCCCTGCAGGCTAGAATACAACTTAAACTGGCCTGTATCACACATAAGGCTTTATACTCAAATTCCCCGGCTTATCTTGCACAGAAACTTGTGGTATCTGTCAGAATCAGAAACTCCCGGTCCGCCAAAGACCTCTTACTCCAACCTGCACGTTTCCGAAAAAAACAACTTTCAATCGGGCTTTCTCTGGGGCTGCTCCAAGAATATGGAACTCTCTCCCGCCCGCCACCAGAAGAATCCCTTCTCTTGCACGTTTCAAAAAGGAGGCTAAAACTTTCCTTATGGGTAAATTCCTCTCCTAAATGTTGCCTCCTACCAACACAGATACCCTGACCAACTACCGACCAGCGCCGCCCATCTGAGTATCGAGCTACCTCACCAAAAATCCTGGGGCCTTATCTTGAGTAATCATAAATGTAATCTATACATACATGTCCTCTATCCCTTATGTATCCTGCACCCGCCCCCTCTTTATCTTTTGTACTTTGTGTTTCCATGCCTATTGTACACTGCTATGATCCATGTAAAGCGCTCTGATACCTTAACGGGTCAAGTTCGTGCTCTATAAAACAAAATAAATAAATAAATAAAAATAAATAGAGCATGTGTTACGCCCATAAACCAGCCGTAGCACAAGCTCCCATAGAGAAATGGGAGGTTGTGTTCATCCCTGCAACATGTGGCAGGCACCTCAGGGTGCCTGCCACATGGTGCAGGGATCAACAAGGGGGCACCATAGGTGCCCACTCAGCCCCCAACCGGAGGCCGCAGGGTAAAGGAGGCCCTGCTAGGGGTCCTTGAACACGCTTTCCGACAGGCTTTCCATGTCAGAAAGCCCGACATGGAAAGCTTGTCGGAAACCGTGCATTGTAATCCCAATGGTGGAAACGCCGTCCATTGGAATTATGGGCCAGTTTCCGACTGGCCGACGGGCTCCAGAATAACCGGCCGGTTTCAACTCCGACCGGCTGTATTGTAACCTAAGGTCTGAGGCTTACCGAGCGAGATCGTAATAGGCCCAATAATCTGACATTTGACCTTTTTCTATGAATGCAAAGCAAATGTGACAAGATAATAAAAAAATTTGAAGGCATCTTTTTTGCTCATTTATCTTCGGAACTCCAACATGGTTATTGTGAGGGCACTGCAGCACCCCCAACACCCCTACTTGCAGTGCCTATGGAAGACATGGCAGGGTGAGGGGGAAAGACTGAAATGTGCATCGGATGGGGGAGGGGCAGAATGAATATAAGTTAGTGTTTCTCAGAATTAGGCACTCTGGTGGAGAAGTACATGGTGAAGAGGACAAGTGGGAAGACTGAGCAACAATTGAGAGAACAGAGAACATGGAGGATGCAGTTCATGTGAGGCCCTGGAGTGCGAGGAGCAATGAGGATATGCATTGCTAGTGAATGGAAATTCAATCGTTTTTATTTTCTATAAACATAGCATAATAAATGACATCATTATTTACAGCACTGCTGATGTGCATCATGCCATCATTGACACTATCAATAATGTAAAAGCTGTAAACGATTACTATTGTCCACGTGTTTCCTGTCCAATGAACTATTAACTTGTTTCCATGTCCTATGCCAAGATCCATCAAGACATGCCTGAAATCTGAGCAAATCTTGTCTGTGATGTTTTCTGCAAGCACATGTAGCTCCTTAAACTAGTATTCCACTCATACAATCTAAGGTATGTACGTGGTAATTTCATCAATGATGTCAATAGTGATGTGAACTGTAATGTTGCCCTGATACCACCGATGATGTCTTTTGTGATATTAACCACATCATTGTGTGGCGTCATGAGGAACGCACTGGGAATTTATTTATAGTTGTGTACTTCACCATACCTGTTGATTTTATGCTAGTGCACTTCACCAGACCTGATGAATTTCAGTAGCTTTTAGGATTACAATTGCAACCGTAGTGTTAAGTAAATTAAGTAAAGATGTATTACATAAATGCCAATTGTGTAGTTACGATTAGGTATGATCCCTAGAAAAGTGTTTATTTGGTCGATAATTTGGCCACATTTAATGACTCTGCAAGGAATCATTCTAAAAATTTACATGAATGTTTTATTCTGTAAAGTTTTGTAAAGATTGTTCAGGGTGCAAACATTAAAGAGGATATTTTTGTCTAAAGATAGTCTAAAACCATGTCAAAAGTAGCATGCGGACACCCTTCTGTGTTCTTTGATTTATTTGCTGTAATTCCACATAGGGCCCGATTCTGATCTCGTTCGGAATGGCTCCAAGCGGGATTCGGAAGAAGCAAATCCGATTCGGAGCGTATGTTTCAGTCCAAATCATCCCCCGTTCCGAACGTCCAAGTACGATGCGAGGAAGCCGTCCGCGCTGACCGAATCGTTTCCGAACCCGAATCAGTCAGTCCGAGTCATTCGGAGCCGAATCGTGCAGCTCAATGGGGACAGCTTCCGAACTAGCGAGTACAATGACCAATTCTGACAGCCGTACCGACACAGTTTTGCAGGGGTGAAACGGCTGTGGGAATTGGTATTCAGGGGGCCGTGGCAGGCCCCCCTTCACCCGGGGCCCTCCGAATCGGTCGCAGGTGGGGCACCCATGGGTCCCCCCTTTCCATGCATGCACAGTGTGGCGGGCACCAACCGAGTTCGTCACTATACGGACACATCGGAATCGGTCGCTCGGACTCCCGGAGCGGGAATCGTTTGGAAAGTTCTCTGGATCCGAGTCGCCCAGAGGGCTTTTCGAACAAGATCGTAATCGGGCCCATAGTGTAAGTCAAATGGTGGCAAAAACTTCATTGGAAAAAGTTATAGCTATATTAAAGTTTCATGACTCTGACTTTTTATATGATTTTAGGATTGACTTTGACTTTACGATATAGTTAGACCAGAGCATATGGAGTGCCTAGCTACCACGGCAGTCAGGACTCATTGCGGACCAACTTCAGCATGTAATATATTTAAGGTAAACAATGACAACAGGAGGTTAAATAACAATTGTGTTTGCATCTCTCCAATATCATCAATTATTGACAAATGACAACTAAACAGACTACTACTAGGTGTCTTACTTATTAGATTTTTTTCCTCTTAATTTTTCTCTCTTCATTTTTATTTTTCCTGCTTACTTATTTCCTTTTTAGTCCTCATAGTTACATTATCCTACTATCTCTTAATGCATAAATACCGACCCACTTTATTCTCAGTACACACATTGATCACTTGCCTATTGCACTAATCTCGCATACTGTAATGATTCTACCATGTGTTATTCAAGTCTGCTGTGACACAAGGCCATGCGTGTCCACATGGTTATAAATGATGTGCAGAATACAACTATATCTCATAGCCTTGAAAAAGCCCTTACCTGGTAGAGGAAGGTGAAACAAATGTTGGCTATACTTTTATCAGTGTTATGGGCCAAAGTGTCCGACATCAAAATATGAAATTAAGGATGTGTGCATTCTCAATAAACTAATATCTAATTAAAGTCAATTATGTGTGACACAACAACCTAGTTATGTATTTATTGATATCAAGGTTATTCGGTGATTTGATTTTAAAACTATGGAAAGGCAGCAGTTGAACACATCCCAAATGCTATACTATTGAATCGTCCTGCTATAAATCACATGATAGACTACTAAGTACAAAAGCGACATCCCATTGGTTTAAAAGGAGGAAACATATTTCATATTGACTTGCAAATCATGCATTGGGCTATGAAAAAATATCTGCTGCTGCAATGGTGGGGGTAGTGCATGTGAATCTGCACAAGCTATATTTCCAATTGTACTTCTGGAGAATTGGTTGGCTAGTAAACTTGAAATTCTGGCTCTCCTGCATTTTAGTGGCTTGTGAAAGTGCAGACATTTCTTTCCGTTTCGTTGTTTCTTTCATGATTAGATTTTATACTATCAAGAGAGCAATATGTCTCTGTTCAATATTGTAGGCATCTTTATTTTTCCATTTTCTTTCATTTAAATATATTCAGTCATTCTGTTCCTGAAAATATATACACATCTCTTTGAAAGGGTTCCTTCCCTTTAAAAGGCACAAATTGGGGTAAAAATAGATTTTTTAAGGTTTTATAGTTTTGGTTCATTTCTAATTGCAGAATTATTATTATTATTATTATTATTATTATTTTAAACATGATCTATTTGCTAGGCCAACCGTTTTCAAATTGCTTATGTTTTTTATCTTTGAAAGCTTATTAAACACCATCAATTGAAGGTCCAGTACGTTTCAAAGATTGATATGTATGGTTCTTTTTCCACGTTCAATTTATAGATGGTTATACATTTTGTTGTTAGTGCTGTTGTGCAAGATAAATGAAAAACACAACTGTGCTCATGAAAAAGTGTGTGTGTGTGTCTGTGTGTCTGTGCTTGTGTGTATGCGCACGAGCGTATGCGCTCGTGCCAGTCTGAACTTGTGTTCTATGACCTCCTGACCAGCGCTCTCTCTCCTCAGTCAAGAATATCTGTGAAGCTCACCTTTTATTCTGTGTTTACCCTGAAAGAATGCAAACTAGCAGTTTCTGCTTTGAAACATTTGCTGTCCACACCTTGCTATATATCACAGCACAATGCTGAACTATTAAGCATTTTACTTACTGCTGTGTTTTGGCCAGCTGGAACTGTTTCTAATTGTAGGAAGCCTTGCTTATATGTTGTTGCACACCTGTTAAGCCATAAACACTTTGGGGCATATTCACAAGGAGCTATCGCCGTATTAACGGCACTTTATCACAGCCAAAGTCGTGATAAATATACCTCCCCATTCACAAGCTGGTGTAAACAGCCCACAGCACCAGTTTACCCGCGATAGCAGCCGCAAAAAACATCGCCACAGAGTACCCCGCAAATATCGCTAATGAGATGCAGAGTAGGCGTTCCCGTGCCAAAATCCGAGACAACATCACACCTCAACATTCACAACGACCAGCCACATCGGCGATAAGAACACAAAACAGGCGATAAGGCGCGTTAGCACCAGGAAATTTACACCTGCTCTGACCTGGTGTAAAGTCGGACGGCAGCCAGCACCACAAAAGGGAGCACAGCCCAGGGCCACATCCGAAGGGCAACAGATGCCATGGAGCCACTCATCATGCGGCCCGGACACCCAAGAGGGCCACAACACCCACCGCCACCACTCCCAGGACCACCCCTCCCTGGCATCCCCCCCGACCAAAGACATGCCACATCAGCCACACCTAAACATGTACAAACTATTCCGCTTGATGCCGCACAATCACAACTGGTTACATGCATGTGTCGTCACAGAAATGAGCAGCACACATTCACTTTCGAAGCAACAAATGAAACTGTATTAAAATGAACACCGAAATTAAATGAAGACACATGGCCTCTCCCCTCGGGACAATACGTAGGTCACAGCCTGTAAGACAAAAAATATGATGAGAAGGTGTGTCCTGTGCACATCAGAGGACAGAGAGAGAGCGAAGGAGAGAGAGAGGAAGAGAGGGAGGGAGAGAGAGAGAGAGAAGAGGAGAGAGAGAGGAAGAGAGGGAGAGAGAGAGGAAGAGAGGGAGAGAGAGAGGAAGAGAGGGGGAGAGAGAGAGAGGGAGAGAGAGAGAAGAGGAGAGAGAGAGGAAGAGAGGGAGAGAGAGGAAGAGAGGGAGAGAGAGAGGAAGAGAGGGAGAGAGAGAGCACCCAGGCCACACTGCTCACCTGCTGCCACCGGTGTGTCTCCAACCACGTGCCGGTATGTATAGCAGGACACCAGGTCACACATCTGAGTCAGAGCCGTCAGCTGAAACAGAGTACAGATACATGACTGGCACAGTACACACACTTGCACAAGATAACATCGCCTGCCCGCCCATGCACACCCAGGCAGAGGCACCCCAACCCCTCCCACCGCCCATCGGAGCATGCCCACCCATGCACACCCAGGCCTCAATGCTCACCTTCCGCCACCGGCGCGTAGACAGGAGGTCCCACCACGTGCCGCTGCAAGCCACAAGCCGGGGCCCGCGGACATAGCACCCTCCACATCATGCAGCCCTGCTCCGCAGGCCACCAGGTCTCACGATTGGTGCTGGGTCTTGATTACTCCATGGCAGAGGACATACCAGTGCACCCGGCACCATCGCAGGCTGCACACCCGCTCAGCCCAATGGGTGCCACCAACTCTGGGATCCCGGAAGCGACGCCACGTGGCGGTAGGCCTGCGCTGCCCGCTGGCTCTGGCCTACACTGCGGTCCAGCAGGGCACACAAAACCTGAGCTGTCCGGGCCGCCGGGATGGGGCATCAACGCAGGCTGCGCACCCACTCAGCAGCTTAAGGTGCCACTCACTCAGTGCACCCAAAGTCACCGTCCCGTGGCGGGGTGCCTGTGCCGTCCGCATGGCCCCGTGTGCCACTAACCCTGTGCAACCCCAGTCTGCGCCACGTGGTGGTAGGCCCGTGCTGTACCCTGTGCGCAACAACTCATGGGCCCCATATGAGTGAGAACCGTGGAGCGTCCGCCATACAGTCACCACCGGAAGAGGGGAATGTGACGTCGTCGGCCCCTTATGTTGGCGGAGTCACATGGCCTGTGCCGGATGGGTGTGGTGTGTGTGAAAACCTGCCCTCAGGGAGTGGCTGTGACATGCTGACAACTAGACCAGTGACCTGCACACCACCAGCGAGTACGGCTGCGACGGGTAGCAATGAGGGCCCCCCCTCGGGGCGTTAGCACAGTGGTCTGGCCTGCCGTACGCCAGACCAGCGCAGGGCTTGCAACAATGACTCGTGGGATCTGGGCGTGGTCCAGTCCATGTCCGGACAAGGAAGTGACTGATGCGTGTGTCCCTGTTGTAGTGTTCACGGGACCCGGTACACAAAATGCAATGTCGCACCCTCTGACTGGCATCCCACAGGATGCACATCATTGACGCAAGGGAAGGCACTGTCCCCACATTCATTCACACATCCATACATGAATGATGTAAGCCATTACACAGCAGTGCGTCACTGGATGTTTATTTGCACATCCAGTGCAGTCATGCAGCTGGAGGGGTACAGGGCAATGCCGAGCACACTACACAATATGGGCCCGTGGAGGGCCAGCCAGTGTCCATCCGGGGATGACCTGTACTGCGGAAGAGGAAGGGTACAGTCCGCAGTCTGTCCGCCGTGTCATTGGTCGTCAAACAGGATGTGGCAGTCCATGTCGCTGTCCAAGGTGAGTGCATCGGAGTGTATCGGGGGTCAGTGGTAGGTCTTGAGGCCATGTGCGACACCAAGCAGAAACAGGCAAGGTGGCGGAAATGAATGCTAGTATCTCCTTCTGATCTCAATCCCATCCACGTCCTCGTCCCCGGATGTGTGCTCTGCCCCACCTGTGGGTGTTGCAGTACCGGCTGCGGCACTGTGTGGCAGTGACACATCAGGTGCCGGAGTGGATACGCCTGCTGCACTGGGAGGCACTGACACACCAGGGGGCGGAGATGTGGATGGTGTGGGGGCAGCAGCATTCATCATCGCCACGCCTTGTGGCAGCAATGCCATGATGAGGACATGCAGGGCCTGGTAGATCCCTGCTACATTTTGATGGTGTGCAGCGGTGGCTGCCATCCTTTCCGCATCCATCCGCACCCTGTCCTCCATGAGCCTCCGCATGTGTGCCAGCTCACGGCTGGCATCGCTGGTGCCACTCTGAGCGGACAGGTATTCTTCCCTCCGCGTCATGACTCCAGCGATGTCAGTCAGGGCTCGTTGGAGACCATGGGGCGGACATAGACACCCAAGGATGGTGTCCAGTTTGGTAGCCATGAGGTCGAACCCCACCCACACCTGCTCGGCCGTCTCCTCTGGCCCTCCAGCACACGGCGTTGGAAGGCCATTTGTTGTTCCTGGGGGACTTGGGAGGGTGCCGGGCTGTGGGTGCCTCCTGCTGGGTGGTTTGGGTGGTGGGTGGGGTCTCATCGATGTAGCTGGGCTGCCCTGATCCTGGAGGTGGCTGGCGGATGAGGTCAATGATGTCTTGGATGGTTTGGGTGTTGATGCTGGTGTTGTCCTCCTCCTCGTCATCAGTGAAGAGTGGCTGGGACTGCTCTGCAGGAGGTGTTGACGATGCGCCTGCGATGTGAAGGGGAGATGGTGTATTACAATGTGTCCACATGTATGTAGCCGCATGGTACAGGTTGACATTCAGACAGCATGGCATTATACATTGTGACAGTCTGTGGGTCTGGGCGAGGACCTACGGTCATTGTGGGTGTGCACTGTGCCCTGCTTGCTTGTGCATGTGTACCATTGTGGCCATCTCCCCCCGTCCCCCCAGTACCTGGTGGTCACTCACCCTGTTGCGGTTGTGTTGTGTCCTGTCGAGCAGTGTCCGGTCCCCCGACTCCGGCCACAGTCTCCACACTGATGATTGTCGACACCAGCTCCTCCATGTCATCCAGCTCCAGCTGTGGTGCTGGGCCCCCACCTCCGGTCTGCATTGCTGCCTTCTGGTTGGCGGTGAGTTTCTCCTTGGTCTTCCGCTTGATGTCATTCCATCGCCTCTTGACCTCGTCCATTGTCCGCTTGTGCTCTCCGACGGCATTCACCTTGTCGACGATGTCCCGACATATTCCATTTTTGGTGCCCAATGACACGTTGGAGGTGACGAAGAGTTGTTGATCGTGTTCCATCACCTCCGTGACTATGATCCTGTTCGCCTGCGGACTGAACTTGGTCTTCCTCATCTTCTTGTCCTTGCCCTTCCCTGTCCCCGAGGTCCCAGGCTGGTCGTCCGGGGTGCTTGTGGGGTTGCGCTCGTCCTCTGCGCCTGCTCTGGCTGCCTCCATGGTGCTTGGGTGTTGGTCAGTTTGTGTGTGGGTGTTTTTTCTACTTTTATGGTGATTTTTGACGCCTGCCAGGTGTGTGTTGCAGGCCTGGCGCTGCTTGTCGCTGATTTCCTCATCGCGCTTTGGCCCATCGCGTGTTTTTTGGTGTTGTGGTGTGTGTTTTTATCTCCATCGTGGTGGTTGTATCGTGGACATTGTCCGCGGTTTCGTCAGACTATCGCATGCTACCGCCTTGTTGTGAATTCCACGTTGACACGGGGTTATTTTCCCACGCTAGGAGGCGATATTGAAAGTTGCGTTACGCTACTCTTGCGGTAGTTATCACACGTTCTTGTGAATATACCCCTTTGTTTGTACAGACCTCATCTTATGGGAACCAGATGACCTCTGGAGATATGTATATATTATGCCTGTGTTTTCAGTCTCAGGAAAAGGCTGGTGACTGATGCTCTCCATCGGTCAATCACGTCTAAATAAATGTGTATTCTGGAATTAACTGAGAAAAGTGCTTTTTTTTACAACACTGTGGGCCAGATGTACGAGCACCAAAAATAGCGACTCGCTAATAGCGAAAAATAGCGAGTCTCTATTAGCGACTCGCTATTCGCTACCTACCAACACCTCCGCCAACTAAATTGCGAGTCGCTATTAACTCGCAACGCTATTTGGGACAATCGCTAATAGCGAGTCGCAATCAGCTCGCAAATGGCGATACCCATATAAACACCGTTTTTGCATGAGCAATTTGCGAGTGTGCGTGAAAATCGCAATAAAGCACTCGCAAACAGCTATATTTGAATTTTAAAAAAAGTTAAACTTCCTGGTTGGGTTGAAGGCCCCCCCAAACAGGAAGTGGTGCCCAAATCAACTCCTGATCACAAACAAGCACATGTACTGGTGCAGCAGCATAGTCAGACACTGCTGAGAGAGCAAAGATGACCAGCAAGGGAACCAAGCAGAGGCTGCGCAAGCTGAAGTTTGCAGAAAAGGAACTCGATATAATTACAGAAGAATGCTGTAATCATCACGAGGAATTATTTGGCCGAACATCCCACCGTCTGGCTGAAAGTGAAAAGAAGAAGATCTGGCGCAGCATGCAGAGAAGGATCAACGCCTTGGGAGTAGCACACCGCACCATCGATGACATCAAGAAAAGATGGTATGACCTACGCTCCAGGGCAAAAGAGAGGGTGGCAGAGCGCCTTGAAGCTGCAAAACAGACAGGAGGTGGACCATCCACATCAGCAGACCCGACACCAGCTGAGGCAATGGTGGAAGCCACTCTGGAGAGGGCAGCTGTAGCAGGCTTTGGTACCCTGGATACATCCCAGACATCCATAACTCCTGGTAAGTGAAAACTGTGCATGTGACGTGTGCATACCCACTAACGCCTGTACTGTGCATACATACTAATAAAACACAAGCATACATCCATGCACTAACAACAAACAACTGAAGTGTTGCATCATGGGAGATGTAGTCTGTGTTAAAACAAGTGTAGTGAGGGAGTCACTTGAGCTGATTAACATAGACGTAACACAGATACAGTGAAACACATCTTTTATTATCACCTGTCATCTCTTTTGTCACATAGACACACCACTTGAAGCAGAGGACACCGATGGGGACACATCGAGTAGCCACGAGCCAGAGGAAGTTGAGGAAGGGCAGGATGCTGGGAATACGAGTGGGGATAGGCCCACTGACAACATTTCCACTGCGGCTGCAACCACTCCCTTGCCAACACCAACTGCCACCTCAGCAGCGCAGCACGACATCACACCACCAGGCCCTCAGTCCACCCGTGTGCGTCGTGCACTGAGAACCCAACAGTCCCAGCGGCGATCTCAAGGCATGTCCTCAGATGGGTCATTCAGTCAGGCAATGTCAGCTCCCATTGACAGAGAAATGCTGCAGATACAGTGCCTGCATAAGCAGATACAAAAACAAAGAAATCTGAGAATGACCCAGGGCTTCCATATGGTGACAACAGAATGGGCACAAAACCAGCTCAGAATAGAGGCAAAACTGGATGCCCTCATCAGCACTGTGGCAGACCTGGCCAAGGAGTTTGCAGCGGACAGAGAGAACCAGAGGCGCATTGAGCGCAGCAGGGGCCAAAAAATGGACAGTCTCACCAGGGCTATCAACAGCGTGGCTCATGCCACCAATAGACAGTCAGCGCACACTTGCCCTACAAGTTGAAATTAGCCACTACAGCGTCGATGTGGCGCGTGGTTTGGAGAAAATCACAGCTGCAGTTGAAACACTGCAGACAAACCAGTTACTCGGGATGTTGGACTTGGTTGCACTGATAGCGAGTTATCAAGCAGAAGCAGCATGTCAGCCACAGATGCCCCTATGTTGCGCAGAAGCAGCAGCCGCAACCTTGGGATGGCTAGTGGCACCTCTGGCCAGGCCACGCACAGGGGCAGGAAATGACATTTCACTGTTTCCCAAACAACTTACATTTTCTTTTTTTCTATTGGTGACGGAACCCATTTATTTTCCCATTGCTGTCATTATACGAAGGTTACTGATGGACATGTTGTCCTACTAAACAAATGGATGTGTGAAAATTAAACACCCATTGGCATTCACAATTACTCATGTCTTTTGTACAGCTGAGCGACTAGCTGGTGTGTACGTACCTTTCAGAAATAGTTGTTTGCAATCTGGTCCCTGCGCCTTCTCCCCTCTGCTGCAGGGCTGCCATCCCTTAGTCTTGGGGCAGTTGGTCCCGGGCCATCATCCTCTGATTCTGTCAGACACATCCATGGGCAGTCCACCCCTGTAGGCCATGTTGTGCAGCATGGCACATGTTGCCACAATTTTACAGACTGTCTCTGGCGCATACTGCAGAGCTCCACCACTGTTATGTAGGCATCTAAAGCGTGATTTCAGTATACCGAAAGTACGCTCAATCACTGTCCTTGTGCGCCTGGGTGCAGTGTTGTACCGCCTTTCATGGATGTTGGTGGGCGACAGGTATGGTGTGAGGATCCACGGACGCAGAGCATACGCACTGTCACCTGTTGTGAGACATATGATGTTGATGTTGAAGGCTTACAGGCATTCAATGACATTAACAAAAGTTTGGGAACAGGTGATAACATCACCTAGGAGGTATCCATCATCAAAGTCACCTCTTTCTAACCTTTGATGTAGGCCACTGTGCCGGAAAATGAATGCATCGTGGGTGCTTCCTGGGTATTTGGCTACAATATCTGTTATGATGTTCTTTACGTTACACACTACTTGTATGTTGAGGGAATGTGTACTTTTTCTATTACGAAAAATATTTTCAATGCGGGATGGTGGACATATGGGCACATGTGTCCCATCTATGCACCCGATTACCCGTGGAAACCTTGCTAACCTGTAGAAATCCATTTTTGTCTGGTCTAATTCCTGATTGTCACGGGGCATGTATATGTGTTGATGTATGTGGTGTAGCATTGCGTCTAGGAAGTAATGGAAGAAACGCGAAAGCGCACTTTGAGATACCACCAGCCACTGCAATGACATCCTGGTAACTACCAGTGGCCAAGAGGTGGAGGGAGCACAAAACCTGCACATGTGTGGGAATAGCCTTCCTGCGCATGGTACTACTCTCAAGTTGTGGCTTTAAGATGTCAATGAGCTCTAGTATGACCCTGCTACTTAGCCTGTACTGATCATAAATCTCCTCTTCACTCTTATCCAACAATGTCAGCCTGACTCTGAATATCCTCTCCTGTCTTCTTCTCCTCTGCCATGCCGCCATTATCCGCCTCCTCCTTGCTAACCAATACAGGGCAGCCATTGTGGAAAGGTTTGTGATGCATTCTGGGTGTCTTTTTATGGGTTGGACCTGATTACCACCTGTTGCTGTTTAGTGGTAAATTGCATGTGCAAAATGGCCATTTTGCGACTTTTCGCAATTTGCGATTGTTCTGTACATGCAATTTAGCGACTCGCAAATTGCAATTCGCAATTTGGTAGTCGCAAATTGCATGAGCTGTTTTTGCGTGTCGGTATTTACTCGCAAATTGTTTGTGGCAATTGCGAGTGGCTTTTGTACATAGTAAACGGCCATTTTAGCATGCGCAAATCAGTTTGCGACCGAATTTACGCATGCAAAATGGTCGTACATCTGGCCCTGTGTTCTGTAATCTGCTGGGAAATGCTCAGAATAGCAACAAGTTTTTAAAGCCAAAACTCATGCTTCCATTTGTGATTGTAATAGCTGGGGCCACTTATTTATAGCCATGTAATTCCATATCTCTTTTGCAGAAAGGCAATGATGCTGGGTTAGTCTTGAAGGAGACAAAATTCTGGTTAATAATTACCTGATTCAATTTTGCTTACAGATTTATCTATCGTGCAGAGAAAACATAAGGATTGATTCCCAGTGGCGCGCTAATCCTATATGTCTGAAGTCTGCTGGGATCAGGTTTTTGAACAAAAATTCCTTTGTTTTGGTCAAATGGGATTAAAGGTGTCTTGATATTTATAGACACACGGCCACCATTTCTGAAAATGGACAAAAATGTGGAATAACATACTGGGTACCCTGTTTTATTCCTCGTTCCAGATTTGATATCTCAGAACTGTGAAAGTGGAAGAACGTGAAAATGTAACAATTTTCCACCACCACATAATATAGTAAAATATGAGAGACGAATTAAAAGCTAGATCTCATTTTTTTTTAAATCTAAAAATCACTTTGGGCATTGCTTTACGTTAGGATTCGCAAACAGTTCTATACAATAAATGTATGCACATAAATTGGTGTCTTGGCTCCTGAATTTACAAAGAAACTAAAAAAATGAAACAATGTAGAAATTAAATGGCAAAACAGACACTATTTAATGATTTATATATTTTTTCGGAAAGTATTAATCTTCAAGCAATTATATATGATATATGTCAATCAGCTTTTATATTGAGTGTGAGTTTTTCTGATGTAGAAATATGCTGGGAAATGGAGTGGATCATTGCTATGCCAAAATAAATTGCTTCTCCTACCTCTAAACTGAATGTCTACTTTGAGTATTCCTTCTTGGTGACTCCTAAAGAAAGAAGTGTTGCACTTGATTTAATTCAATAAACATGATATCTTGTGTAAAGGCGAAAGAGTGATGGGAGCAATATTTTATTCTCTGAAACAGTAAGAAGCAGATCATCTAACAAAATGTTAGTGTAAAGCCTTGTGTTAAACCTCACTGTGCCCTGGTAATACCACAAATGTTCTGGGAATTATCTGATATGTTTCCAACAGCTTTCTGCTATTGAAGACTTGTGTTGTGACCAGCATAAACAATATTTTCATTGCTTATTCCCCCAAATCCCTAGGTAGATTGAAAATTTTGCGAAAATGAATGCCAGTAATAATACAAGACCAGCAATTTTCACAATATTTTCTCGTAATGTCTGGATCAAGGCCTCAGCTGCTTTCCTGGTGTCCAGTTACAGATTGAGCCTAAGGTACTTGTCTTCATCGATGTGCACCATGCAGACAGGCACTGCGCACCCCGTTACAAGCAAACGTGCTCCTTGTATCACATGGGGCAATCTCTCATTTTGTGCCACAGAGGGAAAGAGTACAGAAATGATAGACTGAGGGCCGGTTCTTGAGCCAATGACCCATCTTTCAGTGCAGGTAGACCTGGTCTGCTTTTAGAGGGAGAGCAGGATCTCCCGCAAGGTGGTAGCAGTCTGTGACTGCATCCCGTTGCAACTGGTGACTGTACCACTTTGTGGGTCTTCGTGAGTGTCTCTGTGACTTCCCATACTTCCGCTCAAAGGGTATCCTCATAAGGTAAATTAACTGTGTGCCACACCCTATGTCCAGTGTGTGCTCAGGGTCAAAGGCATTCCAGGAAAAAACTGGGGCAAATAAGCTAATGCCCCATAAGATTGTCTGGCCATGATACATGCACCAGTGCATCTGCAACCACTTTTGGATGTGCCCTGTTGGGTGCAAAAAGCAATCTCCTGGCAAGAATCTTGGACATTGGCATCTGTGGGACGATACATCACTGGATTACCTCCTTCCTGACAGATCGCACCCTAAAAATTCAGATGGGTGATTGTGTGTCCGACAGGGGGTCTATAACATGTGGAGTCCCGCAAGGGTCTGCTCTATCCCCACTGCTGTTTAACATCTATTTCAGACCGCTAGTAAGGGACTTAGCCTGGATGGACTGCCAGGTGTTCAACTACGCTGACAACACACAAATTATTCTACACATTGACAACACCCCACAAGCACACGTGCAAGACATACTGAGATATGTGGTAAATTGGATGACAGCCAATTCACTTAAGGTTAACCCAGACAAAATGGAGGTATTGGCCATTACTACGGATAGCAACCCATGGACCAACCAACTCTGGCCACAAGAACTGGGAGACACTCCGTCTCCAGCACCAGTGGTAAAAAGCCTGGGTATCAAAATAGATGCCAAACTCTCACTGTCCAACCAAGTATCCACCGTGTTCGGGACCTGTGTGGGCCTGTTAAGTCAGTTGAGGAAACTATCACCCCTCCTCTCACTCTCCTCCATGCGGACTGTGGTGACAGCTTTGATCATGTCACGACTCGATTATGGTAACTCGCTTTACATTGGGTTACCGGACAAGTTGCTAGGCAAACTTCAGGTGGTGATGAATGACGCTGCCAGGTTGATCTTCAAGCTCCCCAGACGCACACGGGCTACTCCCCTGCTGCAAAAACTCCACTGGCTCCCCATCAAACAGAGGGCCAGATTCAAGGGCCTGTGTATCGCCCACAAGGCCCTGCATGGACAGGCCCCAAGATACATCAAAGAGCGCCTGGGGAAATATGCCCCCAGCCGCAACCTAAGATCATCCATGGGTGGCCAACTAACCTGCCCACGGTTTAACTACACGACTAAAGGAGGGCGAGCCTTCTCCGTCCTCATCCCGCAACTGTGGAATAAGTTGCCACACCACCTTTGGTCCGAAAAAACCCTCCTTCCGTTCAGGAAGAAACTGAAGACTCTCCTCTTCACTGAAGCCTGGGCATAACACATTCCAGTCAGGGGTCACATTCACTCGTGGGGAATGTAGCTACTCTTCTCACAGCGCTTAGAGACCTGCCGGTATTAAGCGCTCTACAAATCACAATTAACATATCATAACATCTCCCACAGGCACTTCTGTAATCCAGCTCTAATGTTTTGAGTTATCTAGAGTTCATCAGTTTTAATTTTTGGGGAAAACTGAATTACCTATTGCCCATCATTACAGCTTTTAGTTTCGCCAAGCCAATGGTATTTATCAAATTAAACTCGAATGATGATAGGCTGACTGGCCACAGCATGACTTCGAATCTGAAGCCAGCCAGTAGTTTATACACATATATTTACAGCAGGATTATAAAACATTGATATATCGCAAGAGGATTTCAAATTTGATTTGCTTCTTTTACACACACACACACACACACACACACGCACGCACGCACGCACGCACGCACACACACACACACACACACACCCTCAAGTTATCTTGTTTGGAATGGAATCTGTGTAATAGTGACATGTAGGTTAGTGTTAGAAATGGGGTTTCTGGCTGTCTAAGGTTTGCACCCTAGCCTGGCAGAACCCACCACTCTAGTCAGGGTAAACTAGATACACACCAAAGATAACCTGTGCTTACCTGGGGGGGCGTGGTCTTGCAGAACAGCAAGATGGCCACTCTGTAGAGGGCTCTGCCGGCCAGACTTTTAATCTGTGCAGTACCCAGCGTTTCAAGGGGCATCAGCTGTTAGCCACATACAGTGCAGCACTCTTCTACACCTGTGCCCTGCTCGCTGTGGGCTTGAGCTGGTCGGCGGCTCTCGGGCCCGCTTCTGCGGGGGGGTGGTCTCCCCGCAGCCTATTGCGGCCTGGCTGGTGGCTGCAGCTTTCCTGGACTCCGTTGCTGAGGTCGGATAAATCCACGCAATCGTGCGCTGGACCTTTGGGTAGGGGGCTTTGGCCGCTGGAGGGCTGAGGCTGCCCGGGACATTGTGGAGACTTGCCGGCCGCAACTGAATCACGCCTGATGCACCACAGGGTGAGGGGACCGCGGCCCTCTCCTGGTCTGCCTTCGGCCCTCTCCCCCTTCTGGGGGTAGAGCATTGGCTGGGGTTGCCGTGGTGCCAACAAGAATTAAAGGACCACCCCAAGGACCAGATGAGTGTGGGGGGTGTCGGAAACATTGCCCCCTCTTCCGAGAGCAATACTCGGTATTCAGCAGCAGAGCTCCCTGCGACGTTTGAAATACATCCCCGCGGGGCTGCAGTGCCTGCGCAAAGAGAGTAACACGGTCTCGGTTTACTCTGCTTGGCCCTCCATCGGGCCCACTACACACTCTGAGCCCCTTTCTTGCATTGTACTGTCGGAGGGCGCCGTGGGTGCCACTTTGCGCATCGTGAGCAGAGACACCATATTTGTCATTGGACCCTGAGACTTATATGTATACACCATAGCCACCTGTTCAGCGCCGCGCACTAAGTGGCTCTACGTTAACACACAAGCCCACATTCCCTACACACTTCTTTTCCCTGCCAAATTAAGGGTGTCATATGATGGGAAAACACATTTTTTCACGGATGCTAGGTCAGCTTTAAAATTTGCCAAGCATACGATACGACGGCGTCGCGGACGTCTCCGTCCGCTTCGTCTCATTTCCTGGTGGAAGCCTGACTCAGCGACAACGATTAATCAACCGTTAGAAGACTAGTGCTGGCTGTCTGTCATGTTAGTTGGTCTTATATGGCATTTGGACAATGACTCTTTCCTGTCATTCTATGCCTATTATTATCGCTTGATTTGAAATCTCTACCTCTAAAGTGTGCTGTAACTCATGTCTAATTCACGTAAGCAATGTACCCCCACCCTATAATGTCCGGCCACCCAGCTGCTAGCGGCAGGGGTGATCGCGCAGTGTTTCCCGCCCGCGGGATGTATCCCAAATCAGTTCTTCAGCTTAGAAACAATCTTTGGGGTGGATGGAAGGGTTTATATCTCAACCTAATTGAGGGGGTTGCGGTGGGTGGGGGTGGGTTGTAGGGGTAATTGTTGTGATCTTGTACTTTGTTTTATGTCTGTATTCCCACATCGTCTTGCCACACTTCCACCTCGCCATCTTTCTTCATTGTGAAATGCGTGCATACTGTTCTTCAACACCTTAAGCCCTCATGTTTGACGTCCACATACGGTTAATATCAGCACTGCTTCCGTCATTAGTTGGAATATACACGGTCTCAATGATTATAGAAAATCGCGCTTAGTTCATCAATCAATCAATCAGGGGATTTTAAGCACGCTACTCACCCGTGAGGGTCTCAAGGCACTGGGGGGGGGAGCAGCTCCGGTTAATCGAAGAGCCAGGTCTTGAGGGTCTTCTTGAAGATGTGCAGGGTGGGGGCATATCTGATGTAGATCGGGAGCTCGTTCCAGGTCTTGGCTGCGATGTAGAAGGTTCTTCCACCCATTCTAGCTCTGCGGTTGCGTGGGGGTTAGGCGAGGTCGGCGGATCGGAGGTTTCTCTTGGGTACGTGGAAGGAGTTACTATCATTGAGATATTGGAGTCCTGTGTTGTGGAGGCATTTGTAGGCGTGGGTGAGTATCTTGAAGGTTACTCTCTTCTCGACGGGGAGCCAGTGCAGGTTTCGCAGTTGTGGGGTGATGTGTTTGTGTCGAGGGATGCAGAGGACGAGTCTGGCTGCGGTGTTCTGTATGCTCTGGAGTTTGCGGAGCAGAGACTTGTTGATCCCGGCGTAGAGGGCGTTTCCGTAGTCCAGTCTGCTGGTTATGAGTGCGTGGGTGACGGTCTTTCTTGATTCGGGGGGGATCCCTTTGAAGGTCTTCCGGAGTATGCGGAGCACCCTGCATGAAGCAGATGGAGGTGACGGCGTTGACCTGTCGGGTCATGGAGAGGGAGGAGTCGAGTACGATGCCGAGGTTCCGGGCGTGGTCCATCGGGGTGGGGGGGCTGCCGAGGGCGGTGGGCCACCAGGTGTTGTCACATGCTGAGGGGGAGGGCCCGAGGATGAGGACCACTGTCTTCACTGAGTTGAGTTTCAAGCAGCTGCTGCTCATCCAGGATGCAACGCCCTTCAATCCTTCCTGGAAGTTGAGTCTGTTGGTAATGGGGTCCTTGGTGAGGGAGAGGATGAGCTGGGTGTCGTCGGCGTAGGATACTATGCTGAGTCCGTGATGTCTGGCGATGGCGGCGAGGGGGGCCATGTAGATGTTGAAGAGCGTGGGGCTGAGCGATGATCCTTGGGGTACTCTGCAGTTGATCTCTGTGGGTGCGGAGAGGAAGGGTGGAAGTCTGATTCTTTGGGTTCTGCCGATGAGGAAGGAGTAGAGCCAGTTGAGGGCGCCTCCCTGTATGCTGGCTTTGTGGAGTCTGGCGGTGAGTGTGCAGTGGGAGACGGTGTTGAAGGCTGCAAAGAGGTCGAGTAGGATCAGGGCCGCGGTGTGTCCTTGGTCAAGGAGGGTGCGTATGTTGTCTGTAGCAGCGAGTAGAGCGGTCTCAGTGCTGTGGTTGCTGTGGAATCCGGATTGGGAGGGGTCGAGGATGGAGTTCTCTTCCATGAATTTTGTTAGTTGGGCATTGACGATCTTCTCAGTGACTTTGGCCGTGAAGGGGAGGAGGGAGATGGGTCAGTAGTTCTTGAGGTCCGTAGAATCTGCTGAGGGCTTCTTGAGTAGGGGCCTGACTTCTGCGCGTTTTCAGTCATCGGGGAAAGTGCCCGTTTTGAAGATGGCGTTGATAGTGCGTCGTAGTTCTGGTGCGATGGCGGCGGCGGCTCTGTGGAATATGTGTGGGGGGCAGGAATCCGTGGGGGCCCCTGAGTGGATGCCTTTCATGGTCGATGCGGTGTTTTCGATGGTGACTGAGGTCCAGGAGGAGATGGTGGGGTGGCTGGCGCTGCTGGAGGAGGGAGTGGTTTCGGAGTCAGGTTTCTGGTCATTGAAGTTGTCGTAGAGGCTCTTGATTTTTAGATGGAAGTAGGGGCCAAGCTTGTTGCAGAGGTCCTGGTAGGGAGTGATGTCCGTGGTTTCGCTGGGGGGTTTGGTGAATTCCTGGATGATGCTGAAGAGTTCCTTTGAGTTGCTGGAGTTGGCGCGGATCTTGTTCTGGATGAAGGTCCTTTAGGTGAATCTGATACATTGGTGGTATTCTGTCATGGCGTTCTTGTAGGTGGTGCAGTCTTCCGAGGATTTGCTGTTTCTCCAGTTCTTCTCGAGACTTCTGCAGGTGCGTCTGGATTCTTGGAGGCCGGCGGTGAACCAGGTGGCCTTCTTGGGGCGCTGTCTGCTGAGGTTACACAGGGGCGCGAGCTCATCTGCGCAGTTGGTGAGCCATCTGTGAAGTTCTTTGGCTGCGAGGTTGGCATCGGTCGAGGTGGAGGGGGCATCGCAGTTGAGGGTGGAGTTGAGCTGCTCCTCAGTGACCTTGCTCCAGTTCATTCGCGGGGCGGTGGGTTTGTCAACATGGAAGTGTACGCAGTCGTGGTCTGTCCAGGGCGGTTGCGTGGTGCGGCTGAAGTGGATGTTGTTACCTCCTGAGAAGATGGGGTCGAGGGTGTGTCCTGCCTTGTGGGTGGGGGTGGTGACGAGTTGTTTCAGTCCGAGGTTGACGGGGTTGTCCAGGAGGGTGGCAGAGTTGGGGGTCGCTGAGGTTGTTGAGGTGGAAGTTGAGGTCTCTGATGAGTATGTAGTCCATGGAGGCGATGGCGTGGGGCACAATGAGGTCAGCGATGGTAGTGGTGAACGTGGTTTGAGGTCCGGGAGGCCTGAAGGCGAGGGTGCCTCGTAGGGTCGTTCTGGGGCTGATCTGGATCTGGAAATGGAGGTGTTCGGTGGTGGGCGGGCTGACGCTCGAGCTGGAGGTGGTGAGTCAGAGGGATCTGTTTTGTGCGATGGCAAGTCCTCCTCCTGGGCGGTTGGAGCGGTCCTTCATCTGGATCTTGTATCCATCGGGGGTGGCGGTGGCGATGTCGGGGGCGGTGGTGGAGTTGGTCCAAGTTTCTGTGAAGAAGGCGATGTCTGGCGAGAGGGTGTCGAGGAGGTCCCAGATCTCTACAGTGTGTCTGTGCATGGAGCGCACGTTGAGAAGGATGCACCTCAGGGCTTTGGGGGTGCTGGCGTCCGGTGGGGGGGCCGGCAGCCGTAGGGGTGCAGAGGGTGGTGAAGGTTGGGCGGCAGTGATGGCAGGAGAACTGTCCATGGGTGGTGTTCGGTGTGGACAGCTGGCAGTTGTTGTTCCTTCCGGGGTTAAGTGCGAGGAGGGCAGCTGAGTCGTAGCGGTGGGTGGTCAGAGATCCAGGGTCTCCGGTGCTGGTCACGGACGGGTGCAGATGGGCTTGCCTTTGGCACGCCAGTGGCATGGCCGCACATCGGCCTCCATTAAATAGAGAAGGGGAAGGGAAGCGCAGCTGGGAGGCGGAGAGCGGGAATGGGCAGGAGGGAGGGGTCGCGGGGGAGCAGCGGGAGGAAAAAGGGTGGCAAAACGGGCACGGAGGACAAAAACAAGGGCAACAGGCACACCAAACGAGCAAAAGGGCGAAATTACAGGGTCAACAGAAAAACACTGATAACAGGCACAACAATGCAAAAGACATACAGAGAGACAAAACGGGCACAACACGCAGACAGACAACAGACAACAGTGGAACAGCAGAAGAGCAGGGCTCTCCCACTGGACCACCAGGGATAAGGCGCAGGCAAGAGCCTGCGGGTGGAGGCGTGCCTCGAACACCTACCTGGATAGAGGTGTCGGGGCAGTGGCAGGAAACGCAACAGTGGAGCTGCTGGGGCGGAGAGCGGGACTCTGGCCAGGTGGTCAGTGGTCCTGCTCAGTTGCCCTCGCAGCGGCCGCCATTAAATAGAGAAGGGGGTGTGAAGCGCAGCTGGGAGGTGGGGAGCGGGAATCGGCAGGGGGTAGGGGCTGCGGGGGAGTAGCGGCAGGGAAAAGGGTGGCGGAACGGGCACAGAAGACAAAAACAAGGGCAACAGGCACACCAAACGAGCAAAAGGGCAAAATCACAGGGTCAACAGAAAAACACAGATAACAGGTACAACAATGCAAAAGACAGACAGAGAGACAAAATGGGCACAACACACAGACAGACAGCAGTGGAACAGCAGAAGAGCAAGGCTCTCCCACTGGACCACCAGGGATGAGGAGCAGGCAGGAGCCTGCGGTTTGAGGTGGGCCTCAAACACCTACCTGGATAGAGGTGTCGGGGGCAGCGGCAGGCGACGCAACAGCGGAGCTGCTAGGGCAGAGAGCGGGACTCTGGCCAGGAGGTCATGCTTACTTACATTAAACAGATGTTTGGTTTTTACAGGAAACACATTTACAGGGTTCCCTAGTCTACGCGCCCGCTGGTGAGGGGACCTATACTCTTTCACATATTCTAATTATGAGCGGGGTTTTGGTGTGTTTCTGCATAAAGGGCTGCTATGGTAGATGTCCCACTCATTCATAGACCCCGAGGGACGATATATTGTGCTTGTGGGAACCTTAAATCGGTGGCCACCCACTCTGGCAGCGTGTATGACCCCAACAGTGATGATCCTGATTTTTTCACAGCGCTGTGGGTAAAAATTTGCAGTCTATGGCCCATGCTCTTATATGGGGCGTGGACTTTAATGCCATTATGGACGATCAATTGGATCGACTTGGGGTTTCAAAAAGTTTACACCCACATGCCGCGGTGACGCTTAACTCGTTAGTGCACGATAAAGGCCTGCTAGATGTGCGGAGACAGGGCATCCCTTGGAACGCAAGGGTACCTACATCTCACCCTCCCTAATGCTTGGTCCAGACTTGACTTTTGACTTGTATTTAGAGATGTCCAAACATGGACCGCCTCAATATCTCACATGCCACTCACCCTTTCAGACCATGCACCAGTCATGCTACAACTCAGCATTACTTTGGCACCACTTTGCGCCTTCATTTGGCAATTACCTACAGGTGTTTTACTTGATACAGCATTCCGCAAGGAAATACGTAATGCAATATTAGAATACTTTGCACTCAACACTGGCTCTGTTCACTCTCCATCCACACTTTGGGAGGCATTTTAGGTAGTAATACGGGGGACCAGCAAAGCTGAACAATCTGGGACTCTAAAGGCTATTCGTACCACTCTGACAAGGCTCGAGGGAGACATTCGAGACACTTAGAACAGCAATATTTTCAATCCAACAAAACTGTTATGCTAGCACATATCCAGGGCAAACTTTCTGAATTCCAGAGGAAGCTGAGCATGAAACTCGATTTTTGCATCGTCATGCCTAGGCCAGACGCTACAACGAGGGGGATCATCCAAGCAAGAAACTTGCTGGCTTTCTACGCAATCCTCGCACCTGGACCTATGTCACCAAACTCCTCACTACTGAGGACCAGCCTGTGTCTTCCACATCTGAATTACTTGGGGTTATTACCTCATTTTACACCAGACTATATACCGCAACCTCTGCCCTAGGCCCAATTGAACTATCCGAGTAGTTTGACTCCGTCCAGTTGTTGTGGCTAGATCAGGAACATAGAATTATTTGGACTCCCCTATTACAACCAAGGAAATTAAACAAATTAACTGGAGCCTTCTAGGTGACATGAGACCTGACCTCGACGGGCTCATTGTTCCTTCTATAAAGAATATGCTTCAATTCTAGCTCCACATTTACTAGCCATGTTTGACGACCCCCTTAAGACTGGTGCTTAACACTCTCCTTGAGAGAGGTGATGATTATCACACTCCTTAAACCTGTAAAGCCTGCCAACCTTTGCGATTCTTATCATCCCCTGTCTCAAATTAATGTAGACAACAAAATCTTTGCCAAGCTTCTCGTCAACAGGCTTCAGCCACTACTGCCACTGATTGTTCGATCGGATCAATCTGGCTTTATCCCCGGCCACTCGACTTCTCACAATCTCTGCACAATCGTCGCTGTAATGCACCATCTTGATCCTCGGGTTCCGGCAGTGGCCGCTTTGCTTGACACAACAAAAGCATTTGACTCCCCTTCTCTCTCGGCTTGGGCTTAGCCCTGACTTCATTAAACTTCTGCAGCACCTGTATACTCTCCTGACGGTGTATGTGTGCCTTAATAGTCAGATATCTGACCCCATTTTTATCACCCATGGCACTAGACAAGGATGCCCATTATCACTGCTCCTTTCTGCCATCGCTATGGAGCCATTGGCGGCGTGGTTACATCAACATCATGCAAACTGAGGACTTGGCTTTACAACCAGGGGTCTTGTGGTCTCCATGTATGCAGATGATATCACTCTCTATGTCCGTGATCCTGGTGAAAGTCTGACTCCCTTGACGGGAGAGGTGATCCACTTAGGAGGCTACTCAGCCATACAAACTAACTGGGCAAAATCCATTTTGTTCCCTCTTATGGATGGTATGGTACAATTTCAGACAGAATATCCTTTACAATGGGCCAACGAGCAAGTCTGCTACTTGGGTATTTGGCTTAGCCATGACTCAGACGAGTTATGGAGATCCAACTATGGTCGTGCCGTGTGTTGGTTGGAAGACAGAATACCTATTTGGTCTAAACTGCCTTTATCCCTGACAGGCCAAAAAGCAAGTGCGAAAATTATCATTCTCCCCAGGTTTTTATATCTCTTCACCAATATTCCTCTCCCACTCACGGCTCAATTTTTTTCTGGTTTAAAATCTCATTTGATTACATTGGTTTTGGCTGGTAAAAAACCAAGAGTATCATGGGATCTACTAACATTACCACTTGCACAAGGCGGTCTGGGAGCCCCAGACATGACACTATATGTTTACTGTGCCCAAGCCCAATATTTACACTTTTCGCTGCACCCTACTCCTTTCCAACCTCATGTGGCTGTCGAGGCCTATCGTGCGGCTCCCTTCCCATTGTTGACGGCCTGGTACAGTCCCTACAGAGCTCCTAGAAAAGAAATTAATACTGTTGAGTATATCCGTTGGGCATAGGATGGTCTCCGTAAACGAGCTAAACTGCAACTTCTCTATGCCCCTTCTATATCGCTGCTCAACAATCCCCAATTGCCCCTGCTTTTGGACAAGGGAGCGATCCTCCGAGCGCACAAAAATAAAATTCATACATTTTTTGATCTTTACCCAGATGATAAATTCCTAACATCTTTTCCCTCTGGCACATCACCACCCCCAACACCCCTAGACACTCTCCTATGCTATCAACTGAAGGCCACATGTCGCAAACTGCATGACTCCTACCCAGCACCACCCCCAGCTCTCTCAGCGCTGGAACACATACTTACATCCCCCTCCCTTCGTAAACTCATAACACGTCTTTACAACAATATGCAAAGTTTCTCGCCGATCGCTACTCCAGGAGCCAGGTTGTTGTGGGTTTCTGACACGGACCCAGCCATTACTGAGGCACAGTGGGCCTATTGCTGCGGACAATTGCCATTTCTCTCCCTGAATTATTGCTTGCACTTAATCGACTAATTCTTGCACCGTATTTATTGTAGCCCCCAACAATTATGTAGAAGGGGTCTAGTTCTAGATTCATGGTGCTTGCGATGTAACACACCACAAGCTTCTTTTCTTCACCTTGCTTGGCAGTGCCCCTCTGTGGCTTCCTTCTGGGATAAGGTGATAGCCTATATCCAATTGGTTACAGGTCATGAAATTCCCCATTACCCATTGCTAGGATTGTTGGGTTTTTATTAAAGATATACCTGCTACACATGGACATCTCAAAGGCATGCTGCTCTTTCTGGCCAAACGTAGGGTAGCGACTCTCTGGGGAGAAAACCTGCCCCTGACATCAGAGTATGGATACGGGTTATCACATATTGCCAAGAGCAATTGGCCACTTATTGGGGCCTTATGCCCCCTCGTTTCGTTCCATCAGTTCTAATTAGCAAGACAGTACAGTTAATAAAGTTTGTGATGCAGTGAGTTTAGTTAACGGTTGCTTGATGAAGAATAAAGATATGCAAACCAGAGCTCTGTGTGTGCTGTGGTGTGGTCTGTTACATGCTCTCGGGCTGGGGAGGGCACTACACTGGCTAGGTTCATGTTATAGAAATACCACATAATACATATAGACAACTGCATCTTTAAAATAGGGGTATCAACTTAAACAAACAAGATATATGGAAATTTAAATTTTTATGTCACATACGTTCTCATTTACAAGTATTCCACAGAATGTTATATTTGTCCACAGCATTAAGTCACACTGAGAATTCTCTTACCTTCCAAAAAAATAGCTGCATTTAGATTAAAATTTAACATTAAAAAAGTATTAAAAAGGGCCTAATTTACAGTGTGGCAAAGTAGATGCCCCATCAAACCCACGGCCCTCCCACTTCATCAGAGGTGGGGAGGGATATTAATATTCTGAGAGAGGAGCTTTAGCTGCCACCACCACCATCAGAAACTGATGCCCCCCCTGCCCATCTGCCACAGGGATGTCTAGTCAAGGGACTGGAAGGCTTGATTGATTGAGGGTGGGTCTTCTGATACATATTTTTCTGCCCGGGAGTCACCAAGGTGGTTAAAATGATCAATGACCTCCACATGCAGGGAGAAAACTCCCTTTGTCAATAGGGCATTTGTACTTTTGTGCTGCAGAAACAAGGCCCTGCTTTTGGGGTTTGTTTCTGAACTACAAAAAATGGATACCAACCAGTACAAATGTGCTCCTGCTATTTTGGCAAAAACAAAAACACTTTCACCAGTATGATCCCTGCCAAGCTCAAAGGGATCTCTTAATGCAGCAAGCAGTCCGTCACTGACCGGATTGAGGCAGTCTTAGCTGCACTGTTGAGCTGACAGTCCACCCACAGCTGTCTACATAACTCATATCAAAGTGCTCTGTCCATTGAGACCAACCTAAATTCTAAGAAAAAGATAACTAACGCTTAAGAGGCCTTCATGATAAAAATGATTAAGGGTATGCACTTCTTCTGAATACACTACTGAAAGGGTTTACTTTAAAGGGAGTTTCATTACCTCCTACGCAGTTGTGTCCACAACTCGCAAGGTTATGTTACCAAATTTATAGAGCGCGAACACATACCCGAAGGTGTCAAGGCGCTATCACAATGGGAGAGGAAGCCACAAGTACAGTAAAACTACTTAGGGAACAGCTTTGTCTTTAGGTTCTTCCTAAACATGGACCTGATGGACAGGGGGAGTGCTTTCCATTCCTTCGCAAAACCTCTATCTCCCCAGTTTGTTCATTTAATCCTTTTGACATTTAGTTTGATGGTACCTGAAGACCTTAATCATCTTTACATGTTTACATGACAACCCTCTACTTTGTAAGGGGATTACTATAATGCCATTTTACAAATGCAGAGATGGAGACCTGCTAGGTCTTTCTACATTGTAGGCGTCCATCTCTGCAGTCATGTTTACCACGATAGCTTGCAGAACCAATTGTGACTCGTGAATGACAGGCATGGCTTCTGTGAAATCTTGAGACCAGACTCTTGTACTTCGCCAACTGGTTAAAAATGATCCCGGTTGCACAACAGATGCTTTGCTAAAACAACATCCCCAAAATGAATTTTCCAGAAACACATCTGGGTTCTGGCTTCTTAGTAGGGTGCTGTGCCACGACTGTCTAAGCTCAGTACCTCATGCCACTGTCTTTTAAGACAACAATGAGACTGGTTCACTGCTAGAAAGGGAACAACAGGTTGGAATAGGCAGTTGGTTACCAGAGACTCTCAGCTGTGTGCATCATGTATATGGCTTACCACAGAATCCTTAGAATGCCAAATTAGAATTTAATAAAGCATGTGACTGTGATACTAGGGCTAATATGTCAGAGGCACACATTGATGCCCACCCTCGGTGCCCACACTGCTCACCAGCTGCAAATCCCAGAGCACGTGGGGATATTGACAGGCAATTGATAATTGTGAACTTCCTTAGACAACGTTTGCATTGAACGCCATCAATCTTCTCTCAGGAGCAGTGACGCCTACCCTCGACGAGGCAAATGGATACATTCTATAGGTCTGCCCCATACCCCTGCTCCTTTTCACAATCCCCCTCACCCACGTTTATCACAAGGGGAAAACAGCAGGGGCTAGTTTCCCCAGGCCCCGTTCTTTTCAGGACCGTGCGCTGCCACTAAAGAACCTTCATTATAAGTAACATAAGCAGGCATAGTGAGTTTTATGATATATTCTCAATAAGATAGGGAACCAGAGCCGCCATTAGGCTTCTCCATAAAACAAGAGAAGAGCCCCTCATCACATCTGTGACCTGAGCCCCACAAAAGCTTTTAACAAGCATGCTTTCACCTCTTCCAACATAGTTGAATCCTACATGTTCTATTTATTCTGTTGAAACCTCAGTATAACAACCCTTAAAAAGCTTGTTTTAATGTTGTGCAAACCTTAGATCTTCAAAATACAAAAAAAAGTTTTTAGAAAAGAACATACATGACTGCTCCGCTCATTTTGGCACCAGCTAATCTTTCCTGCAAATGATCCCTTAAAAAACGTTTACCATGGTCTGCTAACTTTGTGCGCACTAAGGGGCATGTTTATGACTTTTGTGATGCAGGGCAGCGCAGCAAGTCTCCTTGCAGCGCTGCCCTTCATCACATGGAAAGGGCAGGATTGTGCAGTATTTATCCAATAAGGTGCATTCCTGTCCTTTTTCCTTGCGCAGGCACCGTTTTGGCAGCCTAGCGCCAATACAGACACCCTTGCGCCTCTGTTGTAGGCAGGATTGTTTTGTGCAGGAAGGGGCACCTTCCTGCACAAAAACACTCCTGGGCCTCATTTATGAGGTTTTGACATAAGGCAGCGCTGCAAGGAATCTTGCTGTGCTGCCCTACGTCAAAACAAAAGGGCAGGAATGCGCTGTATCTATGTGATACAGTGCATACCTGTCCTTTTCCCCAGGGCCAGCGCACAAGGGTTTGCCATGCGCCAGCGCAGACATCCTTGAACCATGGTGCAAGGGTGCCTGCATTGCGGGGCTGATTGATTTTATGTACGAAGGGACACCTTCCTGCACAAAATAAATCAATTCAAGCGATTCCTTTTTCAATGTGTGCTGCAGAATGCACCACACATAGAAAAAGGAAAACCCAAGGAGAAATTAAAACATTTCTCCTCGTTGTGCCTCCCTAACGTTACCCCTGGGGTGGCATTAGGTTCTGACGCATTCCCAGCTTTACAATTTCTTGTAAATCTGGGAATGTGTCACGTACCGTGGGTGTTGCATTGGAACACCCACAGCAACACCCATGGAACTCCCCTTTCATGCAGCACACATAGAAAGAGGAAAAAAGATATTTCTCCTCGTTACGCCTCTGCTGGGACGGCATAAGATTTGGCGCATTCCCAGGTTTACAAGTCCTTTAAATCTGGGAATGCGTCAAAATCCATGGGAGTTGTGTGGGAACACCCACCGCAACGCCCATGGCACCCCTACCCAGGACAGAGTAGCGCAACTCAGCAATTTGTGGGCGTTGCGCTACTCCAGAATTATGAGGCCACTCAGGGTCAAACAAAGTGGCTTTGCATGGCTTCATAAATCTGAATTCGAGGTTTGCGTCACGCTCGTAGCACATAGCATGGTGCAAACACTACACAAGCCTCCCATAAATATGCCTCATAGTTTCTGTGAGCATCTGCAAACTGTTTCTACTCTTTGTTGATATTTTTGAAAAAAGTTATTATTTTGGGGAAATTGTGTTGAACAATGGGGGACTAGGTGGCCATAATAATGAGCACGAACCAGGACTCATCAGCAAGCACTCATTCAGGCATATTCTGAGAGGGTATCTTCAGAAATATCACTTCCTGCTGTCATCTTTCCCAGCAATGTGCAATAAATCAGCATTCCAGAGCGAATCAAAGCACATTTTCAGGCGAGCAGAGAATCTCTGTCAAGGAGTGTAATTCACAGCAAGAAATTACATCGGGCAATGCATGCGGATACAGTGGAGGAGCTCGTTGACGTGCGAGTAAAACAAAAGGAAATTGAAGCCACCTGTGCTCTATAGCGATGGAATGTTTTGTGTTGAAAACTGCATTTTCATGGGATTATACACTGGAGGAGAATTCGCTGCACAGTCATAAACCACAAACCTAGCAAAAATAAGTTGCTCTGGGGGGTGAGGGTGGGGGGGTCACAAGCATTACCAGTACCTGTTCTTTCACTACATCTTGAGAGGTGAAACAGCACGACCCATGTTCAGCACCTTTCAGCAAGAGCAACTGTCGACTCACTTTCACGCTCCAACTTATTTTCAGAGCACATTTGCACCTTTGGTGTTAATGTGCCCTGTGACCCGTCCCAGCACATGCACGCCTTTCTCACCCAACTCAGTTTAAGATTTCAAACCTCCTGTCCTGCCTGGTGATGAAATGCAGCTTGTTCTCTCGATGACATCCCCACTCACACTATGGGGCAGATTTACAAGTCCCTTGCGCCGCCATTGCGTCACTTTTTTTGACGCAACGGCGGCGCACAAAATGCGGCCAATTTACAACGTGACGCATTTGGGGAGATGCGTCACATTGTAAAGCCCTGTGTCACATTATACCTGCGCCAGGTATAATGTATGCAGGCTAGGCGTTCCCATGCATAAAGACATGTAGAACTGACGCAGTGAAATTTACAACATTTCACTGCATCACTCTACGCCTTCACTGCATCAAAATCCCTACGCCTGCTCAGACCAGGCGTAAGGAATGATGCAGGGCTTTTTGAATGGCACTCACCTATCTGTTGTGGCACATTGCTGGAGTTGCGTCACTTTCATGAGCAACTCCAGCAATGCGTCACTTTTGTGCCAACAGATGCGTCAGTATTTCTGACGAATCTGTTAATCCTTGCGCCATGGAGCACTGTATTGTAAATACAGTGGGGCAGATTTACAAGCCCCTTTCGCCACTTTTGCGTCACTTTTCCCATGTTAAAAATGACGCAAGAGTGCCGCAAGGGCCTTGTAAATAAGCCCCAGTGGGGCTTATTTACATGCCCCTTGCGTCACCCTTACGTCACTTTTCCCATGTTAAAAATGACGCATAAGTGGCGCAAGGGGCTTGTAAATCTGCCCCAGTGCATCCATGGTGACGCAAGGACATTTTACACTGGCGCAAGGAAACTGACGCATTTATGCAGATGCATCAGTTCCTTGTAAATCTGCCCCCATCTCTTCTCAACATTCCCACATTATCTGAGGGGCCATAGGATGCCCCTGCTTTAACACTGTAGTAATGTAAGTGCTTCTTGTAAAGCGCTCTGAAACCCAGTTAGGGTACAGTAGAGTAAGCGCTATATAAAACTGTATAACTAAATAGATGAATAAATAAACCATATCGAGAGTTCAAACTAACTTAAAAATATAATTGCAAAAGTTTACCAAATCAGGTAAGCACACAAGATGATTTTGAATTAGGGACCCTTCGTAAATTTTGCAGTACACTGGTAATTCAGACAGCCCTATACCACTGTTATGCTCCAGTGAAGGACTCTCTAGTCAGACACGGCAGACATAGACATGAAGAGATGCATAACGAGTCTGGCAGCTCCATCAATGCTCAGTTTACGACATGTTCCGCACACAGAGGGTCAAATTTATCAAAGAGTTGTGTCACCCTTGAACCACGCAATGGGGCGCAAGAGCAATGCAACTCTTAAATTAGATTTATCAAGCCACGCAAGGCCACCTTGCGTGGCCCTGAGTGGCTTGAAAAATGTGGAGTAATGAAACACAGCGCAAATTGCTGTGTTGCATTACTCTGCCCAAGGCAGGCGTTCCATGAATGGAGTGTGGGTGTCCCCATGCATCCACCCATGGATTTTAGCACATTTCCAGATTACTGGTAAACCTAGGAATGCGTCAAAGTGCTACGCCTTCCCAGGTGAGGCGTAACGAGGAGAAATATCTTTATTTCTTCTCTTTTTTTCCTCTTTCTATGTGTGCTTCATTTTCCAGCACACATAGAAAATGGAAAATGCCTCAGGGGATTGTTTTTGTGCAGGAAGGCTTCCCTTCCTGCACAAAACCATCCTGCTTACAATGCAGGCCCCGTTGCACCATGGTGCAAGGGTGCCTACATTGGCGCTAGGCAGCACATTGTGCCGTATAATGTTAAATACGGCGCATTCATGCCCTTTCCCTATCACTCAGCGCAGCGAAGTGGCTTGCTGTGCTGCATTATTTTTTATGCATATGCCCCAGACATTTTGGGGCAGATTTACAAGCCCCTTGCGCCACTTTTGCGTCACTTTTCCCATGTTAAAAATGACGCAAAAGTGGCGCAAGGGCCTTGTAAATAAGCCCCTTTATATCAAAGCACTGGTGCTGCTATGAGGAGGTGGGCACATAGGTGGAGAGGCAGTCCTATAACTACGCCATTCCTCTTGCCATGCAATGACCGCCCAGTCTTTAGGCTGTGCCCAGTGTTGACATTGATCTGAATGAATATTAATGCAAATTCTACTAGTAGATTCTTTTTAGTTCTCCCTCGCCTGATTTTTATTCCTCTGAAGCTAACCTTGTGGGGCTGAGCCACATTTTTTTATTCTTGCAAGTGTCGTTTAAGGGTATGAAAAACAGGTTTCCCTTGTAGAATAAGGAAAACCTAATTCACTAGGTCCGGATATGTGTGAAAACCCACTCAATCAAGATATCACAAACCTTTCTGCTTGAGCAGGGTACATCAAGGGTGCTGCAGTTTTTCGGGGTGCCCATCTAAAATCATGAGTCCCGGCAAATTTTCAGAACGAGGAGACTTTTGGATATGAAACTTTTGCATGTCGATTCCCATCCTCCAAACACACAGAAATGTACTCCCTCAAATGGCAGCGGTTTAATTATTTCCTCGGCCAAAGAGGCAAACAGAGAACCACACTATTCTATAGACGTAGAGGAGAAGGAATGTTTTCACAGAAACGTATGTTCCCTCGGATAAAAACAAACAAGCATAATTTAAATAAAAAAGGGGGCGTAGCCTACCATCATGGCCGCGCGGAAGTAATCCGGATCGGCTCTGCTCCGCGCCCCGTGGTTGCGGATTCTGCAGCACGCCGAATTCCACAAACTTCGCCCGTTCTATATATGTGGGGTGCGCTGTTAGCAGAGGACACCTCTTATGCTTCCTAAAGTGGCTGGAGGAACGGCTTTCCCGTACCGCAGCACTCAAGATGGCGGCAGCTCCTGCCTCGCGGTGATCGGCTGGGCTGGGCTGCTTCTCTCTGACCGCGGGGTGGCCGAGCGCCCAGCTTTGAGCTTGCGGTACTGCATGGCCCCCCCGGGGTGGATGACTGAGGAGGAGGCTGAGCGGGGCTGAACGTGGACCGCAAGTGGGGCCGGCAGGGCTCCATTGGCAAGCACGACCGGGAGGCACGGCGTGACAGCACAGACCCAAGTGGGAGAGTGCCCTTTGGGCTGTGAGGGTGTGGGGCTCCCTGGGCACTCACCACAGATCCACCTATGGGCCCACAGAAAGTAGCCTTGGGGGGGGGGTGCCCCCGGCCCCATTGTTTGCTGCCTGACTTTAAGATGGTGCCCGGTGGACCCGTAGAGCCTCCGGAGGTCCTGGCTCGTGGCTGACTCAACAGGAAGAGCTGACCGACATGAGGGTTGCGAGCCCGGTGGAGCTGATACTTTGATAGATTCTCCACCCACTCTGGTCACAAGGAGTGAAGGAGCAACTTACCGAAGGACTTTGGCACTACTCTGATCTGAGGCCCCTCCACGGCAAGACCCCTGGGCTGGGTGCGTGCGGGCAACACCCTGCCCTAGATCACAACGCTTTAGCCAAACGCCTGCATTTTCCGGGAATGGCATCACGCTGACCGAGGTCATCGCCCTTATGCCACTAAAAAAGACTCACACCAACAGAGTCTCTAGTTACTTTGCCCAAACGGAGCCCCGATTGGAGAAAGAGGGCCACGTGGAGGGCGGGATGGCGCTCACACGAGAAGACCTACTGGCGACATTGAGAGACTTCAAGAAGGAGCTCAGGGAAGACATTAAAGCAGACATCAGAGCCTCGTTCGACGCATTTCGGGCAGAAGTGGGATCGAAGCTGGTTGCACTTCAGGCAGACGTAGACTCCGTGGGTACCCGCATCGTCGACCTGGAATCGAAATGCCAAGATCTTGAAGGGCGAATGAAACCACTGGAGGAAGGAGCTGCCAACCTAAACTCTCAGCTACACTCTGTCCTGCTAAGATACGAAGATTTGGAAAATCGCTCTCGCAGAGACAATTAAGAGTGATGGGTCTGGAGGAGGGAAGTGAGGGACCAGACCTGGAAGCATTTCTGGTGGGTCTCTTCTCCAGCATACTGGGAGATGACGTAAGAGAAGTCCAGCTAGAGTGAGTCCACAGGGTGGGCCCACAACGCCAAGGGGGAAACCAGCACCCACGAGACATCTTGCCTAAATTTAGCTCTTTTAAAACTAAGGAACTTGTCCTCCGAAAAGCCAGAAATAGCGACACGGTTACTTTTCAGGGCGCGACGTGCTCACTTTTCCAGGATGTGGCCCAAGCTACGTTAGCTCGCAGGCAACGATTCTGACCGATTACAACGGCATTGAGGGATAGACAAATCAAATACTGCAGGACCTACCCTTTTGGCATCACCTTCTCGCTCTGCAACAAATCACACCACTTTATGGAGGTCGAGGGGGCAGCGGCCCTGCTTGGTCTCGAGACGACTCCACTGCAGCAAGCAGCGGCTTCGGGAGGGGAACGCACGGAACAAGAAGCGGGGCGATGATCACCAGGCCCCTGGCAGACTCTTAAAAGAGGCGGCAAGACGGCGAGGCACTGAAAGAAGCTGGAGCTCTTAATCCATGACTCTGCGCCTCTGCAACCCAACTTATCCACTCTGTTAAAAACTTAGAGATATTACCCTGGGACAGACACACCATCGCAGTGGGGCCTTCCTGAGCCTGAGAGCTTGGGATGTAGTCAATGATGGCGAAGGGGTCACAATTTTTCGTAGTCCCGAGTTTACCCTTGCTCACTCTAGTGACAGTTGAACTCCATCACCAGAAAGCAAGTGTTCAAAGAAGTCTTCAAGCGGGGCTCTGGGAGCGGATGTGGACTTGCCCCTCGAGTCACCAAGAGTGAGGGGTTTCCGTCGTCTTGGAGATTTCCTAGTTAAAAGTTTTTGTTTATTTTTCGTTGTATTCTTTTCACTGTGGTGCCTAACGTGATATGAGTGACCAGATGGGGGGAGGGGTCGGTGGAGGGGTGGGGCTTGGGGCTGGGATGGGATGAAGGGTCGCTTGACCCGGGAAAGCAGTTCTCCACAATTATTTCAATGTCAGTTAACTGTATTTTTTTTTTTTTTTTTGGTAAGTGTATTTATATTGTCTCTGTACGTATACGTCAGCTTTCCTCTTTGTACAGCGCTCTGATACCCGGTTGGGTCTTGTTCGCACTTTATAAAACTTTTCAAATAAATAAATAAATGTAAGGGGTCTTAATTCTCCTAACAAGCGACAGCGCCAATGGAACGTCCTAGGGGATCATCATGTCCGTATTGTAACGTTACAGGAGACTCACCTCAGGAAAGGTGAGGATCTCCGTTTGCGACACAAAACCTACCCACTAATTTTCCGATCTTCGGCCACTTCTAAACAGAATGGGGTCAGGGGGATTTTAATGGGGCGCCCATGCAACATCGCCACGATATATGCGCCCAATTCCCACAATTAACCATTCCCTTATCACCTTCTATCACCCCCTGAGATGTCTTCGTTCAGCCAATCTGTTCTTAGCATCAGTCCCTAAAATTGAAAAGGCCCGCTCCGGAGGCCGCTCCTTCTCATACAATACAGCCAGAATGTGGAATACCCTTCCTCTTCATCTTTGCTCAACTGCTCATCACTTCTCTTTCCGGAAGCTATTGAAGACCTGGCTGTTTCAGAATACGATCTAGAACTCCTGCCGTCATCTGCCTGTCGTCACTAGTGCTGGGATGCCTGCGGGTAGCTACGCGCTCAACAAATGTTAAATAATAATACTGGTGCGTCAGCTTAAGGCGAAACAAGAAAAATAATATGTTAAAAAAGTAGTCGACGATTCTGACACTCCGCACTATGGCGAGGGAGAGAAGGCGGGTGCCTTTCGTGGCTTCTATAGCTCACTCTACATGGCAGACCCCTTAATAGAACAAGACCAATCTCACTATCTACACACTCCCACAGGTGTCCCCTGCCTCCAATGAGGAGCTTAGCCGACCTATTTCCAATGCAGAGGTTCAAAAGGTGATAGATGCCTTAAACTCCAGAAGGCCCCAGGCCCCTATGGGTTCAGTGCCCAGTTCTATCGAACGTTTGCGGCCGAACTCACTCCCCGACAGTCCTTTTCAATGAAATAGCCACCTCCCAACAAGTATTCCCATCTATGGGGGAAGCGTTAATCACTATAATCCCCAAAGCAGGGAAAAATCCTCAATTATGTGCCTCATACAGGACTATAGCGCTCTTGAATCTGGATGCCAAATTGTACTCTAAGATTTTAGCCAGCAGGCTGGAAAACATTTTACCTTCATTGATCCATCCAGACCAATCAGGGTTTATCATGGGATGTCAGACCCATGATAACCTGCGCAGGATAATGCACCTAATAGATAAAGTACAGAAGAAGCACATCCCGGCGGCCTTGCTATCATTAGATGCGGAGAAGGACTTCGACCGGGTCGACTGGCCCTTCTTAATGCACACCCTGCGCCGATTTGGGTTTGGTGAGGCTTTCTTGGGCATGGTGAAGGCTAACTATCATTCCCCCAGGTCACGAGTTTTGGTCAATGGAGTAGCCTTGGACTTTTTCAACATACCAAGAGGCACAAGACAGGGCTGCCCCCTGTCACCCATGCTCTTCGCCCTCTGCATTGAACCACTTGCAGAGAGGACAAGAGCCAACTCTGAACTTCGCGGAATCCGGTTCGGCCCAGATGAGCATAAAATCTCGCTCTTTGCGGACGATGTCCTGATTCCTATCACTGACCCTCACACCTCCCTCCCAGCTTTACAGGCCGAACTTCATAGCTTTGAGAAAGTGGCAGGTTTCAAAGTGAACCTTTCCAAATCTTTCTTGCTTAACTTGACAATGCCCCAAGAAATGATAGCAGCCATCATGGAGACATCGCCTTTCCGCTGTGTCCATAAAGAAATTACTTATCTGGGCATTAAAATCACCCCAAAATTAACAGACCTCCATAAAGCTAACTTCCCTCCCCTGCGCGGCAACTTAAATCCGACTTTAAAAAATGGGGCTCCACATATATAACCTGGATGGGCCGAATAAATGCGATCAAAACGAATGTTCTGCCTCGCCTTCTCTATTTGTTCCAGGGTCTCCCGATCACAGTGGACAGAGAGCTGTTCGCTGAGCTAAAGAGGATGATTACAAAATGTATTTGGCAGGGGCACAGGGCCCACATATCCCAGTGACTCTTGGCCAGACCGCGCCTGGAGGGGGGGCTCTCCCTCCCTGATTTCCCCCTCTATTACAGCACCGCACAACTCCGTGTCTTGGCCGAATGGTCCCTTAAAGCCTCAGACAAACACTGGATCCACTGGCAGATAGCGGGGAGAATCATTTGGGACCTTCCTTGGAACTGAAAACAAGACAGGCCACCTAATGCCTATCTTAGCACCCCTACAGCCACCACTCTTAAAGTATGGGACACCGTCACTAAGACATAGCTCCTCACAACCTTTCCATCCCCTCACACCCCCATCCACTTCATCGCCGCTTTCCCTCCAGCCCTACTGGAGGGTCCATTTGACAAATGGAGGTAGGGGGGATGCCTCATGCTGTCTGATCTCTTTACCCGAGGTGAACTGCGCATCTTCGCTGACTGCGCTGCCCTTTTCAAGCTTTCACCCACAGAGGAGTACCACTATTTCCAGTTAAAACACTGGGTGCAACAACCCCAGGTGCGGCTGGCCACGACCAGGGACTTGCTCCCGATAAAGAAATTTGTACAGACTGGCAACACAACTAAGGGCTGCATCTCATTCTTGTACTCTCTCCTTCTTACAGTGGGTGCTTCTCAGGCCCCACTACACAGAGGGTTTTGGAACGCCCTACTACACACTCCCATAACGGAGAAACAGTGGAGCTCCCTATATAAGGACATTGCCAAACACAACTGATCTGTCTTTTTAAGGGAAGCCCATTATAAACTCATGTTCGATTGGTGCCTACACCCCCAGAAATTGCATACCCTTTTTCTGAACACCTCAGACAGATGTTGGCGGGGGGGCTACTGGGAGATTTTCGGCATGTTTGGTGGGATTGCCCCTCCATTCAACCCTTCTGGAGGGAAATTCTTTCCCAAATTAAACAGATTCTGGGATACCCAATCCCAGACTCCCTAGAACATGTGCTTTTGGGGGTGCGAGACCCCAGTCTGAAGCACCAAACCCATGGGGACCGCTCCGTTATGTGACTTTGCTTGGGGTTGGGTAAAATGGCGGTAACAGCAGCCTGGAAGAAACCGGAGGCCCCCTCTCTCACACAATGGCATACTCGGCTGTGGCATGCCTAGCTCTTGAGCAAATGACGGATATTATCGAGGATTCTCGCAAGGGGTTTGATTATATCTGGAGTCCATTGGTGGGTTACTTGTCGGAGGGCCTGCCTCTCTTTGCCTGTGGTCCCAGGCTGCGGGCCCTGCACCTCTTCCAGATATAGCGGATCAGGGACCGATCCTGAACCCCCCCCTTGGAGCTGGGGCCCTTTAGGCAATTGCATCCACTCTCATGTGCAGCTGCTCCACCCCACCCCCCCTTTTACTTCTCCCCGGACCAGAAGCAGCGGGCTCCCTCGGCCCTTCGGGCGTTGGATAATGCCCACTCTATGCTCTCCCCATCAATTTATGCTTATGTATGCAGGGTACCAAGGAAATGTTTAATTATTGTTGTTGTGTTTAATTTGTAAGCTCCCGATCATAGGATCCAGACGCACCAAGTGGTATGTAAAACATGCAAGATAAGCATTGTAATACTGGGAACTTTGCACCTGACAATATTATGATCTAGAACAAAATAGGGCAACCCAATTTTCCCCAAGGAACTGGTGACAATATCGAACATACAAAGAATATTCCTTGAGGAATTATTACCATCCAAACTATTGCAATACTTAATTTCGGTTCACAATAAGGATCCGAACGATTCATCAAATAAAACAAAAATCAAAGTCATGGGTATATAGAAGATAAAGTTATTCTTTTTACTTCATATTCTGTTTAAATATTATACACATTTTTATACATTTCAATACAGCCATAACAACACTGATACCTCCAAAGAATCCCTTCATCTGTTTCAGTTTTTTTAACAAGGGATAAATGGAAGTGTGTCACTCCTTTTAATGCAAATAGCTTTTAACGTCTTCTGGAACCCCAGCGTATCCAAGCTTTGACATTTATGGGATATAACACAGAAAAGACAAATCAACCATATTTGAAGTTGTAAAAGAAGTAAAGTCGACGTTTCGGTCTTCGATGGCCAACTAGGTCCCTGAGACCATCTTCAGGACTCAGTGTTGTTGAATCAATCACTCCTGTGAATATTGACATAAATGAACCAATCAATATAAGCCATGATCATGTATATCGCCTGTTTACAATAAAATAACAACCAGTGTCAAAACCATACCAAAATATCCAACTTAAAACAAATACATGCCACCAAAGGTGCTCGAAAAACCATATTAACTACTTGTATGTGACACCACATATAGTGCAAACAACTCTAATGCACAACAACCTTATACCCATTATCTCTACATACACTAAGTAGACATACCTAGCATTCTTTAGACGCAACTTCAGACCAACAACTCCAATCTGAAAAATACTATACTTGGAATGAAAGCTCACTGTATCTAGAGGGCAGAGAGCCACTGGCATCTCCTTTAGAAGACATACTAAGTGTGGTGAGGTGTTGCACCTACCTAACCTAGTGGGAACTAAACTCTCTAAGGTTGGAGAAAGGGTGTGCTAGACCCTTGACTTACCCGACCCCAAGTTCAGTAGAACTTTCTTATTCTAAGCTAGTATTATATGTACCTAGTACTTGGTGTTTTTCAGTTAATCAATACAAAGATTTATCTGGTAAAATAATGCAGACTTGAATCCCAACCACTGCACACCAATGTGAGAAGTTGGCCTGGTATATGATGTTCACTAATTAAAGTGGGCACCTTGCACCAGTCCAAACAACCCTTATGGTGATTTAAGAGGTCAAAGATAACCTTAAAAGCTATCGAAGTGGTAGCTGTGGAGAGCAGCCTTCAGGCTTAGTCTTGAAAGAGTGTTAAGCAGGTTGTTTAACCAGAATGCAACCTTATTGTATTGATTAAATGAAAGGAGAACCACACTGTGGGCCTGATTCACAGAACTAACTTACGTCAAAAACGTAAAGTTAGTACTTTTTGGTATTCACAGAATACACTTACTCATTTTGGTATTCACAGAATGAACTTACTCATTTCGGTATTCACAGAAGTTAGTAGTCCTAACTTTAGGACTCCTAAATGCCTTCTGTGAATACCGAAAGTCTTAAAGTTAGGATTTTTATCAGTTTAGGAGTAGTAAAGTTAGGACTCCTAACTTCTGTGAATACCGAAATGAGTACGTTCATTCTGTGAATACCAAAATGAGTAAGTGTATTCTGTGAATACCAAAAAGTACTAACTTTACGTTTTTGACGTAAGTTGGTTCTGTGAATCAGGCCCAGTAGTTAAAAGAATATATATTTATTATTATAACACCTTAAATACCTCACAGTATCTGCTACATGCAGATATACACAAAGCACACAATACTGTAGCACAGAAACAATCGTAGGTAGCACTAATACACAGTGGGCTCCAGGGGGAGGCCAAACCATATACTAAAATAGTGGTATAAGAACCACGACTCGAGTCAAGACAATGTCTAGAGAGTGCAGAATCGCTGGGACCCCAAGGAACCACCCAAGGTGATTAAGCAGGGACCCCACGGAGGACGGGTGCAGTGTGAGAACACGACTGCGTACTACGTGCATTCAACGGGAGAGTCACGGTTGCAGTTTTACAGTTTAAGGACCCTTCCCAGTGGATTACGAGGACACCCTTTGGAACATAGAAGGTTGGAGAGCCACCCCACCCATGGATACCAAAGTACCAGAGTTACCTGTCCCAGGAAAGCCGGGTGCATAGGGCTGAAGTGGCGCCGGAAACCGCAGTCGTTCTCAATGGGAGTCTTCAAAGAAATGCCACTGCTGGAAAGAAGAAAAGTGTTCGGTGGAATCTGCAGGTGGATTCTTGATGGAAGGAACCTGAAAGCAGGGGGGACAGAGTCTGGGTCACTCAGGAGTGACCAGGGGCTCGGTAGACGAATGCCCACCGATGTTGGGTGCTTCAGGTGTGAAGCAGGAGACCTTGACTCTACAGCTGCAGGGACCTGGAGATGTCGAGGACAACCAGGAGCCGGATACGAGCTGTTCCATGAAGAATGTCAAGTGCTAAGGCATCGGTGTCCGGCGGGAGCACCAACAAGCATTGGCAATGGCAACCCAAGAAGAAGATCAAGAAAGGTTATGGTCTGGCCCAGCAAAGACCAGAGGATTCACCACAGCAAGAGGAGTCAGGGCAGGCCTGGAGCAACCAGGGGAGCCAAAGAAAATCAGGATTGCCCCTCAAATGGACCCACAGGCCAAAGGCACAGGAGTCACAAGGGGACCTCTAGCAGTTTCACAAAGTAACAGCTTGCAGAGCACAGAGTGTGAGGAGGCCAAAGTCCTTTGCAAGAAATGTGCGCAGAGATTGGGGCTATCGACAGCTCAATGCACAAAGTTGGGGAACACCAACAAGCATATCCACTTGCAAATGTACACAGTGCACAGGGGTTCAGGTTATGTGGTCCCCACAAAGGATACTGGCCTCAAACTTGGTGGAAGGGCAGCTCAACCTTGAGGAACATAGGATCCCACCTCCTGTGTTGCTGGAGCCTTTGGAGTCCACAGGAGCTTAGGATCAGCAGACTGGTCAGTTGCGTTACGGTGCCTGCAAACGCAGGGAAGTGACTCCTTCACCCCAAGGGAGATACTTCAGTTCTCCTTGATGCTCCACAGGTCCTGCATGGAGCCTGTATGGTGCACGGGCACAGACGATACATTAGACAGAGAGGGAGACGAAGTCGGGCCCAGTCGAAGTCCAGCGAAGTCCAGAGTGTCCAGACGGTCGAAGGTCAGTGGTTTCTTGTTCAGAATCTTGTCCACATCGAATCTAGGGTCCTACAGCCAGATAAGCCCTTTTGTACCCATGGGAGAGGGTTGGACAGATTCAGGGGACCCTCCCAGGGGAGGGTCAGGACAGGGGGGTGGTTACACCCATGTCCTTTGTCCAGTTTCGCGCCAGAGCAGGAGCCAACGGCTCCCAGAACTGGTTTGGACTGGACTATGCAAAGGGACAACAAATGTGCCCCTCGTGCAGACTTTCAGGCACTTTGGAAGTGCACCCACCCAGGTCTAATACACTAAATTCTGTCTGGGAGGTGGTCACACCTCCCTGTGACAGGATGCCTATTGTGCTGCCTTCCCCTCCTCGAGCTTGGCTCAGTAGCAGGAGGGCAGAAATGTGTCTCTGGTCGGCAGTAACTATTTTGTGCTGTCCGGGTCGATAAGGCTGGTACCGGGTAGACCAGGGACCCACGAAGCTTGCTTCAGAAGGGTGGAATCATACCTCACACACCGGTTATCGGTGTGGTGGTATGATTCCAAGGTGTTTGATACCAAACACGACATGGTTTGTTGCAGCCGTTTTCAAGATGGCATTTTACGCGAGCATATAATGCACCTCGACCTATATGTCGGGCTGCGTCACCGACAACCCCGGAGAATGGTCTGCAAAGGCTGCAGTGGTGCTCTGCTCATGCAGGGGCACCCTCTCACGTAAAACCCAGCACCCTGCCTTCAGGATTGTTAAGGCCTGCTATAGGGGTGACTTATAGGTTTTAAGTGTAGTGACCTATAGATATAGTAAACCTATATCTAAAGTAAATGGTGCAAGCACCATCTTACACAGGCTGCAATGGCAGACCTGTCGTTCCATTTTGCATGGCCTCTCTTGGGTGGCATAATACATGCTTCAGCCCATGGGAGACCTCTGGGGTACCTACGCCCTGGGTACATGTGTACCATATACTAGTGACTTATAAGGGTACCCCCAGTATCCTGATTAGTCAGATTAGTCAAAAACCAGCAAAACACCAGGCAAAAAGTGGGGGTAACCATGCAGTCAGATCCTATCTTCCTACACTATAGAAGGAAACCCCAGTGTAAACTCTCCATACACGATTATTTACACACTTAAAACCAGTACAAAACATACACAAGGGTACCACATCTTACCCGATGGCTACAAACAATATGGTCATCTCCTCTGTGGC
The DNA here is from genome assembly GCA_963921515.1 of Calotriton arnoldi. Taxonomy (NCBI): domain Eukaryota; kingdom Metazoa; phylum Chordata; class Amphibia; order Caudata; family Salamandridae; genus Calotriton; species Calotriton arnoldi. The sequence continues at coordinate 1,641,579 of CAWUFW010002947.1, read as the reverse complement.
AACAACAGAAAAAGAAAGAAAAAATACATTAGAGTCCGTTGCATTAGGGTTGTTTGCACTATATGTGGTGTCACTTACAAGTAGTTAATATGGTTTTTCAAGCACCTTTGGTGGCATGTATTTGTTTTAAGTTGGATATTTTTGTATGGTTTTGACAATGGTTGTTATTTTTTTGTAAAGAGGCGATATACATGATCATGAGTTATATTGATTGGTTCATTTGTGTCAATATTCACAGGAGTGATTGATTCAACAACACTGAGTCCTGAAGTTGGTCTCAGGGACCTAGTTGGCCATCGAAGACCAAAAGGTCAACTTTACTTCCTTTATAACTTCAAATATGGTTGATTTGTCTTTTCTGAGTTATATCCCATAAATGCCAAAGCTTTGATAAGCTGGGGTTCCAGAAGACGTTAAAAGCTATTTGTGTTAAAAGGAGTGACAACACTTCCATTTATCCCTTGTTAAAAAAACTGAAACAGATGAAGGGATTCTTTGGAGGTGTCAGTGTTGTTATGGCTGTATAGAAATGTATTAAAATGTGTATAATATTTAAACAGATTATGAAGTAAAAAGAATAACTTTATCTTCTATATACCCATGACTTTGATTTTTGTTTTATTTGATTAATCTTTCAGATTCATATTTTGGACCGATGTTAAGTAGTGCAATAGTTTGGATGGTAATAATTCTTCAAGGAATATTCTTTGTATATTTGACAATATTATGAGGCATGCTGTGAACCTGTGAAGAAACTGTGTATTACCTCTAGATACCTGGTGATCTAAGCTTGTGACAGAGCTCGGCTGAGCTTTAAATGTTGTGAGTTGTTTTTTGTAAAAACCAATAAAAACATTCTGATAAAAAAAAAAAAAAAAGGAAAATATTCTTCGCACCCAACCTGAAACTGGGGAACTTCCTTCTGGCTAATAACCCTACTAATATGGGTGTTGATGATCAGCCTCAGCCCTGCAAATCAATGAGGATCGTAGATTTCCTAGCATCAGTTCCCCTTTCAGAGGGCCACGGGGCACACAGAGGTTACTGGGCCCAACAGTGATGGTTGAGGCCTTTTACTCCTGATGTCCCGGGGCCTGGCCTACTATATGTCCTGAGCAGCTGGGACAAGGACTTCTTCTGTACTTTACTCTCAGTGGTAGCTGTGGTCAAGCAGTCAAAGCTCCCTCGGGGGGGAGGATGTAGATACAGGTCAGTGAACACGACTCATAACGCAAAATGCAAACAGTGCACAATATAAATCAATGCCCAGTCTAATACTTGCTTTCCTTAAAAAAATATATTTTAAAAAGTCTTTTATTTCTAACTCTACACTACAGGTGCAAAGATATACAACGTTCATATGCAATAAGACAATCATCTCTTGAGGTTCGGCACTAGAAGTTATCAGGCAAATCCCAGCCCCACCCTCCTTCGTGTGACTTTCATTCATTCAAACGTAAAGTTTATTTAGACCATTGGCCGTTAAACAGCATAAAAACGTGACATTTTGTATAAATATTCTAAAAACATTACAAATTCATCAACCAACATCGTTACAGACGCCTGATTTCCATGTACTTCCTCTCAATTTTACACACTACTCCATGCGTAAGTCCTAAACACACCTATATATAAACATAAATAATTTTAAGAGCAGTACAATTCCTATTCTAACAAGTTTATAAAAGGTAATAAACCAGTAAAAATTTCCTAAAATCCCTATCCATCATCATTTCTAATCTAGCTTACAGCCGACTATTTCCTATTCCATAAAAAACCTTTTTACAGCCTTCATGAACTTCGCAATGGCTTCTGTAATTTTGAGGTTTGGCATATCTGTGAGGAGTTCAATTGCTTGTGTGCAATTGAACCATATTTTAAAAAGATAGGGCGTAAAAACTGTTTCCATGGGGCTAACAATTTTAGGCAGTCCATCAGGATATGTAAATTATCGCATTTTGTGCCCAACCGGCATGTGCAGTTACCATCGATTCGCCTCAGTTCAGTTCTTATTCTACCTTTTAACATAGCAGGATTAATGCCAATTCTCAGCCTCAATATTTCCAATCTGAGCCATTGATTAGGTAGAATATCCAAATAGGGATACTAATTTTCTTTCACACAACTGTTTCTCCTAAATTTCACAGAATCCTTCTTTCTTAGGTACTCCATGTCTTCTAGCCTAGACCATTCCTTCCCTATTGTTCTGAGTTCGCTCCTTGTCCCTTCTATTTGAAGAGTCTGTTGATCAATTCTTACATCTAAATTTTCACAAATCGTGTACAATTTCTTTCTGACCTCTTTGGCCCATTTCAGGTCACTAAGCTGAATCTAATTCTTACACCATTGTGACACTTTTATCTCTTCTATTGTCCCCAACCTTTTCCAAAAACGTAATAGGCCCACTTGTACCTGAGCATTCCATGAGGTCATGCCCATCTCCAGTCTAATTGCCTGGATCATAGATGAGCCCGGCAATGACATTTGAGATTTTATGCATTTTCCTTCCTGGATATCCCAGGTGCTTTTTCCACCTAAGCAGAGAATTTCTGTTCCATACTGTAGTTGCGGGGCCTTTATCAATGGTCTGTGGGACATGTCACCATAGCTGCAATTAAATTTTTTCAGCCCACAAACAGACATGTGAGCTTTTGCTTTCTGTGCCTCCAAATGTGTGCACCACTTTAGAAACTTTTCAAACCAGACCCCCAAGTATTTATACTCATTTACAATCTCCAGTTTGGTTCGGTCCAGATACCAATTGAATTTCTGGTCTCTCTTGCCGAAACACAGGATTTTGGTCTTATCCATGTTTACTGTTAATTGTTTTGCCGCACAATATATGCTGAAAGCATTTAGCTTCCTCTGTAGGCCCATCTCTGTCTGGTCAAGGATTACCAAATCATTAGCATATAGTAAACAGGATACTTGTTTCCCACTCATTTTTGGACTAGCACTTCTATCTACCTTCAATATAGATGGCAAATCTGCTACAAAAATTGGGAAAAGTAGCGGGGCCAGTACACAGCCCTGTCTTAGGCCGCTATTAATTGCTATTTCCGGTGTTAGGCCCCCCGCCGAATCCTTAATCACCTGGGCCCAATTCTGGCTATGTAGCTCCTGAATTACAGCTAGGAGGCCTTCTGGGATGTCATATTTTCTCAGGGACTCCCAAAGACATTTCCTATCCACCAGGTCAAAGGCCGTGCAGAAATCTAAAAAGCAGCCATACAGCCTACCTCGCTGCTCCATAGACTTCCGCGCTACCGCCCATAGGGCAAAACAGAGGCCTTCGTGTGACGTGTTCATGGTTATTCCCCATTCACTGGTGCTGCATCCATGGAGTCCAAACTATTAGGTCATGCTCAAGAGTTCCTACCTTTGACTCTTTAGGAATTAGTCAAAAGTGTCTATGGAGCTGCAGCACCATCAGCAGCAAGTCCCCCAAAGCTCCAAAGGCTTGGTTTCAGTCTCACCCGCTCCTACAGTATATCAGTGTTCAGCAGTGCAGCATGTGTTAAAAGCAAAACGACAATCGTGAACATTACCTGCGCCATCTTGTCTGGTGGAATTCTATGTGCACATAAGTTGCAGTCATTTTAATCTATCACAGCCATTTTGTACTCTGTTGGTCACCTTTGTTTCACCCTGCCCTTACTAGCATCCCTCTGACCCTCTGACCGACCTGGTACGTGTGCTGGGGGCTATAAACTCTATTTGCCGCAACAAACCTCAGCGCCACTTGCTGCCACAAACTCGTTTTTCCTCTCATCTCTGTTTTCAGGCAAACCTTTGGACACTCTACCCCTCACTGCACCTAGTTACACAAACAGGTTCCAAACACCAAAAAGACTCTTGCAACATGATTTATTGCACTGCAAACAGCAAGACTTGTTGTTACCAACAATGGGACCTGTTTTTATCAACAGAACGGACTCTTAGATCTGGCCGGTCTCACATGTTTTAGACCCTGACGCAAGGTCCAGCTGCAAGATAAGATTGTCTGTTTGACCTGGGTGGGAAGAGAATTACTGTTGGGCTTGTGTGACAACCTGCCCGGGCGGGGACCCCAAGCTTGTGTAACCATGTTGATGAAACCAATGCATTGTGTCAAACCTGTATAAAAGGAAGAGCCAAAGGAGTTATCAGCAGAACACCTCCCTCAGACATCCCGGTGTCTGCAGTTGACGTGATCTCCTCATGAGAAATAAACCTTTTTCTTGTCTTCCAGTTTCCAGCGCTTGCCTCATTATTTTGATAGCGAACCCAAAGTGAATTAGAGGTGGAACCCTGCACTGGGCAGCATTGAGGGTCTTAGAAGACTCGCTGCCTTTCACAAATTGGCGCCCAAACGTGGGGGCCCATCATCGACGCGTGGGTCTGGTAGAGAGGTCCTAACGACGGAGTGAACGACTAAACGATTGGGGTATACCTGCCTGAGAAGACCCTTGTCTGGCTGCCGATCGACTGAACTTCACCGGTTCCGAACGGACCTCTCTCAAGTGACCTGCAGTCCTGACTGGGACCTTAGAGGAACGCCGCATTGATTGTTGGAGTGAGAGGACAACCAGGCGCTGGAAGGGGAAGACGAAGAACCGTCCATACGGTCCGGGTAAGGTCGTGAAAAAACGACTTAAATTGATTGATTGATTGAATAGTTTGATTGAAATACTAGTATTCCTTTTTTGATATTGAGTTATTTGCGACATTTCCCTGCTTGCAAACAACGAAGAATAGGAATATTCTCTCTCTTTGCATGCAGCGAAGGACAGGTAGTGCAGACTTTTTGTCTAAATTGATTGATTGAGATATTCATTTTTGACCGATAAATACGTCATGCCTGTTTTCTCTAGATTGTTTGATTGTAATTGTTTTGGACCAGACCGTTCGTTAGAGGTCAGTCAGCCGGCACCGCCGGAAGGCACCCTAACAAGGACATGTACGTAAAGTATGGATTAGCCACCGCAGCTTATAGCAAACTATGGCATAAATACACTAGGAAGGACTGGGTAAATCAGTGGCCACTGACGGGATATTTCGATCCCGCTAAAATAGAAACGTTAGAATTAGCTCTCCACAAAAGAAAACTAGACCAGCCATGTTTGACAGTTTTGGTTTATGGCGAAAAGAGGCAGCTCAAAGAAAGAAAAGGGACGAAGCTAGACAAGATAAAGAAACGCGAAAATCAGCTTACCAAGCCTGTAAAAGATTAGAAGAAAAACTAAAAGAAAAGGAAATCGATAAAAAGGAACAGGAATCAAAAATATCAGGTCAATGCCCTGTTAGAACGCCCTCGACTCTTTACCCCAAGTTACCAGCAAAACAAAGGGTAGATGATGATTTATTGTTAGGTCCCCCAATCATATACATGCCACCCCCTTACGCCCCTACTCATCCCGTAGTACAACGCCAGGACCACCAAAGTATAGCCGGAGATGGCACGATCGCCTCAGTCTCCACCGCCTCTGCTCCCACCGAGTCACCCACACCAAATGCCTCATCAAAGGATACAGTAGTAGAGGTAGGATCAAAAGAAAAAGGAGCGCCCAGGGTCCGCGATTAAGTAAAAATGAGCGAGCAGGCATTGATAAAATAGTTAAATCCCTCATAGATAGGAAGGAGACAGAAGAGTATGTAACTGACATATGCAACTCCTATGTTGAAAACCGCAAACGATACTTTATTGTACGTCTCTGTTACCACACTCTTACTGCATATGAAGAGAAGTACCAAGATGTAGGGCCCGAGCGGCTAGTGGCTCTCTATAGGAAGGTAGACACCGGAGATGAAGGCAACAACGATGTTACAGAACTCTTTTCATCCACACTGGAGGTATTCCGTCACCTCGTGGAACAAGGACGGATAGATAAGGACAGGACATCTAAGATAGCAGGACCCCCGTTGGAAAAACCAGATAGCATGATGCCGATAAAAGAAGCTGCCCCTTATTGGGTACCTCCTAGAGGACAAGGGACTCATGACGATATGAACCATCAAGACGCTAGAGGAAGGGTGGTCTACAATTGGGTGTATCAACCATGGGACAGACAGGACATTTTGACGTTCCGTAAATCTTTACCGGATTTACGAAAGAACCCCACCGCCTTTTACACCGAGCTAGGTACCGCTCTGGGATCAACAATAATGACACTTGCCGACATAGACTTGTTCTTCGGGTTATGTTTGCCAGCAGATGTGTGGAAACAGATTAGGAAAATAGACCATACCGAACTGCTTGGTCATAACTGGGAACAACTCAACACACTAGATAAACAGCGGAACCCTGGTCAAAAACCGGTTAAAGCAATATTGGACCTCCCTGACAAAATAGTGCAGAAAGTGAAAACGCTGATCCCAGAGGAAAAGATAGACTGGTCCATAGTAACCGCGTGCCGCCAGAAACCACAAGAGGATGTCTCAGAGTATTTCTCCAGATTTGAAACGGTGTTCTCCGATTACAGTGGACAAGACATGTCCACCGCAACCGGACACCACTTATTTGTGCAGAACTATGTCAAAGGACTACTGCCAGATGTATCCCAGAAATTACAAGCCAGCGAAAGTAGTTGGGCAGCATCTAAACCGGCGGCCATTCTCCAAATGGCCCAGTACTATGAGCATCAGAGAAACGAAAATGACAGGGCTACAGAAAGGAAAAAGAAGGACTTGAAGGAAAGGGTAATGGTAGCACAACTCCAGGGGCGAATACAGGAAGGGAGCAATATAGGGGAGGATACCAGCAGAATACCCCTAGAGTACAGCCACCTAGAAACAATTCATCGACATCATATGTAGGACGCCAAGACCTAGGACAGGATCAATGTGCATTTTGCAAAGAATATGGACACTGGGAAACCCAATGCCCGGCTTTGTTAGGAGCTGGTAGGGGCAGAGGGGCGAGGGAAATAGCAAGTGGACAGAGAGGAAGAGGACGTGGGAGAGGGTGCGCGAGTGAAGCAAGCGAGGAAAGGCCAGGAAGAGTGAACACATTTGACCATCCCAAACAGAATCAGTACCAACAGACAGATTATGACAATACGTACGACTTTGCATAGGACAGCCAGGGGCAAGGGAGGGATCCAGTCGAGCTCTATGTTGATCAGCAAGGCCCTTATGTTACCGCTGAGGTCCTGGGCACAAAGTCGCCATTTCTGGTAGACACGGGAGCAACACGTAGTGCACTATCCAAACGACTGATTCCAAGGGCACCCTTGTCAGGCTCACATGTGACCTCAATAGGATTTGACGGTACGCCCTCCACCAACCCTTTGTCCCGACCGATCCCTTTTAACCTTGACAACAATAGCGTCGAAACGACATTCCTCCTCTCTTCCAACACCCTAGACACCATTATGGGTCTCAACCTTTTGAAACACTTCCATGCGACTATCAGATGCTCACCAGACGGAGTGCGTGTCGTCCTGTATGACAACCCCCAGCGCCATAGAGAGAACCCTTCTCAGCACATGTTTCCCATCTCCGAGACTGACGCATCCCTACTGGACACTTTGCCATCACACTTATGGGCTAGGGCTGATTCAGACGTAGGACGAATGATGATTGACCCAGTACACGTAACAATACGACAGGACGCAACCCTACCGAAAGTACCGCAGTACAAAATATCGCCAGAGGGTGAGAAGGCACTGACAGAGATCATACACTCTTTGGTAGAGGCAGGGGTGGTAGAGGAAGTAGTGAGGAACGTTTGTAACAGTCCCATACTACCAATTGTAAAGAGACAGGGAGAGGGAGACGGAAAAGCCTACCGCTTCATCATTGACCTGCGGAGATAAACAAAATCGTAGTGCCACAATACCCAGTAGTTTCCGACATCACGACAATTTTGACTTTAATCCCCTCCACTGCCACCACCTTCACTGTAATTGACCTCAAAAACGCATTCTTTTCCATACCTATACACAAGGACAGCCGCTATCTATTTGGATTCACCCTAAACTCCCGTTCGTACAGATTTTGCAGAGCACCTCAGGGGTACACTGAGAGCCCAAGCATCTATAGCCAGGCGCTTAAAAGACAGTTGGACGCCATACAATTGCCAGATGGAGTGGCACTAATACAATATGTAGACGACATCCTTCTAGCAGCGGACACCATACCAATAGCCGTCACAGCCACCATCAAACTACTCCATTTTCTTGCTGAGAATGGTCACAAGGTCTCCCGAAAGAAATTGCAGTTCTGTAAATCACAAGTGACCTATTTGGGTCACCTTTTATCCAAAGAAGGGAGGAAACTCACGCCTGACAGGATCCAGACAATTCTAGACACCCCTGTCCCCAAAGATCAGAAACAAGTCCGCTCTTTGATAGGTCTCACTTCATTTTGCCGACAGTGGTTACCAAACTTTAGCCTCATTGTCAAACCCCTTCTCTCCCTCCTAGCTAAAGACATCCCCTCACCTCTCCCCTGGACCCCCGAATGCCAGTCAGCCTTTAAAGAACTACGCAATGCCCTTTGTTCAGCGCCTGTCCTAGGAACTCCGGATTACTCCAAACCATTCTTCCTCTACACGCGCGAGAGGGAAGGATGTGCATTGTCTGTCCTAACACAATCAATTGGTCAGAAACAACGCCCTTGTGCATATTTCTCTGCCACCCTCGATCCAGTAGGCAGAGCGCTGCCAGCGTGCCTGCGCGCTGTGGCAGCTGCAGCAGTATCGATACGCCAGAGCGAAGGAATAGTACTCTCCAATCCAGTCACTGTTTTAGTACCCCATGCAGTCGACACACTACTAAACCAGACCAAAACCCAACACTTGACTAGCGCCCGACTGACAGGATATGAGTTGACCCTGCTAGCACCGCACATTACCATAAAGCGATGCACCACCCTCCATCCAGCCACACTGTTACCCCTACCCGAAAATGATCCTAGCGTGACTCCACTACACGACTGTGTGACACTAACCGATGAACAAACAAAGAGTAGAATAGATCTCAGAGACACCGCCTTTCTAGAACCAGATGGAGAACTATGGGTGGATGGTTCGTGCATCAAACTCCCCGACGGCACCACCTCAGCTGCATACGCTGTCACCACAGCCCGAACCGTTCTGAAAACAGCCCGTATTCCCCAACGTTCAGCCCAGGCTGCAGAACTCATTGCCCTCACACGAGCATGTATCTTAGCGACTGACACGACAGTTAACATATACACCGACAGCCAATATGCCTTCGGGGTGGTTCACCATTTTGGGATCTTATGGAAAGAAAGAGGGTTCCTGACTTCACACGGTACACCCATCCTGCATGGAGATTTAGTCTCCGCCTTGACGCAAGCAGTCCTCCTCCCCAAGAAGTTAGCAGTGATAAAATGCCAAGCACATAGGAAAGTGACTGATCTCATTGGACAGGGAAATGCACTAGCAGACGTTACTGCCCGAGCCACGGCAGGAGACAGAACTACGACACAAATGTATGTGACCAGGTCACAAGCTGAACGATGGATTGACGCTAGGACCACTGTAAGGGACATACAGACTACAGGCACACAAGACGAATTGACCGAGTGGGAAAAGGTGGGACTAAAAGACGAGGAAGATTGCTGGAGAACTAAAGACGGAAATAAATGGCTGTTACCCAATGCCTACCTCATCCCCATATTAACCATGGCACATTTACCAGCACACATAGGCTCCACCCCCATGATTGAACTAATCACCAGAGTATGGCATAACGTCATGATAGCAGAATCTGCAAAACGCCTAGTACAACAATATATAGTCTGCCTACAACACAACCCAGGGAAGGGGACAGTAGTACCACGGGGAGGGTTTGGAGTCCCTGACCACCCCTTTGAAATCCTTCAAATGGATTACATTCAACTAGAGAGATGCCTTGGTCTAAAATATGTCCTGATGGTTGTGTGCGCTTTTAGCAAATGGGTGGAGGCATATCCCACCGCGACAATACCGCCTTAGCCACTGCAAAAGTATTGCTGAAAGAATTCTTCCCCGATACGGCCTTTGCAGAATTTTATGGAGCGACAACGGCCCCCACTTCAGTAGCCGAGGTGATACAGAACATACTGAGAGGGTTGGGGGTAAAACAAAAGTTCCATGCCATCTTCCAGCCCCAATCAGCGGGCCTGGTAGAGAGACACAATGCAACGTTGAAACTAAAACTAGCCAAAATAGTTGCCACGACCAGGTTGAAATGGCCCGACGCCCTCCCATTGGCATTGTTATCGATGCGCTCCACCCCAACCAAACACCGACTGACCCCGTATGAGGTGGTCTTCGGCAGGCCTATGAGCATTTGGGCGGCACCAAGACCCACCTCCATTAACGATGTCCCGAACATATTAATGTCGGATTACTTGCATAAATTGACAAACGAGCTAACAATTATCCACCAACAGGTGCAGTAAGCCTTGCCTGACGTATCCAGGGGCCCGGGACATGAAATAAAGACAGGCGACCATGTATTGATTCGCAACTTCCAAAGAACGAAGAATCTGGAGCCTAGGTGGACGGGCCCCTGGCAAGTACTGATCACCACCCGAACTGCCCTCCGAGTGGAAGGAAAACGAAACTGGCTGCACGCTCATCATTGCAAACGAGTCCCTCCAACCCTGGCAACCTGTGAAGGGGTGGAGGTGCAAGAGGAAGTACTCGCGAGAGACCGACCAGCTCTGAGTTGCTACCCACAAGAAGCCACCCTCGAACTATCAGAATTTCCCGACCCCACGGTGCCATCCAGGAAAGGGTACAACCTAAGATCGACAAAAGGAGGGAGCTCCAACGACCAGGCCACTAACTAAGTCAAGGTCTCAGATCAGTAGCACAGTCAAACAACGCTACCAGGAAAGTGCCAGACAAAAGTCTGTGGTCCTAACAGTTGTTGAGCTCCTCGAAGATGATGGAAGAAACTGAACACCTGCAAAACCACCGCAAAGACACCAAGACTGCTAACCTGCACAGCACAAAGACAATTGCACTTGTAGCCGCATTTCTCACCTGTCTCCTGCTAATGGTTGCACTCTGGATCATTGAAGAGAATGCACCTGCATACAGAACATTGTCACCCACCATGCAACCAACCACCAAGAAAGAACACTACCTGGTATCACTACCGCCACATCTCCGAGAACGACGCAAAGAATTCTGGAATAATTCTTTCGTGCAGATGTTGCACCAGCACAATCTTGCCACCAATGCTACCAACTGTTGGGTCTGTGGGCTGTTACCACATGCCACTGAACATTCCATCCCTTTCATCCCTTCGCCCTTTTCTATTCACGGATCTTGCCTTGCCTGGATGATGCTCCTACAAGAAAGTTACAAAGACAATGCCACTTCCGACAGAACAATCGCCCAGTTCTACAACGAGTTCTGGCGAAACAAAACAGGAAGGACAGCCGCCCCCTTCTGCCCTCACACCTTCAATGCGACATTCCAGATTAATGTCCCCTCCAAAGAATGAGTGGAAATGCAAGTGTTCAATAATCCTAACAGAGCCACATTTTCCTACCTGAAGAAAAGAACTGCTGCAACACTGACTGTGGCCCTATCTGTGGTGAACGTCTCTGGCCTTGTATGCATTGAAGGCCGTGGGACTAAGAATGTGGGTCACAGCACCTGTAGCATTGTAAGGACTTTGAACACTGCCAACCCCTAGCGCTTGTTGCATCACCCAATATGTACTTTGTTTGTGGAACCAAAGCCTACACCTGGCTCCCAAGAAACTGGGGGGCACGTGCTACATCGCCTTTGTTTTGCCACCATCCTACACAGCCCCTGCAGAGCATCATCGAGAAAAGCGTTCTAAAGACATTGATCAAGCAGACTCTGCCTCATCACAGTTCCTCGACGCAGAAAAAGGGCTCGTCCCGCTATGGGGTCCGATGGCAAACAGCCGAGCCATCAGACATCTGTCCCAAGCGGTAGAGACCGCCCTGAACGTCACTGCTGGCATCCTCACCAACAACACTGCTGAGCTCCAAGCGATCCGTCTGGTTACCCTGCAAAATCGCATGGTCCTGGACGTGGTACTAGCGGACCGTGGAGGAGCATGCCGCATCATCGGTGCCAGCTGCTGTGTATCCATTACTGATAATTCACCTTCTGTCTATGAAGCAATCGAACATCTCCATAGACTATCTTCAGAAATTCATCAAGGATCAGAGACTTGGACAATTGGAAGTTGGCTTTGGGGCATCTTGAAGGAGTGGGGTTGGAAAATATCAATGATTCTCTTGGTCCCAGTATTGACAATATCTGGTTGTTGTTTGGGTATACACTGTATACCTCCTTTGTGTTCTCTTTGCATAACTACCTTGCACCCTAAGACTATGGACACTCAGCTAACAAAAATGAGAGTAATGTATGATCAAGAGATACAGGACATTATGGAGATCGAAATAGACTGACAAGCTGGCTAGTTATGTTCAAAGGGGCCACTGTTAAAAGCAAAACGACAATCGTGAACATTACCTGCGCCATCTTGTCTGGTGGAATTCTATGTGCACATAAGTTGCAGTCATTTTAATCTATCACAGCCATTTTGTACTCTGTTGGTCACCTTTGTTTCACCCTGCCCTTACTAGCATCCCTCTGACCCTCTGACCGACCTGGTACGTGTGCTGGGGGCTATAAACTCTATTTGCCGCAACAAACCTCAGCGCCACTTGCTGCCACAAACTCGTTTTTCCTCTCATCTCTGTTTTCAGGCAAACCTTTGGACACTCTACCCCTCACCGCACCTAGTTACACAAACAGGTTCCAAACACCAAAAAGACTCTTGCAACATGATTTATTGCACTACAAACAGCAAGACTTGTTGTTACCAACAATGGGACCTGTTTTTATCAACAGAACGGACTCTTAGATCTGGCCGGTCTCACATGTTTTAGACCCTGAAGCAAGGTCCAGCTGCAAGATAAGATTGTCTGTTTGACCTGGGTGGGAAGAGAATTACTGTTGGGCTTGTGTGACAACCTGCCCGGGGCGGGGACCCCAAGCTTGTGTAACCATGTTGATGAAACCAATGCATTGTGTCAAACATGTATAAAAGGAAGAGCCAAAGGAGTTATCAGCAGAACACCTCCCTCAGACATCCCGGTGTCTGCAGTTGACGTGATCTCCTCATGAGAAATAAACCTTTTTCTTGTCTTCCAGTTTCCAGCGCTTGCCTCATTATTTTGATAGCGAACCCAAAGTGAATTAGAGGTGGAACCCTGCACCGGGCAGCATTGAGGGTCTTAGAAGACTCGCTGCCTTTCACACATGTGATCTCTCCTCGGGCACTCCAAAGTCCGGAACCTGTACGGTGAAGTCGGGCCACCCTTGATGGTTCTAGCAGCACCCGGCGGTGCAGGCTCTTCCTGTCCAGCAACGCTGCTGGTCAGTTTCCAGCAATCGGAACTGCTCCCGCTTGACAGACACAAAAGGTAAGTTGCTCTTCCCTTTAGTAGAATGGGGAGGCTGCTGGTGTGATCCTCTGCCTCCCGACCGGAGCTCCAACGAGGGTGCGATGTCCTCGGGAGCATCTTGGTGAACCTCGGGGACTTCATCGGGTACAGATCACAGCGTGTGTGTTTGTGGTCACAGCAATTCTCCTTCGGCCCAGTCAACGGCCCGAACCCTAGGCCAAAGTGGTAACGGGAGCTCCTCCTGGCATATGATAATCAAGATCCAGGCACAGACATTCCTTTTGCGATCACCCTCACTACAGTGGCCCCTTTTAGAGTACGGAGTCACCAATTTAGGCAGTCACAGGTCCTGTGCACCTGACCCAAACTCAGTTCACCGGTGACCCCCTCTGGCATATGGGGTCACCGCACCACAGTAATGTGGCTGGGTGCTTCCCGCCCAGTGCTTCAAATACGATTCAGAACAATACAGCCCTCTACCGGCATACGAAGGTTGCAGAGATGATGCTGCACATGGGCAATGGCCTGATCGGTGCATAGACTCACATATTGCTCAGGAAATCCTCGAGCAGGGCTCTCCACTGGATCTCACTCCCTCCAACGCTCTCCACTCCCTCAGAAGGCACACTGGTCTTGGCAAGCAGGCAGGCGATGGTGCTCCAGGGCACGAGATCTTGGTGTCCTGGGTGAGGTCCCTTTACCCAGCAGGAGAACTCGCAGGCCTTTCCCCCAATCCTGGTCACAGGCAGAAGTCTTGCAGATATTCCCCTTCTCGCACAGCCCATCCGGCTGCTTGGCAACCTCCCCTTCTTATAGTCTTTTTCTAGACACAAAATGTGATTTAGGGTCTGGGTCTTTGAAGTTTTATGGCGGTGTCCTGCTTCTTCTGACCTGGGCACTTCTCCTTTTCATCTTTCCTCATGAAAGATGTCTTTCACAGCAGGCTTGACTCCAAAGCTGATTGTCCCACAACACAAGTCACAGGAGTGCAAAGGAAGTTTCTCCCTTCTCTCCAGTGTGTGTCCCTCCCAACTCACAGGAATGCAGCAATCCACAAATCTGTCTGGGGAATTCCTCTTCTCCTCATGTTTTCAACAGGCAGGCCTGAGCTTCCTAAAATGGAACCCAGGGTCCTCCATATAATGCACCCTTGCAGGCACGTTTACTCACAGCGCACAGTCCAGCACTAATATCGCTATGCATTGTACCCTTGCATGTACACATGCGTTCAGCACACACACTCTATCTGCACGCACTGGTCAGTACTGAAGCTTTCCTAAATTCAACCAGGGTGTACTTATTTTAAAACACACACACTGCCAGCACACACACTCACTATGTGCGTGCTTTGCAACACTTCACCCTTCATGTATTGTACTCCATGCAAGCACACATACTCCCAGCACATGCTTTCACTATGTACGCACTGCACAGCGCTACATTTCTCATGTAATGTATTCCTCTCAGGCATACATACACCCAGTACATGTACTAACCACACATGCAATCCACAGTACTGCTTCATCCTTGTACTGTACCCTTCCCAGGCACACATACAACCAGTGCACAGTGACTACTCCTGTAAAGCGCAGCACTGTACATCTACCTGATGCAGGCAAAGGTGAGTTAAACACACAGTAGCAGAACTTTTTCAAAGGTGAGTGAGCCTGTAGGCCTCACTTCAGTGACACAGGCTAAAATAGTCCTTTTCGCTACTATTGATCACTACACGTTATGCTGCCACCACCATGCTTGTGCTGTATAACTCCTGGTGAAGGCTGTAGCATTCCACTACTATGAAGGTAGCGTTTTGGATGCCCTTCCCGATACAATAAGACCGCAATCAATGAGACACACCTATGTCATGGCGCACACACATTATCCGTGTTTGCCTATGACAAACATTCAGCATTAGGGATCCAGACAACAGTACAGTTGGGCACTCAGGGCATGGGTGCACGTCTTTACCATACAGAGGACTTGTCTGTCCCAACACCATGCATAGTCCATTTTTGTGCATTGTAACGTAAGAAAACATTTCCTGCAAACTTGTAAGAACACATATAAGGCGAACTTTGATCTATTTAAATGCACCTAGAATTACTTCTGCTTTTTAAATCTAGTCCAGATTGTTCATGCCAAAAGTTATGACTTACCCCATTTCCACCTGTTTCGTGCTTTTTTATATTTAATTGTATTTTCCTACCCACAAATCTCACATTAATTTTCTTTTTTTTCTTTGTTTTTTTTGTACAGAGTTCCTAATCACCCTGCAGCACCTCAGAGTGCTTTCAGCCTACGCATATTATAGGAAAAGCGGGGTGCAAAAAATGGCAACAGCAAGAACCCAATGGTAGAGAACTGGTTGAAACAGGCAGTGTCTAGAGCTACCCTCTGACTAAAATGTCCACAACATGATAACAAATTCATGGAGGTGAGATTCTGGCTGAGTACGGAAAAGTTGGTCTTAGGCATTTGACCAGAAAACTTATGGATCAGGAGTGGCTTTTGATTACCAAAATCTAGACAATTTTTAAGGATCTTCTGAATTTGTAGTCATTTTCAGTCTTAAATCTAGTGGTAGGGAGTTCCACAGGAAGGAGTCCTGGACATGAAGTGATTGCCCCCCCCGCCCCCCTTAGACGTAAATGGTGGAATGCTGATTTGGAAACTGCATTCATTTGGGGGATGAAGTAGAGTTCAATGTGTTGCAGCGAAAGCCTGGTAATATTGTATTATACACTTACTCTTCTTTACTGCTCTAACCATACAGGGCCCTTTACGGTTAGACAATCTGCAGCACATCCATTTACCACAGAGGTAATGATCCTCTGACGAATCTTTCCCCACCAATAGGAGGGGTGGCAATTAGGGTAACCAAACACCACGTTAGCCGTCCATAAGGACATTTATTTGACAGCCAACTCACAGATTTGAGATCAGTTTTAGATACACCACTCATAAAACCATGCTGTAGAAATAAAGGATTGCAGCAGGAAGACTCAACCTCCTGAAGAAGTTAAGATGAGTTAGGAGTATGCAGACCAGAAGCTCTGCAACAGCAACGCAGAACAAAAGAAGTAACACCTGATGTTCTGTCAGAGCTGACTTATTCTCCCTACAACACATTAAGTCATTAATAAACAACACAGTTTAAATGGAAGAACCATTAGGACTCAATAATAGACTCAGGCAGGTATTTGAATAATTTGGTTATTGTATTAAATAATCAAAATGCATTGCAATAAACAGTTGTTTGAGAATTTCAGTTAAGAATATTACAGTTTGTAAAAAAATGCCAAACATTTAGGCAGGCTCTATTGAATGGTTACTATTAGAATCAGTATCACAGAGTTACAGAGTCCCACCACCATTAAGGCAGAAGGGTAGTTTGTTGTCTAACAGCTCAAGTCCTACGAAGATGGGAAAAGGGTTCAAATTTAAAGTCCATTAAGGGCAATCCCATTAGCCTAAACAAAGAAATAAAAGGAATGAAAAATGGAAATGGTTCAGCAAAGAAGGTTTTAATCCATCAGCTACCGACTATTGCTTCAGTCGGCAGTCCAAAAGTAAGAGAAAAGTTAATAAAAAATCGAGTTTCCATATATCTTTAGGATGGCGGGACACAGACGGTGCATTTCGATACTGACTCTGGTAT
The DNA here is from genome assembly GCA_963921515.1 of Calotriton arnoldi. NCBI lineage: Eukaryota > Metazoa > Chordata > Amphibia > Caudata > Salamandridae > Calotriton > Calotriton arnoldi. The sequence continues at coordinate 1,624,526 of CAWUFW010002947.1, read as the reverse complement.
CAAATGGGGGATACCAGTACCCCCTCTTATCTTGAAATTTATTTTAAGAGCCTGCCAGATTTAGTGTAGGACACTGCAATTTATTGAATGATGGGATGCCGTACTTGGCCAACGATACATGGAAACTATTGACACTAGCTCATGGAGTAAGAAAATTAATGCAGAACAAGACATATAAGCCCTGACGAAGTTCAATTGTGTTTGAACGAAATGCGTTGGCTGGATGCTTTGATTGCTGGACCTTATATTTTAAAGGGAAATTAAATAAAGATATAGCACTTTTCTACAAATAGGTTTGAAGATTCGTTGATTTTTTGCTTTGGGTGCACCATTCCATTTTGTTTTGAACTTCACGCTGCTCTGCAGCAATATCACACAACGGCTGATATTGGAGATGAAGTGCACCAAACCATGACTATTTGGAACTGTGTGTTAGGTGCGGTTGAAAGGTCCGCCATTGGTGTGTGTACTTCTTTTGCTGGGATACAGTTCTATGCCTGTTGATGTTGTTAATCAGCTGTTGTATGCCTGCGAATGTTGTTAATAAGGATACAGTGATATGCGTCCGGATGTTGTTAATCAGCTGTTCTATGCCTGCTGATGTTGTTAATAAGGATACAGTTCTATGCCTGCGGATGTTAATCAGCTGTTCTATGTCTGCAGATGTTGCTAATAAGGATACAGTTCTATGCCTGCGGATGTTAATCAGCTGTTCTATGTCTGCAGATGTTGCTAATAAGGATACAGTTCTATGCCTGCGGATGTTAATCAGCTGTTCTATGTCTGCAGATGTTGCTAATAAGGATACAGTTCTATGCCGGCAGATGTTGTTAATAAGGATACAGTTATAAGCCTGCAGATGTTGTTAATCAGTTGTTCTATGTCTGGTGATGTTGTTAATAAGCATACAGTTCTATGCCTGCTGATGTTGTTAATAAGGATACAGTTCTATGCCTGCGAATGTTGTTAATCAGCTGTTCTATGCCTGCGGATGTTGTTACTCAGCTGTTATATGCCTGTAGATGTTGTTAAAAAGGATACAGATTCAATGCCTGGGATGGGATGCTGTTAATCAGCTGTTCTCTGCATGCAGATTTTGTTAATAAGGACACAGTTCTATGCCCACAGATGTTGTTAATAAGGATACAGTTCTACATCTGCTGATGTTGTTAATAAGGATACAGTTCTACATCTGCTGATGTTGTTAATAAGGATACAGTTCTACATCTGCTGATGTTAATAAGGATACAGTTCTATGTTGCGGGTGTTGTTAAAAAGGATACAGTTCTATGTATGTGGGCGTTGTTAATGAGGACACAGTTCTATGCCTATGGATGTTGGTAATAAGGATACAGCTCTATCCCTGCGAATGTTGTTTAAAGGATACACTTGTAAACCTTGAAGTGCTAAGCAGACACCTATGCAGGTTTTCATTTAGAACTTCTTACTGAAGCAGGCTAATAGTGCTTATGTGCAGAGAGAGGTGTCTAAGAGATGATGTCAGAAGTATGACCCTGATTTGCAAAATGGGCGTTTCTACTACTCTAGTAAATTACCGCTACTTCTGTTCTCAGGTTATGCCTGTCGGAAATATTTAAAAACTTTCCCTGTCTAAACAAATGTAACTTATGACTGTCTTATAGAACAGCTCTCAGAGAAGGAAATTCAATAGCATTCTAACCTAAAATGTATGTTTAAATAGTAAACACAATTTACTGGAAATGCACCTACGTCTGTTTTCATATCCCAGTTTAGCAATTTTACACATTTTTAAATACATTTTGGGAATCCTTTCTTTTCTCGCAAACTGTTCTGCTTGGATGTTGGTATACTTGCATCAATCAGTCGAAGATTCTGCAGCTGCAGATTGCAGAATTAAGAAAGTTTACAATCTTAAGCTCGCAGTGAGTGTTGTACATGGAACTGCACTGTGTGTTGTGCGTTAGGGGAGCCCTGTGGGAGGTACAGTTAATGGGCATTTGCCTGTGTGCATTATTGGGGGAACAATATGATGTGCAACTTGTGCACTGTATTTTGTACAGTGGAAGAGCAAAGTGAGCTAGAGTGCAGTGGAAGGGACAATGAGCACATTGACGTTTGACACTTTCAACCAGCTCCTACACTCTGGATCAAGGAATACACAATAGCACCACGTTTTGGTTGTAACAAAATTCCTCAGAGCTGATGTGGAATTTCCTGCCCAGAATTCATGGGATCTGATGCGGAATTTTGCCATGTATCAACTTTTATTGTAATGAGAGAAATGTGTTGTAAATCAGTTGTCTAAAAGTTCTGCCATTACCACCAGTTACGTCATTTCTTTCAAAATTCTACTGAAAACAGCGTAAAGGAAATGGAGTTTAAAGTGTAAATTAAGAATTACTGTGTTCAACCACTAGATGGCAGTATTTACTCGCTCAAGATTGTAGCAGTTACGGTAACTTCTATATAATTGTGCTTCCCTGTTTGCGAGTAAAAGGAGACACAGGTTATGTGTTTAGTCTTCAAGCAGTTTTGTAAAGGATAGAATGAAAAACATCCTCGATGCTCTTCCATCCCATTACTTACTTAAGTAATCGCAGCAATACATATTCACAAAAACTACAGCACCACCTCTAGTGGTTAGAGGGAGGAAAGCAGCACCTTAGCCACCCTTGACACAGAGGGGGAATCAATGGCGTGACATCATCCCTACTAACCTGGTGCGGTAGTCCAGGGCCGGCTTTAGGGCAGTGCGACTGGTGCGGCCGCACTGGGCGCTGACCTGTGGAGGGGGCACTGACCTCAGGGGGGGCGCAGTGTTTAGCAATAACTTATGATTGGAGAGATGACGGGCACTTGTGCCTGGTGGTAGTGAGAGAATCCGAGGAGGCGGTCATTGGGTGTGGGGGCGCTACAAATGATTATCGCACTGGGCACCACCAGTGCTAAAGCCGGCCCTGTGTGGTACAATCAGAGTAGCAGACGCACTGGGTGCAGTGAGGAGGTTAGCCTGCTTAGCAAGGCCCATGCTAATACACGTGAAATAAGAACCTGGTATAAAATACAAAATGAAAGAAGTAAAGGCAACTCAACTAGAAATGAACCGTTTCTATTCCCATACAGGTGGATGAGTCAGGGCAAGAAACACGAAGGATTTCTGGGTGAGAAATCGGTGTTTGTGCCTTCATGCTAAGGAGAGTGTCTTAAGGTTGTTATTAATTTTAAGGTGATACCGTGGTTGACTGTTTTCCTCATATGATTCACCCTCTTCATAGAGTAAGGACTGTGATGTTGGCGAGGGACAAAGTGGTAAAACGAAACTGCTGTGGTTTGTTTAAGCTTTTTACAGGTAAAGTTGCATCTCGGGTGCTCACTTTCAGCCCTTGGCACTTGTAAGTGAAGTCGCCTTGTGGGGTAAAGATTTAAAATTAGGTACTGAAACGTCATGCAACCAAAGCAGAAAACCAGAATAAATTGCACTTAAATTGTGTGAGCTTAGGCAAATAATCAAGAAAACAGAGAGTTTTTTAAAATAAATATTTGCCTAAGATCACACAGTTTAAGCGAGATTTAACCCTTGTTTTCTGGTTCCACTTTGTACAAATTAACCAGTAAATGGGTATCTATTTGTCTTTCCTTATGTTTCCTTACGTGTGGCTTATTTATGAGCCCCTTGCGACTCTTTTGCACTGCAGTTGCGTCACTTTTCGTGATGCAGCGGCGGCGTAAACAATGCGCCACGTTGCGGCATATTTACAAGGTTACACATCTAGGCAGATGCGTCACCTTGTAAAGCCCTGTGTCACATTATACCTGCGTCAGGTATAATGTATGCAGGGTGGGCATTCCCACGCAACAAAGCCTTGTAGGAGTGGCGCAGTGAAATCTATGAGATTTCACTGCAACACTTCTAGGACACCATTGCGTCAAAACCTTTAGTCTGCCTCATGGCAGGTGTAAGAGTTGTGCAGTGCATTAAAGATAGGCCTCTACCACGCATTGCTGGAGTTGCGTCACGCTTCCGACACAACTCTATCAATGCATCAGTTTTGCGCCGACAGATACGTCAGAAATACTGACGTATCTGTCATTCCTTGCGACATGATGCGTCGTACAGTAAATACGATGCATCCATCATGTCGCAAGGAGGGCGTAGGGAAAACTGTTGCATCGCTGTTTTCATGCAGCAATGCAACAGTGTTCATAAATAAGGCCCTCTGGGCAACAGTTTTCACTGCGCCCTCGTTGCAACATGATGGATGCGTCGTTTTTACTGTACGAAGCATCATGTCGCAAGGAATTACAGATATGTCAGTATTTCTGACGTGTCTGTCGGCGCAAAACTGATGCATTGCTGGAGTTGTGTCGGAAGCGTGATGTAACTCGAGCAATGCATGGTAGAGGCCTATCTTTAATGCACTGCGTCACTCTTACGCCTGCCACGAGGCAGCTGTAAGGTTTTGACACAACGGGGTCCTAGAAGTATTGCAGTGAAATCTCATAGATTTCACTGCGCCACTCCTGCGAGGCTTTGTTGTGGGGGAACGCCCACCCTGCATACATTATATCTGACGTAGGTATAATGTGACACAGGGCTTTACAAGTTGATGCATCTGCCTAGATGCGTCACCTTGTAAATATGCTGCAACGTGGCGCATTGTTTACGCCACCGCTGCATCACAAAAAGTGACGCAATTGTGGCGCAAAAGTGTTGCAAGGAGCTCATAAATAAGCCCCTTTGTTTTTACCTCTTAGTGCATTTTTAAAATGTGGAGCAAAGAACCCAAGGTTTTGGAGACCCTACATGATAGTTTAGTACAACTTGTAGTCTGAACTTTGAAATATGAGTTCAGACTACCAGTTGTACAAAACTATCACGTTTAATAGGTACTTCTCAGTGCTATGCTATAACGTGCCCGATTAAGATCAAAGCTTCCATATGTTAAAGACGTAGACTTTAAAAAAAAAAATGAATAGACTGTAATGGCGTATTTGTCTGTTCCGTCAAGCAATCTTTATTTTTTTTAAAAGTTTCGTCTATGGCAGAAAAATTCATGTTTGGGTATTTAGAGGTGAACACTGGACAAGGATTTACAAAATAGATAGAAAAATCGCAAACTCATCGCCACACTCCCATGCCCTATGGGGTAAATTTCATCCACCCATTCATCCATCCCCGACAGGACAAATCGTATCTCTTCCGTCGCATTCCGTACACGACAAATCCTAGTCCCACCTCATCTCCTATAGGACAGATGTGATCGACCCAACCTCCATCCCAAATATAATTGATTCAACCCAAAATGTTGCATTCGAATATTTTAAGTATAAAAAATCACAAGTAAAGTTACACATGATTTTTCTCACAATACCCGTGGACCGGTTTAGCTCGAGTGCAAAGTTTTAATTCCATCCACTTGATAGATTTTGAAAAATAAATGAACATTCTTTGGATGGTGTTCCTTATCCAATACTAATTACATAATCCAGGCATCGGTAATTCGCGGTTAGTTATCACCGCACCATTTTCACACTGCCTCTCATAATGAGATAACGACAGATTTCAGAAAACAGGATGGAATAGTTGACAAGAACAAAAAGTTGGTAGGGAGCAAAAAAAGACGGTACAGTTTGATTTTATATATTTTCACTGCATATATTCATAACTTCAGTCTCAGGGAGATGAAGTGATGATGTACTTAAATTGAGCAGTAGGGGGCGCTCGAATTACATTTAATGAAAGTGGAAAAACAAAGTGATAAAAAATCGCTCACTATGACGCTTCTCTCACTTGCTGGGATCTTGTGCTATATTTCGCAATCTTATCTCTAATCCTCTTTAGAAACTTCAAACTCCAAATTGTTTCTCCCATTTTAAAGCTGTTTTACGATAAAAGTTATTGCACCACAGTTAATCTGTAAAACGGCAGTCCTCGTAGAAGCGAATAACATTTCAGCTGTAGCTCGATATGAAACTACAGGAAGACTGTTCAGGCAAAGGGTGTCTCATTGTATAATCGTGTGCACCTACAAAGTAAAAGGAAAAACACACAGGGACATATGTACTCATATTTTGCATCACTTTTGTGCAAAATATATTGGGGCAGATTTACAAGCCCCCTGCGCCACCAGTACGTCACTTTTTGTGACGTACTGGTGGCACATGTTACTGCTCCATATTTACAAGGACAGGAAAAGCCACCCTGCGTGGCTTTTCCTGTCCTTGTAAATACGGCCCCTTCACACGCAGCACTTTGCGGTGAAGGGGCGTTCCATGGGTGTTGCTGTGGGTGTTTCCACGCAACACCCATGGAACAAGACACATCTCCAGAATTACGAGAAATCGTAACTCTGGAGATGCGTTTGAAGCTACGCCACCCTAGAGATAGGCGTAGCGAGGCGCACCGAGGAGAAATGTTTTCATTTCTCCTCGTTTTTCCTCTTTCAATGCGTGCTGCATTCTGCAGCACGCATTGAAAGAGGAAAATGGTTGTAGTGATTGTTTTTGTGCAGGAAGGTTCCCCTTCCTGCACAAAAACAATCTCCCTACGACACGACGCAGGCATCCTTGCACCATGGTGCAAGGGTGCCTGCGCCGGCGCATGGCTGCAGTTTGTGCGCCAGCGCAGGGGGAAGCACAAGGATGCGACATATTCTTGTAGATATGTCGCATCCCTGTGCTTTCCAAACTAACGCAGCATGGCGCAGCAAAATGACTTGCTGCGCCGTGCTGCGTTAGTTAATTGTAAATCTGCCCCATTGTTTTTAATTTACTTTCCATCGCAAAACATGTTTCGCACTGGAAAGTTGCCTGAAAGTAAAGTATTACTCTACGTCAAGTGGGCTTTCCATGGTTGGTACATGGGCGTAACCACGCAAACACTCATGGTTTTTTACGCAAAACCCTATCTACTACCAATAGTAGACAGGGGTTTGCACCATAAAATATTGCCTGGTTGAGGCAGGGGTAAAAAGGAGAAATGCTTTTATTTCTCCAAACCTTTGCAACTTTGCACATGTGCTGCGATGTACAGCACACATCTGAAGTGGGGATGTATTTAAAGTTTGTATAGGCATAGTATTTAGTACTGGAAAGGTACTTTTCCAGTACAAAGCCTAGGCAAGACTATAGAAATCATGATGTTGCAGGCAAGAGTTGTAAGTTATGTTTAATCAGCATCATGCCAAACAGATCTCTCTAGAGATCGGGGGCCTCATTTACAATATTTTGAAGCGTAGCAACCCTTCCTGCTGCGCTGCTGTGCATCAAAATTAAAGGGCAGAAATGCGCTGTATCCACAAGATACGTCACATTCCTGTCCTTTTCCCCTGCACTGACACACAAACAGCAGCCGAGCAACAGCGCAGACACCCTTGCGTCAATTTGCAAGAGTGCATGCACCGAGGGGATGATTGTTTTTGTGCAGGAAGGGACACCTTACTGCGCAAAAACAATCATTAAAGGCATTTTCCTCTTTTGCAGCACGCATAGAAAGAGGAAAAAACGAGGAGTAATAAAAGTATTTCTCCTCGTTGCACCTCCTTATGCCTCCCCTGGGGAGACGTAGGATTCTGATGCATTTCCCGGTTTACAAAATGTTGTAAATCTGGGAATGTGTCAAGTTCCATGGATGTTGCGTGGGAACACCCACACAGCAACACCTATGAAACGCCCCTTTTATGCAGTGTTATGCGTGAAAGGGAAACATATTTACAAGGCCATGACAAATCACGCAGGGTGACTTTACATGGCCCTGTGAATATGGGGAAACCCATTGCGCTGCCATTGTTTTTCCGATTCACATCTGCACCTGCTACCATGCGCTCACAATAATACAATGCATGGTATGAGAGCACGTGCAACATTCTTTGAGAACTTGCGCCATTACATAAGAAAATGAGTGGAACGTAAATTAGGCATGATGCAGACACCTTTAAATTATGGTGCAAAGGTGTGTGTGGCTTTAGGCAGCCTGAGTGTGCACCAGCATTAGAGAGGGAGCAGCACACTGCCATATCTCCTAAGATATGGCACTTTCCTGCTATCTCCCTCTCGCGCAATACAGCGCAGCAACTTTGAGTGCTGCGCTGTGTTGCGCGGCAACTTTGTAAATCTGATCTATGCGGCACCGCCATGTGGGTCTGAGGCGCATGAGTGTGTTTGCTGTTCTTAGCTACTAAGTGCCTCCTAGCCCGTGTTAGCCCCTGGAGGTTTGCCAAAACATCTGCACTTTCTAGGACTTTTCGGTCTATACTTATTATTTTAAAAGATAAACTGCAAGCCTCTAAATGCAAATTCCCATTGACTAAAAAACTAGCAGTGGTTCAAGGTACCACACATGACAGGGGGGCTCTTAGAAACAATGGTCCCACAGCCTGGCATTTTGGAAGTAATTTTACCCGACCACTAAGTGGCACACTGAGTTTGCTGCCAGAGGCTACACCTCTGCAATGGCGGAGGAGCGTCGTCCCACTGGCTCCGAGCCATCAGGTGAAAATAAAACGATTACCTAAATCGTTTTATTTTTCATTTGCCGGCTCTGAGCCACAGTGTTCAGGGAAGGGCGGGGCCGAGGCATGGGAGGGGGGAGGAGGAGTGCTATGTGCACTCTCTAAGTGTGCATATGTGTTTGGCAGGACGTCCAAACACATATGCACACTTAGGTTTCTCCAGCCCGGCTGCATTGAACAGCCGGGCTGGAGAAACCCCACAGACTCCCTGGTCTGAGCAGAGCGTCTTTTCAGCCCGTTCAGACCAATCCGCACGCTGCTCTCATAGCATGAAAGCAGCATGGGGATTGCACTTGGAGTCTGTCCCAGTGTATGCTGGGAGCCTGGACCAGGAAGAGAACACAGAGGCGCAACGCAACGCGACACGGGAGGCTGCCGCAGCTCCAGGTAAGTGGGGTTTTTTATTTTATTTTAATTATTTACCCCTCCGTGCGCTCCCCCTCACGCACCCTCTCCACCCGCCCCACCACCTCTTCCTTGTGTCGGCCGTCACTGGTTGCTGCCTTACCTCGCATTACCTGGTAGTGCCATCCCTGGCCTCTCCATAACAATGAATGGTACACACCCTTTTTCTTAAGTTCCAGCGCAATCTTGCCTCTTTTCAAGATTGTCTGCTAGGTCTTTGTTTCCAGCGTACACATGGCCCAGTTACTTACTGGTAACCATCATTACTGAGTTCAGGTTTTCCTCGCCGTGGTCCTTATCCTGACGAGAATGTGGACCAATCCACAGCCATTATTTACATATCCAAGTTAAAACAACAAACTCTCATAATATGGCATCCTCCTTTATCTTCCGTAATCTCCTTTCACTAACAGAGGAAGCTGGCACCTTTTCTTCCTGTAATGCCACTACAACGAAGAGTCGAAGTGGAAGGTCGAAAACCCTGACCTGAAATCCCAAAAGTTGCAAAGAATCAACTTTTCGAAAGAGGCAGTCTGGGCTACAGAAATGGCAAAAGCCCTATGCACATCAAGAAAATGCAAATTATTGTGATCTGCAGAAGCAGGGGATGGAGAAAGCACTCTCAAAACCTGGGGCCTTGTTTAGAGTTTGGCAGACAGAATGATCCATTAAAACGGGGCAGATATCCCAGATGCTGTGTTACAACTGCCATAGGCTATAATTCACTAGGAATAAGGTAGACTGGCCATTCGCCACGTTTGTGACAGAGTATTTTGTTTGACAAACTTTAAATAAGGCCAAAAGTCTTGAAAGCAATGAAACCTAGATGGAGTCTTAGGCAAAAGGAAGGGTCGGGTGAAGAACCACTTTATCTGGAAAAAGACGCAGAAAAAGGCTCTGAACATAATTGCCCCAATTCTCTTTCCTGAAAAAATAGCCACTGAAAACAAAACTTTGATTAAAAAAAATTCAGATCAGTAGAATCCAAAAGGGGGAAACTGCAAACTCTCTAAATCCAAAGGAAGATCCTAGGAAGGGACAGGGCAATGAATAACTGGACCCCTAAGCAGTGCTTAATTTGACCAGGTGGTTTCCGGTGCTGGCATCGTCACTTAATTGTCAACACTGGCACTTATGACACTCTGCCACATGGTGGCACTGTTTGTCAAATTTAGAGATGAGCACAACAACAGTTGTTAATTGCTTTTAATGAAACTAATACCTGTTGCCCAAGCCTTTCTTATAGCTTTGAGGGACTACTGTGTTGGTACTGTAATTGGCAGTGCTGGAAGGGACAGTGGGTGGTGCAGGCTCCAGTGATCTCCTGACGAGAGCCCTGGCAGGTATTTCTTTTTACAAATTAAGCACTGCCCCTAAGAAGAAACTTTGAAGAAGGCAAGAAGTCAACAATGAAACACACTGGACCCCTAAAATCTTGAATAGCAGCCTAGTGGCTACTTAGAGTAGAGACCGCTAACCTCAAAGAAAAAACATCTCTGAAAATATCAAAAACTATAGGGGAATCGCAAGAAGAAGCCTTCAGCCAATTAAACCATCTGTCAAAAGTATGCCAATGTCAGGCATTTATCTTATGATTTGACGGCCATCTACCTTGCTGGACACAAGAATGTACTTATACAGATAACCCAAAGCTTGATGATATAGCCTCTCAATCCCCAAACCCCCACAGAGGAGTGAGGGAGGACAAGGAGCTTTGAGCAGGGAAGGCTGACTTGGCATTTAGAGTAGACAAGGTTTTAAAAGCACCAAGGCCATCACAGGACAATTAAATAAACCACTGAATGAGTGTCTTCCGAAGAACCCTGGGAGTGACTGGAAAAGGAGGGGTTGTAAATAGCATGCCACCAGGCCAGGATAGAGAGAAAGGCCCTTCGAATAAATATAATACTGCAGGAATTGGGGAGAAGAGCAAAATGATACATCCAAGGGCAGCTGCATTAATCTCTTATTTGTTGAAATAGGCTGGGACTGAGACAAAATATTATAGAGAAAGGATAGACATGGTTCAAGTGATCTGTAGGCCTATCCATTCTACCTCACCAGAAGAAAACCGCACAAAGAAAGAGGAGGTTTGCTTTCGCCCAAAGGCAAATCTGTGCTTTGTGTCCCCCGGTATTTGGTGAGAAATGAAAAAGAGCTGATGAACAGCTGCCAGCTTCTTCACATTAGGAATAATTCTCCTTCTCCAACAAGCCCCATTGACCCTGAGCTGACAGGTCCCCAGTGCTGAATTCCACACTTCTGGCATCTTTGGTGAATACCATGGAGATGAAGAGGCCAATTCCGATTCTCTGGTATCAGCCACCATTACAAGGACTGATGAATCTGAGATGTTAATGGTACCAGGGTGTCCTAATTGTGTGACACTGGGTGCCAAAGAATACAGAAGATGCTGAATCCAAGGCCAATGGAGGTGAGTTCAAGGAAGAATTATCATAGTAGAGGCCATATTGCTCTGGACTCTCAAGGGCTGTTGCCTTTACGTTGGACAAAAGAGCAGAAATGAAGAATATCAACTTCTGTTTCCTTATAGACAGGAGAAACACTTGTTCTAAGTCGGTGCAAAGAAGCACATAAGAGTTTTTTTTAATTGAGAAGGAAATCATGATGTTATAGAAACCTAGAGAGCAGATGTGCATCTTCGCATCCCCTTTAAAAATATTAAGAGTTTAGCTAATCATCCACATATGGAAATTCCCGGATACCCCAAGCATGTATCATCATACCCACCAAAAATGCCAACATCTTTGTAAAAAACTTTTGGGACAGAGGCTAGCCCAAAATTCAGTATGCAGAACTGGAAACTCTGATCCTGAATGTAAAAGCAAAGAAACATCGGTTAATCCTGATGAATTGTTACACGCAGATAGGCATCTAATAGATCAAGCAAAGATAGGAAATTAACTGGTTTGGTCATGGGTAGATTAGCCTGAATGGATGCCATTTTGAAAGATTTATATGGGGTGATGTTATTTAAGCCCAAAACTGGTCTGAAGTACCTTGAGATTTTTTTTAGCTGAAATAGGACTAGCAACTGGGTCCCTAAAAACTTTGCTCATATGAAGGTAGATGCATAAGCAGGGATTTCTGTGCCACACTTTCCAAGAGGGTAACCAAATATGCTTCATAGCAGCAATCGAACATCCAGAAGCTGCAGGCACAAGACACCGTCATCAACTGGAATTTTAAAAATGAAGCACAATTTTTGCTCCATCACTGAAAGCGAATAAGAAAGGCAACAAGATAGCCGTCTGCCTTCCTGGTGAGGATTGTGATCCACTCATAGGAAAGGGAACAATAGAAGCCTGCCGTCATAAGAGGTGTTAACAGTCCCTGTCAGGAAGCCACACAGGGTGTGAACCCAAAAGGTGAGTTTCAAAGGGGAAGCTGCCATTGAAGGGCAGATAGTGAGCACACACGAGAGGGGCTACTCTTTTGTTCAGGTAGACCGATTGGCGTCTGAGACAAAGAACGCAAGACAGTTGCCAAAATAGTTTCCAGTGGGCATGTACCCCTCAGGTAGCCACACCTCTAGGTCGGGCTACCAAGCTCGACACAGAGGGAGAAGGGTTCTGCTATGTTGGGAGTGGGAAGAATAGTGCACTGTGGGATAACTGGTTGCCACACATTGCAGGAAGTCGTCATCAAGCGGGAGGGTACCTTGTAGTCCATTGGCTAGTAACCACTACATCCCCAAGGACCCTTTCTGGGCATAAATATGGCACACCTGGCACCCAGACCTCAGATCACATCTGGACTGGAGAGAGGGCCTGTCAAGAGAGGCTGCATCAAACACTGGACTTCACCTGCTGCTCCTTGTGCTGGCAAAGAGAAGACTGAGCCTGTGGTACTTTGCTCAAGGAAAAGTCACTCCGAGCCCTAGACAGAAGAGGTGAACTCCAAGAGTCAGTTGGCTGACTTCCTGTTACAGCGCCAGGGCCACAAAAGCTGAGGAAACCCGTTTTGGTCAGTCAGTAACCACAATCACTTGACCACCACCGACTGCCGATGTGCAGCCTTGGGAGACCGAGTCTCAATGCTCAAATGTTGCATCAGACTCTACTGGTCCTTGGAGAGTTGTCGGAATGTAGTTTGGTTGTCCCAGGACAGACACTAGCCTTCATCAAAGGGAACCACTGGTTTCGCTTTCACCGGAGACAAGTATTCCAGTGGCAATTGGACTTTTGCTGGACCCACATGGACTTCAAGGGACATTGACCTCTGAGGCCAAAGTCACCCCATCAGGACCGTGGACTGAAGAGTAGCCCCAGCAAGCCTCTAATCAACTGCACAGCACCCTTGGCATCTTTCAGCATCTTCAGCATTCCGTATCCCTTGCATCAGGACCACTCCATTGAAGTCTATGGTGGTTCACCCATAGAGCTTGCAAATGGACTTGAGACTGCAACTGTTTTACTAATCCTTAGTGGCCTCCTTGACCTCCTCCGTGCCGGAGTTGGTCACCCAAAGCGGGCCAGAGTAGCTGAACACAACTTTATAATAGTTTCACAAAGTTTCTGCCAACCACGGCATTTGCCAATGCTAGTTGATGATTTGAGTGAAAAGCAGTGCTTTACGTTTTGCCTAAAAACCTATATCTCTGGAACCATCTAGTGGATCTTGTTCATTTTGTTGTCTACAAATTCATAAAAATAAGATCTATTAAATTGCTGTCAGATTAATTAATGTTGTGTGACTTTCTTATTCTGTTTTACTTACTTTCTACTTATGTCTAGTACCCCTCCTGGGTTATAGGCCATCAACCAGAACTCTCCTTCCATCTCTGTTCTGGGCCTTTCTTTTAATCTGACTCCAGGTGTAACCTATCTCCTTGAAGTCAGCCTCAAGGCCTCGGTGGCAGGTGTTTCTTGGCCTTCCTCTTTTCCTTTTCCCTTGAGGGTTCCTGGTCAGGGCTTGCCTGGTGATGTTTGATGCAAGCTTGGGGATTGTGTGACCCATCCAGCTCCAGCGTCTTTTAATGATTTCTTCATGAGCAGGGAGTTGGAAAGTCTGCTGTAAAAGGTCATTGTTGCTGATGGTGTTTGGCCAGCGGATTTGGAGGATTTTCCTCAGTCAGGTGTTAATAAAGATCTGGACTTTGTTGGTGTTGGTCACTGTTGTCCTCCATGTTTCTGCTCCATACAGAAGGACCAATATTACGATGGTGTTAAAAAGCCTGATCTTGGTTTGCAGAGATAGGTTCTGGTAGCTCCAGATCTTCTTTAGCTGAATGAAGGCAGCCCTTGCTTTGCTGATTTTTGCTTTGACATCGGCATCTGTGCTGCCCTTCTTGTCTATGACACTGCCAGGTAGGTGAAGGCCGCAATCTCTTCCAGTGCATCGCCTGCAAGAGTGACTGCAGTCGTCCATGCCATGTTAGTCTTCAGGATCTTGATTTTTCTCTTGTGAATGTTAAGGTCAAGTTGTGCTAATGTGGCTGCCACCTTGTCGGTCTTCTCTAGCATCTGCAGAAGGGTATGGAAGAGCAGGGCCAGATCGTCTGCAAAGTCCAGGTCATTGAGCTACATCCATGGTGTCCACTGGATTCCATTTCTTCTCCTTGCTTTGGATGTCTTCCTGATCTAGTCCCTGGCCAGCAGGAAGAGAAAAGGTGAGAGAAAACAACCCTGGAGGACTCCTGTCTTCACTTGGAAGACTTCCATGAGTTGTCCTCCATAGACTATATTGCAGGTGATTCCCTTGTAAGAGTTCCTTATGATTCTTAAAAGTTTATCTGGCACATTGTAGTGATGGAGGAGTTTCCAAAGTGTCTCTCTGTCCGCAATGTTGAATGTCTTCTCATAGTCGATGAAGTTGACATAGAGGGAAGAGTTCCATTCCATCAACTGCTCAATGATGATGCGCAGTGTTGCAATCTGGTCTGTACAGGATCTATCTTTGCGTAAGCCAGCTTGCTAATCTCGCAACTGAGCATCGACTTCATTCTGTTCAGGATGACTCTGTTGAACACTTTGCTGGGGGTTGATAGAAGAGTTATCCCACTGTAGTTTGCGCAGTTACTCAGGTCACCTTTCTTGGGGATCTTGAAGAGATATCCCTCCTTCCAGTCTGATGGCACCTTTTCCTCTTCCCAGATCCCTCCAAACATGGGGTAGAGCATGTCTACTGATGTTTCAGTGTCTGCCTTCAGTGCCTCCGCAGGAATGTTCTTGGGTCCTGCTGTCTTCCCATTTCTCAGATGTTTGATGGCTTGCTGTATTTTTTCCTTGGTTGGTCTGCTGCAGTCGATTGGCAAGTCCTTGCCAGCTGGTTGTATGTCTGGTGGAGACTGTGGCACAGGCTAGTTCAGCAGTTCTTCAAAGTGCTCCACCCATCTTTGTTGTTGACCTTCGTTACCCATGATTGTCTTCCCAGCTTTGGGCCTCATTTATGAGGCCCCTTGCGCCACCGGAACGTTACTTTTTTTGACGTTGTGTGACGCAGGAGCCTGCTCCATATTTACGAGGCAGGACTAAGCCACTTTTTTTGGCTTCATGCTGCCTCATAAATATTGTTCCCTTTAACGCAGTTTCTGCATTAAATGGGCGTGTGATGGGTGTTGCTGGGGGCGTTCCCAGCAACATCCATGGCTTTTTGACACTGCCCCAGATTTACGAGAAATGGTAACTCTGAGGCAACACCAAAAGCTTACGCCTCCCCAGGGGGGGCTTAAGGGAGGCACAACTTGGAGAAATATTTTTATTTCTCCTCGTTTTTGCATTCTGCAGCACACATAGAAAGAGGGAAAAGCCTCTTATGATTGTTTTAGTGCAGGAAGGCTTCCCTTCCTGCACAAAAATAATCATCCCCGCAATGCAAGCACCCCTGCACCATGGTGCAAAAGTGCCTGCGTTGGCGCATGGCAGCCCATTGTGCGCCGGCGCAGGGGAAAAGGACAGGAATGCGCCATATCTGATAGGTACGGTGCATTCCTGCCCTTTTCTTTTGCCGTAGGGCTGCGCAGCAGGAAGGCCTGCAGTGCTGCCCTACGGCAAAACCTCATAAATGAGGCCCTATGTCTTTAACAGGTCTTTCTGGCTCGCTGTATCTGCGGAGAGTTTGCTTTTTATGTTGTAGAGTTGTTTCAAGTTTCCATGGGTTGCTGCTTCCTGGGCTTCTGTGGCAAGATCATAGATGAATCTTCACTTATCTGCTCTTAAGCTTCTATTTGCTTCCTTGTTGGTTTTAGTGTATTCACCTTGAGCTTTAGCTTTTTCTACTCTTGTTCGGCTGGTGTTGACTGAGCTTTCTTTTTGTTTCTCTCTTAGATTCTGCGGAGAGTCTCAGTGGTGTTCTATTCTTTATGCTGGTGTTTCTTGGGACCCAGCACTTCCTGGCAGACTGATGTCACTGTTTCTTTGATCTTCTCTCACAGACCTTCTACTGGTTCTCTGTCGTCCTCTTGTTCTTGCAGGACTTGAAGCTTGTTACTGAGGGTGACTGAGTATTCACTCCATTTCTGTGCATCTTTGAGGAGGGTTGTGTTATATCACTGGTGTTGGTTTGTTGGTTCCATCCAAGCTTTCTTCAGCTTTAGCTTTAGCTTGGCCATGACAAGGTGATGGTTCGATGCCACGTCCGCCCCTCTTGCCACTCTCACATCCTGCAGGGACCTTTGGAACGTCTTGGCAATGCAGACATGGTTGATCTGATTCTCTGTTGAATGGTCTGGTGACACCCACGTTGCCTTGTGTATTCTTTTGTGTTGTAATACACTACCGCCTATCACCAGACTGTCCAGGGCTCAGAGATCTGCAAGCCTTTCACCATTCTCATTCATGTCACCAAGGCCATGGTTGTCCATGACTTATTCGTACCCAGTGTTGTTGCTACCAATATTTGCTTTGAGGTCCCCCATCAGTATGGTGATGTCTCTCTCAAGGCATTTCTCTGGGATGGACTGGAGCCTGTTGTAAAATTGTTCTTTTCCCTCTTCTTTGCTGTAATTTGTAGGTGCATAGCACTGGATAACATTCACGTTGATCCTCTTGTTCTTTGTGCGGAAGGTCCCTGTGATGATTCTGGAACTGAGGGCTTCCCATTCAATCAGAGCTTTGTTGGCTGGTGGCGTAAGCATCAGTGCTACTCCCTGATAGGTGTAATAGTCTCTTTCTTGTGGACAGAATACAGCAGCATTCCTCCTGGAGCCAGTCTTTTCTGTCCGGACTATGTTCATCTGGTCTGGCTGATGCCAAGCAGGGCAAGGTTGCATTTTTTCATCTCCACTGCCACTTGGGCTGTCTTGCCTGTCTCGTACATGGTCCTCACATTCCATGTCCAGATGGTGATGGTCTTGGTCAAAAGTAGGGGGATCGACTTTGTGGCTTCCAGGGATCTCTGCCTTTCACCACAAGGCGTAATAGCTCTCCGTGAAGGAGATTCCTCTCTCCCCAAGACCGGGATGTCTTTTGGTCTTTTGGGTGACGTTTCTGTAGCTATGATTTTTTTTACATCGTGAGACTTAAAAATGCGTTACACTTTTTTCTTTTTTGAAGCCTGACTGCTCAATGCCACAGCTACCCAGGGTTGAACTAAAGGTTTTACAAACGAGCCTGACTGGATCCAAGACGGTATTGTGAGTGTATTAGACTGGGAGGACTCACAACCGCGCCGTATAATACACCACTTTCCTCACACCTACATTAAGAAATCCACTTTAACACCTGAAGGGAACACTTCAAGCAAAGTTTCATAACAATAGCACCTTGATACAAACCTGAGAAAAACATGATGTTCCACTTTTTTCCATTCATGGCATAGTACACTACAGACAGCACCAAGCAGAGGAAGGCATTTGGGCTATTTCTTCTGATTTTGCACAAAAAAGTCCTCATTGTTTGTTGCGCCTCAAATGCTGAAGGACACCAGATAAGTTGGTCCCCTGAAGAAGGCCCCACCTTAGGTGGTCTTATGGATTTTCCACATCAGTCTCAGGCACTGGCTCTAACCTAGAAACCTTAGGAGGCTTTAGAAAGCCTTCCCTGGCCAGAAATGCAGCAGCTACAGCTTATTACATCATCTGCTGATTCACCAATATGGAATGATCTTGCTCTGGGACTGCCACCTGCTAAACATCCTCAGCAGGAGGGGAATTTGGAGAGCATGACCCCAGACCATGGTGGCGCTTCCTGGAGCATTTGCCAGGTTCACCAACACATGCACAGAATAGCATGAACCACCAAATAAAAAATGCAGATACTTGTACCTAGAACCAGCTTCAGCAATTCCTGTTTTTAACTGGTTTCCAAGGTAATGGTATATTGTGTACCCCCCTGATCTCCTGCAAGACTTCCTTCATGTTAAAAACAGGCAAAGACAGATGCCACAGTCATGGTAAGAAACACAGAAACAAATGTACATTTAAGATCAAGAGGAGGGATTACAATTACTCAGGCCAGAGGACTAAAGCAGGTCCTCAACAGCAGAACTGGTAGCACTATACAAACAAAGCAATGCGTCGGCTATAGCACAGCACCAAAGTTTAAATGCTAAGAATAAAGAGTTTCTAATCTTGAAGACTGCTAGAGCAGCACCTCAAAAATAAACCTTAATATGAAATAAAGTATCTGATACTTAATTAACAGTGAAGACAAGCAAATGTCTGTCCTCTGCGATAGGAAGAAAAAACAGGAAGTAAGGGAGGGAGCTTCCTTCTTTAGTATTACCTGAGGGATGGAGATTAAGGAACATACAAGAAGGAAGTCATATTTTGAGTGTTTTTTTATTTTAGCTTGGG
Organism: Calotriton arnoldi; assembly: GCA_963921515.1. NCBI lineage: Eukaryota > Metazoa > Chordata > Amphibia > Caudata > Salamandridae > Calotriton > Calotriton arnoldi. Next base: position 1,605,872 of record CAWUFW010002947.1, on the reverse strand, counting down.
TATATAAACAATGTTCGTTGCTTAGGACAAATTCTCAATCAATCAATCAGGATTTATAAAGCACGGGTAATCACCAAAGGGTATCAAGGCGTTTGCAGCTACCGGAGGCTCATTCGAACAGTCGGGTCTTGAGGACCATTCGGAATTTATGAAGTGAGATGATGGTGCAGAGTTACGTTGGGAGGCTGTGATTCTCATCATGTAAGTATTGGAATGAGGAAGGGGAATGAGGATAATAGATAAAAATCTTTATTGTTGATTAATCAAAGTCATTACTTCATAAATACACAAATAAAATTTCTACACCTTGGTCCCTATGGAATATGTATGAATTTTGCACTCCATTACCTCACCTTTCACGTTCTTCAATAATATTCACTTAGACACCTATAGACTTTGGGGATGATTCTCAAACTAGACTTTGTAGATCCACAACACCCTTTTTAACCCAATGGGAGCAGTATCGTCCGCAAAATAGAACTGCAGTACGTACTGGCCTCCCAATTTAGGAGGAAAATGTCTCTCTCCTTTCAAACGCTGATCCATATCTGCCGTACATAAATTATATAACCAGGGGGGCAGCACCCAACTCTGCTTCAGCCCTCGGTTCATAAGTAAACGTTTAGCTAACTTGGTGCCATCCCCAACACATATCCTTAAGCAACAAATAAGTGATCACCCAATTTTTCAGTTTGTTCCAGAGTGTCAACCAGTTTACACTATCAAATGCCAAAGCGCAATCAAGGAAGCAGGCAAAAAGCCTTCCTCCTTGATACGTCATCATTTTATTGGCCATAATATTTAACTTCAATAATTTAGCTCGCATCCCTTCCGGAAACCTACTTTTAAATACGGTAACAGCTTGCAGAATTTTACCCATCGAACTTCCTCCTCTAGCAAAACTTTATTGTATATGATTGTCTTACTATCTGACAGTGCAAAAGTCCTCTTAAAATGGGTTGAAACATTGATCCTCGCTAAGAATAAGGCGTATCCTGTAATTTTCAGTGTAGCTGCAAACAATGCCATTAATGGTTCCAACCAGAAACCGTTCTCTGCTTTAATCAGGTTATTTGACCCTGAGGCACCCTATGTTCGAGATGCACTAGCATTTCTAAATCCAGCAAATCATTTACAATTGGATTCCCATATGGTGTGTATAACATAGAGCAGCAACTTATTTAATCCAATCTTCTGGTTATATATTATTCCTGCTGTCTTTTATTCTCTCATCCAGTTTCTTTACTAAATCTTAAATTTTCTTTGAAACGTTCATATGGACCCAAGACAAAATGTTTTTCCATCTCTTTGCATGGAAAGCTTTCCTTGCTTCTCATAGTTATTTTTAAAACTTTTCTTCAATGTCTTAATCTTTTGCTCATCAACTATTGCAAAAAAACGCTTTGCCCCTGTTCTATTTAGCCTCAACATTTGCTTTGTTAGAGTATAATGAATCTGTCAAATCTGATTCACAAAGCTAAACTTAGACCTGGAGTCTAAGTTAGACCTGAAGTCTAAGTGCCCAATTCACAAATGTAAACTTAGACCTGAAGTCTAAGTTAGACCTGAAGTCTAAGTTTACCTTTGTGAATTGGGCCCTTAGATGTCAGGTCTAACTTTGACTTCAGGTCTAAACTTAGACTTTAGGTCTAAGTTTACCTTTGTGAATTGGGCCATTAGACTGCAGGTCTAAGTTAGACTTCAGGTCTAACTTTACCTTTGTGAATTGGGCCATTAGACTGCAGGTCTAAGTTAGACTTCAGATCTAAGTTTACCTTTGAGAATTGGGCCCTGAGACCTCTATCCTGTGCTTTTCCTCCTGAAGGAGCAACATACATCCACTGAGCTGCCTAGCTCTCCTCTCCTCTACTGCCCTAAACTTGCTCCACAGAGGTAACACGAAGTCTGGTACCATGAGAATAGGTTAAAGGGGGTTGGGAAGAGAGGAAGGAGAGATGAAAACCACGGAGCACCGTTGTCTTTTGTTGGGACAGGGATGAGGTCTTCTTGTGACTGTTCTCTGGGTGGTTTGTTCTGGGTGTGATCGAGTGATGTAGCGGCACTGTAAAATGAAAGCATGCTGTTGCTTTGCATTTGGAATTCCGCACTAGTTTCTAGCCTCTTTTGCATGCATCATTCTATTGTTCATTTTTTAACCTACCTAAAGGTCCCCCTTATCCTGCGTAGGTCCTGTAGGGTTGATTGTTGGTTATTTTTAAACGTTTTGGGGAAAAAGAAATAACATAGATTAGAACATGAACTCTATGTTGTCCTGGTGGAATAAACTCCCCTAGATCCTACTTTTAGGTTCTTTACTTGTTCTCTACTCTGGGAAGGTGTAATGTGTATCCTTGTAACTGTAACATATAAACAATCTTGCCACAGTTTTTGGTGGGTGTTGCGTCTCACCCTTTCATCAGAGAAACTTAACTTCTTAGAATTCTTGCAAATTTCTCAGGAGACTCTTTACCTTCAAACACTGTTAACTTTTAAAGAAAGCACTTCTGCTTTTAACCTGCATTACTTTGCTGTAGTACGCGTTCCCCTTGTGATACAGTTTCCTCACTAGCGCGCTTTGAACCTGAGTTAGTACTAATAACTTTTTAAATCATATCTTCTCCTTTTCCCTCAGGTAACCTATGCCTTCCAGGAGGACATCAATCAGTCAAGCTATGCGCCTTTGCCTCACCTTGTAGTTTCCAGTGTATTTCGTCCTACATGTCCTTCTTACAGGTTCACATCTCCCACCAGAAAATCGTGGGATGGATGTGTGGTACCTGGAGATGAAAATCAAGAGCGTCGGCTACTCAGCATTGCACAGTCTCTGACTTAATGCAGAGCTCCTGCTCCCAGTTTGGGCATGGCATTATATAAACTTGTCATGCCCAGAATGGCCACCAGTCACGTGGGAGCTTTTAAATCTCACAAGAGGACGTATATCAAGGAACTCTCATCTATTGGTGTTCGTGACTGAGAGCATCAAGCCTAGTGCAACCCTCTGTGTACCACACCCATGTGCATTGACACTGGGTGTTGGTGGAGCATGTAGTCTGGGTGCAGGCTCGTGGCTGTGGGGGTGCGAATGACTGTAGTGTGATGGATTCCCGACAGAATCTCAACCTTCCATCCGCTAATCTTAATTGTAAAGTTTTACACCATTTTAGCTGTTTCAAAGCAGACACTACTTCAAGCTAAACATGGGATTCTTATTCCAGTAGCTGTTTCATCACAATTTCCATGGTCACACTGAGGACAGTGATCGCTTTCCTCTAAATCAAGAATAGCAAAAGAAGCAACCATTTCAAATGATGAAACTGACACTAATGCGTAATCTAGCCTAACTATGGTGCTAGCGTTCCCAGAATGAAGGTCTCTTGAATTTAATGACATTAGTTAGAAAAGTCCATATCAGCCCTGCTGACTGTCAACAAATCCACCACCTGCTGAAAGCAGCACAAAAGTAAGCCCTCCCATTAGTATCTAAAAATGCTTGATAAGCCAACTACTAAAGGCTAAAGTAGACCGGGATAGCCTCACAATGTGTTACAGTGTTACTTTTCCACAGCTCCTTGTTGGTCTGCTTGTAATTATCTTCCACTTTTGCTAGTGTCTCTCCAGTGGCTCTTCAGCCTCTCAAGCTTTCCAAATGTAGGGAGAGATTTAGTAACTTTTCAAGCAATGCAATGAAGCAAACAAGAGTTGCTGCACTGAATTGTGTGAAAGGGAGAGAACAGAACAGTGCCACATTTACTAGAATATGGCAGTTTTTAGGTTGAGCCTAGAGTAGCGCGCAAGCGCTGCTTCTGGCGAAGCATTATGTAGGGGAATCCAAAAGCTGACCAGACGCTCGTGCGTCATGGCCTTTTTCGGGCGGTTACCCGCGCGGCCGACATCTGTTTTGCATTATCGTGCCCAGACTCGTGCGCCATAATGCAAAACAGATGGCCTGCTCCCTCACACAAGCGCGCGCGCGCTCTCGCGCCCCACTCGCGGCTTGTTTTAGTTTCTGTTTGAAACGCACCGCAGGATTAGAGAAAGGGGGCAGTCTGGTGAGGCGAGAGGCTGCGACACACGCTCCTCTTCACCGCTCGCGGCGCTCTACTCGTGAGGAATTCACTCAGGTATTTGCCATTAAAAAAGGGAGTAAGGCAGGGAGCGGCAGTTCACAAAAGCCACAGAGCGGCTGGCCGGACGGTCAGACTGCGCACGCTTTCAGGGACACAGGTTTCAGTCGGGGGATTAGCACTGGTCACCAGCACCTGGCTGCTGGTGACTTATGCCAGGTTTATTATGCTACACCATGTTTTATCACGACCTGTCCAGGCATTGAATGAAAGAGTGGGGGGGCTCTTGACCCCACACGGCTGATGAGCAAACGGGAAGCGAAATCTGTCTCCAGCCTGTGACAGAATCCTCGAGACCAGGGCGCCAAGGCACCGAACCCCCAGCGCCGCAAGGCCTTACTGCGCAGCGCTATGCAAATGTTTGTTAACTGGCATAACGTGTACAGAGCACCAATACAAAGAGAAATATACAGCCTCCTCTTCTGCCAAGTCCAGGAACACATTGTGTGAAGGAGGAAGTTGTATTCTGGCCGGCTGCGTCCGGGTGATGCGCTCTGCCAGGCCAAGAAAAGCACCGACTTATGGGGGACAGAGCAGCACAACGTAAAATGTGGATAGAAACTAGCGTGCCATGTCTTTGTGCACCTTAGTGGCGGACGCTGCTTAGGAAAACAAACCAGGGAAGTGGACATTAAATCCGAATTTTAACTATTTATTGATGTTTATTGTGCAGAAGAGACGCGCATTTCTCCGTACAAAACAGGCACTTCTGCCTTGAAATGACAAGTTCCGCCTTTGAAAATACACCTTTCATCCTTGCAGTGCAAGCATGGCCCAAAAACACAACTTTCATCCTTGCAGTGCAAGCATCGCCCAAAACACACCTTTCATCCTTGCACTGCAAGCATCGCACAAAAGCACACCTTTCTACTGTAAAAATGCCCGTTTCTTTTTAAAATTAGCTTTTTTTCCATAGGAGAATGCATACGCATTGTTTCAAAATACAATTCACGGCTTTGGAAATGCGCATTTTCCCTTCAAAGAAGCACATTTTTCATTTCAAAATACGCACTGGAAGCTTTATATTTTGAATCAAAATGTTTTTTTTATATATACTTAAAAGGTGGTCCGTGATCTGTTTTAACATTACAATTAGAAATGTTACTTTTTGAGTTTACAGTTTGTTTCAGTGTTATACCATTTTATACTGTTATTGTGTTTTTTTCTTGGGGGGCTTTTTCAAAAGCCGTTTCCATCCGGTGTCCCAGCATAGTAAATACTCGCCATGCTCTGGGGTGCGCCTCGAAGTGTCCCTCACTATGCAGTGCATGAGCACGTGTCTTTTTTATTGTGCCGTTTCCTCTCTTCTGTTATTTTTTATAAACATTGCCTTTCTTATTTTAAGTGTTTTCCCTGGGGCTTTACAGAGAGCTTCTAAGTGAATTTACGATCTAGGGAGCTGGAGGCGAAATTCTATTTTTTCGTATTCAGAAGACACTTAAACTTTGTCTAAATGCAATTACTCCTTTGTTTTAAAGACGCATTTTAAAAAGTGTGCCTCGACAAACATTTAAAAATAAGAATTATTTGAAGAATTTGGTGCATGGGAGGCTGTGGTATTGAGTAGAGTGTAATAATGTGGAGTTGAACTGTGACTTGTTGAGTGGTAGTATGTGGAGTGGAATTGTGTGGTGTTGTATTGTGTTGTGTGGAATTATGTGGCATGGAGTGGAATTACGTGGCATGGTGTGGAGTGGAATTATTTAGCATGGTGTGGAGTGGAATTATGTGGCATATTGCGAGGTTGAATGCTGTGGAGTGTAATTATGTGTTTTTGAGTTGAGTGGATATATGTGGAGTGTAAATATGTGACGTGAAGTGTAATTATGTAGTTGGATTGGAACTATGTGTTGTGGAATTATCTGGAGTTGAATTGTGTTGTGTGGAGTGTAACTATATGGTTTGGAGTGGAGTAGAATTATGTGAAGTGAAATTATATGGCAAGGAACAGAGTGGAAATATGTTGAGTTGAATCTATTGGATTGTAATTATGTGGCATGTAGTGGAATAATGTGGAGTGAAGTGTGTGTTATTGAATTGTGTGGCGTGGAATTATGAGATGTTTAAATGTGTTGTGTGTAGTAGAATTATGCAGCTGAATTTGTGTACTGTGGCATTGGGTGGCACTTGAAACTCGTAATGCAAAACTCATAGATCTAAAAGGACTCTCGGGCATACTTTGCCTATATTTAAAAGTTAGTGCTCTTGCTATGGACAATAATACTGACCGGCATGACAACCACCAACATTCTATAACTTCTAGCAATTAGAACACGCTGCACATTCGAACGGCGGGCTTTATTTCTTGATTCCTAGACCACAGGCTGATCATGTGGTGCCCAAGCTCAAAAGAACTAGACTACTCATTAGCAACAAATACTAAAACAATGCAGATACCACATTTAAAACAAGCATTGGCATAGCCAATAGGTCTCGCCTTTGGGACCTTATAAGTATTTAGTTATGCAGCACAATATCCGTGGTGCAACAACATTAACTGTTGCATGGCTAAACACTTATAAGGTCCTAAAGGCGAGACCTATTGGCGATGCCAATGCTTGTTTTCTTCTCTCTGCGCTGGCACACTTTAGGCTGCCATGCACCAACGCACACACCCTTGCATGTTCTGTCAAGCAGAGGTTTTGTAGTGGAAGGGGGCCCTTGCAGTACAAAAACTATGCTTTAATATTTTTTCCATTTTGTATGTGTGCTGCACAATGCAGAAAATGCAAAGAAGGAAAAATTTGGAGAGTTTTAAAACTTGCTACATTGTTATGACTGCCTCAAGAGGTGTAATTTTATGGTGCTATGGCTCAAATCCCAGTCTACAAATGTTAGTAGATAGGCATCTGCGTCAAAATCCATGGGTGCTTTCACTGGAGCACCCATGTACCACTCATAGTAAGCCTCCTTGATGCAAAAAAGTGCATGGTGCTACTTTGTGTTACTTTAGGCACTTTTCCAATGCAAATCATAATATGGGTTTGAAAGTATATCCCATCTTAACACTTGAAGCACAGGGCAAACCTAGGCCAAAAAGCGTACTAAAGTTTCATAATCTGATATTCAAATCTCCAATTGGGCTCCAAACTATTCTCCAATTATTCTCAGCTTATGTCTTCCTCCTGAGCACTCCCACCACCATATAGGTGATATCTTATTTGTTCAATACCCACTTCTGCAGCCTTTCTCCTTTAACCTCCTCAGCAAGCACTGGGCTAAAATACAAACCAAACTGCTACATAAAGAAGACCAGACCTGTGCTGTCCAACATTATTTATGCCCGCAAGCATGTAACAAAGTTAAACAAATGTAATTAAACGAAGTAATTCAAAGTGTAAACCCATCTCCCAGAGTTACAAAGCAGGATAGATAGATAGATAGATAGATAGATAGATAGATAGATAGATTGTAACCAAATGTTATGATCACAGAAATAGTGAATAGATCAACCATCTCATTAAATGTTCCAAATCAACCCACATGGAGAAAACGTCTGTATCTCATTTATATAAACATCATTATGTTGTATACATTTGAATTTACATCTCCACCCCTCGAGTGCCCTGGTACTAACTCTAACACCAGAATTCTAAATTGTGAAACTTAATGAGTGTAACTGTTGAAACGTTTAGCAGCTTCAGACTTGTAGCCTTATTTAAAGTTTGGTGGCCTGGGTGGCCGTATCACTGATGTGGCAGAGGCAGCCAGAGCCAAATTGAATTATGTTCGCTATTTATTTGTGAATTTAATTAGGTAGATCTTCCTTCTCCTTTTTAGAGGGCACATAGATCAAATAGAAAGTTGCCCCATTGTGGGAGCCATCTGTTGCTCTGCTGTTAGGAACTCCAACTTCTCCTGAAACCTACACGAGGAGAGGGAATGTTGTGGTGGACAGAAAGAATATGTTCCAATTTTGGGCGGATGTCCTGATTTTAGGTATTTCAGCAACCCTTGCCTCACCCATTCTACATGTAGCCACTCCTAACGGTTATTTAACTCTATTCAGATATCGATCAATAAAGAAAAGTTCTAAGCAACTAGCTCTGGATTACGAATGATGTTTACCTTCCTCTAAAGTCAAAGACCACACAAATTGTGAGGGTCAATTTTTACTCGTACATTGCTCACCTGACCTGATTGTCTACCCGCCTTCCAGCTCTTTGTTGGACTTGTTACACCTGCCCAAGGGGGCATATATTTTTTCACAAATCTCTATCTCCTTTTTTAAGGAGATTGAGATTTGTCTGAAAAACCATGGGTGGTTGCACGGAAATATCCATGTGACACTGATAGTACACCACTTAAAGTAAAGTAGTAAAAAGTAGCGCATAGCAGCATTTTGCCATTAATTTACAGATACTTTCCAGCTCAAAACGTATAAAGTAAATACCAAACTAAAGCTTTGCACCGGTTTGGTCTCCCTCTGACCTGGCGCACGTTAGGCTGGCTTACACCAGCGCACACATCCTTGCACCGCGTTACAAGGGTGTGTGCTTCATGTCAAGCATAGGTTGAGTCCTGGGAGGGTACCCTTCAGGTACAAAATACTATGCTTTGACATTGACATTGACTTTAGCCTCCCACTTTGTATGTGTGCTGTACGATGCAGCTTACATGCAAATTGGAAACGTGAGAAAAGATAACTTTTCTCAAACGTTACGCCTGCTTTGAGGAGGCATGCTTTTTCATGCAAAGTAATGCCACCTTTTTTAGTAGATAGGACTTTGCGCTGTGCTTAATTTGTAACTGAATGAGTGCTGGTGCCCAAAGCTGTGCTCAGAAGCCTGCGGGCGGTGCAATGAAATGTTGCCTCCCTCCCCGGACACCAAGGCTTTGTAGTCTTGGATCCACTTCATGTGTCTTTAATCCATTACTAGGCAATCCCTGTCCCTTTATCTCACTCTTGCAGGTTCCTGCTTTCTCCCTTTGTGACAATTTTTGTCTTTCTTTTCCTCTGTTTTTCCACTTTATGTGTTTTTCCCTCTCTTAATGGAGGCAAATGTCTGATGTGGAAAAATAAGTGCTGGCCCCCGCAAATGAGTGACGGTGGCCCCCACCGACAACCGACGCCTACAAAGTGGCTTTAAGTAAAAATCCATGGGTGGCTGCGTAGGAATGCTCATTTACTACCCATGGAATGCCCCCTTGAAGCAAAGTAGAGCATAGTGCTACTTACAATCCTTAACAGCTACTTTCCAGCATAAATCAGGATTTGCGTTGGAAAGCAAATCCAAATTTAACACTTTGCGTCAGATTTGCTTCACTTGTGTGGTGCAAACCCAGCATAAAATGTTGGCGAATTTTCCCAAATGCGCTCTGGAATTTATGATCTTCTGCATGGGAATTGTTTCCACGGCGGAAGGTCAATATCCCATCTCTCTCTCTGCTGTGTGCTAATTCCCATTGCATTCTCCTATTGCAGTAGCGCAGTAATATACTATTACATACAGTATTGCCACAATACCCACGAAATAAATACCCCCCACAGACATACCCCCTAAAACAAAGTTTGTGTAAGCGACGTCGGTGTCATTGGTGCAGAAGGTGCAGTAGCATTGGGGGACAGAGGCCCACTGCACCGAAATTGTAGAGGGCTGATGAGCCCATGCATTATCACTTGCGCTGGTCGGTTCGATACAACCCATAAGAGCTGGAAGTAGGGGTGGGAGGGGTGTGAAAATGACCATGCTGAAGTTCAGATGGTGAATGAGCAATAAAGATGCCTTCAAATGTTTTGGGGGGAGTTTTATATAGCGCAAACTCGACCCGAAGGTATCAGAGCGCTTTACATGAGCAACAGTTGCGTTACAGACGGACTCTTTAATTTTGTTAGGCGCAGGGAGATTAAGTGATTTGCCCAGAATCACAGGATGTAGAGCGTCCATGCCGAGACTCGAACACGTACCCCCTGCTTTGAAGTCAACCGCTCTAGCCACTAGGCCACATCCTTTTGTTATCTTGCAACATTTGCTGAATGTTCAAAGATAGAGGTCACATATCAGGCCTATTGTTTTAACGTGGAGATTGGTGCTTACTTCTCTTTCCCTGACTGCAAAGTTAGAGACTGTTGTAAGGTAAACTATCTGACAATCTTGCTGAGGTGCAGAGAGTGAAAGGAAAGGCTGTAAGATGTCATTTTTTTTCTAACACACAATGAACTGTAAACATATTTCTAAATATATCAGCAGTTAGGAAAGTACGAATGAAGCACATTTTTTGTAATTCTAAAGTGTGATGGAAACAAAGATTTTGATAGAATCAAACCAAATCAAGACACTTTCTTTTGTGCTGTGGGAATTATAAATATTTGCTGAAAACTGATTTACACACATAATCTTTGTGTGTTATATACTTTTATTAGTAAAAGTGCATGTCAGTGTGAATTTTGTGGCCATTTAAATGGAAAATGTACTCTCTGTGATTGACAGTGTGTTACCACACTGTGCTTTAGTAATATATTTACAACACTGTATTCCAAAATGCTCCACTGGCTCCATGCCATACCTCTCCCACTCTCCTGCTGAACGAGCATGGCTCATTCACTATATTCGTTTTTTTGTGAAACGATTGTATTTTTCACAATCCCTATGACCACAGTGATGTAACAGTGATGGGAGCACCCCCACACTAAAACTTGGTCCAGCCCCATTGGTACAACCACTCAGTCCTGAACAGATTTTTGTGCATTTTTAAAAGCTGAAGTGTGCAGTCAGATCTATCTTTACCTATCAGTGTATGTGGTTCCCTCGCCTGTGGTCCCTCCACCACGGGTTACCTCCAAAGATTCGGTGTTTACCTCCTTTATTCCTGTTTGGTTCCCACAGGTCTTCATTATTAGGAATTCAATTGATAGCTGCTGACACTTGAATCCAAATATTTGTGCTATTCAACCAGAATCTTTTATTCTGCGAAATGCTTGATAATGTAAGTGTTTTTGTGATTCCTTGAATAGAGCACTTGACCAGACCACTAGGCCTATAAACAGGTCACGTGCGGGCTCAAGGTATGTGATATTCCATAATGCCAGGCTCATTGGGGGAGGGGGCACATTGAGGGAACTTGCTGTGCTGCATTGTGTGAAAGGTAAAGAGCGGAAATGTTCCGTATTTGCAAAGATATGGAGCATTTCTGCTCCCTCCTTGCGCACTGTGTGCTGCCTGGCGCCAACGCAGGCACCCTTGCACAGTACAATGTTTCCTGCACTACGGGGACGATTGTTTTTGTGCAGGATGGGACAGCTCCCTACACAAAAACAATCCCTAGAGGCATATTCCTCTTTTTATACTTTTCTGCACAATGCAGCGCCAATGGAAAGAGGAAAAACAAGGAGAAATAAAGATATTTCACCTCGTTATGCCTCGTCCGGGTAGGAGCATCATTTTATCAAAACACCCAGGTTTACAAGTCTTTGTAAATCTGGTTTTGCTTCAAAATCCATGGGTGGATGCATGGGAACGCCCATTCTCCACCCATGTGACATCTATCCGATGTAAAGTAACGCAAGGCAGCACTATGTGCTGTGTTGCATTACTTTGTATTTACTAAACCTGTAAAGCCACACAAAGTAGCTTTGTGTGGCTTAGTAAATGCAAGAAATGATTTTCCCTCAGGGCTGTGGCACAAAAGTGACACAACCGCCATGCAAAATCAAACTAAATCTTGGCCCAGGTTTGTAAAACAAGCTGCAAGCAGCAGTCAAAAAACAGAAAACAGTGATGGGAGGAGGAAGGGGAAAATACATAACATATCAAGAGGCAAAGGGGCCTTTTGTTTGGCTGCAACAACAAGAAACTTTGGCAAAGCCAATAGGTCAGGTGTTGGCCGCCAGCCTTTTGGCTTTGGCAATTCTTGTTTTGTTATGGTTTTTGCAAAGTGTTATTGTTGGGAAAGCTGCAGGGCCCTCAACAATCTAAAAAAAACATTTTTTTGTTGCAAAAAGGGACACATTACTATAGTAATCCCTGGCACTAAAGAGAACTACTTAATGTGTGGATGTGATCCTGGTGAAAGGGCAGCTTGCTGTAACTTACACTGAAGTCAGCCTCAGGCTGAAGTGGGCTGTGGGTGGAAGAAAAATGTTAACTACACAATAACAGACTAATGGAAGTCAGGCTGAAAATCCCCTATAAGTAATTATGTTATACACATACATTTAGTAAATTAAAAGGTCTTGGCTAACACCAGACCTAAAAAAAAAGAACAATTGGTCGGGCGTTAGCTGTTAGCCTTTAGCTTTGCTAATAACTTTTTGTACTGTTTTTGTAAAATTTTATTACAAATAGATAGAGAGTGTTGAAAAGACAGATAGAGAAAGAGACTTGCAAAGATAAGTAGACAGATAGATAGAGAGGCTTGCAAAGACAAATAGATAGATAGATAGATAGATAGATAGATAGATAGATAGATAACAAAATGCATCTTCTTACATTACAAAAAGGAAACTAAATGAACTTTGCAACTTACCTCGAGAGGCAGCGCAGTTACGGCCCCAACTATTTAAAGGAACGTCACCCCTCCCTAGTCAATTTCACCCAAGTGATGACAGCAAGGCCCAAGCTGCGTGAGCACAGAAGACGATTAGGAACATTCAGGGACACAAGGCTGTTAAGGTGCTTAGGGGCATTTTGAGTCACAGCCTTGTACATAAAGCACAATGCTTTAAACTTGACCCTCGTCTCTATAGTCAGCCAGTGAAGCTTGTGCACAGGGATTGAAACCAAAACGTGCAGAGGAACATGACATAAGAGTCTGCCAGCAGCATTCTGCACAATCTGTAGCCTACTCAGCGGACCCCCAAGTACAGAAAATTTCTGTAATCCAAACGTAACTTAATTTTCACATCAGTTCTTTGAGCGGAAATAGGAAGAAGCTCATGGATTTGACGCAAACATTTAAGGAGCCCAGAACAATTATCGGATACCTTATTAATCTGGGAGTCCATCCTAAACATGCTATCCAGGCAAAGACCCAGATCTTTTACCACTTGCCTAGCAGTAGGAACCGGACCTGGTTCCTCAGGCCAGCCTGATGGTCCCTAAAGCTGTGGTTGATTTCCCACAACGAAGATTACTGTTTTGTTACCATTCAATTTTCAACAGTTGTATTTCATCCATTTAGCCATGGTCGATAGGGAGGGCCTCAACTTGGTACAGCAACTGTACCCAGGAAAGGACAAAGAATAGATAATTTGTGAGTCATCGGCATCAGAAAACACAGTAATGCTGAATGTCTTTAATGTGTCCGCGAAAGGGTGGACATATATGCGGAAAAGCGTAGGGCTCAAAGAGGAGCCCCGGGGGGACACCGAACGGAATATGATGAGCCGATGAGAAAATGGAATTGGAAGTAAGCCAGAAAGTGCAACCCTGTAGGAAGGAGCAGAACTACTGCAGAGCTGATCCCCTGATGCCACCGTCTACAAGTCTGCTAAAAAGTGTGGAATGTGAAACAGCGTCAAATGCTGCGATTAAATCTAGACGAATCAGTGCAGCAGTCCCTCCGGTGTCAAGAATTGCTCTAAGATGCTCTGTGACTCCTAGCAGAGCTGACTCAGTGTAATGGCCAGAGTGGCAGAGACGTTTTAAGGCATGGGCAAAGTGGGCTCTGGCCCAGGGCCCCAGCCCTTCAGGCCCCCCCCCCTGAAAGGGCCAGCTCTCTTCTGCAGACAGTCTAGCCCTAATGACCTTGAATAATTCTTAAACAGATTGTTTTAAATACAGTTTTTCTTTAGTATATTTTTTATGTGGGTGATGTGTGAAAGTCTATTACACACATTTGGCAGAGAAAGGTTTGTTTATGTTTCATGCAACAGCCATAAAAAAAAGTTCAGATTAAAAGGGAACCTCACATATTACAAATGGGAGGATGCAACAGAGAATATATGTAATAATATTAGTGAGCTGCTTCTGTGTTATAATATTGAAAACTCAAGTCACTATCCCTAAATATTAGCCTGAGCACTGTCAGTGACCTGGCCAAAGAGGGCATGAAGAGCTGAAATTTTATCATAAAATCAAAGCTGTTCCCATACAGGGGCCCCCGAAATACGTTTGGCCCAGGGCCCCCTGCAGAGTGGAAGCCAAATTGGTAGTCATGAATAAGATTGTTTAATGCTAAGTGACAGGATACTTAAGAGTGAATATATTTTTCCAGTACTTTAGTTAAAGTTGAAAGAAGTGAAAGAGGACAAATATTTTCAGACTTACACATATCTAAAGATACTTTTTTAGCAATGAGACAATCGTGGCAAGCTTCCCAGTGGTAGAAACCTTAGTTTGAACATAGACATCTTAAGAACATAAATCCAGATAGGAGAGAAAATTTCACGACCATGTTTTAATGTCCACAGAGGTGCCGGATCAAACAGTGATCTAGATTTAATAGAGTTCAACAGAGGCTCCAAGCTTTAGGGGTATAATAAATTAAATGAGATCATGATGTACTCCAGTCCACTTTCAGCTGCATTACAGGAAGCAGTGCTACTTCTGAAGGGACATCAAATGAGGCATAAATATCAGCTACCTTGTTAAAAAAAGATTGGCCAATTATTTGCATCTAGCTAAAGAAAGAGACACACCTAGAGCCAGGCATGCTGGATCTGACAAGGATTTGACTATCTGAAACAGCTCCCTTGCAGAATTCTTGGCATGACTAGTTTTGACAACAAAGTAGGCAATGCGAGCATCACAACAGGCCTTATGATAGATTTTCAAAGCTTCTTGATATTTTATTTTATTAATGATATTATAATTTTTTTGCGAAAAGCACTACAGGTGCTTTCATTTTTTCTTATGGGTAAGAAGGCGAGTAGAAAAAGATGGAGCAGCTATGCAAGTCTTACCTTTATGTACCACAGCCCTAAGGAGGAGGGCAGCTAGTGTAGACTCCACCCAACTGATGACTTGACTAGATGTCAATTGAGCCCTTCAACTTTGGAGTATTATGTGAAAGGAGATTACAGAAGGCAGTGGGGTAAAACTAAGAAAAACATTGCGGTAATATGTCTGTGGCACCGTTGCCAGAGCATCTGAATGATCCATCAAAGGCAACAGAACAGGTGGTTTAGCCTCAAACATGGGCAATTTAGAAAATGGTCAAATGTATGAGCAGCTAAATGCATGGAGCCATTAACTAATTAAACTTATTCAAGCACCTTTAAGTCTTCTAATAAATTGACGGTCATGGTGCTATCATAATCATCAAAATTAATGTTAAGTTCACCAAATATATTGAAATTGGAAAATCCTACAACAAGTAAGGCAATGGCGTCTGCGAATAGCGATCTCCACTTTGATGCCAAACCAGGCGGCCGGTAGGCAAGAGATTCCAACAAAGAAAAACTATTTGAGACCTTAAGCAAGAAAAACATGGCTTTACAGTCAGGAATGTTAAGTTTTTCTGTGACACAGATAAACCGTTCCTTATAGATATTTGCAAGACCACCCCCAGCTTTACCCTGCCAATCACATTTGGCTATTCCATAACCATGTAGAAGAACCTGAAAAATATCAGGCATGGAAAAATCATTAAGCCATGTCTCCATTAAAAAGATGTGCTGCGGCAACAAATGATAGACGGAATGCTGAATGAATCAAACATTCACCCCCAGTCAAGAGATCTGCGTGAAATCCATCGTTCTTTTGTTCACTACGTCACCCCAGTTTGGACCCAGCTATATGCAAATCCTTCTTGACCCAGCTCCTCATGGGAACAGTCCAGCCCGAACTGCCTGGCCAAGTCCTCCCTGGACCGAAAAGAAGCATCCTGGGACATAGCCAGGCTAGCTTGAATCCAGTGGCACAGTGAGCAAGGGACCCACATCTGGGCATACCCATCCCACTTAGGGCGAAAAGTGTTGCGGCAATAAAGGATGGACGGAATGCTGAATGAATCAAACATTCACCCCCAGTCAAGAGATCTGGGATAAACCACTACGCCACCCCAGTTTGGACTTAGCCATATGTAAATCAGCCTTGACCCTGCTCCTCATGGGACCAGTCCAGCTTGAACTGCCAAGCTGGGTCCTCCCTGGACCGGAAACAAGCATCCTGGGGCCGGTTTTGGGGTAGCACCCCTCATCAGCCAGGCTTGAATCCAGTGGCACAACAAGCAAGAGACCCATGTCTGGGCATACCCATCCTACTTAGGGCAAAAAGTGCTGCGGCAACAAATGATGGACGGAATGCCGAATGAATGAAACATTCACCCCCAGTCAAAAGATCTTGGTTAAATCCATAGTTCTTTTGCTAACTACGCCACCCCAGTTTGGACCAAGCCAAATGCAAATCAGTCTTGACCCTGCTCCTCATGGGAACAGTCCAGTCCTCCCTGGACCGCAAACAAGCATCCTGGGACCGGTTTGAAAAGTATGTTCACATCAGATAGTAGTCTAATCTAAGCAATTCAATTGCCTACGAATCTATTTTTGTGAAAGACAATTCATGGTTGAGGAGAGATGGAATGACATCACAAGGTTGTGTCATGCAAAAGGCCAAACAAATCAGTTGTCAGAAACTCCATCCTTCAAGTATTTTTATATTGTTGGAGACCTATTGTGTACAACACAGTGTTACAGAAAGTAAGAAGTGTCTGTAAATAACTAGTTATATACAATTTGCATAGTTGTTAGCAACCAGTCTTATGTATGGTTTGTACTTTATTTGTAGCTAGAATCAGATCCATCAAGATGTAACAAAATTCATCACTAACTCTAGAGTCATTGGCTCTGAGATTAAATATGTGTGTGCCGCTACAACTTTTATGCCGGTAGATGTGTGGAAGATTGGTATGGATTTGTGTAGATCTTCACAGTGTCCTGGTGTATTATTTTAGGGTCAACAAGCAACATGCAACACCCAAAGGAGTTCATCTCAGTCCTCGGAAGATCTCCAGGCTATTCCCTATCTCTCCCCGTCTGCGTAACTTATTAATGGCAACAGAAGGAGATGGGAAATGGGTCCAGAAACGATATCATCACTGCAAGACTCTGGCGCAAGACACTAGGTTAGTGGTTGATGTACACTTTTGTATCCTGGCAATGTACAATCCTTTTGCTCACTCCATGGGAGCTGAGGGATGCTTACCCTTGCTCAAATACCTTGAAGACAGTTGCTGTCACCCTTATTCCTTTCAGCTTCCCAAGTAGGATCTACTCTTCACTTTCCTAGAGCCCCATTTTCAATCCTCATATTAAAGGTAAAGGGTAAGCAAGTTGATCTGATGCTCTGCACAATGTTTACTACACAGAAATTCAATTTTTCTGAATCTGACAAATTGCCTATAGCTAGGTACCCTTCTCACAGCTCAGCACAGAGCAGCTTGTACTTCCACGCTACAGAGGACCGTAATACTTTACTGATTGAAGCTTTAGACTCAGCTGAGCAGGGACAAAGATACTTTATCAGACAGGGTTCCCCAATCTTAAACTTTGCATGGGAGACATCTAGGTCCTAGTCAGGTCCCCTCTCTTCTTAATGTGTTTCTGGTAGCTCACACCTCACAGCAGTACCAAATATTTTATATGTGCTGATAATCTAAGAACTGGCATTTCGGACAAGAGCAATCTGAAGATCTTCACCATGCTATTACTCTTGTATACCATGCGTGACCCAAAGGATGAAATGAATTTTATCAATGGAACTAATGAAAGAAACAAAAGGCCAGATTTATCAATATTTTACTCAACGCAGCAAGACAACTTGCTGAGAGCTGTGTCAAATGGAGAGAGCAGGAATGTGTCATATCTACAAAAAAAAGGTGCATTCCTGCTCTCCCTCTGTGCTGGCACACTAGTGGCTACCAAGTGCCAAAACCGGCACCCTTGCGCCATAGTGCAAGGGAGCCTGCATTGCAGGCAGGATTATTTTTGTGCATGAAGGGACAACTTCCTGCACAAAAATAATCCTCTGAGGCTTTTTCCTGTTGCTACCTCTGCTGCAGAATGCACATTTATTTTTATTGGTACTGCAGAATAAAACCCCCCCTGAGTAGGCCAGGGTCCACGGGTGGCGCAATTCAATTTTTTGGTGAGGGTGGCGCAAGGCCCCCCTCCCTGAGCCTCAGAGAGGGCCTTGCGACCCCATTCCCCAGGGCCGTAGCTATTTATTAAGAGCAGAGGGGAGTGCGAAAATCCCCCACCTCGAGCCTGTAAGAGGCCCCATACCCTATCCCCTGGGGCCAATAAACTTAATAGCAGTGGCCGCTCATATATTATTCACTCCTCCGGCATGAAGCGCCCCATAATGTCCTGCAAGGGCTTCTTATATACATTTTTAAGATCTTCATGGTGCTCATAGAAAGGGCAGGGGGCACCACCAAGTTATTTTCTTGTTGTTGGGGGCTGCAGGGGGCAGCAGCCAACCAGCTACATTAAATAAAAAAAAGTTTCCAGGGTCATTAAAACTAAGAATCCAGAATAGCAAACCATATTTTTTAAAGCACTCCTAGCTGGAGCTCTCTGCTTTTCAGCTGGAGTGCAGGGCCCTCTTGCGGTTGTTTTTATGGCTGCATTTTGTGGGCTGAAAAATCTTAAAAGCAAGACTTAAACACGTTGATTTTTTAAAATAAAATGTTATTATTTTTTTAGGACAATCACTTTTAGTTAACATTGCAATATGCAAATTAATGAAATATACATTTGTTTAGAAATATTGGAGACTTTTTGACAAATTCAATGATAAAGCCAATAGGCCCATTTTTTATATTTTAGTGTTCCGACAGTTTGACAAAGTCAGTAAGTCAGCCTAACTTAAAATAACACCCTTTATATTGTAACATCACATAGTCAGCCTGCAGGGTTGGGCGCAGGGCTTGGCCACGCCACGTATGGCCAAAGGACGTGCGCAGGAGGGGATTAGGTGCCAGTGCGGGGTTGGGCAGAGGGCCTGGCTGGAGGCCTGACCCTCTCTGCATCCACCCACGTACACTGTGCACCACCAAAGGACATGTACTGCAGGGGTTAGGGTGGTCACCTGGCCTGTGGCCAGACCCTGTGCCCATCCCACACTGCACACGGCCAATGGTTGTGCGCATCGGTGGATTTGGCACCAGCAGAAGGAGTTTTGGCTCATGGCTTGGCCATAGACCAGGCCCTGAGTCCAACGCCACCCCGCGCATGGCGATTAACATCTTACTTTACATAAAAAATACCATAGAAATGTATTGAACAATCAAACGGTTAAAGTGTCATAATAGTTAGTCATTGTAATATGTTACTTTACATTTTTTTTAAACTTAGAAATTTACTCAAAAAAACAAAGATTAAATGTATATTATAATGAGGTGACTGCTGATTACCTCACATTACCTCACATATTACATCACTCATTGTTAACATCACTTCCACATCTGAAATTACATAATTGATGACAAGACTGTGCATGCTGGGGGGGGGGGGTAAGTTGCCTTAACAACCCCATGTGATGACAGTGACAATGAGAAATCTCATAACAGACAAATATTATTCCTTTCATAGTCTGTCGTCCTCACACTGACTAGCACAATGCATAATTTAAATTTCCTTTGAAGGTTATCCTTAACACAAATAAATTATAAATAATAGATAATAAACATTAATATTATAGATACAAACATAATCGTTATTTTGTCATAAAATCAATGCTCACTAATGTGCTTCATATTCTCAAACATATTGGGATTACCTCATTAGATCTGGCATTTGCATTCTAGCCCCAGTGGGCACAATCCTATACTTAGCTGTGACACATTCTTGCCCAAATGCCTCATATTTTGTGAGTGGCACTCTCATAAAAAGGACAAATAAGAAGGCTGCTGCTACTTGGGGAACCTCTCTGGAACTTTGCAACTACTGGACACCCGGGAACCCCCTGTTCGTGGTATGGTGGCGGCAAAGTCTTATTCCATCCAGCATATGTGCTTGAGTAAAATGCCCCCGTTTATGTCCCGCTTGGATCCTGCCATCAACTTGCATACCCTAAAGAACCCATAGAATGCAAAAGAAAAAGCTGCTCTGAACAATGCCAC
The DNA here is from genome assembly GCA_963921515.1 of Calotriton arnoldi. Classification (NCBI taxonomy): domain Eukaryota; kingdom Metazoa; phylum Chordata; class Amphibia; order Caudata; family Salamandridae; genus Calotriton; species Calotriton arnoldi. The sequence goes on along the minus strand of CAWUFW010002947.1, from coordinate 1,585,743 downwards.
TTCATACTCAGAGTCACATACCCTAGACAGGACCCCTATGACCACCAGCCTGAGCACCCCCCCAACTTGCCAATGTCAATAGGACGCTTTTAATCCGGACGTTTTCAACTCCCTCTAGCCTCTCTCAATCCACAAAGGCTTTCTTAATAAAGAAACATTGACAATGGTCTGGCTTTCCCCGCACCCAGCTTGGCGTAAAAGCTTACAGCTGAGATATGTCATCTGGCAGACACCACTGATCTGCCCTGTGCTCAAGTACAGATCTAGCTGTGCCCCAAGTAAAATATCACCTGTAGATAAGCGCCCAACCCTCAGCTTTCCAAACAAACCCGGCTGCATCACTCCCCAGTGCTGAGGTGCTCTGAAGCCTGCCAATTGTGGCTAATCGACAAAGTGGTAAATATAGATTCCTCCTGAATAAAGTCCCTGTTAAGATTGTAACTGTAGCAATCAAAGAAGTCTCGTGGACAGCTCTTGTAGTTGGTAGTTTATTCTCCAAGTTACATCTTAGTAAGTTCCAATGTAAGCTCCAATATATGCCCCACCAGGAGCAGCCTCCTTGCTGCTCAGCCCATCATCTCCAACTCCCACTTCCTTCAAGTACAAACATTCATAACATTCTAATGACATCACATTGGCTGAGCATCAAGGCAGAGAACAAGGACAGGGAAGGTGCATTACTTAACAAGCAGATTACTACACATCTTCCCCCTTATGATTAAACAAAATCAAACAGTATACACATATATAAACATAGGAAAAGAGGATAAACATTTCAGAAATAAACGTAATAGAACACAGTACTAATATGGGAAGAAACTCTCCTCATGTAATAATAATAATAATAATGAAAAATGTAACAATAGTAATATAAGTAATAAATTGCCTTACCTATGTAATAATAATAATAATAATGTAGTAATAGTAATGCAGTAATAATAATGTAAGTAATAAACAGTGAGATAGAAATCGTAAACGTAAACAAATAGCAGGACCAGGGAATATCACATGCCCTCTACTGCACGCACTATAATATACTGTATACTTACCCGTACTGCATACTTTCGAACTCACACTCCCGCAATAATACTCTGTTCACATTGTGCATTCCCATGCAGTACCAATAACAAATAATAAAGGAAGACACTTCCCTGTGACATTAAATATCAAATCAGACTTTAACATCACCCTATAAACCATTGTAAAGGGGAAATCCACCTCCCTATAAACCATTGTAAAGGGGAAATCCACCTCCCTATAAACCATTGTAAAGGGGGAATCCACCTCCCTATAAACCACACACACACACAGTAACCTCCCAAATCATTGTAAAGGGGGAATCCACCTCCATATAAACCACACACACACACAGTAACCTCCAAAATCATTGTAAAGGGGGAATCCACCTCCCTATAAACCACACACACGCAGTAACCTCCCAAATCATTGTAAAGGGGGAATCCACCTCCCTATAAACCACACACACACACGGTAACCTCCCAAATCATTGTAAAGGGGGGGTTCAGTAACCTCTGTCCATTGCCGGTTCTGGGACCTTTGTCCCCTCTGGTACTGGTTCTGATTCTGGGACCTTTGTTCCCTCCTGGTTCTCATCCTGGGACCTTTGTCCCCTCCTGATGCCGGTTCTGGGACCTTTGTCCCCTCTGGTACAGATTCTGTGACCTTAGTTTCGTTAAAATTCTGTGTCAAGTTCCCTGGTACAGAGTCACGCCAACGGGCATGTAGCATAAACAAGATATAATGTGTTGGTATGTTGAACTGGGCAAAATTACTCTGCAGGACTAGATGACCATAATCAAGAATGGTTATGCACTTATATCCAATTTGAGATACACATAGACTTCACAGAAAGGTGTACACATCACCGTGAAATGTGCACTTGTGACAACTACAAGACTCCAGGAATGTACAGTTCGTGCATAGAGTCTCAGATCATAAGAAATAAATAGAATAAATACCTCAGTTTCCATGTCTGAACTGCCATGGTATGTACTGCAAATGAGTTGAATGATGAAAACAGATTGCGGAAAGGCAGCTAGTAACAACGATGCAGGCGCCTGAGGATGAAACGCCCGATGAGGGTCTAACCTGGATCGCATTGCACTAACAAACTTTTCTTCATTGAAAATGCACACCCCAAGATGGCCACCGGACGTTGCATGATGACGCAATGACATGAGGACAATCACTGCACCGCTAACTTGCGCTTAGCTGATTCTATACATGACGTAAGGACAAGTTGCACTTGTACGCTCACCATAGAACTTGTCCACGAGGCGTTGAAGAGATGCATGCGGATGCAAGTGGATTGAAATTTTAAATGTCACATGTGTAACGGACACATCTGGGAAATTTATGAGGCGTCTTTAAATCATGCCTTTAACGGATATCCCCACCGAAACCCCCAACAAGTCCACTCAGTTTAACACGTTCCTAATAGTGCACAACACTGTCACATTATTCACGCTTCACACCGGGGCCCGATCTTTGACCCCGATTACGATATTTCAAGGTGTGAAGCCTCAAAGTGCCAACCCCATGGCGTGATCAGTACTTTATAACAGGGGTACGATCTTTGTCCTCGCTCGGCACTTCCAAAGTGCAAATACACCATCTAGTGGACAAAAATTTATATGCAGGGAGAAACACATGCAGACCACCAATTAATTCACGATTGTGGCGAGAGACTAGTGAAGTATATGCTTCTTCTTTTCATTTCTTCGGCTGTCTCACAAATTACTTTGGGCACTGTCACAGGTCCTACAATGCCCGTCAATATTACAAATGAATACCACATCCCCCGGGGCTCGATTTTCGCCCCCGATCAACACTTAAAAACGGGAACCAATCTGTGCGGCCATTCACGCTAATAGTAAGTGTGAATCCTGAACCGGGGCCCGATACACGCTCTCACTCAGCATTTGCATAATATAAATAGGCCAGCAAATAACTCACGGTTGGGGCGAGCGATGTCTCAGGAACTTGTTTTTTGGTCATACTTTCAAAACAGGACTGCAGTTACTCTTTACAGTCTCACACACAGGTGGATCTGGCACCTTGAATTTTTTAGGGCAACCGTTATCGGGGTCACTGGTGGGGCGGGTGCCAGACAGCTTAAATAGTTCAATGTCTTTAGTAATATTAGTACCTTAAGTCCCAGTAGCCTTCTTTTCTCCACACGTAAGTTCTTTTCCTTTTTAATCGTCGCCAATGTAGCAATCAAAGAAGTCTCGTGGACAGCTCTTGTAGTTGGTAGTTTATTCTCCAAGTTACATCTTAGTAAGTTCCAATGTAAGCTCCAATATATGCCCCATCAGGAGCAGCCTCCTTGCTGCTCAGCCCATAATCTCCAACTCCCACTTCCTTCAAGTACAAACATTCATAACATTCTAATGACATCACATTGGCTGAGCATCAAGGCAGAGAACAAGGACAGGGAAGGTGCATTACTTAACAAGCAGATTACTACAGTAACGCTCCACAACCAGAAGCTGAGCACTTCACTTTTAAGCTATAGGCGAGTTTCCCCCAGCCGGATCATTGACAGCGTATTCTTGAGAATTACAGATGAGTGGGATGAAGGCTAGGCCTCCCCTCCCATTGTCCAAGCCTAGGAGAAGCCCAAGGGAACACAAATGCCAAAAGCAAAATGAGCAGAAACAGCACAGTTTTAAATGGTATGCTGCACTAAGTAAAAACTGATACCGTCTGCAGTTAATTAATCTATATTCAGTTCATATCACAAATAAACCACAAAAGCAAATTATCTCAATACAAATCCATCAAAGAAAAAAGAGGAAGGGTAATAAATACTTTCAAAATCTATTCCAATGTCATAATAACTCCACTATAAATGTATCATAAAACTTTAAAATCATCATTTTAAAACAGAATGTATCTGCAGTAATGTGCAAATAATAAGACATATATATAATGCTAACAAGAGGTTGCATCTATATTCAACAGTCTTTTCCTTATTATTACTACGTTTGCAAAATATTTTGCTAGTGCATAACAGACCTTAGTGTCCTTCATATCCATCAAAAACTGGAATGCCTCCCGGTAGTCAGACAGTCTATCACATAAAAACTAAGCCTGGGTGGAGTTCGCGGAGTTCCACTATGCGGAACTCCGCGAAGTGCAAAAAACTCTGCCGCGCTACGCAGAGCTCCGCAAGCGGCGGAGTCCGTTAGATAAATGCCGCTCGCAGTGATTTTCAACGCTCGGTGTTTGTCCGCACTGTGCAATCATCATGAATGGCACCATGCACAGTGCAAGGGGGCGCAAGGGGGCGTTAGCGGGCGCGGCTTCCTTTCTGCCGCTCGAGTAGATTTTTTTACTCGAGCGGCAGCTTTCTCAACGCAAACGGAAGGTTTCTCAACGCGAGCATATGCGACCACTCACAATGAGAAATCCGACCGCCCACGTTGAGAAATTTCGCAGGGAGGTTGATATTCCACGCTCGCGCTCGTCAACTTGAATGTTGACAAGCGCGAGCTACGCGTAATGTGGAGTGTGGAAAACTCCGAAAGCGGAGCGGAGTTCACTGCTCAGGCTTAATAAAAACAGATGTTTCAAATAATTTTTCTGTATTCAAGGTAAAAATTACAGAAAAGAGTTAAGTGCAGTATGGATTGTTCCAAGTCACATGGGCATTTGACAACATTTGTGGCCCACTTTGCCCTTCTCGGAAAGGCAACCATATGATGGATTATAGAGAATCAGAATCTTGTTAAAAGAAATCTGTGGTGAGCATTTCTGACCAGTCTGAGATAACTCTGCAAGCCCAGACAGCTATATCGTTGATTATAAGTCATCATGGTACTTTTGGTTTCATTCCTCAATGTAATTAACCGGGCACTCCTATCCCATAGATGGTGTTTTAGGGCCGTTTTTAGGAGCTGTACAATATTTTCTCGAATCTCCTACAGTCTCTTATCTTTGGCATCTAAAAGTAATAAGCTATTTCTAATTTGTAACGAGGACAATTTATGGATCTGTTCCATTGCCATACAATCCCTGAGTTTTGCTTGAGTAAAATGAACCTCACATTTTGACCAGAGCGAATGCTATATTAGTATGGGTTTGACCTCTATGATATCTGAGATGGAACGGATGCCCAGTTCCATATGTATAATAGTTCTGGAGTGTGGTACTGTCATCAATATTCTCAAGAATTTGTCCTCCTGCCTTTGTATAATTTTATTGGCTCCCAGACCTCTGCACCATATGTCATAGCAGCTACCATCTTGCCGTTATAGAGTGTTAGTATATCTTTAATTGGTTTGGTACCTAATTTTGCAGCAAATCTAAAAAAAAACTCATTATTCTTTAACATATTTGTAACACTGGTTTCCCTGTGCAGATTCCAGCCCCTATTGGTGGAAAACTGCAGGCCTAAGTAGCAAAAATGCTTTGTGCTTGAAATCTTGCTCCCATTTAAAAAGAAGGGATGAGCCTTCCCTTCCCTACTTTGGCATGACATAGTAAATGTTTTCCCCTGATTTATCTTTAAATCAATATTTTCCATAAAGTCAGTAAATGAATTAATAAGAGTCTGAAAGCTTAATGGGGGTTAGAGCTAAAAGGAATCACTGACATAATATCGACAGACACAATATCGACCTACGTTTTTATCGACACAAAAATATCGACGACACTAATATCGGTACCCTATAGTTAATTAACAAAATACACTAATATTGACGCCAAAATATCGTCAAACATAATTATCGATTACAGTAATATCGAACACATAAATATAGTTATTCAAAATATCGAACATCCTTTAAAAAAATACATGTCCAAAATATCAATCACAATAATGTAGACAACAATATTATCGTTTTTGTAAAAATATCGACAATTCAAAAATAGATAAAACAAACAAAACTAAACACCATAAATATATTCAAATAAATAAACATACACTGCATATAAAATATAATATATATCATAATTTTAGCAAATACTAAAACATATTTTAAAACATTAAATGATAAATACACTATTAATAACAATTTAATTTTATATTTAGATTATGTATACACATTATTTAACATCACATATAAGATGATACACATTTAAATAATTCAACATGTGGGGAAAAAAACTGACTCTAAATTAGCGTTTTCCATATATGGAAAACAACTACCAAAAGGATTAAAACAATAAAGATTAACCAATAAAAACACACAATATTAAAATAAACCAATGAGGTTAACCAAACAATTAATACAAACACTATATAAAGAAGGAAAACGTATTCCTATTTTACACCTTAAACCAAAAACAATAAAGAAGCCGAAACTCTGCCGGATTTCTACCAGAAACAAGGACTTCATCAAAGAAAAAGATATTCCATTCTTCAAAAAGTAAGTACATTACCATCTGTAAAATAACTGTAATGCTAATCCTCAAAAACTACTATTTATCATACTCAAATAATTAATAAATATCTTTTTTCAATGTATATCTCCTCTACAGATAATTCTCAAACCATCCACAAAATTACAGATCAGCTTCTAAAATCATCTAACTAATAAAGTAAGTATTCAGCAAACAGCATTGTAAAATTGTAGAACACCCAACCAAACCCCAAATCGATCCCAAACACCCACCCCACCCCATGTACATATTTTACAAAATAAGTAAAAATATGTTTTACTCTTCCAACAGAAAAATCAACTTGACAGAATTCAACCAACAAAGAAAAAACATCTCTATTTAAAAGCAGCTCAAAACCAACATTGTAAGTATATTAATAACAATATGTATTTATTAAGAAAAAAACATGCACAAAATTCGTTTTAATAATTTTGATATACATTTTTTGTAGAATTTAACACATCACAATGACAGAAGGCGCCCAATTTATCTCATCCCAAAAAGGACAATTTTTCCTATGTTTCATGGGGTATGTCTATACCCAGGAAAAGCAAAGTGGACTAAAAGTAAATTGGAAATGTAGCAAGTACTATTCAAATAAGTGTTATGGTCTTGCAACAACTAGAGAAACAACGGTTTTGTATACAAGGGAGCATAACCACCCTCCAAATGTTACTGAAATAGAGGTTAGGAATGCCTTGATAACATTAAAGAAGCTAGCACTAGCTCACAGACACCTACGACTCAAATACTTAAAGAATTTCTGCCTAGAGTACCCAAACATGCTACTGGGCAAATGCCCTCCATTTCTTCATTAAAAAGAACTATAGCTCGCACAAAAAAAGCCACAACAACTTCCACACCTGCTCCAAAAACATTTGAAGAGGTGGTAATTCCCCCAGAACCATCTATAACTCATAATGAAGAACCCTTTGTTCTCTATGACAACAAATGCAAAGAGAAAAGAATAATTATGTTTGCAACTGCAAACAATTTAATAAAGCTACAACAATCAGAAACATGGATGATGGACGGGACTTTTAAAATCTGTCCCATACCATTCTATCAATTATACACTGTCCATGCCCTATATCAGAACACCAACATCCCCTTTATCTATGCCTTGCTACCCAATAAACAGAACTCTACATATATGGAAGTACTAAGTAAAATTAAACAGGAAACAAATAATTATTTTCCACAGAAAATAATAATAGATTTTGAGCAGGCTATGATAAGTGCAATTCTAAAGTCCTACCCACACACATCAATTCAGGGATGTTACTATCATTTCAATCAGTGTCTATGGAGACATCTTCAGAAATCAACACTAAGGGCCCGATTCCGATCTCGCTCGGAAGCGCTCCTCACGTCATCCGTCAGTAGCGAGTCCGAGTCGTACGCGTGATTTCCGTGCGACGCGTACAGCTGTACGAGCGAGCAAGTACAATGCGATAATTGCCTCGCGCTCTGAGCGGCTCGTACGCATCAGCGATCCCCTCCGGACCACTCCGCCATGGCCGACACACACAGCGCAACGGTGCGGATTCCCGGACGACCCAGTACAATGCGCGCGCCGAGCAGCTGGATCGAGTCGGAGCCTACGCCTCGAAAAAGCTCCGGGAAGCAGACTTCAGGGGTCCGTAGCGGACCCTCCTCAACCCGGGTCCCTACGACTCGATCACTGGGGGGGGTCAAGGGTCCCCCCTACACATGCATGTATGGTGCGGGCGGGACCAAGGCGTCCCCGCGACACAGGGCACCCTTGTCCGAGACGTGTGTTTATTGTCTGTGGGAGCCTATGTACGCAACGTACACCAGGCTCCCATAGACTTCAATGGGGCTCCGAGCGACCCGAGTCCGTCAGCGCTGCAGCGCATCGTACTCTGTGGCTCGGAGCCCAGGAGCACGAGTCGCTCGGAAAGCTCTACGAGCGCGAGTTGGCCGTAGGGCTTTCCGAGCGAGATCGGAATCGGGCCCTAAGTGTTGAATATGCGACAAAGAGTTCATTCGCATACCAAATAAAAAAACTTATTGCGCTGGCCTACGTCCCAGTTACTGACGTGGCCGAACATTACAATCTTTTAATAGAAAGTCCTTACTACCACCAACACGAACAAAAATTAAGTCCCCTCCTAGACTATTTTGAAGATACCTGGGTGGGAAGACTCCATAGATCAGGACATAGGAGACAACCAAAATACCAAATTCCTTGGTGGAATGTCTACCTTAGCACACTAAATCAAGAGGCAAAAACAAACAATGCTGTTGAAGGTTGGCATAATGCCTTCCAAGCAACAACAGGATGAGGTACACCTACTCTACACATACTCCTACTCTCCCTCCAAAAAGTACAGAGCTACTAACAGCTAAGAATGGAGCAATCTGTCACACAAATAAAGCCTAAACTATCCAAACAAACTAAACAAATGTTTGAATACCTACAACAAGTCAGACTATACCCTACAACAAGAGACATAGAATACTTAGCAATAATTGCCAAAAGCCTACTCTAAACTCTTAAACCAGCGTAAAATATATAATACTTTTCTGTTAAAATTATTAAAATGCATACAAATTAACAAAAGTTTTTAAAAACTAAATAGTTTGTCTAATATATTTTTATTAATAAATAAATATATATATAGACATATTAATTAGATATTTGAAAAAATAAACAACAATAACAGTAAATATTATAGCATTTCCCTCCCACAATAAATAATTAAATTAACTCACTGTTTCCGTAGCTGTAGAAATAGAATAAAAATTACCCCCAAAAAATGAAAAAATTCAACTGTTCCAAAAAGTAATCGTCGATCCGTAAATCCACAATCCATAAACCATAAAAAACCTGAAAAAGTGTTTTAAAAAAGAAAAGCTCTATGAAAACCCGAAAAATTAAGGAAGTGTAAAATAATTATTAGTTACTTAAACTAATATACACTTCCTTAATTTAAAAAATGCAATCTTCTAGTAACCGCAACTTCGATCGAACAAAGCCTGTAAAAACACACAAACATTCCCATCCACACAAATATACACATAATATACAATATAACAGTATTACAAACATTATACACACCATAATAACACATATCCTACCAGACTTTAACATTTCTAAACTAGGCCTCAAAAAATAACGATACATAAATCGTCAAAACCTAACGAACGCATAAAAAACACCACAACTCCAAAAACCTAACTCTACACACACTAACGACAACTTAACTACCTTCAAATTAAATTAAAAATGTAGTTTAAATAAAGAAAAGTAATCTTACCTTCCTCGACGCGAACCAGCTCCCAACCGCGACCTTCTCCCCTTCGAAATAACCCAAAACAACCGCGAGCGGTTACAAAATACAAGCCCCAAACAAATATGGCAGCTTCAAACATATAAAATAAATATAATTTAATTAAAAAATGTCATTACATTATATATAAATTACTTACATGTTTAATTAAAATACTACCATTTTTTTCTTATTTGTTTACATGTATTTTTCATTTTTATATCATTTTAAAATTATAATAATAAATATTATTAAACACATAATATTTAATATTATAATTCCATGAATTTACAAGTTACATACAACATAAATGAAAAACTTGTAATAATTTTTTTATATTTAACAAATGTCTACCTTATAAAAAAAAATATAAATTAAACCATGTAATAATTAATAAGATTAATATTTTATATATTAATATTATTAATTAAAATGTATTATTTATTTTGAAAATGTAACTAAGTTTATACTTAAAACATGTTTTAAAAAATTGTGAAAATTGTTGTATAATTAATATGTTACCAATATATGTAACTAAATATAAAATGTTCACAATACCAAACTGAAATGAACCACTGTTATAAATAAATATATTGTTTTTCAAATGTATGTATAAAAAAGGTAACCTACACTATCTGTTATTACAAAATTTACACAACTATTTAAAACAATGTACCAATGTTATAATAAAAAATTTCTTTAATTATTAAATGTAAAAATATTCATATGTACAAAACATTTTGTATTGGTAAAATAAATATGATTTCCTATCTCTATGTCTTTATTTATCTTACATATTTTTAATAAAATAAATATTTCTTGATGATTTTTAAATAATTTACAATAAATAAACATCTTTAAAAAATTAAAATGTCTAATTTTTTAGCTACCATTTTATTAATGTTATATTCAATGTTAGATATTAACTGTATTTTTATTAAATATTTTGTTTAAAATAATATGTTTTAATTAAGTATATATACAATGTTTATGTTTTTATTTACAACTATCTTATATTTAAAATATTATACTACTTTAAACTATAATTTTTTTAAAGATTATAAATTAATACACATATAGCTAAATTACTGTTTCCACTCCAGTTAGCATAAATACAGGGTAGGTGCCGGACAGTAAACTTAATTAATTTATTATTTCCACACCAGTTAGTATTAATTCAGGGTAGATGCGGGACACTAAACTTAATTAATTTACTATTCCCACTCCAGTTAGTATTAATTAGGAGTAGGTGCTGGACACTAAATTTAATTAATTTACTATTCCCACTCCAGTTAGTATTAATTAGAGATAGGTGCTGTACACTAAACTTAATAAATTTACTATTCCCACTCCAGTTAGTATTAATTAGGGGTAGGTGCTGGATAGTAAACTTAATTAATTTACTACTCCCACTCCAGTTAGTATTAATTCGGTGTAGGTGCTGGACACTAAACATAATTAATTTACTACTCCCACTACAGTTAGTATTGATTCAGTGTAGGTGCTGGACACTAAACCAAAATAATTTAGTATTCCCACTCCAGTTAGTATTAATAAGGGGTAGGTGTGGACACTAAACTTAATTAATTTACTATTCATACTCCAGTTAGTATTAATTCAGGGTAGGTGCTGGACACTAAACTTAATTAATTTACTATTCCCACACCAGTTAGTATTAATTAGGGGTAGGTGCTGGACATTAAACTTAATTAATTTACTATTCCTACTCCAGTTAGTATTAATTCAAGGTAGGTGCTGGACACTAAACTTAATTAATTTACTATTCCCACTCCAGTTAGTATTAATAAGGGTAGGTGCTGAACAGTAAACTTAATTAATTTACTACTCCCACTCCAGTTAGTATTAATTCAAGGTAGGTGCTGGACACTAAACTTAATTAATTTACTATTCCCACTCCAGTTAGTATTAATTAGGTGTAGATGCTGGAGACTAAACTTAAATAATTTACTATTCCTACTCCAGTTAGGATTAATTCAGGATAGGTGCTGGACACCAAACTTAATTAATTTACTATTACCACTCCAGTTAGTATTAATTAGGTGTAGATGCTGGACACTAAACTTAATTAATTTACTATTCCCACTCCAGTTAGTATTAATTCAGGGTAGGTGCTGGACACTAAACTTAATTAATTTACTATTCCCACTCCAGTTAATATTAATTAGAGGTAGATGCTGGACACTAAACTTAATTAATTTACTACTGCGACTCCAGTTAGTTTTAATTCAGGGTAGGTGCTGGACACTAAACTTAATTAATTTACTATTCCCAATACAGTTAGTATTAATTAGGGGTAGGTGCTGGACACTAAACTTAATTAATTTACTATTCCTACTCCAGTTAATATTAATTCAAGGTAGGTGCTGGACACTAAACTTAATTAATTTACTATTCCCACTCCAGTTAGTATTAATTAGGGGTAGGTGCTGGACAGTAAACTTAATTAATTTACTACTCCCACTCCAGTTAGTATTAATTAGAGATAGGTGCTGTACACTAAACTTAATTAATTTACTATTCCCACTCCAGTTAGTATTAATTAGGGGTAGGTGCTGGATAGTAAACTTAATTAATTTACTACTCCCACTCCAGTTAGTATTAATTCGGTGTAGGTGCTGGACACTAAACATAATTAATTTACTACTCCCACTACAGTTAGTATTGATTCAGTGTAGGTGCTGGACACTAAACCAAAATAATTTAGTATTCCCACTCCAGTTAGTATTAATAAGGGTAGGTGTGGACACTAAACTTAATTAATTTACTATTCATACTCCAGTTAGTATTAATTCAGGGTAGGTGCTGGACACTAAACTTAATTAATTTACTATTCCCACACCAGTTAGTATTAATTAGGGGTAGGTGCTGGACATTAAACTTAATTAATTTACTATTCCTACTCCAGTTAGTATTAATTCAAGGTAGGTGCTGGACACTAAACTTAATTAATTTACTATTCCCACTCCAGTTAGTATTAATTAAGGGTAGGTGCTGAACAGTAAACTTAATTAATTTACTACTCCCACTCCAGTTAGTATTAATTCAAGGTAGGTGCTGGACACTAAACTTAATTAATTTACTATTCCCACTCCAGTTAGTATTAATTAGGTGTAGATGCTGGAGACTAAACTTAATTAATTTACTATTCCTACTCCAGTTAGGATTAATTCAGGATAGGTGCTGGACATTAAACTTAATTAATTTACTATTCCCACTCCAGTTAGTATTAATTAGGTGTAGATGCTGGACACTAAACTTAATTAATTTACTATTCCCACTCCAGTTAGTATTAATTCAGGGTAGGTGCTGGACACTAAACTTAATTAATTTACTATTCCCACTCCAGTTAATATTAATTAGAGGTAGATGCTGGACACTAAACTTAATTAATTTACTACTCCCACTCCAGTTAGTATTAATTCAGGGTAGGTGCTGGACACTAAACTTAATTAATTTACTATTCCTACTCCAGTTAGTATTAATTCAAGGTAGGTGCTGGACACTAAACTTAATTAATGTACTATTCCCACTCCAGTTAGTATTAATTAGGGGTAGGTGCTGGACAGTAAACTTAATTAATTTACTACTCCCACTCCAGTTAGTATTAATTCTGGGTAGGTGCTGGACACTAAACATAATTAATGTACTATTCCTACTCTAGTTAGTATTACTTCAAGGTAGGTGCTGGACACTAAACTTAATTAATTTACTATTCCCACTCTAGTTAGTATTAATTAGGGGTAGGTGCTGGACAGTAAACTTAATTAATTTACTACTCCCACTCCAGTTAGTATTAATTCAAGGTAGGTGCTGGACACTACACTTAATTAATTTACTATTCCCACTCCAGTTAGTATTAATTAGGGGTAGGTGCTGGAGACTAAACTTAATTAATTTACTATTCCTACTCCAGTTAGGATTAATTCAGGATAGGTGCTGGACACTAAACTTAATTAATTTACTATTCCCACTCCAGTTAGTATTAATTAGGTGTAGATGCTGGACACTAAACTTAATTAATTTACTATTCCCACTCCAGTTAGTATTAATTCAGGGTAGGTGCTGGACACTAAACTTAATTAATTTACTATTCCCACTCCAGTTAATATTAATTAGGGGTAGGTGCTGGACACTAAACTTAATTAATTTACTACTCCCACTCCAGTTAGTATTAATTCTGGGTAGGTGCTGGACACTAAACTTAATTCATTTACTATTTCCACTCCAGTTAGTATTAATTAGGGATACGTGCTGGACACTAAACTTAATTAATTTACTATTCCCACTCCAGTTTGTATTAATTAGTGGTAGATGCTGGACACAAAATTTAATTAATTTACTATTCCCACTCCAGTTAGTATTAATTAGGGATAGGTGCTGGACACTAAACTTAATTAATTTACCATACCCACTGTAATTACAGTAAAATAAAAAGAATTGCCAGACCTTTAACATATATATTTTTCTTTTCCTATTAAAATTAATGTAATATAACTAACTACACTATACATTAAATTTTAATTATTTGACAATACCTTTCATAAATTAGTACAATATTTAATAGAATTAATTGCAATATTTTTATAATTTCGCAAATATATTTTCTAAATTATAATTTAAAATTTCTAATTTCTTTAATAAATTATTTTTAAACACTCCCCACCCTTATCCCCTATAAACCCAACATCCCGCTCCTAAAAATATTTTTTTAAATCAAAAATATAATTTCTAAATTATATATTTAATTTTTTTTTTTTTTTAAATATATTATTTTAAAACACTGCCCACCCTTATCCCCTATAAACCCAACATCCAGCTCCTAAAAATATTTTTAAATTCGAAAATATAATTTCTAAATTATAAATTTTAATTTCGAATTTCTTAAATTTTTAAGTACATTATTTTAAAACACTCCCCACCCTTATCCCCTATAAACCCAACATCCCGCTCCTAAAAATATTATTCTAAATTCGAAATTATATTTTCTAAATTATAATTTTAAATTTCGAATTTTTTATAAATTAAAATCAATTATTTTAAAACACTCCCCACCCTTATCCCCTATAAACCCAACAGCCCCCTCCTAAAAAATATTAGACAAATACATTTTTTTATAACATTAACTTACTATTATTATACTACAAACAAACTCTATATACATTACAATATACTACAATAACGATATTTTAACATAACGATATTTTAACAGTCGATATTACAAACTTCGATATTTTTAACAATACTTAAAATCGATATTTTTAACATCGATATACATAACATCGATATTTAATACTATCGATATACTAAACTCAATATTTATGTATATCGATATTAAAAGTTCGATATTATGTCTACTTACCAGCTAAAAGGACTGCATCATCTACATATAACAGAATTGGTATGGAATGGGGTCCTACTCTGGGAGTATCAACGGCAAGTGTCTGCAGTTTCTTGTCTATTCCATTGATATATAGTGAAAAAAGAAAGGGTGCTGTTAGACTCAGCAGTTTCCGGCTGGCTACGATGTATCAGAGCCAGTCAGAATCCACCGTCTCCGATAGAATGAGTACAATACACATGTCCGATAACCTGTGCTCACCCTTGGGTAGCTTGTCACAGAGCAGTAAGGATTATCCTCAGGGCAGAACTGTAAAGTATTGGCACAACACCACCTTCGCAACACACTGCGTACGCCACAAAAAGACTCCACACCCTATGTATAAAACACTGGTCTTAGTATTACGCACACATTGAAATCAAAATGAACTACACATTGCATATACACTTTACAGTTATATGCAATTGTCGAACCTTCCCATTAGCAGCAGAACTGCATGGACATACATGCCCTAATCAGAGGTATTCATCCAGCATGACATTCCCCAATATCGCACACCCCCAACAGTTGCAATGGTCAAGCAATCACAGGTCTTTGACTATGCCCCATGACCCAGCCCCTCAGTCTCGTAACTACACCAGCAACCGATACACGTTGCCCCTGCTGGCGCCACATTGAGAAGATTGTTGGAACCACCTAAAATGGAAAGAAACAGTTACTTAGTTTTGTCCATCCGGATTAGACCTCGAGGCGCCCAGCGGCACCTGCACAAGTGCGGGATCGCTATCCCCCATAGATAAAAGTTTGTGACCCAGGATGCTGGTATGCTTCCAAGTCTGGAGAAATGTTTTCCCTCAACCGGAGGCGTGAGCTGGCATAGCTCAAGACAGCCACCCATAGGAGCCCACAAGGCACAACAAAACCCCTTGGCCCTGTCACAATGTTCTCCACAACATAGTACCTTGTGGAGTGGGTCCAGGGAGAGGGAGTCAGCGATCTTGAGGTCAAAGACAGTCGCAGCTCCCAGCTCAGGTCCCCCAGCACCTCTAGGGCATCGCACGCTCTGGAGTGCAAGCTAGCACGAGTCCCCTGGTTGCAAGCATGGGTTCCTCAGACTTTGAAAGCTTCCCCTGCACTCCTCAAACTCCTCATGTCCCAGCACCTAATGTGGGCTGTTGATCTTTACGAGCACACTATGCAGTTATACCCACAATGGCCTTTGAAGATGTGATCAGTTCAAAAGGTCACCTTTGAAATGCACAGGCCCTCTCTAAATGTTGTCCTGTCTGCCTTCCTACCCCGGTAGGTTTTATCACAGTCTTTAGTAGGGCCAAGACCCTGCCGCTTGGAATGCAGGTCCCACTTCCACTCCCAGGTCATAGTTAGAGATCTGTAGTTTGCCTTGAGTCCCTAGTTTATGGCCTTCTATCAGTAATGCACAGATGTAGCTGTCCCCCCCAGCACCCAGATGTGAATTGGAGACAGACCAACAGGTACACAGATCCATGAGCATCGAAATGCCCACTTTCCCAAAGTGTCATTTCCACCTTAGTAATATCAAATCCACTCACACTACCGGAGAGGATTCACCATTACAAACTCATCTATATCAAACACTATACTGCTACTATTCTGCACATGGGAAATACTGCTCAGTAGCCTTTCCCTACATTCCCTCTGTGCCATTCACCACCCTTGCATGTAACGCACACGTGCACATGCCCTACCTCTCCCCAACACTGCACTCTGTCCCCAGGGAGAACTCAGATATAGCAAGAGACATGCAGAACCTTAGCACACACAGGCCCCACCAGGGCAAACATGTGGTACGATCAATGAGCTACCTCTGTGGATGGCACAACCAGTGCTGCAGGCGCATGGAAGAGCATTCGAGGTGCATACCCTGGGTATATGTCTTACCCCCAGACAAGGGACTTACAGTTAACTCCAATCAGCCAATCATGTATATACCAATCACCAGTATGTATATGACAAGCACAGTTCTTTGGCACTGAATGGCAGTGTCAAACACACTCAAAGTCCTAAGCCAGCAAAACAAGGGCCAAAAAGGCTAGGGGAGAAGACGCCAAAAGATTCCTGGTCTAACAGGTGCTAAAATGCATCCTTGTCTCATTCCTCTGTGTAGCCAAAATGATCTAGTTATTTCCCTCGTGGTCCATATCGTACTATTGCAGACAGATTACTGTACATATGGGTTAACAATGAGACAAAGTCTCTGGGGGTCCCTAGAGAAATCATGCATTTCCATAGTTTGTTATGATTTACCATGTCAAAAGCACAGCTTAAGTCCATGAAACACATGTATAAATTGCCCCCTTTAGCCTTTGTGTACTTCCCCATTAGGATGTTTAAATTGAGGCATTGTTCCACAGTCCCCAATCCTCTTCAAATGCGGTACTGTGCATAGTAGAGAACATGGCTCTCCTCTGCCCATTCCTTTAATATTTCCAGCAAACCCCTTCCTAATATCTTCACTGATGAGTCAAGCAATGAAATAGATCTATAGCATTTTCAATCATTTTTTCACCCTTTCTTAAAAATTGGAATGATTAAGGATTCAGACCAGATGGATGGTATACTACCCGACCCAGCTGCATTGCAATCCATCGTGAGCAGAGGAGACCAAAGGTCCGGGAGATATTTGTACAAGTCTAAAGAAACTCCATCCTGACCATGAGCTTTGCCCAGCAAGGATTTAGTTAGTACTTTCTTCTATGGAAAGGATAATATGGATTTGGGTTATGTCCATGAGCATCACCCCCTCTTGGTCTAAATTGTAGATGGCGAGAAGACCAAGAGGAAATGACCCACCCATGCCTCCTCCATAATTGAGCTCTCATGGTTGGGTGCAGAGTTTTCCCTAAGCAGGGGAGTATTCATGATCTTGCAAAAAAGTGTAATATCCCTGGTTTCTATGGCCTGCTCTAAATTTGCCCAAGCTGCTTCTTGTGGTTCTTTCTTTCGGGCTTTTATAGTCATTTTATAACATGTTCTGCTGTTTTGGATTGCTGCGAAATCTCTAG
Organism: Calotriton arnoldi; assembly: GCA_963921515.1. Lineage (NCBI taxonomy): Eukaryota > Metazoa > Chordata > Amphibia > Caudata > Salamandridae > Calotriton > Calotriton arnoldi. The sequence continues at coordinate 1,567,636 of CAWUFW010002947.1, read as the reverse complement.
GATGAGCATGAAGCTGATTGATCAGGTCCCTACGTGCCTTGGTGCAGCAAGGGTTAAACCATCAATTTGTGCTTGGTTCTTTACCCCTAGGTATGTGGAAGAGGTGTGGCGCAGCGGGCAGGGCGGCTGACTCTGGAACATGGGGCTCACTGTTCGATCGCCAGCGGCAGGTTAGCCCAGCACCATGTGATTCTGGGCAATAGCTCGCTTAATCTTCCCGACGGTCCCCAGCGCCTTGACACCCTCAGGTAATTGTTCGTGCTTTACAAATACTGGTATTATTATAATTATTATTAGGTGCTCTGCTCAAATATGATTAACAGATTTCAGGTGTGAGCAGCAATGATCGACCCATTATCTGGTTTTACGTCTTATTAGTTCTGATGTAAAATTAGCTGAATCAACTCCTGACCAACTTATTCTGATTGTATTATGCCACACCAGATAGATATTTTCTACTCTGGTTTGGAGCCTATGCATTGGGAGATACAGTTGTAGTGTTAAAATTAAAGGATTGTGATCACTTACACAATTTCCCCCCACCTGTAAACTAGTTGGTACAATCCTATGGTTAATGGAGACTAAAATGTGGTCAGTAGTACTGCCCTCTTGTCCCAATAAAGGTGGGAGGATTGCAGATGTCACCTGTACAATGTGGATCCATAAGTTTCATATTATATTTCAACATTAACTTGTTCAAAATGGAGCTGTATGGGCAGTGATAAATATCTACATCTAGAGGGTCACTAAATCCCATACCTTGTTCAAGGCTACAGAGCATTTTGCTAGGTTGAAATCCCCTGCCCAAACTATAGACACGTCCTTCACTTTGTCCGAGAGAAATTGTTCTAAATCATTTTCCAAATTATCTACCACCTTGACATTGGACCCATCAAAAATATTATTATAATACTTGATTACCAGCCCGCAGTCAAACCACAGCCACAAACCACCGAAGCACTCCGGGGCAGCCATACCCCGCCTCACTACAACGGACCCACTCCCTGCACCCCACTGATGCCAAAAAAGGAATAGCCCCTTTGAGCTCCCACGCGCCCCACCATCAGCAAACCAGCTTGGCTCCACATCCTAGGATCACCCGGACCTACCTCAGCCCAAGTTCATCAGCTCTGAAGTCTGCCGACGGCAACCAACAGAAGCCCTCCGCTGCAGCCAACAAGAACCTGCTTGAGACATCATTAGGTAACTGCCACCACCACCGCCGGAGTCCAGGAGAAGCGAGGACAAAGGATCACAGGAAAGTTCCAGAAAGCAGGGCACCTGGAAAGCGTGGCAAGGGAGCAATGCACAGCAAGGCCAGAGAAACCAAGGAAATCATATTCTGCAGAAATCTTCTTCCAGTGGCCCGACTGGAGCTGGAGGAGTTCATGGTCGTCAGCCAGGCAGCCAGGTACCAGGTGGTGATAAACAACATCGCTTTGCTTTTAACCTAGCCGCCTGCCCCTGCTGACCCCCGAAGAGACTCTGCAGGGCTTGTTGCAGCGAATAGGTGCTGTAGCCAATCCTGCGAAAATGCTAAATTTTGTTGGCTAATGGTGAGCTGGATTTATCCCCTGGACCAGTCTGATCCAGCCCACACTTGTCCCCTGGACTTGTAATCAGGTTTCTTTTGCTCTTGATCCACCTTCCAGTTGTTGCCATTCAATCACAACAAATGAAGATATACATTGTGGAGACTCGGGTGCCGGAGCATCCCCTTTTGCTGAGACAGGAGGCCCTACTTAATCGATCAGACTAGAAAGGCTGAGGCTCAAGGGATCTGGGCTCACACCCTCCTGACTCAATCTGGGTCTATCAAGATGACACAGACCCAGTTTGTACTGACCTGAAACTCAAGGCAGGAAATGGACTGGTGGGAAAACATACAGGAAACCTGAGGTCCGCTGTAAGACAGAAAGCATCTCCTAATGACCTTCTTGGTGAAAACTCTAGCATGTACAAGTCAACCCTGTGCATTCTTAGTGATGGCCAAAAGATGCAACTAGTGCATGCCCACCTGTCAAATATGTCCTTGAGCATCTCAGAAAGAAGATGCCATTAGAGGTCACATCTGCTCCACTCATCCACTCTGGCATTCAAAGACCTATTGGTGATTGGTCACCAGGAAAATGTCTTGCTGATCCAGCCTCCTCCAACAATGCAGGACTCTCTGTCACAAGACCACTGACCGCTCTGCTTGTTGCAGTACCACCTGGTGGTCAGGCCAGAGATAACCTGCAGAAGCTGCAATTTGTTGGTCAGTAGGAAGGCTTTCAGAGTCAGCTGAATGGCCTCGAGCTCCAAAAGGTTGATGTGGAGCTGGCACCAGGCTACAGACCTCTGGATTACACCTCTCCCATGTGGCCTCCCAACTCAGAGATGATTCATCCATCACTACTGTGAGCTCAGGATGGGACAGAGAGAGTGGCTTGCATCAAGTCCAGTTGCTGTCTGTTTGCTACCACTGTAGGTCCCTCCCTGTCTCTTCTGAGTTATGGATGGAGTCGGACAGACTACCCTGGGCTGACCTACTGGAAATAACTCAAAAAGAACAATTGATGGACAGAATGCAGAACAATGTCTTACATTCACCCCAGTACAGAGATCTGGGCGTAAATCCATCGTTTTTTGCTCCCCATGCCATTCCAGTTTGAACCCAGCCATATGCAAATCAGTCTTGACCCTGTGCCCAATGAGAACAGTCCAGCCCGAACTGCCAGGCCAGGTCCTCCCTTGACAGGAAACAAGCATCCTAGGACCGGTTTCGGGGTTTCACCCCTCATCAGCCAGGATAGCTTGACTCCATTAGCATGGAGAGCACGGGACCCACGTCTGGGCATACCCGTCCCACTCGGGGTGACAAATGCAAAAAGAACAATTGAGGGACAGAATGCAGAGCAATGTCTTACATTCAGCCCAGTACAGATATCTGGGCCTAAATCCATCGGTTTTTTGCTCCCCATGCCATTCCAGTTTGAACCCAGCCATATGCAAATCAGTCTTGACCCTGTGCCCAATGGGAACAGTCCAGCCCGAACTGCCTGGCCAGGTCCTCCCTAGACTGGAAACAAGCATCCTAGGTCCGGTTTTGGGGTTTCACCCCTCATCAGCCAGGATAGCTTGACACCAGTGGCATGGAGAGCACGGGACCCACGTCTGGGCATACCTGTCCCACTCGGGGTGACAAATGCAAAAAGAACAATTGATGGACAGAATGCAGAGCAATGTCTTACATTCACCCCAGTACAGATATCTGGGCCTAAATCCATCGATTTTTTGCTCCCCATGCCATTCCAGTTTGAACCCAGCCATATGGAAATCAGTCTTGACCCTGTGCCCAATGGGAACAGTCCAGCCCGAACTGCCCGGCCAGGTCCTCCCTGGACTGGAAACAAGCATCCTAGGTCCGGTTTCGGGGTTTTACCCCTCATCAGCCAGGATAGCTTGACTCCAGTGGCATGGAGAGCACGGGACCCACATCTGGGCATACCCGTCCCACTCGGGGTGACAAATGCAAAAAGAACAATTGATGGACAGAATGCAGAACAATGTCTTACATTCACCCCAGTACAGAGATCTGGGCCTAAATCCATCGTTTTTTGCTCCCCATGCCATTCCAGTTTGAACCCAGCCATATGCAAATCAGTCTTGACCCTGTGCCCAATGGGAACAGTCCAGCCCGAACTGCCAGGCCAGGTCCTCCCTGGACTGGAAACAAGCATCCTAGGACCGGTTTCGGGGATTCACCCCTCATCAGCCAGGATAGCTTGACTCCAGTGGCATGGAGAGCACAGGACCCAGGTCTGGGCATACCCGTCCCACTTGGGGTGACAAACGCAAAAAGAACAATTGATGGACAGAATGCAGAACAATGTCTTACATTGACCCCAGTGTCTTCCACTGGAAATAACAACTCCACTGTGGGACCTGCATGTACCATCTAGAGCACAGGACAAGGAGCTGAGGTGGCATGGTGTGCAAAATAAAAATAGACTGGGATGAGGCTCCGAATAATTACCAGTTGCTGAGATTAATTCAAGCATTCCACCCATCACTTTTTTGTAAACTTTAGTGTGTGTCCCTAAGTGTCCCCCTAAGTGGGACAGGTATGCCCAGATGTGGGCCCTGTGCACACTGTGTTACTGATACCAAGCTACACCTGGCTGATGAGCCCTAACTAGAGAGAAACTGAACTGGTCCTAGGTCGCTTGTGTTGGGGTTCAGGAAGCATCTGGCCTGGCAGCTCAGGCTGGTCTGTTCCCATTGGAGCATAGCCAACACTGATTTGCATATGGTTGCATCCAAACTGACGTTGTATGGTGTACGAAATACTGATGGACTGGGATGCAGCTCCAAGTAATTTCCAGTGGCTGAGGTTAATTCAGTCATTCCATCCAACAGTTTTTTATATACATTAGTGGGTCCACCTTGAGCAGCCAGTCATCCAGGTACAGGAGCACATGTATCCCTAACCTCTGAAGATGTGCTGTGACCACTGCCATTCCGAGTGGCTGAGGTGAAGTCAAAATGTAGAAGTATCTATCAGATAGCAGCATTTTACATTTTAACTTCCATAGTTATCCGTTCTGCCGTCTATCTCTGTAATGGAATAAAACCTCAAACTTGGCATGAAACTAGGCCTGTACTCATGGAAGTGCATTGATGGGTGGTAGAGACTGGTAAGTATACCTTCTGTTTTTGGGCTTTGGTAAAACCTTTCTATCTGTAAGTGACATGGTAGTTGTACGCCTACTGTCCAACATCCCTATACCAACCCATGTTCATAATTTATCCTTATACTGTGTCTTGTAATGGCAGCACAAAATATTCCCTTTAGGCCTTGTGTTAATTTCCAGGAGAGGAATCTCTGTGTTTATCACACTTTGTTTTCAACCCATCACTATACCGTTATCATGTATGAGGTGGGATTTCTTATCCCTCTATATATCTCTCTCATCTCACCTACAGTCAGACAAGAGTCCTTTGTGTTCACATTGTGACCAATACCACAGATGACATCAGAGGACATCATGACAGCAGCAATTGGGCCATCTACCAGGCACTGACTAGGTAAGTCTGTGAACATCTGATCTTTAATTCTATATCTCAACATTTTCCCCATAATTTTCCACCTTTTCAATATTGCTATTTGCCACCTCCATTGTTTTGTAAGGAATTGTGTTGCAGTACCTATGAGTGGCCATGTGTGGTGCTAAACTTACTCCATGGCTTGGCTTGAGTAAATTTGCGCCTGTTTTGTCCCCACTAGAGCTGTAGTAACCAGGGGGCATATGTATCAAATACCGTTATTGCGATTCTCAAATAGCAATTTTTAGAGAATCGCTATTTGAGAATCGCAAAACGGGATGTAATAAAAAATTCGCAAATATTTTGCGATTCCTTGGCATTCCTTAATTGCAATTCGCAAATTGCGATTCGCAATTAAGGAATATCTTCCCATTCATTCCTATGGGCCTAGAGGCCAATAGAAATGAATGGGAAGACATTACAATTGCGAGTACCCATTAGGTACTCGCAAATTGCTGAATGCTATTCAAGGGTGCAAGGGTGTCATAAGGACACCCTGTTGCACCCCTGAAATGAGCATGTGTGCACATGTGGCGCACATGTATGCGTGCCACATGGCACTTTGAAAAATGCCAAAAGTGCATTTTTCAAAGAATTTACAAATTACCACCAACTTAAAGTTGGTGGTAATTTCATATTCTTAAGGAGAAATCACACAACTTGGGTGCTTTCTACATCGCATTTAAGGAATCGCAATTTGCTATTCCTTAAATGCATTTGCAAAGGGAATCGCAAATTTTGCGATTCCCTATTTTGCGAGGGCCTTTTCGGATGATACATCCCAAAAGGCTTTTTCCCGTTCGCAAACGGGCCGATTCTGAGAATCGGCCCGTTTGCGAACGGGAAATGGGCTTCATACATATGCCCCTAGATGTGTACTTTGTGAATAGCAATAGTCTTACTCTTTTATTGATGTGTTTTTGTATTAGCACGTCCCTCCTTAAACCCCTCTTTAAATGTCTCTAAACCACTCCCCTTTAATAGTAAGTATTCCCTATTTCGGCCTTGTCCAGAAAAACCACCACAGGTAACTTCATGCATCCTACATGCCTGAAGGAGGACATGTGGTCTAGAGGCTAAGCTGCCCACTTTTAACCAGTGGACTTGGATATCGTGTGATTATGGGCAAATCACTTATGCACACATGCCAAGAAATCCGACTTAGGCAGGAGACTACTGTTTTTTCCAGCCCAAAAATGCATCAATATAAGTCAATGGGGAACATGTATTCTGATGATTTTTATTTCAAAATCTCCCACTTTCCAATGTTGAAATGTTGGCATATATGCTTAGGCCCTTATTATGCGTGGTCACCGTATTTTGGTGGGGCTAGAAACAGCACTCACTGGCCCTAGTGCATTTATAAGAATGCAGGAACACCACAGATCTCTTTACTTTCACCTGGAGGAACTTGTCAGTGACAGTCTGGGCCAAAATTAGGAATTATCAGGGGAATAGAACCTGCAGGTAGTGATTACTTGAATATACCTCATTTCTTAATGGACTCTCAGGCTCCAACTCATAATAGGCCCCATATTCCCCATCCGGGAGGTTCCAGTATGCCTGGTATTAGTAACCCTAAGGTTGGGGAAGTTACAGACCATTATGTGGGCCGTCGTAAGGAAGGCTAGAAGGAAGTTGGAAAGAAGTCATAAAATGTAAAAATAATAAATGCAATAGTAATTGTATAATTCAAAGATGTAAATCTCCAAATATTATACATACAATATTGTATTGTCTCCAAACACCTCCCCCATCCCATAATGTGCAATATTCAATTGTACCCCAGCAATTCTTGTTCTTTTTAAATATACATACTTAAATCCTTTGTTCTAAAACTCGATCTATCTGGTAGAACCAGAAACTGAAAATGGTTTTGACTGGATCTAATTGCACTAAAGTATACTAAAAAGTGAAGGATGGAATGCTTGAATTAAGCTCAGCCACTGTGATGCATCCCAGCCAGTGGTCAAAGTGGGCGGGATCGATAGGGCACAGCGTGCCTCTACTTCTTTTATTTAATAGATTCCGTTCCCCTACTTTCTTATTTTCAACACGCGTCCCAGGACGGCAGAAATAGCCAAGTCCTAAAGATAAGGCTGGGCGTTCATGGCAGTTCGGCAACGGGCATGGTGGGCAGAGAAGGAAAAGGACTCTGCCTTTTCCTTCTTGCCCAGAGAAGACAAGGACAGTGCCCACTTCTGCTCTGTCGCTGGCAGCTGTCCCTCTCTCTTTCTTTCTTCCTCTTATTCCCTCTCTTTCTGTCTTGCTTCTCCTCACTTACTGAAAACCGTGACTTCAAGAAACAGTCCATTACTCCCTCTTTCCTCTCCTGTCATTTATTTGTTCCTCCGTGAAATGGGTCCAAAAACACATTTGCTGGAAATGTAATCTTTTCAGATATTTTTCTATTCCAAAGTGCAGCCTTGGGATGGAGAGAAATAAAAGGTTAAAAAAGTGAAAAATAACTAAATAAAGCAAGATAGTGGTCGCTTGATTTTATTCACACCCAAATACATTAGCGCCACTTTACAGAGCTTGCCAGTGAAGCGCTACTTTTGTTTTCTCGTCTTTCTTTGAACATCATTGTTTTCCCTGGATGGGGAAGTGCGCCATTCCTGGAGGTACTGTGCAATACATGCTTGATGGGTGGATTGGAAAACAAATTGTGACCCGCGGCTCTGTGTTCAGGGATGTGGTCTTTTAAAACCATACTGCTTACGTTTTGTAAGGATATAAGCAATGCACATTGAAACGGGTCCCTTCTATAATCATGTCCTTAACTTTTCAGCCACAAACACTCATTGCTTTTTGAATAATAAGTGTAAAAGCGTTAAGGTAACCATGTTGTTCCTGCTTACATTTCACATGCTTTACTTAATCTTGCATTCCCTTGAGTGTTTACTTTTTCCAGGATGTTGTTACTTTTTTTTTTTTAAGCAGCATGTTACTCTTGTCTAGTGCGTAATTTGAATTGAGTCGCATCCAGGTGTTGATAGCAGAGCACAATTGGGTTGTAGTTGAAGCAGTGCGAGTTTCTCCCAGTGTGGCAGTATGGTGTTCAGTAGGGGAGAGGATGTGGCACTATGGTCAGAGCTGCCGAATTTGGAACTGGGGAACCAGGTTCAGCCTTTCAGACCAGTCCACCAGACCACAATCCTGAGGGAGCACATTCTCATGCTAGACCTTAGAAGGACCTGCAAGACCTTAGAAGCCAAGGTGTCTTAGCACCAGCAGTTGGACCCTAGGGGTGGCAAGTGTGGGTTAACCTTGAAGGCCTGTCCACCACAGTCCATGCTGAAGTTCACCTCCAGTCTTGCCGGCAGGCCTATGGAGCAGCACACCCTAGAGCGACAGTGACTCTGTCACTGAAGTCACAGCACACTTGAGCAGGGAGGTGCGGCTGGTGCAATCGCACCGGGCGCTGACTTCGGGAGTGGGCATCATGCTTGCAAGTATATTATATTTCTAAAAGCACTTGCTGCCTCCTTCCTGGCCTCCAGCAATTTTCAGCAACAATAAAAATGTCATGATAACTCCGGTGATTAATGTTCTTCCTAGAGAGAGATGGAGCTTTGTCAAGTCGAAGTTATGACTCATGGAAAGGTAGCGTAGAGGGTTAATGTGCCTGCTGCAAAGAACATGTACCATGCAGATCACAAAGTACACATAATGTAAATAGGTCAGTGGGTTACTTCCTTTGTCAGTGAGATCCTTTTGTTACTTGCAGTTTATAAGTCAAAATCCTAACATAGAACAGTGAGCTATTAACTGTCATCTAAGAGCTGCATGCAAACTGCAAGGTATAAATTAAAGCATTGTGGTTATTTTCCCCAGTCTATGATCATCCTAATGTTGCAAAAAGGGTTCATTTGGATAGAAATCAATTCTGGTTATTGAAGAGAACCCCAACCATGGTATAACGTTCTAAATTCAGAGTTTGTGTTTCTCCAGACCAATCACTGTTAAACTATACTGCCTACTAGTATGGTTGTCATGTTACTCCTACACCTTTTAGTCCTTTGTCTTATGTAACATTTCCTATACAGTGATTTACACATGTATGATTGATTGTCTCTGTGTAATGGGTGTAATGTAAAGTGCTCTGACACCCTGCACTGGTATCAGTGGTGCTGTAAATCAAATTAAATGCATCTGAGCGAGAGTGTGGGTATGGAGACTTGAGGGGCACTGTTAAAGGGTGGTAGTGAGGGAATCTGTGGTGGAGGGAGTTATTGGGGAGCACCAACAAACATTGTCACACAGGGCTCCACCAGCGCTAAAGCCGGCCCTGCCCTCGAAGCCAGTCCGCATCACCCATTGGTACCTCCATTGACCTTGTTTCAGCAGTAGTAGCTGCAACTCACCAAGGATTTGCACACACACCAAACTAAGTTCACAAATTTCATGGTCTCTCTGCTTCATGCACAAGCACTTTTAACATGTGCTGCCTGCTTTGGGGCCACTGGAATTATGCAGCAATGGAGGACAAAATTATGCCGCAGTGTTGATTAAATTATGCAGCAAAAAAAGGCTGAAGCATAATGCGGTATATTTTCTGATACTTTATTATTTTGACATTTTCAGCAAACTAACAGTCTCTGGAAGGATTTTGCCTCATTAGTACCAGTGTAACATACAAATGCAGCAGTGAGAAAGGTGAACAGTCAACTTTTGAAAAGGGCCCTCCACTTTGCAGCAACACAAGTCACATTTGTTAGTAACGTTTGCTTCATTTGAGCTACAAACAATTTATTATTTAAAATCGTCAAATTATGCAGCAGATGGTGCATTATGTGGCAAATATTGCAGAGATATAATTATATAGAAAACATTTGCAAACTAGGATATTTTGCCATTCATGTTTGAACTGCTCTTGTGGAAAAAGGGAGAAGTGCTGATGACAGAAACTGCATGGCTCAGAGACAAGTGGCTTGTGATTCCACTTTTAACCGTATTTGGGAGATTCTGTGATTGGAAACATATCCCACTTTGTGAATGTTTTAATGTCAATAACTCATATTAATTCTTAAATGAATGTGTATCCGTTGGTTGAATTAAATAACGTAATAAGCTGTCACTGGGTAGTGAAATGCTAAATACTAAAAATTAGAATGATTTGCTCTTTCTGGCCACACCTCTGACTCCGCCCACTGACCCAATCCTCGGGTTATACCCGCCCTTTGATTCTCCGCTCACAGTTCCCCTACTTTTTTCCCCCCACTTCCGAGCACAGATCCCAGTCCATCATGGGAACAGTCCAGCCCAAACTGCGAGGCCCGGTCCTCCCTGAACTAAAAGACAAGCAACCTACAACTGGTTTCACCATAGTTAGGGCTCATCAGCCAGGTATAGCTTGCTTCAGTGACATAGTGTGCACAGGATCCACATCTGGGAATACCCGTCCCACTTAGGGCGACAAACTAAAGTATATTAAAAAGTGATGGATGGAATGCTTGAATGACTCTCAGCCACTGGTGATTACTCGGGCCGCATCCCAGTCCATCTTTATTTTGCACACCATGCCATCGAATACCAAGGCTGCCATCTAATTGCGGCGATTGGGTTTTGCAAATGTAACTATATAGTCTCATCACGGACTGATAATCATTTCCAAAATGCAATGGAAAAAAATAATAATAATATCTTCATGGTCGTCGAGTAGACGTCTGAATACCATATGCCAAAACTCAATCAGGCCTAAACCATTCTTAAATGGTCCACTGGGACTTCTATTAAGGCTCTACATTTATTAGGACAACACAATGTTTTAATGTTTACGCCTTCAGGACGCGTAGTGTCTAAACTGTGTATCCATCGACCCAATGCTACTTTATTAAAGTTTTACGCTGCACTAATTGGATAGCCTCACACACTAAATACTCGCCCACTTAGCGCAGAAGTAGCGTGTGTAAACATTGCACTGTTCCAGGGGGCATTCTCTCTAACAAAGATTAACCCCGACTTGCTTCGCTGTAGCTCAGGTGCTTGAAAAAGAGGCCTCCCAGGCGCTCCTCTGGAAGCAGTTAATAGTGAAAAGACTTCCCCGGCCAGGCTTTGAAAGCAGTTAATATTTGCTGAAGTGCGGCTTGTGCTCAATTATAACTCCCTACTTGCCATTTTAATAATTTAAAACTGCCCGCCCCTTAGAAAAAAAATATTCCCTAATCAAAGAGGCCTGAATGGGCCCTTCGCCTTTGACAGCTTTAAATTGAAGCTAAATGCCGGATTGTGAATGAGTTACTGTGCAGGGGAATAAAGGCATTAATGAGGTAATTTCATTATAGAGACTCACCCAGGCCTATGTGAAAATAAGGGGAGTAAATGGAGAGGAAAGCTGCTGGGCAAATTAGGGTTCCTTCCACACTAATTAATGTTGTGGGGCATTTGGTACAGGCACAAATTAACTGCTCCAAAGAGCGCTCATTGAAGAAAAAATACATTGTTGCCCTCTCGTGTCATTAGGAGACAGAAAAACTGGAACACTTAATGAGTGTAAAGCCGGCCTTTAACCGACTCCAGCCAGCCACTGAAAACATGCCATTGTGGGAGCCCGGAGTTTAAGGAGGCACCGGGCGGACAATATGGCGACTGTTTAGACCCTTCAGCTCTGCGGGGCTGTAAACAGGTAGTCTTCGAATAAAAGATTATGAAACGCTTGGGAGGCCCGCCTTCCCAGAGAAAAACAGCCTTAAATGCACCCCAAAGGCAAGGGGCGGTGAATGGGCCCAGCACAGCGAGGGCCCTCGGTCGCTCAATGCTGTCTTAAGCGATTACAAGATGTCGGCGCATCCTCTCTCATTGAGTTACTTTTACACTGCCTTTGTCTCCTCTAATTGGAGCTGATAAGGTGCTAATCGGTTGTCTTTAAAAAAAGCAGTTTTAGAGCTGGCGACCAGGGTGAGGCAGCGTGAGAGGAGTTAATGAGGGGTTAGCCTTAAAACACACAGCTAGTGCGTGTTTGATAAATTGAGCTAGCGAGAGTTACGGGGGGGGGAGGGGAGGGGTGGGGGCAGTTAATGCTGGCCTAGTTTAGGTCTGCAGAGCATCCGGTAATATCATAATTCATTTTTGTGCATTTTATAATATACGTTATTCGTTTGGAGAGGTCTTTTATCAATGACCTGATTATAAATTGAGTGCTTAATATTGAACCATGTGCAAACAGCAATCTGCCCAGGGACGGGAATTCAGGTATGCTCCAAATCATGGGTACTCACAAACATTATCCCAGGGGCCAAACAGTTTGATCTGTGATGTGACCCAGGGCCACTTTGATGCCAGCAGGGTAGCGGGTTGGGGGTGAGGGAGCAGTGTAAGGGAAGCAAAGCATGTGCATCTAGTGGCTGAATTACAGAATGTGAAACCAGAAAACCTGGGATCAGTCCCGGCTTCCCCACTTGACCAAATTGTGTGATTCTAGGAAATTGTTTTACTTCACTTTGCCCCTTTTTCGTCATTATCACATATAAGAGCACCTTGAAATAAGTAAAGTCAGGATGTGTGCTGTACACAACCTTCTCTGATGTTTGATTTAATAAACTAGAATGTTGTCTATGTATAATAACAACCCAGGCCACCCAGAGGGCGCACATGACAACTGACTTGAATCTTAGTTCAGTATAGGACCCGGATCCCCCAGGTTGATCCTGACCCCACCAAGACAACCCGACGAATCAGTGACTTACAGGTAAGCTTTGTGGGTAAAAAGATGCAATTTTTATTCAAGCGAACACAATTAAACATGACAATATATTCAATCTAACATTGTCTAAAATTCGCATCAAGAGTCAACGTTAAAAACACAAGTCTCAAAATCATATTTACAAACGTGATCATCTCAGCATAAGAACAATAATGGAAACATTTCAGAATCATTTGGACAATATATACAGCAGACAAATCCATGAGCTTCCCGAATGTCACCTGTCCTTTCCAGCACTAAGGGGCCTTTCCGGCCCGCGCCCCCACGGAGAACCACGCAGGTGTACCCACCTGCATCCTTGAGGGGTGAGCCCCTGCCATCTGCTCCTTGTCCTCAACCCTAGGGGCCCACCCCTCCAACACCAGGCTGCCCACACGGGCTCGTAGGGTATAACCAGAGGCAGCAGCCCCATGCCGTAGCTTGCATAACCGAGTGCCCTTGCCCCCCAGCCAGTCTCCCCATTCTCTGGGGTCAGCTTACCGTCTCCCCCCCTCAGTGCTGGCCTAGGGAGTATGCAGGAAGACTCCCCTTGATGCGGTACAGCAATCTATGTGCTCTTCCTTACCGCTCACATGACCAACTGATCACCCCTCGATATCCTACTTCAATGGGATGGGTGGGTGGGTGATTCCGCGTCTCTTCGTCTCCCGTGCCGGTGCAGATGAAAAGAGGACGAGGGCTTGGGCCAGGGCACCCTAAATAGGCCCCCAACCCTCCCCCCAACAACATCCGGCAGGAGCGAACGGAAGCAGCAACCCCCGCACCCTGGAAGGAGTCCGAAAACCCCTCCTCTTAGGCCAACGAGTCGGGGACAGCCACAGAGGTGTGGCCAGGCTCCCGGGGTCCTGGATCCTAATGGTGCGCTTCCTTAAGGTAAGCGCTTCTCCATTGGCATTGTTGTTAGGGTGGGAGGAGCCATGACTGTTTCTAAAATCACTTTTAAAAATCTTCTCAATGAACTGATGTAATCTAATGTACTAAAGTGAATTTGTTCTGCATGTTAATGAAATATTCTTTTGAATTTTCAAAAGACTTTATCATATCTTTACACATTTGCTGCTAGATGGCTTTAAAATGAAGGTATTCCTAAGAATGTATGACGTTACTACACATACATTCACCACGCATGGCTTTACAATGCGGTCGTTACAACGACCGCGTTGTTACCACGCGTGCCATTACATCGCAAGTCATAACAACGACTTGCTGTAGGGGGCGCGCTGGACTTAGGAATAGTATTAATTACTATTCCTACTCCAGTTTGTGCAACAGCAGGGAAGGTGTTGGATTTAAAATCCAACACATTCCCTGGTGTTGCACGCACCCTGCAGCAAGTCGTTGTTACGACTTGCGATGTAATTGCACGTGTGGTAACAACGCGGTCGTTGTAACGACCGCGTTGTAAGGCCATGCGTTGTGGAAACAGCGTTGTAAATGCTGTTTCCCATTCCTAAAGTTAAGTGGTCAGAAAACCTTAGTTACTTCCTTTCTTTAACTTCAATTATCCTTTAAATAAATGCTTGACCTTTTATTCAACATATTTTTAATACTAGTGCTGAGTGGAGTAAACAGTTGCCCAGTCCTACTGTTCACAATGAGGACGCATATGAAGGTTTGGAGGACCGATAGTGGCCCCCAGTCTGTACTTTGAGTTCACTGCTCCAAATAATGAAGGGTTTTTTTTCTCCAGAGAGGGGTATTTACTACATTTGGTAATGGTATTTATCAGTTGCGGTAAATATGACTCCCAATTCTGACCCAGCTTGTAATCGGGGCTTTAGTGCAAGGCTTATATTGTGCACCAAAAGCAGTGTCTGAGTACATTAATTCACTAGCGGCCACACCACCCGCCTGTCCCACCCAAACCACAGTAGGGTGCTTTGTGTGCAGGTTGGGTCTCCCCACCTTTCAGCTCAGCGCTGTCTGTACTCCAGAGTTTAGCAGATTGGTATTGTGCTCAATAGTTCTCCCCATTTGATAATCCACATGTAGAAATTCTGTATGGCGCAGGTGTTTTTTAGGTGCCTGTGTATTTGACAGAACATTTGAATAGCCTTCAGCAAGCAGAAAAAACATGTAGAATTGGGGGAGGAATTGCATTAATGAAGAATGAGACTAGGCTTCAAGGATGTGTAGAGTGTCATTGACAATGGACATGGAGTGCGTACTTGAAACATGGAGGTGGCCAATTCTTAATTAATGATGCCCCTATCCATCCAAAACTATATGCGGTGTGAATCCCTCATCGCACTCCAACGCCCCTCCAGCAGTCACCATGATGTAAATGGCAGTAGCTTAGAACAAAGACCAGAGACATGGGATTCCATACATCTCATATAATGTATCCAAGCTACCATACTGAGCTTCACATATTTTTCCTGAGACTCACATCCACCCAGTTGCAGAAGAAAATGCAGGGGAGTTGACAACATGTCCCTTGTCAGATGTGATAATTCTCACACCGATAAAATCTGACACTGATGTGTTTGGAGTTTATCAGATGCAATAATTAATGCGTATTCCCACTTTTTGGGGCACCTCATGTAGATTTTGGTGTTTAATACCCAAAATTCTACATGCCGCAGATAATACTGGGTCTTTTTCCTTGTCAAATCCCAGCAGGTACGACCTGCCAAAATTTGCACCCTGAAACTACTGGCTGCTATAAACATCTCACTGCTTATAATTATGACCCCTGAGCGAACACATGTATGCCTTGGGATCGCAAAATAACACCCCACTTTTAATCAGGCCAAGAGTTTCTGGACTGGACTTCCTCTTCTCTGACCTACCTGCAACTCAGCGATACTTGCAAAGTCGAGTCCACATCCTTCTACTCCCTCATTCCACCTCTCTCAAAAAAGGCACTGATTTCCCTACCTCCCACTCTTCCACTTTGCTTTCATTTTATGGTTTTCTCATGATTCCACATCATTGAAGCACAACATTTTAAAGGCCAAGGCCTTCCACTTACAGAACATTACTTTAAAGTGTGTTAGTTCGACTGCTTCGATTTAACTGAAACTTAAATACAAGTCTCTACAAATCTGCTTAATGAAAGCTCAAGACTGTGCTTGTTGTAAGATGTAAGTGGTATTGTGTGACTGTTGTTAAATTTTTCTGTGTCCTGCAAAGTGCCCAGATCCGGCAGCTCTTATTGCGCTGACACCGTGATCCGTGGTGGACCCATTGAAATATACTGAATTTTTCCTTGTGCTATTTGTCGACACCGGGACACATTCAGCAGGGCCTGCACATTGTCTGCTTTTTGTTCTGAGCAGCAACCTGCAGGTGGTAAGGGGTTTTTATTATTTTTCACTTCCAGTTGGGCCCAACATAAAGGCCTTTTTTAAAGGGCCATCAGCTTTCCTTTTGTTCGAATATTAAGTTGACTGGGAACTATCTGGAGTATCACACATAGTTGTCAATATGAGGGAAAGAAAGGCATTCAGTTTGGACAGAGCGTCCACCCCCCTCAAATGGGGGAATGGACGCGGCGCTAAGGATCGGGGCCCCCGTGGACCGGGACTCGCGCGATCCGGTGGGGTGCCGGCCATGGGCGGCCAAAACCGGATCCAGCCTTCACGCCTTCCGGCACTGCGCCTCACGATTGGCGGGTGGCCGGAAGCGCGTCATTGCTGGGCGCCGCCACCGGGGTGGCCAGGGGGGAGTATAAAGTCCCCGTGCCTTTTCCTCACCTGGCCATCCCGACAGTGGAGCGAACTGGCGTGGCATCTTCTTCTCCAGCACACGCAATCTTGGCGCGCGACACCTCGGATCTTTGGGCCCGCATCCTCATTCCTGCACAGCGGTCCTCCGAAGATTTTTGTGGGGCTGGGCTTTACTTGGGCTCGGCTCCTTCTCGGCTCCCGCCAATCCACATACCAGGCTCCGTCTTGCTGCACGCGCATTTTTCCAGCACGCAAAGGAAGTAACGGAGGCAATTCATCTCAGTGGGGGCAGTCTCCTGAAGCGCAGCAGCACTTCGTTCGGTGTGCAGGCAGCCTGAACGGATTTGTGTTCCGCTCTCCAACTCACCACTTTGGGGCCGCATCTGCGCAGTTGAGAGCTTGGTATTTTTTCTCTGTTGCGTGTCGAGCCACATTTACGGGGGAAGAGTGCTGGGAGTCACCTGTCCTGTCCAGCCTCCCAGGCCCAGGGCGGCTACAGGGGGTGGTGCCCCTAATGGAGCATCAGTGACCCGGTGGCCCCTGAGCCAGGAACGCAGTCCAGGCGGTGAATAATTTGAGCTGAGGGGTGGGCTGGGGAGGAATTGTTGCTATGTAGTGTGCAGTGACAAGAGTGACTGGGGCCTAGTGGTTAAGGTATTATTCGTTCACTCTCAGGTTTAAGTGTTCAATTTCTGGTGTTTTCAATAATTTGAATATTGTGAACGTTTCTGGGGCACAGTGGGTAGTAGGCATGGTTTTTTGCCCCCGTTTTCGCCAGTGTACAGTGGAATAGCCCCCTCAGCTGTTTGTTTTTGGTTGGATTTGTTTGCATTGAGTGCCCTTGATCCTGCATTACTGCTTTCTGGATCGCCGTGGGGGGGATACCACGTTGTCATAGCGCCAAGGAGGGGTGCGTGCAGGGACAGAGGCTTGGGGCTGGTGAGCACAATATTGGTGTGACATTGGGTAGTTTGTTTTTTATAGAGATATATAGCTCGGTTTCTGGACCCCCTCCTCTAATTTCATCATGGCTTCACAGACTATAGGTGGCCGAGTAGGAAAGAGTAAAGATAAGGACCCAGATTTGGCCCACTTATTGAAATTGGTGTTGGCCAAGCTAGATAAGGAGGGGGGAGGAGAGTCCCCAGCGTCATGCTCTGAAGGGGAGAGTAGCTCGGTAGAAACAGACCGCCCACGCCGCTCCCATGTACCCCCGCGCGCTGCATCCCCCCAGTTCAGCGTAAGAGCAAGAGGGCGACTCCTGCCTCTACGCCTATCGTACCTACAGTGGTTAGGGATGCTGCTTTAACAACGATGCTGCCGCCCCTTACTGAGGCCCCGGCAGCATCGCCGAATATGTTGCCTTTAAATCACACTGCCCCTGTAGTCCCCCCTAGTGCGCCACAGTGCCCCAGCACTATTGATCCCCCCCTCCAACATCTGAGCAGCAGGGGGCAAGTATTTAAGAGAAACTATGATTTGGAAGCAGGTATTGACTTTGTTCAACCACCCTATATGTAAGAAATATGCATGCACCGTAAGAATGTCAGATGTATCTGTTTGCATGAGTAGCTTCACAAATAACAATTTAAATAACACTTACCAATTTATTTTATCGAATTCTTTTATAGTGCTATCATATCTTGTAGGGTGTCAGAGTACTTTCTATCACACTCACTATACAGAGACAGATAAGTCATGCAAGTGTCTAAATCAATGTAGCGGAAGTGCATAATACATTGAGAGTTACAAGGTGTAGGAATCACATATTATCCATACTAGTTTCAAACTTAATGCACTGGTTGTCGGACTAATAATACTTCATCACTAGCCAACCTTTGAATAAGTATTATTGGGAAAAAAACACAATAACGTTCTAAACCCATGGTTTGCAGTTTGCATGCAGCACCCTGATGCCACATCACGGTTCACAGCGCTTATTGAATGATTGCAACTTATGAACTACACGTAACAAAATAACCTCTGTTTCAAAAGCAGTAACTAACTTGCCTATCTATAGAAAACACAAATCGATGATCGGGAAGTTACACAATGGGTTTGCAGCTGGACCATTAACTCTCTATGCTACTTTATGAGTTAAAACTGTGATCAGATGAAACACAGATCTCTTCAGAAAGTTCATTAACCACCAGAGATATTTTAATCTTAATATTATCCCTGAAAATTCATGGCCACACAGAGATCTCTGCAGAAGGTGTCTTCTCCCTCTCTGATATTTTAAAATACAGCCTCCTTGGCCAGAACAGATACACACTCTCATTTGTCCTTTTTGACAATTTTATTTGGGGCAGACATTTTAAATTAAATGTATATTGCGACTGTCGGACTGCTTTTCATGTCTCCGCCTCTTGTGACTCCACCCACTTACCACTGCCTCACCTTGACCTCCCATTTATGGTTTCCGGAGGAAATCTTTTCGATTTCCAGCATTGGTTCTGCACAAATGAAGGTAGGAGGTTCCAGTCCAGTGCTTTGTTGTGCACTCAAACTAGCCAGTCACTGTCTGTAATTGTAACTGCATTTATATAGTACTTGCTATCTCTGATGAGTTATTGAAGTGTTTGAAGCATACTACTCTGGAACCTGAAATGAATGATTAATCCATTGTTTTTTCGCTATTGTTGGTTATTGAAATTAGTCTTGTGCTCTCAGGTAAATCGTTGTATGCATTTACTCAAATTTATGTGCAGAAGAATAAATGAATAGCAGTTAGGTGTGATTATTGGTGGGAGCTTTGTGAGTTAATACATTGGTCGGTGGGGTGAATAAACAGGCTAGAGGAGATTAGGTATTGTTAGCTTGCAAGGAAATAGTTTCAAAGGAGAAGGAATAAAACAAGTTACGCCAGTCTCCTGGTATGACACCTATTGATTTCACATAAGTCCTTACCCTGTGTGTCTTAGTATGTGCCTGCAATGTGAGCACATTTTAACCTGTACTTGCTTCTTGTGAGCCTTTAATGTGAGCTTAACTCCCTATTATAAACCTGTCTTGGACTGGGGAACCTGAAGCAGGCCTGGCAAAAATGTTTAAACCAGCCCTGTTCCCTTCATGTCCTTATGCTAACTCTCTCTTCCATCCATACTTTGTCTCACTCTCTCTCCTTATCACTCTTCTTTCTCCCTCTCTGATTGATCGCTTTCTCTCTACCGTTCTCCTTGCTCCCTCCATTCCTTTCCTCATCTCTAGTAACCTCTCTGTGCCTCCTGCAATTAACCGCAGGGAGCTCGGGAGAGTGACAGAGAGACAAGGGCCCCAGTCCAGCAGGGAAATTCCCAGTGGAATAAAAAGCCTGTCTGGCGCTGCTGTCTCGTAATATTAAGCCCACCTGATTCTTTGTCAATCTGTTTCATTTTCTGACTGTGTCTGCTTAGTGTGAGTCTGTTTCCTCATGGTGTGCCTGTTTGTTTAGCGGGTCTGCTCATGTAATGAGAGCCTGTCTATTTTGTTTATTTTGAGTTTGTCCCTTTACTTTTCTTTCAGAAGTGCCTGTTTCTGTACTGTAAGCCTGTACTCTGTCTGAAGGTACAGTGTCACATTAACCTTCACTGTAGACAGTGATTGATTTGTAAAAAGAGTATGCACCGGAGACTATAATTTCGCTCAGAAGACTGCCGCAGACGGTGTTTTATGTTAGAACGCCGAATACCAAGGCTGTATAGTGTTGATTCCACCTCATTCCTTTTTAATTTTTAATAGTTACTTCCTACCTGTTTATCTCACACTTGCAAGTTCCTGCTTTCTCCATTTGTCATGTTTTTTCTGCTTTTCTTTTCCTCCTTCTTTCACCCATGTGTATTTTTCACTCTCTTTCTCTGGGTCAAAGTCTGATAAGGAAAAATAAGTTCCAGTCCCAGGGCTTTAAGTAGGATGAAAAAGGTGTGGTCCCTGAAAGGGGTGGAACCTTTTTAATTACGGGTATGGCTTAAACATATGAACTAAACTTCCCAAGGAGTGCAACCCTACCCACACATTTCCAAAGAATCACAACTGTAACTAACATACGTGACAATTGCTCTGTGAGCTTCGCAGAGAGGTCAAGAATTGGATGACCACATATTCTGAACACCATTTTGCGTCACTGAGAGAAACTCACACTCTCTCAGGCAAAACACATTTATGCCCTGTTATAAACACCTGGATGCAACTCAATTCAAATTATGCGCTATCATCATCAACTAGCTCTCATAGAGCGCACAGCTACCCAAAACGGGCTTCCCGGCGCTAACAGGATGAGTGAGGTTTTTTTGACACTAGAAAAGAGTAATATGCTGCCTGAAAAAAACAGTAATGACATCCTGCAAAAAGCAAACACTAATAGAGAATGCAAGATTAATAAAGTATGTGAAATATAAGCAGAGATAGCATGATTTATCTTAACGTTTTTTTACACTCATTGTTCAGAAATCAATGAGTGTTTTTGCCTGAAAAGTTAAGTACATGAATACAGGGCCCGAAAGGGGCCTGTTTCAATGTCCATTTTTAATTAATACCTGGTTTGTGACCCGGAGTGACCCGACCCAATTAAAGCACTGGCCAGTCCCTAAAAAATGAGTGCTGGTGGGCCGCACCTGCAATCACCGGCTTAAATTAAGCACTGTCTATAGAACATCAAAGCTAACTTTTATAGGAGGGTGATGTGCAATCCAAAAACAATGTTATTAATTGAACTCTATCAATAAAAGATTTGATTTGATGCAGGTGTCATGCATTGCAGCTTGAATATGGTGGGTTTGGAACAGTAATTGGCAAATCACCACAAAAGTGTACGAGAAACAAATTAAGGGCAAATATAGTGCATACAACTATCAATGTCATAAGACCACTTTTAAATGGAGCAACAGACGTTAATCATTTGCATATTATTTAATTTCTATAAAATGGTTCATCTTTTCTTTCGGGAAGTCCGAGGAGGAGAATTGGAAAGTTGACATCCTGTATGCTGCGAAGTGATCCAGATAGGCATATTCTAATCTCAGTGCCACCAACATTTTAATTATAAAATAATATGCACACTTCACAAATCATTAAACACAACTCATCACAAAATCCATAATTGGTGCTATTTTCCACCATGTGGTGCGTGAACAGATTGGATTAGCCAGACCACATATCCCCTCTGCGTACATGTGGATATGTTCGCCACCGTGAATCACACTGTAATCATGGATAAAATATTTATATCCCACACTGCCCAGTTTTTAATTACTTGTCCCATTTCATGGAAATGTTTGGTAAGGTAGATACAAGGGAAAGGAGACATCTTTTGAAGATTGCATATGTTTTACCATTATTCAGTTGGTCTTTTTATACATTATGCCATAAATAAGAAATAACTAATTATTAAGAGAGGTTAATGTATCCCATACATGTGAAAAATTGACATTGGACCACCCACCCAAACCATTATGTCATATCTTCTTGCAGGAGGATAAAACTTTAAAGACATAGAAGTGTGTGGATTATATAGAGCATCTTGCTTACCCAACACATTACATAAACTATATAACACATTAGCAAGACCACTGACTCATTGTCAGTGAAATTGCTCTCCCACCCTCGCAGCTCCACCATTAAGTGAGGCCTGCCCCTGCCCCTGCACTCTTGAGTGTTGGTGATCGAGGCCCTCCTCCACCCGCAGGTTTCCCTGCGCCTCATCCCTGGTGGTCCAGTGGACCTCTGTCTCCTTCCTCTCACTCTGCTCTTTTACTCGTTTTCACTCGTTTTTCTACCCTTTTTATCTTTCACCTTTCTGCACTTTTCTGCATCTCTGCTCTTTGTGCCTTATTTCTGCTCATTTTCCCTTTCTCTCGCTCTGCTCTTTCACTCGTTTTCACTCGTTTTTCTACCCTCTTTTATCTTTCACCTTTCTGCACGTTTCTGCATCTCTGCTCTTTTGTGCCTTATTTCTGCTTATTTTCCCTTTTTTCTTTATCCCAATCCAGCTCCCCTCCCCGCTCCCACCTCCCAGCTGTCCAGCCCTCCCCGACCCCTACTTAATGGCGGCCACTGCGCGGCCGCGCCGCTGGTGCACCGAAGGCGCGTCAAAGGCAAGCCCGTCTGTGACCCGTCCGCGACCAGCGCCAGGAACCCTGGACCTCCGCCCCGCCAACGCTATGACCCAGCAGCATTCCACGCACTCAACCCAGGCCACAACAACAACTGCAAGCTAGCATCACCAGCCGACACCCACGGACCCTTCAGCTGTCACCGCTGCCCGCACACCTGCACCACCGCCAAGAACACGGATCCAGCACAACCCGCCCACAAGAACACAACCGAACCGAAGACCCTGCAATGCATCCTCCTCAACGTCCGATCCCTCCACAAACAAGCCACAGAAATCTGGGACCTCCTCGACAGCACCACCCCGGACGTAGCGTTCTTCACCGAAACCTGGACCAACACCACCTCGGGACCGGACATCGCCATCGCCATCCCCCAAGGATACAAGATCTCCAGGAAGGACCGCCCCACCCGCCCAGGAGGAGGAATTGCCATCGTCCACAAATCCAGCCTCCGCCTGAGCACACTCCCCGACGAGCCCACAGAACTGATGGAACACCTTCACTTCAAGATACTGGCCAGCCACACCGCCACCCTCCGAGGAACCCTCATCTACCGACCCACTGGACCCCGCGGACCCTTCGCCAACTCCATCACGGACATTATCTCCCAGCAGGCCATCGCATTCACCAACTACACCCTGCTGGGAGACCTCAACTTCCACCTTGACAACCAACTGGACCCCAACACCACATCCCTCCTGGACAACCTCCACAACATTGGACTCCGCCAGATCGTGACCGAGCCCATGCACTCAGCAGGACACACCCTCGACCCCCTCTTCACTACAGGAAACTCCATCACCTTCAGCCACACCACCGAACTCCCATGGACCGACCATCGTTGCGTCCACTTCACCTTCAGAACACCAACCATCCACAGACACCAGTACCTGCTTCCATGAAGAAACTGGACCAAAATCACCGACGACCAGCTCACCTCCTCACTCAACAACTCCACCCCAACCATCGCGGAAAATGACGACCCCAACACCGCAGCCCGAACCCTGCATAGATGGATCTCGGACAGCACCAACACCATAGCCCCCCTCAAGAAAAACAACAATACCCGCGCCAAGAAAGCCAGATGGTTTACCACCAAACTTCGAGATTTCAGACGCACATGCCGCCGCCTCGAAAAGGCCTGGAGGAACACCAAATCCACAGAAGCCCACAACAACTTCAGAGCCGCCACCAACGCCCACCATCAACTCATCAGAGAAACGAGGAAAAAAGCGATTGAAGACAGAATCTCCACCCACGCGCACAACAGCAAGGAACTCTTCAGCATCATCAAGGAGTTCGCCCAACCCACCAGCGAGTCTACCGACATCCCTCCCTCACAAGACCTCTGCGACAAACTCAGCACCTTTTTCCACCACAAAATCAAGAGCATCTGCGACAACTTCGACGAAGACAAACAACACACTGAACCCTCACCAACCACCCCCGACACCCGGAAACCAGCGATTGATGACTGGACAGCCCTCACTACCGAAGACACACTGAAGACAATGAAGTCAATCCACTCAGGGGCCCCCACGGACCCCTGCCCCCACCACATCTTCAACAGAGCCGCCGACACCATCACACCCATGCTCCGCCACACCATCAACCGCTCCCTGGCGACCGCCTCGTTCCCCGACGACTGGAAACACGCTGAGGTCAACCCCCTCCTCAAGAAACCCTCAGCGGACCCCACTGACCTAAAAAACTACAGACCCATCTCCCTGCTCCCTTTCCCAGCGAAAGTCATTGAGAAAGCCATCAACAGCCAACTCGCCACATTCATTGAAGAACACAACGTCCTCGACTCCTCCCAATCCGGCTTCAGAAAAAACCACAGTACGGAAACCGCCCTCCTCGCCGCAACAGACGACATCCGCACCCTACTGGACAAAGGAGAAACAGTAGCCCTCATCCTCCTCGACCTATCAGCGGCGTTCGACACAGTCTCCCACCGCACCCTAATACGCAGACTCTACGACGCAGGAATCCAGGACAAGGCCCTCGACTGGATCCGCTCCTTCCTCTCCGGCAGAACGCAGCAGGTCAGACTCCCCCCTTTCCTCTCGGATCCCACACCTACCACCTGCGGAGTCCCCCAGGGCTCCTCCCTCAGCCCGACGCTCTTCAACGTCTACATGGCTCCACTTGCCCCCATCGTCAGAACCTACGGACTCAACATCGTGTCATACGCAGACGACACCCAGCTCATCCTCTCCCTATCCAACGAGCCCAACACCGCCAGACGCAACTTTCGAGAAGGCATGGAAGCCGTCGCCAATGGATGAAAAATAGCTGCCTACAACTAAACACCAACAAAACAGAAGTACTCATCATGGGCCCAAACCTCGACGCCTGGAGCGACACCTGGTGGC
Source organism: Calotriton arnoldi (assembly GCA_963921515.1). NCBI lineage: Eukaryota > Metazoa > Chordata > Amphibia > Caudata > Salamandridae > Calotriton > Calotriton arnoldi. Next base: position 1,542,705 of record CAWUFW010002947.1, on the reverse strand, counting down.
CCCCCGCCCTCGGAAACCCGCCAACCCCGACAGACCACGCACGCAACCTGGGAATCATCCTGGACTCCGAGCTCAAAATGGACCGCCAGATCAACTCTGTCTCGTCTTCCTGCTTCCACACCCTCCGCCTCCTTCGTAAGACCTTCAAATGGATCCCCCTTGAACACCGAAAGACCGTCACTCACGCCCTGGTCACCAACAGACTCGACTACGGCATCGCACTCTACGCCGGAATAAACAAAAACCTCACCCGCAAGCTACAGAACATCCAGAACGCCGCCGCAAGACTGGTCCTCAACCTGCCAAAACACTGCCACATCTCCCAGCACCTGCGCACACTCCACTGGCTCCCCGTCGAGGCGAGAATCACCTTCAAGATGCTCACCCACGCACACAAGGCCCTCCACGGCACCGGACCAGCATACCTGAACAGCCGACTCAAATTCCACGCACCCCAAAGGACCCTACGATCAGCCCAGCTCTCCTACGCCGTGGTCCCCCGCACCAGAAAGACCAGATCGGGAGGCCGCTCCTTCTCCTTCCTCGTGGCCAAAGCATGGAACGCCCTTCCGCTCCACCTCAGACAGACAACATCGCTCCCCATCTTCGCAAGAAACCTCAAAACCTGGCTCTTTGACAGACCCCCTCCTTGATGGAATGGAACCTGCACTCACCCCTAGCGCCTTGAGACCCTTACGGGTGAGTAGTCGCGCTTTAACAAACCCCTGATTGATTATATAGCTTTTATTGTGCATAATGCAGTAGTATAAAAACCCAAGTTCCACAGGGAGCCATGAACTAGGGGAATTTTTCATGGTTCACAGTGAAATATGGGTTTCACCATCATAATAACAGACCCCAACCCACTCTGCAGATCTTTACCATTGTCAGGGCCACTGGGATTATGCAGCACAGTTAACTAAATTATGCTGCAAGGTTATCTAAATTATGCAACATAAGGGTAAATCATGGCCGGGTACGGCCTATACCCCCCCCTTCTCCTGTGACTTACCACCCTGAGTACGGGCTCCCTTCCCGGGGCCCCCAGGTTTGCCCGCCTCCCGTTGGCCCTTAAGGCGTGCACACAATTAACACAAGAGGTTTTGGATTAGGGGTCGTTAACCCCGGCCGTATTTATTACAAATTAATAATCAAAACATTTAATATATACATTATATACACAATACGCAGAAAGTCCAGTCCAGTTACATTGATAGGTACATATGTCTTGTTTGCTATTCTTAACATATTTCTAATACATAGACACTCCTATCCTAGACTAAGCATTCAACAACAAATAACATTTATCTTTCTGCGTATCCCATTAGAGCCTACGGCAAGGTCAATGACTGACCCCAGATCCTGGTCCAACTATGCTCGCACCCCAACCGGAGTGCCCATGCGCAAGGGGGCCCCTTCACCGGGAGGGTACTTCCCCCCCAGCACCCTCTACGCCCCGTAAAGTATCTCCGTAATGGGCCCTTGCAGTCATGCGCAGTTTACTTGCGCCCCTGTGCGCGTGCGGGGTGGCCAACCAGCCTACTGGAGAGCGTAACTCCCCTCCCCCGACACCCTTCCAGCCAACCGGCTCTACCTGCCCCTGGAGTTCCATGAGGGACCACTTGTCCCTCCCCTTTGGGCGTCCCCCTTAAAGGATGGCACCGCCCGCTAAGGACCTTAAATTTAAGCTCACCAATCATGACCTTACCGCCGACCAAGGAATAGCGTTATAAAAATACGACAAAACATTCAATGAAGCATCCGTGATGAACCTGAAAATGAAGACAATACCTGTAACAGCAAAACACAATACTTAAAGCAACAATTTGCCAAAACCTCTGCTTTAGGGGATGGTGGGTGGGAGAAAATGGTTAGGCCTCCGAGCGAGGCCGTGGGTGCGCAGCTTCAGGCTGGGGAGCGGCAAAACAAAGAGGCTCCTCCGGCACCGCTCCCCATCTTTTATTCAAATTTTGTGCCGGGAGCCGGTTCCATCCAGCTCGCCGGCGTTTCGATGACGCGTGCCCCGGAAGTGATTCCTATCACTTCCGGGTCACGCGTGATCCAGCCAATCTGCGGGGAGGCGAGGCCAGCGGCCCAGCCCGCCTCCCCATGACGTCATCGGGAGGGGGCCGGCGCGACCGCCATACCTCCGGCGTGTCCGATGCCGGCCCCTGCCTTTCTATATGGCCGGGTACGGCCTATACCCCCCCCTTCTCCTGTGACTTACCATCCTGAGTACGGGCTCCCTTCCTGGGGCCCCCAGGTTTGCCCGCCTCCCGTTGGCCCTTAAGGCGTGCACACAATTAACACAAGAGGTTTTGGATTAGGGGTCGTTAACCCCGCCCGTATTTATTACAAATTAATAATCAAAACATTTAATATATACATTATATACACAATACGCAGAAAGTCCAGTCCAGTTACATTGATAGGTACATATGTCTTGTTTGCTATCCTTAACATATTTCTAATACATAGACACTCCTATCCTATACTAAGCATTCAACAACAAATAACATTTATCTTTCTGCGTATCCCATTAGAGCCTACGGCAAGGTCAATGACTGGCTCCAGATCCTGGTCCAACTATGCCCGCACCCCAACCGGAGTGCCCATGCGCAAGGGGGCCCCTTCACCGGGAGGGTACTTCCCCCCCGAGCACCCCCTACGCCCCGTAAAGTATCTCCATAAAGGGCCCTTGCAGTCATGCGCAGTTTACTTGCGCCCCTGTGCGCGTGCGGGGTGGCCAACCAGCCTACTCGAGAGCGTAACTCCCCTCCCCCCACACCCTTCCAGCCAACCGGCTGTACCTGCCCCTGGAGTTCCATGAGGGACCACTTGTCCCTCCCCTTTGGGCGACCCCCTTAAAGGATGGCACCGCCCGCTAAGGACCTTAAATTTAAGCTCACCAATCTTGACCTTACCGCCGACCAAGGAATAGCGTTATAAAAATACGACAAAACATTCAATGAAGCATCCGTGATGAACCTGAAAATGAAGACAATACCTGTAACAGCAAAACACAATACTTAAAGCAACAATTTGCCAAAACCTCTGCTTTAGGGGATGGTGGGTGGGAGAAAATGGTTAGGCCTCCGAGCGAGGCCGTGGGTGCGCAGCTTCAGGCTGGGGAGCGGCGAAACAAAGAGGCTACTCTGGCGCCGCTCCCCAGCTTTTATTCAAATTTTGCGCCGGGAGCCGGTTCCATCCAGCTCGCCGGCGTTTCGATGACGCGTGCCCCGGAAGTGATTCCTATCACTTCCGGGTCACGCGTGATCCAGCCAATCTGCGGGGAGGCGAGGCCAGCGCGTCACTATAGTGCGCGGCCCAGCCCGCCTCCCCATGACGTCATCGGGAGGGGGCCGGCGCGACCGCCATATCTCCGGCGTGTCCGATGCCGGCCCCTGCCTTTCTATATGGCCGGGTACGGCCTATACCCCCCCCCCCCTTCTCCTGTGACTTACCACCCTGAGTACGGGCTCCCTTCCCGGGGCCCCCAGGTTTGCCCGCCTCCCGTTGGCCCTTAAGGCGTGCACACAATTAACACAAGAGGTTTTGGATTAGGGGTCGTTAACCCCGCCCGTATTTATTACAAATTAATAATCAAAACATTTAATATATACGTTTTATGCACAATACGCAGAAAGTCCAGTCCAGTTACTTGATAGGTACATATGTCTTGTTTGCTATCCTTAACATATTTCTAATACATAGACACTCCTATCCTGGACTAAGCATTCAACAACAAATAACATTTATCTTTCTGCGTATCCCATTAGAGCCTACGGCAAGGTCAATGACTGGCTCCAGATCCTGGTCCAACTATGCCCGCACCCCAACCGGAGTGCCCATGCGCAAGGGGGCCCCTTCACCGGGAGGGTACTACCCCCCCGAGCACCCTCTACGCCCCGTAAAGTATCTCCATAAAGGGCCCTTGCAGTCATGCGCAGTTTACTTGCGCCCCTGTGCGCGTGCGGGGTGGCCAACCAGCCTACTGGAGAGCGTAACTCCCCTCCCCCCACACCCTTCCAGCCAACCGGCTGTACCTGCCCCTGGAGTTCCATGAGGGACCACTTGTCCCTCCCCTTTGGGCGTCCCCCTTAAAGGATGGCACCGCCCGCTAAGGACCTTAAATTTAAGCTCACCAATCTTGACCTTACCGCCACCGGTCTGCATAGTTGACCGACTATCAGGCCTCCCCCACTCCTTCTCTACTGAAGTCATTATTGTCATTTAAACCAACTACCCAGGCAAGAATGTTCTCCATGAAAAATTTGTTACCTACCTTGGACAAGTGGACGCCATCTTTTAAGAAGAATGGCTCCCCTCTGATGCACCCATGAGCGATCGTCTACAAAAACGGGGATCGGAATAGCCTATCCATTTTGTTATTGATCCTTCTGACTGAGTGGTTCAGTGCTCTCACCGACTCGCCTTCCCGCCAATGGAATCTCGGGATCATATGCGACCATGCTATGATAGACCCAGGGCATAGCCGCGCCAACCAACCCAGTTCTGTGATCATTGTCTCAACCAGGACCTGCCTACCCAGCTGTACCAAATCATTCCCTCCCAGATGCAGTATAATGCCCTTGGGGGGACCCCCTTCCTTGTTAAGCAGATCCAACACGAAACCTCTGAAATGGTCAAAGCGCATCCCCCCCCGCCCATGGCAAGAAACCCTATAGCCGGCCTGCCTTGCTCTATTGTCATAATCACCTGAAAGGAAAAAGTTATGTAAACGTTTCACATAAGAATGACCCATGATCCACACTTTTTGCGTAACCTGGTTCCGGTTGAGCACCTGCTCCCGTGACAATCCCGAGCGTTGCCTTGCCGCCGCCAGAAACCCCTGCGTGACAGGATTGAGAAACCTGGTCCCAGGGCAAGGTCTGTTCCTGCGTAGATCCCGAGTGTTGCTGTGCCGCCACCAGTTACCCCCCTGCGTGACAGGTTTGAGAAACGGAAAGAAAACAGACAAAAACATACCATCAGCAAACCGTTTGTGTTTATCATCTCATAGCATATGCAGCCACACAAAGCACTTGTAGCAGTTTGAGGACCACCTGCCGATTCTCTGCACCTCGCCCTTTGTGAAACCCCGTGCAGCCGCCTCAGTGGCGGCCCCTATGCTGAATCTGTGCGTTCCAAAACTGCTGGGGTCCAAACCTGCTGCTTTCACCGCCATATCCATAACTCTTTTAAATTGAAACCTTGTGAGTGGGACCCCGTCCACGTGAATTAACAAAGGTCCCCCTAGCCCTTTGGGCCTGTGTGCCAAAAAAGACTCTAAGTTGGCGACAGGGCAGCAAGTGTTGTCTTGTGCCCGACGCAGCACCACCCCCTACCCAAGGGCATCTTGATCAGTTTTAGATCTCTGGATTGATATGAATAAAGAGTCCCCTTGGATCCTGACATGGCTAAACTGTAAGCCCCCCTGCCCATCCTGTTTGCTCTTTGCCACCAGTTCCCCAATCCTAAACGCACCGTAGAATGCTAGGGAAAAAGCGGCACTGAACAATACAGCCTCTGCCTCTGTGTTGCAAACCTGCCGTAGGACCCCCAATATCGCGGCCAAAGTATTCACGCCTATTGGTCGCCTTGAATCCGGCTTTGAACCTTGGAGACGCTGCCACCCCTTTAAGGCTTTCTTCACTGTAAAGGTATTAGTGGGGTCCCCCCCGCCCCTCGCTTGAGCAAAAAAGGAGATAGCCGCTATATGCCGCCGTGCTGCTACCACTGAGCGTCCCCCATCCCTCAAGGTGCTTAGGTAAGAGATAATTGCCCCCTTGTCCTGCCACTTCTCCTTCCATCCTTTCCCCAAAAAGTTACAGTATGCCCAGAACGCCCCTTCGTAAGCATTCCTGGTTCTGGGTGCTAGGCTAGCTGCCACGACGTCCGGTAGTTGGGAGCACCAAGTTGCCAAAGATGTTCTGGGAAATGCGTTGGGGTCTCCGCTGCTTCTGGGAGATGCGACCTGAAAACCTGCATCTTAAAGCGAGAGAGTGCATCAGCAGCATGGTTTAACACCCCTGGGACATGTCTAGCTCTAAACTGGATGTTCAATTTCATGCACAACAAAACAATTTCCTTTAACAGACGTAGGATCATTTTACACCTCGCCGCTTGCTGATTGATGCATTCCACCACTGACATATTGTCTGACCAAAAAACTACTGATTGATTCCTCAGCCGCTCAGGCCATACTGACAATGCAACAAAAATGGGGAACAACTCTAAAAACCCAATGTTGCTAGTTAAACCGTTCTCAGTCCACCAGACCGGCCAGCGTTGTGCCACCCAATCAGTACCAAGGATGGCTCCAAAACCCTCACCACTTGCAGAGTCAGTCATTAAACCGAATTCTGCTGAAGGCGTGAGCGGGCCGGGCCATAGTACTGTGCCATGGAAGTCCTGCAGGAATGCCATCCAAATCTGCATATCCTGCTTGACCTCACTGGACAGCCTGGTATGATGGTGTTTCTCTTTGAGGCCGGACATGGCTTGAGCTATGGAACGAGAGAATGGTCGCGCCATAGGGATGATCCTTAATGCAAAGTTCAATTGACCCACCGTCTGTTGAAGCTGATGCAGTGTGACTTTCTCCTTTGCCAAGCATTCCTTTAACGCTGCCCTGAATTTTGTGACTTTCTCCTGAGGCAGTCGTGAGCAACCCTGGGACGAGTCCAATTCTATCCCTAAAAATTCAATCACAGTGGATGGCCCGACCGTCTTCCCTTTTGCTAGTGGTACTCCCAGAACCTGCATCAGTGAGCAGAATTCTTTCAATGCCCACCCGCACTCAAGAGAGCCTGGTGCTCCAAGGAAGAGGAAGTCATCAAGGTAATGCAACACATATTGGTGCCCCGTCACTTGCCTAAAGACCCACTCCAGAAAGCAACAGAATTTTTCAAAGTAAGCTCAAGACACCGAGCAACCCATTGGCATGCATTTATCCATGTAATACTTCCCTTGGAATTGGAAACCCAAAAGATGGAAATCTAAAGGGTGTACTGGCAACAAGCGGAAAGCTGACTCTATGTCTGACTTTGCCAGCAGCGTGCCCGGGCCCAGCCCTCTGAGCATCTCAACCGCCTGATCAAAGGATGAGTACCTGACCGTGCACTGCTCGTCATCAATGGCGTCATTCAAAGACTGGCCCTTAGGAGCCGAAAGGTTATGGATCAGCCTAAATTCCCCTGCCTCTTTCTTTGGGACCACCCCCAGTGGAGAGCAGACAAAATTCTTGACAGGAATGCTGTCAAATGGTCCCACCACCCTGCCCAAGCACACTTCCTTCTCAATCTTAGCCGCTGCCACCCCTGGATTGGCCCTCACTGATAGCTGATTCTTGCATTCGGGTGTCCCTACAAAGTCTGGCGTGGGAATCCTGAAAACATCTCTAAAACCATGTAGTAACAATTTGGCGGATGCCGGACAATTGTATCGATTTAACCATGGGATCAAGGCACTTGTCATTATGGGGGAATGGGCTTTTGTCATTAAAATTCCTTCAGTCCTGTTTCTTTCCCCCCCATCCTTTGTTTTCTTGAAACACTTGGACTCAGGATGGGAAGTATTACCACAGAAGGTGCATGAGTGTTTGAATCTACACGAGCCTGCAGGCCTGGTGCATGTACGCCTGTTGAAATCCCAACATGCCCCCTTCTTCCCCCCGCCGCCGCTGTTGTTGGAGCTAGCCGAGGGAAATGACCGAAAGGACTGGCCCCTCGCACTGTCTTGCGCACCCTGAGCCCCATGCGCCCCATGCCTTAAGTGGTCTAACCACAAAATCATATCGACTTGGTCCCATCTGAGCGCAGGGTCAGACGCCTTTGCTCTCCTAAAGTCTTTATCATAGTCTTTCCACCCCGCTCCTCCATATTTGTCGTGTGCCCCAGTGATCCTGCTCTGGTAGCAGGCCATTTCCGCCGCTAGGCCTGGAAACCGTTCAGCCATGACTGCAATATATACTGAGAAGCCTCTCACCCAGTTAATCAGGGACTCTTCAATCCTATATTTCTGCAGTTCACTGGCCCATTCTCTTGGGAGCATCCAATCTTTCTTTTTCTTAGCCTCCTCCCTTTCAGTTTCATCAAGCAGTAATGAAAACATATTGACATAACTCCCCTTCCAAATTTTCTCTTTCATTTCCTGCGTCACATGCCTCGCCAATTTTTCCCTGGGTGTACGTGCTTCGCCCACCCCTAACACAGGCAATGTCTGCCGCTCACCTGTTGCGGGTGCCCCTGTCGGCGCCGCTGGCTTCTCTTTTGGTGCTTCCGGGCCTGTGTTTGTTGCCGGCAACTCTTTATTGGCCCCAGGTGGAGTTGCTCCATTCCCTGGAGTACCCGAAGGTGGAGCTCCCAGCCCTTCCCTAGGCTTGCCACCCGGTGCCCCATCTAACTGCGCCACAAGCTTCCTGGCCTTCTCCAGTGTGGTCTCCCCGCTGCCAGCAATCTCAGCCACCGGGGACCAGTTTCCTACTCTCTCCAGCCAAGGGAGGACCGCCGCCAAACTGGCTACCAAATCTGATTGAACTGGGGGAACTCCCTCCGGGGCCCCCTCTGTAGGGACGCTTGGGTCCTGCGGGCTGTTACCTGGTGGTCCCGGTGCCCCCCCTGCTCTTGACGGGGTATCTCCTCCCCCACTGCCTGGTGGGGTACTTCCCCCCACAGGCTCTGCCTGCTGCCCGCCGCCACCGTACACAGGAGGTTCTGGTATAGGGGCCATTGGCTCAGTTGGACTGTTCACCCCCTCTGGTTGTGCTGGTGCCCCCCTTTCTTGGACCTAACCCTTTTGAGAACGGGGGGGAATGCTGCCCTAGGGGCCACCCCGGTCCTCCTGGGCCTATACCCTGTCTCGTCCTGCCCGTCTACTTTATCCCTAAGGTCCGCAATTGCTTGGCCCATTTCATCAACCTTTTTTAACCTGTCCTCCATATCAACTAATTTCCGCATCATGGCATCCATAAAATTTTCCATGCGGGAGCGCTGTTCGCTCCGCTTTGCCTTAGGGGCCATCGCACTATACCCGCAAAAATTGGTTGTTTCACAACACGCCCGTACAGATGCTACCAGTTGCCCCCACGTGCTAAATCAATCTTAAAAGTGGTAAAACACCCTTGGTGCTACCCACCTATACCACAGTACACTCCCCAGAGCGTACTTGGCCCGGGACGCTGCCCAAGACCCTTACCTTGCACCACGTTGGGGGTACACAAACCAGCCACAAACACCCACGCAACCAGAGCCACGCCCACCGGCTAATCCAGTGGGTCAGGTGAGTAATCTCGAACCCGCATGGCTCCCAGAAGCGATGGAATGCCGGCCTGTCTGTGACCCCGTGTAGGACCACAAAAACGCTGTAGAACCTGTGCCAAACTTCTCCAACAGGACCCCCAGCCAATGCTCTTATCCTGTGGTCGAGTCACTGCTCCTCCGGTACCTGCAGGCTGAAAGACAAAATGAAGAAGGGTTGTGCCTGCCCCTTGGGACCCCAGCAGCACCAAATGCAACTCTTTCTTCCACTGGGAAGGCACGACGCTGCCTCAGCCTTGCTGCTGCTGTGCCCTCTCACACAACGCCCGATCGAGCGCTCCTCCCGGTGATCTCTTAAAACGCTGCTGCCCCCACACGCTGTTCCGGCTCTTCTCGCCCCGACGCGACGCCGCCTCAGCTGCTAAAACCACACGCTGCTCCGGCTCTTCTCAACCTGCATAAAACAAAGAGAGAAAATGGTTAGGCCTCCGAGCGAGGCCGTGGGTGCACAGTTTCAGGCTGGGGAGCGGCGAAACAAAGAGGCTACTCCGGCGACGCTCCCCAGCTTTTATTCAAATTTTGCGCCGGGAGCCGGTTCCATCCAGCTCGCCGGCGTTTCGGTGACACGTGCCCCGGAAGTGATTCCTATCACTTCCGGGTCACGCGTGATCCAGCCAATCTGCAGGGAGGCGAGGCCAGCGCGTCACTATAGTGCGCGGCCCAGCCCGCCTCCCCATGACATCATCGGGAGGGGGCCAGCGTGACCGCCATACCTCCGGCGTGTCCAATGCCGGCCCCTACCTTTCTAATCTCACTGCCACCAACATTTTAATTATAAAATAATATGCACACTTCACAAATCATTAAACACAACTCATCACAAAATCCATAATTGGTACTATTTTCCACCATGTGGTGCGTGAACAGATTGGATTAGCCAGACCACATATCCCCTCTGCGTACATGTGGATATGTTCATCACCGTGAATCACAGTGTAATCATGGATAAAATATTTATATCCCACACTGCCCAGTTTTTAATTACTTGTCCCATTTCATGGACATGTTTGGTAAGGTAGATACAAGGGAAAGGAGACATCTTTTGAAGATTGCATATGTTTTACCATTATTCAGTTGGTCTTTTTATACATTATGCCATAAATAAGAAATAACTAGTTATTAAGAGAGGTTAATGTATCCCATACATGTGAAAAATTGACATTGGACCACCCACCCAAACCATTATGTCATATCTTCTTGCAGGAGGATAAAACTTTAAAGACATAGAAGTGTGTGGATTATATAGAGCATCTTGCTTACCCAACACATTACATAAACTATATAACACATTATATATAGCTTTTATTGTGCATAATGCAGTAGTATAAAAACCCAGGTTCCACAGGGAACCATGAACTATGGGAATTTTTCATGGTTCACAGTGAAATATGGGTTTCACCATCATATTAACAGACCCCAACCCACTCTGCAGATCTTTACCATTGTCAGGGCCACTGGGATTATGCAGCACAGTTAACTAAATTATGCTGCAAGGTTATCTAAATTATGCAACATAAGGGTAAATCATGCAGAACGTTCTCTGGCAGTATAATTTTCACCGAGTTCAGTGAGAACTATTTTTTGTGTGAAAGACATTATGTGGCAAATGTAGTAAAGCACCCGCGGAATTGCATAAATCCAAAGACCCTCGTGATTGTCCATGTTTAGCAATAATTTAATAATGAAAGGTAAGCCTATTCATTCTAATTTCAATCAATGCTTCTTGTTAACTGCTCTTTGAAGCAAATGGCTTTTTCAAGCTATCTACCCCCTAAATAAACATATAATATAAAAAATACATAACCAGTACCTTGTGCAATATAGACCTGTGCACTTCCATCTCGTGGTTTATAGTGCTACCAGAAGCCATTCATGGCAATATTGCACCATATTACATAGTTACCCCGTTATGTATCCACATGTGTGCCATGGCTTTGAAAATAAATGTGGCCCAAACACACAGGTTGTCTAGAGTAACTATATGAATAAATGCACGTTCACAAATTTATTATCAAAGTGCAAAGGTCAAATTCCAGTTTATTACTATAGGACAGTAACATTGAAATGAGAAAAGCACTGTTTACTGCTTCATAGATTACACAATACGATTACTTTACATAGTGTAGCAGTCATTTTAAAGTTCCTGAAAAGATTTGCTGGTTAACTGGCCCTCGAAAATGGTTCTTTCCAAGAGGCAAAGCATGTAAAACTTGTGCAAGCAAGGAAACTAGGAGGTACTCTTTGTCAAAGGGATTAAAATATCACAAAATTTGTTACTGGTGATTAAGACCACACGGTTTATGCTTTGAAGTGTTCATGCCGTAATCACTAAGTGAGCAGTCTGATATTTCAGATGAAAACAGAAAGTTCTAGAACACATGGCGGCTATTCAACATCAGGATCCGAGGTACCAGTAGTGAGACATTTTAAAGGACAACATCACAGTAATAGGAATTTGATAAAATATTTTGTCATAGATAGAATAGAACTCAACCCCATGAGGAGGAGATAGGGTTCGGGATTTAAGGATCTTGGAATCAGAATGCATTTCAGGCTTACAAACCAAGATATCAAAAGGATTGAATGTTGATGAGGAATTAGCTGTTCATTTGACTTGATAAACGGTATAGACTTCACTAGTAAAGTTGTGTTTTTTTATTGTTTTCTAGTTTTGGTTCTCTCAATGTTTATCTTTTAGGAAGTATCTGGAGGACCCTTTTGGGTACAGATATCAGATCTGTTCAGTTCTAGTACTGGTATCCATCTGCCCACTTTGGCATCATTTACAGTGATTTATTTGAGGACAGTTTATTATTTTTGTTTGAAAATTTGGAATGTTAGGACTATTGTGAATCAGCCCAATTGGTCCTTACGTCTTTGCAAATGATTATAACTGTCTCTATTTATATTTATATCACGAATATCCCATGAAGCACTATGCCCATTACATTTGTTAACTTTCATTATATCGAATGGTTAGGGTACACGCCACATTAGTATTTACTCGATGTCGATTGGTTGCTGAATTATGTCCTTTCCCACTCTTTGTCACTGACTGCCTGATGGTTTAAATATTAGAAGAGCTGGAGCAGCATTATTTTACCATCTTTGGTAGTAGAAAATGGTTGCTTTTCACAGGATCTTTATAGGCCTTAGCTTATTTTGTCTGGAAATATAGCACCATTTCTTGAGATGGCTAAAGTAAACAACAGAACCTAAAACAATAACATTCACAATGCAACATAACAATACAATTTAAACATAAAAGGGCATAATAGAACAAAATGGTACAGTGTAACCCTATCTCAGGACCTGGGCACCCAGCTATCCCTATTAATCAGCAACAAGATCACCAGAAGATACAACAGATCCAAACTTCAACCAGACCTTTCCATCCTCGCAGCTCTACTGTCCATCTCAACCTACACCCAGATGACCACCCTGACCACCTGGCCCACCATCCCCACTCAAGACACTGCAATAACCATGCAGTCCATACACTCTGGAGCACCCTTGGCCCCTTGATCCCATGTTTTCATCAAAGGACTGGACCTCCACGTAAAAAAAAAAATGTCAATCACAGTGGGTCAAACACCAGCATCAAGCTTGTGACTCTATTTGTCCACAAATCGCAAAGCCCTAACCCCGATCCTGAATGACTCAATCATCTCTGCCACCTACCCGGATGTCTGGTAACACACCACAGTACTCCCCCTCTTCAAGAAACCCTCAAGAGACCAGAATATGCTAGCCAACATCTGGCCAACGCCCTTGCTAACCTACCTCACAAAAGTCATGGAAAAGTTGATAAACAAATGCCTAGCACCATCCTCAATGAAAACCACCTCCTTCATACCATTCAATACGGATTCAGGCCCAACCACAGTACAAAGACTGCCCTCATCGCTGCCACAGATGACATCTGGATGATCATGGATGGAGGTAACACCGTGGCTCTCAACCCATTGAGCCTAGTCAACAACCAATTCACCATGACTGGATTAAAGAACACAGTCTCCATCTCCTGCTTCTGATGCTCAAGAAGATCTTTAAATTGCTTCCCACCAACACTCCCACAACGGTCACTCAAGCCCTCATTACCAGCAAGCTGGACTACAGCAACACTCTATGCTGGAATCAAAATTCAGCTGGCTAGAACATTTCAGTCCATACAAAACTCAGCAGCCAGGCTCATCCTCAACCTCACACCCCACACTGACATCACCCCAGACCTCAAGAACACTGGCTCCCAATGCACAAATGAGCACTCTTCAAACTCTTTATGCACACATAAAAAGACTTTCACAAAATTTGCCCCACATGGCTCAAAAACTGCACAAACTTCCAAAAACCTACCAGACAACTCCACTCAGCCAGACTCCTACTTGCACCCCCTCCCCGCATTAAAGAGCCAGATCCGCCAGTCATGCCTTCCTCGCTCCTAAAGCCTGAAATGACCTGCCCCTGCACAACAGAGCAGACTCCTCAGTTCTTCAATTCCTCAAGAAACTGAAGACCTGGCTCTTTATCTACTCCCCAACCCTTGCTCGGCCCAGACAGCTCCTGCTTCAGTGCCAGGATGGACTCCTAGGTGAGTTGTGTGCTATATAAATACACATAACATAACAACATAATAATGGTCAAAACAGAATGTAGAGTAATAACCACAGTACAACACAGCAATGCTTTGCAATAATGCAGGAGAAAAACACAGTAGCACAAAAGACTACATCACCACAACAAAATGCCACACAACAAATATTCTTGTCACATATTACCATCTCCATGAACATGCATTCATAATACTGTAATACAAGGTGTCTGCACCAAACAGTTCCCTAACTTGCTACCAAGGACATGAAATACTGCCAGCCAAAATCGTATGTGATCCGGCCCTACAACTTATACTAAGACCAGCACTGCCCCACCTTTCAGTGTGTGATCTACAGAAGACATGGATCATAAACCCTTTCAAATGATTTGTTCTTCTGCAAACACATTTCAGTGTGTGATTTAACAGCAATGTTACATAGACAGTCCAATGTGGGCAATATGCAGTGCTGCTTATAAAAGAGGGTGTAGTGTTTATAAAACTACATTACACGTTTTAAGACAGTAGGAATGACCTCAGTTTCTGTCAAAGTTTCTGTCAGATAGACATTGTTTATGCATGTGAGTCACAAAGCACACACCTAGCTAAAAAGCAACGGAGCGCTGTACCCAAGTGGGGATTTTTACAGTGGATGATGCGGAAAGCGTGGGATTGGGAGGATCAGAGCTATTGGAGGGTACTAGAGGAAGACTGGCAGGGAGTGTCGTGCTGGTGGGAAGAGAGTGAAAGCTGCAGGAGGGAGCGGTCGGAGCGGGAACTCTTCTGTGCTGTTCAGGCAACTGAGCCGTTACACTGTGATGGGCTGTTGCTTGAAACGGTTTAGTGCCAGAAGAAGAAATAGTGCACGCCAAGCCCAGAAATGATGGGAAAACACTTTTTATTTCAATACAAAGTTTTATGTAATATGAACTAGGAAATAGTAAAGAATTCCAGGTAACTTGCAATCACCTTTGGAGGATTACAATGTCCTACCTACTGCCTGCTCTGCATTATAGATGTTAGTTTTGGGTTCCTTTAATGTACATAAAGCCATCATATTTTTTTACTTCTTTTCAGACCATCTTGCGCTCCTACGCCCAGGTAGATTCATTGCATCTGTAAATGAAACTTACAACTACGGACAATCCAGCAGATGGAAGAATTTTCTGTAGTCATATTTTTGAGAAAGAAGTAGGAAGCTAGGTTTCCCAGGGGGGGGCGAGAGTGGGTGTTATATGGGAAGCACACACAAAGTCAGAACTCTGCGCGTGTTCAGAAACATCCCCAATGCATTTTCATTTTCCTACCCTAAATGCGCACTTGAACATACTCCAGAGTAAGGTTGGAGGCAGTGGCGTAACGCAAAATGATGCCCCCCCTGCAGAATGTCAAAGATTCCAATATCTCACAAATATTTATAGGCTTTGGACTGAATGGGGGCCCCCTGAAGGATTGGGGATGCTCTGAAAGGTTGGGGTGCCCCCCTGCACCTCAGGGGCGTCTGGGGCTTGTGTTATTTATTTATGCGTTTTTATATAGCTTAGACTTTACTAAAGGTGTCAATAGAACAAGTTGCATTACATAGGGACTTCAGAGTACATGAATTACATAAAAGATACGAAACAGATAAACTCTAAACTCACATAAGAATGGTAGTAAGTACATACGTCTACTACAGATACTAGTGCTTAGAGTTACATATATACAAGCTGCAAATTCACTCAAGATTACATTTTAAGAAAAGTTGAAGCAATTACGATTGGACAAATACATATTTACAGAGCAGGATCTTCTCGCCTTTGCTGGGGCTTTTGCGGTGCTCGTTCAGCCGTAGGGGTAGAATGCTGGGTGGTGGTGGGCGAAGGCAGCGTGCTGGAGCCTGGGGCTGTTCTTGAGCTCGTGCTGGGTGCCAACTATAGGAAGGGGGGTAGCTTGGTGCTGTAGAGCAGGAAGGCTCCATAGCCGGTGTAGGGAGTTCATAAATGGAGGAAAGGTAGTCATTGGTTCGGTGCTGTGGAAGAGAGACTGGAGTAGTGGGAGCCGGCCAGTCTGCGCTAAGCCCCGTAGTGACCCCCTGAGTGGGGTCATCTTCCACAAAGGAACTCACAAAGGAACTCACTGCTGCAGGTGTAATCAGGGTGGCCCCCGCGATCAAAGGCAGGCCGCCAACGTAGTCCTGGTGCTAGGGGCTGAAGCCAGGAGGTATTGAGGGTGATGGAGCGGTGGAGGGGGTCCAGCTGACCAATCCACAGGTCCCCCCACAGCAGCAGCAAAAGAAGAAGGCACCAGCCCCTTGAAACTCACTCCCCGCAGCCGCGGGTAGAATTGGACAGTCCAAGTGCTCTGGGCAGGGCCAAATGTCCATGCTCCAGCTACCGCCACTGTATATGTGGCGAGTCATGAGGGGAGTCTCTCAGGTCTATTGCCCCCCCGAAGTATTGTGCCGGGAAGGGGGCACCTCCCCACAAAAATGTACCGCTAAAGCCACTGGTGCAATCAGGACAGCCTCCACAATGAGAGTGGAGCCGCCATCTTGGCTCCGTCGCAAGTTTTAGAGCCGGGATAATCAGCGGTCCCCCGGCTCTGCGTCTCACTCCCTGGGGTCTTTACACGCACTGCCGGTGTCTCAGATATATCGGCACACCTCTCCCGTGGAAGTGGGGAGGCGATGGCTGCTGGGTGAGGCCAGGGAGATCATGTGCGGCGAGGAGCTGTTACACCCCTGGTTGGAGGAAGTGTGCATTTAAGATGGAAAAGTTCCCCAACAATAGAGCATTCCCTTCAACCCTAATTATGTGCAAAGTCTGCAGACAATCCGCAGGCCTTTGGCTGAGTGATAAAGGAAGATAGATGGAAATCTATTATTTTTTATAGATTTCAATGAGAAGCACTTGGCTTATTTGTAAATCCCCAACAATGGGTAGATCTGTGACAACTGTAGGCATACCATGTACTTTTCTGCTCTGATGATGCCTATCCTGAAAATCATGAGTTTAGATTTCACATACACTAGTTAGCACTAGTGCAGGGTGTTATAATTAGCGGATGCACAATATGCACCTGATTGTGAGTTTGACTCCTGTCCTCTCAATGGGGACCCACTTCTAGTTGTGCAAACTGGCATTTTGCTGAGTGTGCCCCAGACCTTGCAGAGGATAGCTTACCAAATATCGTGGCCACAACCACTTGCTTCAGGTGCGATTTTCGGCTGATTAATTTTAATCCGATTTCGGGCACAAATGGGAGTTTGCACTCAAAATAGGATCCACTGTCTGATTACATCCTTTTGAAGGAACAAGCCTCACTACGAAAAATGATTTCCTGACTTGGACAGAATACACAAGACATTCACTGCATACATCAAAACACACATTTGAAAGACTGACTAACGTTGTGCAGAAATTTCCAAGACAACATCCACCTATGCTTTACTCACCCTAAGGCCTAAAGACCAGTGATTGCATATTTATTTTTCGCCTTGAAAAGTCCCAAGCATGCCAGTTCTCAAGGGGAGAAATATCCAAACGCCGCAAGTTGTATTGATGCAAGATCAACGGGAAAAAAAGCCATCATTTGTACTATTTCTGTAATTACTATGAGTAGGCGAAATTTAAATTACGCCTGTGTCATTTGATTAATTTTGGGAATTGCACATTTTGCTTGTTAAGCAAAATTCGCTAAATTACAACGTTATGCCACATTGCATAACTACTCCACTGTTTAGGGCAGAATTGCACAGCAGAGGAGTGAGGGAATAACGCAAACAACCAGAACAGGAGCAGTTGTTGTTCGCAGTAATTGTTTTTGATGCTATTATTTTAGTGCAAAATATGTCCTTGCATCAAAAGTTGACACCATAACACATTTCACGCTAAAGTATTACACTTAACGACAGATTTCCATTTCATGTAATTGCACATAATTTTGCGTCATTGTCCCGAAATTCCGCATACCCCTAGCAATTACTGTATGCATACATGTATTGTTATATAATTAGCATGCTGTACACTTACCATATGTATAAACGCTACATAGCTGTTACAGGGTGAGGACTATGCCTGTACTTACAAGTGTAGACATGTCACAATATAGGTGCTACTCTTAAAAACGCATTAAGAGAGTGGGTGGGAGCTAAGGCCCCTCTTGCCTAACAAAGTTACTTCCCACTACAAAAAATGCAACAATCTCGCAGGAGGTAAGGCAAACAGTTACAGTAGAAAAAGGAAAACCCTGTTCTGTGTTTTAAGCTCCCGTTTAAAGGAGGCGCCTCTGCCGGCGCCCACCATGAATTTGTTGAACCAATGAACTTCCCAGGGCAGACTGAGTTTACAAGGACACAGAAGCTAACAAAGGCACAGACTGCTTGTTTGTGATGCAGGGTTTATCACTGTCCCAATTATCCGAGGACAAATCTGCCCGATTGTCTTCAACAAGTGCCCTTGGCTCGCAGGAAAACAAGAGATTAGTTTGCAAAGTAACGCAGAGGGGCCTAGACTAAATGTTTATCCCGAGTAATTTGTACTTTCTATTCGTGTGTGAAAGCCTTGTTTGACTAGGCACAGAATGTCATTGAGTCCTGCACATGGGCGCGTTATCTGCCCTTTGTCATGAAAATGAAGGGTTTCCTTCTGGCCAGGAAGGAGGAACTTCCCAATCAACAAGTAACAATTGGCTAATCCGTATGTAGCTCATTCCTTGGTTGCTTACAAGTTAAGCTGTGAGCAGTGAGGCAGCCGCCATGCTGAAGACCTCCAAGATGTACGCAACAATTGTACCACGTGTCTAAGGAAAACCCAGCAGGTGGGCCCAAGTACTATTAACTGAGGATGAAAATGCCAAGTGAGACTCATAAAGCGCCTAAATCATTAAAGCTCCTGCATTGACAAGACCCCATGCCAGTAGCCAAAGTCAAACCAGGTAACATGTCATCCCTTAGCTTACATCCCACTGACCGCTGAACCTTACAGTGGAGGACAACAATATGTTGAAGATGCCAACATTGCCAAGTGGCGCATGGCAGAGAGCTTACGATGGGTGGCTGGCTTATGCAGAAAGTTGGCGCATCCCATATCGTTGCAAGCCACAATGGCGAACAAAGCGAAGCGCCGAGAACTGCAAAGGATTTACATGTTCTAAAATCTGAGAGCAGAAGTAGGGCTTTCCATGAAGAATTGTTCCAGCGTTCAGGTCCAGATATGAGAATCCTGCAGCTGTTCTATGAGAATCTTTAGGTATTAAGACGGGGGTCAAATGAGAGGGTAACTGAGATGGCTAGATGCGTCAGTAGTGAGACATCATGTAAGGTAAAGCAGAGCTTTTGATCCATGCCCTTACACATTATATAAAACACCTACAAATAACCCTCTCTAAATATAAAGGCAGGCTTTGGTAGAACTGGTGAGACAGAATTCTTTTTTCTTACTAGCAAACTGTTAGATACATTTTTAATTTTGGTCACGAATTTTGTCCAGTATTTTGTTTAATATTTTGAAAAGCGTAGGTACAGGGAGTTGGAAATATTATTAAATATACAAACTACGGTGCCCGCAATAACTGAGTGGTCAGCCTTCTCTTGTTAAAATATAGCAACATATATATGAACAAAAGAGGCAGAGAGGCCAGGATCAGAAAAGGATAAAAGGGCACAGAACAGCAGTGAATCATTTTGCATGCCTATGTGATGGTCAGATACACAAAAAGTTGCATTTGTGACTGCATAGCACCGATATTGCACAGAAATAAGATATCTAGGGCCTAAGTATGATGTTGGTCGGACTTAAGTCTGCCCGACATCGTTTCGGTTTTGGGACCGCCCGACCTCCTGTCTGCGGTCCTGACCGACCAATTAGGATGCGGCCGAACAGTGTTCGGTCACACTCCTATTCTTTACAATGGGAGCATGCATTCCGACCGGAATGCATGCTCTCATTGTAAAACCAAGAGGTGCAGTTCATCCCTGCACCACGTGGCAGACACCTCAAGGTGCCTGCCACGGGGTGCAGGGATCAACATAGGGGCACTATAGGTACCCCCTCTGCCACCAAACGGAGGCTGTGCACCCATGGGGGCCCTGCTGGGGGCTCCCAAAGTCAACTTCCGACAGCCTTTCTGTGCCGGAAAGGCCGGCACAGAAAGGCTGTCGGAATCTGACATTGTAATCCCTCGGGCGGAAAGAGCCGCCCTTGGGATTACTGAAGTCATTCCGACTGTCGGACGGGCTCTCCGAGCCCATCGGATGGCAGTCGGAATGACTGGTCGGATTCCTTTCCGACCAACACCATCCAAATTGGTCGGTCAGAAAGGAATCCGACCAGCAGATTACGATGCGGTAGGAATGGCTCCGACCGACGGTCGGAGCCGTATCCTACCGCATCGTAATCGGCCCTCTAATGTTCTACAAAAGCCACCAGTTGGCTGGATGTTATGCAAAGGGACGTGGCATGACTATTGTGGTGAACATTTGCCTAATTGTGAACATTAGTGTTTTCTTTTCACAATATAACTGACCTTTTAAGCTAGTCAAAATGAGGTTTGAAACGGTCCGCATACACCTTGTTAAGTTGGGGTACTGTAAGGAGTTTCTTCATAAAATTGGTTCGGTAGGAAAAAAGAGACAAAATAAATGCACAATTCCCAATGTGTGTGAGATTTTTATGACTCGGGTGGCAGTTTGTGGGGCTTTGGAAAGACATTCTGGAAACCCTAACATAGGACTTATACCAGGGAAGCAATAAAAGCCATATATTGCCCTGATGTACACCTAACACTTTGGTGAATCACAAACTATCAGTAAATCTATGCAACCTGAATGCAAATGCCCCTGCTCACTGAGCCACAGGACCCAAGCTGTACCACACTGAAGAGGCTCAGACAGGCCATAATCCCTTTCCTTCAGGAGAGGACCTGACCTGGGGGTTTCAACTGTACTGATCTTATTACAACAGGACCAAAGCTGATCTGCCGAATTTTCGTCTCCGTTTAGAGAGGCGCAGAGGCCAAAATGTGCATACAGGTTGAGATTAATTCAGCCACTATGCATGCATAGACTTAATAATTTTTTCACTTAGCCCATAGGGTTTTAGGTCTGGCTCGACAGTGCAGCTGTTGCAATACCTTTTGTGATCAACAGAAAAAGAGCTTTTAAAAGTACTACTGAAAGAGGGGCTTAGCCTCTGCCCACATAGTGTTTTTTTTTACTCACAGCATTTGATTGGGCAGATGTTGTGCGCTTTCACTGGAAAGGCGAGCTCGTACTGCAATTTTCGCCTTGTGGGAAAGCTTATGCTCAATACAGCAGGCGTGAGTTGGTTATGCTGGCAAGCCATTGATGAAGGCTATTGGCCTGATCTGTTTGTTATGAAACATTACGATAAAGTTTGTAGATCTGACATATTTCTTGTGAAAAGTATATGTTAAAATGCATAGGCCTTTAACAGTGGTTTGTTATAACACTGTATTACAAGTTGCAGATAGGTATTTTGTTACATAAAGTCCGAAGGATTACCATAGAAGTGACCCTCTGGGTTAAAATATTTTTAATATGATAATCTTTGTTAGACCCTTATGAGAGGGGTTGTACATTGTTTTACCAGCTATCATTTTGTACATATTTGTAATTTTATAACTGTGTGCATGATGGGTACCAGCTTATACATAGTGGAGTACGCCTGTATAGAATGTGGATTAAAGGTAAATGCTATAGGTATTTTTTGTTTCATTGGGAAAAGGAATGTCAGATTCCATAGACTTGATCTGTTTATTTTCAAACATAATGGCAAAACCAGTAGGCTTGTGTTGGAAACCGGGTTACTGGTTGAGGGGAGTGAAACCCTATTGAAGCAGGAGCATCAGTCTCTGTCAGGCCGAACCACAAGCAAATCCCAAATCCCAAAATCTACCTGTGCGTAACCCCCTGGTAGCGTAGAACAAAGCAGTCAGGCTTAACTTAGAGGCAATGTGTAAAGTATTTAGGCAGTACTTCTAATACTAATAAAGTGAAAGCACCACACAAGAAAAATCCCACACTAATTTAGAAAAATAGTGTAAAATGTAATAAATTGACACCAAAATGACAAAAATCCAATCAGTAGAACCGGAGATATGTAATTTTAAAGATTCAAGTAAAAATAGTGTTTATAAGCACGAAGGGCCCACTGTAGATATCTGGTTGTGCCTAACCGGGCAAAGTCACAAGTTCAGACCGACTGCGATGGAGCGTGGGCCGGATGCAATGGACTCAGTTAGGCCAGCTGAACAAGAGTGCCTTATCCTGGTTGCGGAGTGTTTGTGAGATCCCACGTTGAGGATGCATCGTGCAGTGGGGGCTCATAGATGCGAGGCTACAAAGCAAGGTCCTGTGTCGTCATCATGGATGCCGTCGATAGGGGGCCTGCAATGCGAATTCCTGCATCCAAGATGCATAGCGCCGGCTGGTTTAGAAGTTGCAAGGCTTGTGATGCAGAGTCCTGCATAGTCGTTGACGATGCCGTCAATGAGGGGCTTGTGATGCGAAGGTCTGCGTCAAGGATGCCTCACGCAGCGGCAGTTCCAAGGAGGCTGCAGGCTGCGATGCGAGGTCAGGTGTAGGGTATGTGTTGAGCAGTGGTGGTTCCGAGGCGGAGCTGCAAGAAGATTTGTTGCACTGCATCAGTTCTGCCCACAGGACCACAGCTGGGCTGACAGAGCACCTTCAGGTCCACTTCCAAGGGTCCAGGACTGGGGTGGCACCACTTGGGGGACAGGAATCACAGCAAGCTGAGTCCAGGTGCTAGGTTCAAGGTAGTTGGAGCCTATTCTGCCCTTGAGGCATCTGATCAGGAGGCCAGCCAATTGGTCCTTGGAGTCACTCTGGTGGTCCTGGGATCAAGATGCAGGTCCAGTCCTTCACTAAGGTAGCAGGGCAGCAGTGTAGCAGTCCTTCTTGCAAAGCAGCACAGCAGTCCTTCTGAGTCTTCCACAGGTCTAGAGGGTTGGATCTGAGGGGCAAATATGTATACCCACTTTTAATTAGGAGAAGGTTCTGGAGTCTCAGTTGCCGCTCACCTCCCCCAGAGGTGTTCGAAAATGTGTGCCTCCCTGCCCAGGCCCCAGATTGTCTGGCAGGGCCTGACTGGGAACCCAAAGCAGCCCTGGCAAATTTCGTCAGATCAGCCCCACACAGTGCGTAGTGAGCAAGTACGACCCCTAAAAGGGGGTTTGGGGTGTTCCCCTCCCAAGACAATTTGCAACACATTTTTATTATATATACAATTGTATTAGCTTTTAAAGCATAGTAAATGATGAACTTACAGTGCACCAGGATACAACAATCTTTGTTGGGGCTCTTCAATGATTCCCTCGCTATCACCCTCCAACAGAGCCTCTCATCTCTCCATAGCCCCTCTCTCACATGTATTTTATTTGTTTTATAGCATTTCTCATCCCAGTGTAGGGTGTTGAAGCACTTTACATCACACACATACAGATACAATGAATCGTGTGTGTGTAAATCAGTGCATAGAAAATATTACATAGAACAAAGGGGACTAGAAGGTGTAGGATTCACATTTCATCCATACTGGAAGGCATGTTTTTAAGAGTGCTTGGTCTGGAGAAGCACAAACTCAGGATTCAGAATGTAACACAGTGGTTAGGGCTGGCATTACTAATAAGAATTTATTTCTACCTAAACAAACCCTTTTTAGCAACATTAGGATAATGAAAGTTTGGGAAAAAACTTAACTTTCTATCCTGTACCATGCAGTTTGCATGCAGCTCTTTCATGGGAGTTCATAGCTCACTGTGCTAGATTATGATTGTAACATATTAACTGCACAGTAGCAAACGGATCTCTGTGACATAAGCAGTAAACCACTGAGCTATGCACATAAAATACTGTTCTGTGATCTGCATGGTACATATTCTTTGCAGCAGGCATATTAACCTGCGCTACCTTAAATGAGTCAAACAATCTCTCTCCACCAGGTACATTAATCACAGAGTTATCTTGACACTTTTATTGGTGCCTGAAAACTGCTGGCTGTCCAACAAACTCTCCAGCAGGTGCTTTTAAAACTGCTGCACTGCTACAAACGGCGCCCAGTAACAAAACCGGCCCCCACCCTTCCAGTCTCCAAGGGAAACGCCTGATGCCCGGTCCGGCCAGTCTGGCCTTGTTGTCTGCGGTCATAATAGTTTCAAACCCTTTGTGAGTGTGCTCAGGCAGGGCCTTTGTGATGTGCAGGTGTGGTAAGTGACAGCTTCCCCCCTCATCAAGTCAGAGATGGCCCTTCCTGCCAACACCTACGGCACTTTCATCAGGACTAAAGAGTAGATCCCTAAGAAACTCTCCCTACCTCCTACCTTAAGAAGTAGAGCGTTGTCACAGCCTGTGTAAATGCTCAGGTCATGAAGGTTTGTACCTATGTGGCGCCGGGAGGGATGAAATGTCCGTGACGAGCTCACCTTGACGAATGTGTGACTACAGGGTGCCGTCCTCACTCCCCCGCCAGTTCGAACACGAGTATCAAGTAAACTCAGATATTCTCTTTGAGTGAGTTACGAAACCTTCATGGATTTTATATTGTTTTGTGAATTGTAATTTTGAATATATATCTCTAGTTTTATTACAGTATACCTAATGGCTGCCTTGTGGGAAAGCTTATGCTCAATACAGGAGGTCTGAGTTGGGCATGGTGGAAAGCAAATGATAAAGGCTATATACCTGACTGATTCATTGTAAAACGTATTTCAAATGTCATAGGTCCTACCTGTTTATTATGAAAAGTTATGGCAAAGGCATGATACCTGGTTATTTATTATGATACTCATATGTTAAAGCCAATAGACCTCTAATGGTGGATTGTTAATTCTCCCTGTTAAAGTCTGCAGACATGTATATTGATACGTTAAATCTCACAGTTTACCTTCCTGAGTAGGCAAGTGTTAGGTGCCAATTACTCCCTTTAACAAACACTAAGAATAGAAGATTTGCATTATAATAATTCTTGTTAGAATCTCTTCAGAAGGGCTGAGCGGGACTTATAGATAGCTAAGCTAACTATAACTCGCACCCCTGCAAAGCACTGCTTATGACCTCACGTATTACATCACTCATGGCATGGTCAGTGACATCACTGATGAAATCACTGATGACATCTCAAATTACATCACTCATGACATCACTGATGATATCATCCAGTGACTGTGAGTGTTTTTTAAAAGTGTATGAGTGTTAAATATATATACCAAGGTCTATTGGTGAATCAGTGGGCGAAAGAGTGCCTGTATGGATGATTCAGTGGGTGTGTGACTGACTGTGCAATTGAGTGATTAGATGTCTCAGTGAATGTATGGGTGAGTGACTGGTTGTGTGAATGTTTGTATCAGTCTGTCAGTTGGTGTCTAAGTGGCTGTATGGGTGATTGATAGGTTCGTCTGAGTACCTGAATGGGTGTCTGAGTGTCTGTGTGGGCGGGTGAGGGTGTGTGTGACTGCCTGTATGGATGAGTAAGTCGGTGAATCAGTGGCTGTATGGGTTAGTGATTGTGTGTGTGAGAGGCTGTATGGGTGAGTGGGTGTGTGTATGGCTGTGTGGGTGAGTGATAGTATATATGGGCGACTGAGTGAATGTGAGAGTGGCTGTATGGGTGAGTGTGCGCTTGTGTCAATGACTGTGTAGTTAAGTGAGTACGTGTTAGTATCTGTATGAGTAAGTAAATGGGTATGTGTGTAACTGTACGGGTGAGTAAGGGGCTGTGTGATTGATTGTATGGGTGAGTGAGTAGGTGTGTGACTATCTCTATGGGTGACTGACTCAGTGTGTGAGTGGCTGTATGGGTGTATGAGTGGATATGTCAGTGGCTGTATTAGTGAGTGAGTGGGTGTATGAGTGGCAGTATTGGTGAGTGAGTGGATGTGTGTGTAGATCTATGAATCAGTGAGTCGGTGTGTAAGTACTGGTTTGGGGCTGTGAATGGGTTTGTGAATGGTTGTGTGGGAGTGGGTGTATGAAAGGTTCTATGGAATGTGAGTGGGTGCGTTAGTGATTTTGTGGATGAGGTCATCAGCGATGTCATCAGTAATGTTGTCATTTGAGATGTCATCAGTGATGTCACTGACGATGTCATGAGTGATGAATATGGCAGGTCATAAGCAGTGCTTTGCGGGGTGCAATTTATAGTTAGCTCAGTTAACTATAACGCTGAATTGCATTGGTTTTGTACAAGTGAAACCTGAGCCTAACTATAACATCCCTGTAACCTTTGTGTTTTTCAGTGAATTTCGAATGTTTTTTTAATTCCATTTCCTAACTATAACGTCCCTGTAATGTTTGTTTTTTTCAATGAATTTCTATGGTTTTTTAAGTAGTAATGGCGTTTGAAGATTGGTGGAGAAAAGGGGTGGGCCTCTGACCAGCTCTCAGGAATCCCGCTTTGTAGGACTTACAGAAAGTACCAGGAGGGCTTCTTGGCCCCCGAGGTCCCTCAGCATCCAAGAGGACTTCATTGCCCAACCAGTAATGTGCCAGGAGACATGACTGCAGAGTGGTGGAGAAAGGGGGCGTGGCCTCCAAACACCTCTTAGCAATCCCGCTGTGTGGGACTTAAAGGAGGTAACAGGAGGGGCTGTCCGCTCCCAAGGACCCCCAGCAGCCAAGGGGACTTCATCCCCCAACTAGTAGTGCACCAGGAGGTGTGTTTGCAGAGTGGTAGAGAAAGGGGGTGGGCCACGAAGACCTCTCAGCAGTCCTGCAGTGTGGGACTTACTGAAGGTAACAGGAGAGGTAGTTGGCCCACAAGGATGTCCTTGGGGGCCAACAACTCCTCCTGTTACCTCCAGTAAGTCCCACACAGTGTGACTGCTTAGAAGTCTTCAGAGGCCACGCCCCTTTCTACACATCTCTGCAACCGTGCCTCCTGGCGCACTGATGGTTGGGGGATGAAGTGCTCTTGGCTCCAGAGGGTCCTTGGGTGTCAGAGCGATGATACCTTATACTTACGCAGGAACAGAAGATGACTTTTCCCAATGCCCCTTCTGCGAAACACCCCCAACGCTCTGTTATGAATAGCGTTTGGAAATGTCTCCAAAAAGGGGAAGGGGGAGTTGGATAAAATAACAAATTACAAGAAGAGACTGCCTCTGGTCATCAGTTTTCTGCACCCTCTGTTTTTTTCTCCTCAGCGTACCGTTCTGCCTTAGATTATGGGCTCTAGAAAACTAAAAACACATTAACAATTTCCTAAACATTCTTTACACACTCTAATATATACATGCATCGTCTAACTATACTTATGATATTTTAAACGTACCTAAATAACCTTAGGTTTTAGCTCCTCTTCTAATATTATGTTTAAATGTATCCGAACAGGGTTTATACTTCTTAACCTTCTTGTTTATTTCTTCACAGGAAAAGAACTCTGAAGGATTCTCTTATACTCCAGGTAAGGCTTATTATAACCTTTCGATATTGTCTAAATTTGTACTGTTCTGTAGAGAAAATAACTTGTTTCCAATAAACATTCAATCTTCGTTATAAATGTTTGTCTAAATTCGTACTGTTCTGTAGAGAAAATAACTTGTTTCCAATAAACATTCAATCTTTGTTATAAATGTATTACAGTTTTAGCATTGAAAAGTACTTAACTTCCCAGAAGAATTTATTTCCTTACAAATCCGGAACACTGCTCTCTCGACTAGGAATTCTTTTTTATTGAGACTGGATACTTGCTGTCATATTTCCGATGAATTTCTCATCTGCGCATGCACTCAGAAAGAACGCTTCTCTTCGCTGTGAGGAAACGCTCATGAAGGTAAATGCGCAAACTCCGAACAGGCTGTCCGAGGCTAAGAAGCGTACGGGACTACGGAAGACATATGAACGGAGAGAACCCGACGCAACACTCGAAAGCCAGCACTAACCCTAACTAACTGACTACGACGGAGAGAACGAATCTAGATGCTTCTTCCATCAGGATCACAGGTGAAGTGCACCGGCGTTCTAAGTCGAGCGCTCAAAGTAGAATCTTGGGGGCAGGTGAAAAGACTAGAACTCAACTTGAATGACAGCCATCTTGGAGTTTCTCATTCTCCATGCCTCACTCCAAGTAATGTTTTTTCTTCCCAAAGTTTGTAATTGCGGTAGTTCTTGAACTATGGTACACATGGTAGTGTTCTTGTCCTCTGGAATCCTGACATTGGGGGCCAACAAGCCTTCCTGTTACCTCCAGTAAGGCCCACACAGTGGGATTGGTGAGATGTTTTTGGATGCCACGCCCCCTTTCTCCACCACTCTGCAAACGCGCCTCCTGGCGCACTGCTGGCTGGGGGATGAAGTCCCCTTGGCTCAAGAGGGTCCTTGGGGGCCAACTACCCCTCCTGCTACCTCCAGTAAGTCCCACACAGTGGGATTGCTGAGAGGTCTTTGAAGATCACGCCCCCTTTTTCCAGCACTCTGCAAAAGCACCCCCTGGTGCACTACTGGTTTGGGAAGAAGTCCACTTTTCTCCTGTTATGTTAAAAACATTTGTTAAGCGCACGTTCACCGGATGGTTTCTTGGCGCTGGGGTAGTGAGTAAGGTAGCAGCGGTGGGAAAGTAGCCTAGTTATCAGACGCCTGGGAGAACAACCAGGTCTTTAGCTGTTTCCTAAATAGTGCGAAGGAGGTAATGGACCTCATCTCCATGGGGAGCGAGTTCCAGAACTGAGGGGCTAAAAGCATAAATCTGGAACCTCCATGTTTCTTGCGTTTAAAAGTGGGAGTGACCAACAGATTCAGATGGGAGGATCGCAAGTTACGAGAGGGGGCATAGCGTAGAATCTTAGAGGAGATGAAGGCTGGACTGTTGCCGTGAAGAGCTTTGAAAATAGTACATCCAACCTTAAATACACAACGCTTGACCACTGGGAGCCAATGAAGGCTTTTCATCAGTGGCTTAATGTGATGCCATTTAGGTTGGTGAAAAATCAGTCTGGCAGCTTGATTCTGGACCAGCTGAAGGCGTCTTAGTTGGTAAGCCGGGATGCCTACATAAAGTGAGTTGGCATAGTCCAATCGGGAGATGACCAATGCCAGGATAACTAGAGTCAGGGCTTCCCTGGACAAAAATCTACTAATCTTCTTTATTCTCCGCAGTTGAAAAAAACCAGCAGAGACCACCGAGCCGATCTGAGCCTTCATGGACAGATCGTTGCTTATCACTATGCCCAGGCTTTTGGCTGAACTGACCGGTAAAGGAGGGCTGCCCAGGAGAGAAGGCCAAAAGGTGGAGTTCCATGGATTAGCAAGCCCGCCAGTGAGGATAAGCTCAGTTTTATCAGGGTTGAGCTTCAGTTGATTTCCGTTCATCCATTCACTTATGAAGATCATGGTATCTTGAAAGTGAGACACAGAGGATGGTGAGAGATTGATGTTGAAAACCAATTGAAGATCATCAGCATAATTATATGTTTCAACTTTCCTTTCTCGCAAGGAGGAGATTAAAGGAAGTAGATACAGATTAAAAAGGAGCGGAGAAAGGGAGGAGCCCTGGGGAACCCCGCAGGTCAATTCCATCTTGGTAGAGGAGAAGTTGGCAAGACGTACTGCTTGAAACCGGTTACTGAGGAAGGAGGAGAGCCACTTCAGAGCCAGACCCTGGATCCCGGCATTACTGACACGGTCAATCAGGATGTTATGATCGACCGTGTCGAATACTGCTGACAGATCCAGGAGTACCAGGGCCTGGGTGAGGCCCCTATCCGCCCCCCCTCTAAGTTCATCCAAAACTGTCAAGATGACTGACTGTAGAATGGGCGGGTCGAAACCCAGCCTGATGGGAGTCCAGAGCATGGGACTGTTCGACAAAGGAACTAAGTTGGTTCGACACATGGGCCTCTAGGACCTTACCCAGGTAGGGCAGCAAGGAGATAGGGCGATAGTTACTAAGAATAGATGGATCCGCGCCAGGTTTCTTTAAAATAGGGATGATTTCCGCACTTTTAAAAAGGTCGGGGACAATGCCAAACTTAAGTGAGTTGTTAAGAAGAGAAAGTGGGGGGTCCGGGCATATGGTAAAAACTTCCTGAAGAACGTGAGGAGGACAGCAATCAGGGATCCTGAGGATCCTTGAGGGCCAACTACCTCTCCTGTTACCTCTAGTAAGTCCCACACAGCTGGATTGCTAGGAGGTTGTTGGCGGCCACGCCCCATTTCCCCAATCAGCGCTACGCCCGTGCTGTAACATAATCCAAAACTCTGGTTTCTTAACGATTAAAGACCGCTACGGCACTCTGGTACAGGGTCAATTTTCAAGATATTATTTAATGCTCAGTCTGAAGAATGCATCAAAGCTTTTCGGTGCTCAGAGCACCTTGGTCATGACACCGAGCGTGCATACTCATTGGCATTTTAAACTCACGTGAAACAATTCATTGACATTAACAAGGGACAAGCTCACAATAGATACAGGCAGCTCCATCTTAGAATGGATAGATATAGTACTGTACTCTACACTTAATAATTGTAACCCGTGGAATTTCATTACATATACCTTCCATATATATAACCCTTCTTGAATACAAAGTAAAGCTTACCACTATTGTGTATTTCATATTTTCTTTGATTACTCTAATCAAAGATCCCCCATTTGTAAAGCCATTTGACATGCAGTGCCAGTTTAATAAATAATGCCTTTTTGTCATCCCTGCTTGTGGACAAACTGCATATCCAAATGTATCCCCCGTTGAGTTTTAAAGTTTTCTCATAATGTAGGTGTGTCCAAAGGAGATAAAGCGTGTTCTGCCCCAGTGGGCATACATAGAAATTATAACCTCAGGGCTCGCAATGTCTACATTGTCTTAAAATACATTTTTAAATTAAAACTAAAAATCAAACCAGCTTGTTTGCTGTCTACTCTCAGGGTTAAATCTGTCGCAGCTGAGTAGTCTAGTTTGTTTGTCGTTGTATTCTTGTCTACAATGTGACACATCCGAGCTTGCTTTCCTATTAAAGAACAAACACATAAGTACACTGTTAAAAGCAAGTTAATGGAATTCCTATGATCTCAGGTGCTGGTTGTAAGGAAAGAATAAAAAACAATCAATTCAGATACCGCCAGGGGTTACAGATGAGCAAAAAGCTCTTTGTCAACATTCAACCCTAGTGGATCTTTACAATTCATTACTAAAATATATCTGGAATTAAGCATTCTGAGTTCTTTCTTTCTGTCTCCCCCTCTTAGTTTTTTCGGTATGCTGTCAATAACACTGTACGTCAAAAGCTTGTGATCACCCCCATGTACTTTCTGAAATGTCTTTAGGTGTTGTCTACATTTTTCATTGCCCATATGTACTGGAGAATACGTTTGTGTACCTGTAAAATTGTACTTCCTATATATCATTTTGGGCATGGGCACGACAGTGCATATACAGTGTATTCTGTTTTGCAGGTCAGGCTTTTTTTTTACTTTCATTTTTTCCCCTAACGAGGTAGTTAAGTTTGTCAAGTTTTTTTCATTCACACAGGCCTTACATCTAGCGCACTTCCTGAAACCTGGACTGGGTCTGAGCAAAGTGACACTGGTGGTGGAAACATCACTCCTGACTAGAAAGTCTCTCATAGATTTTGCCTTTCTAAATGTCTTCTGGGCTCTTTTGGTCACACTTTTCCTATAATAGGATCATTCCTAATCAAATGCTAGTGTTTCACCAATGCTCTTCTTACGTTGTGGTGCTTTGCATGAAACGTAGTGATAAATCTAACCTCTAAGGTCTGTGTCCTTCTTTTTTCTGTTAGCTTTTTTGTTAAACAGTAAATCTTCCCTATTGCATTTGGAGACTCTTTCCTGTGCTTTCTTGAGCATGGCTTCTGTGTGTCCCCTTTCTCTCAGTCTTGCCAGCATGCTGTCCTGTGTTTCTCTGAACTGATCTTCCTCACTACAGATGCACCGTGCCCTTAAAAGTTCCCCAAACGGAATATTATTTTTGAGAGATTGTGGGTGGAAGCTATCAGCATGCAGCAAGCTGTTCCCTACTGTGGGTTTTCTAAACACATAGGTAGTAAATGTTTCACAAGAATTATCTCACAGTTAAAATTGAGATTCAGACTTTTTTGATTCAGATCATCTACAAACCGTCTGAATGTCTCCTCTTCACCCTTCCATAGTGTGAAGACATTGGCTATGTACCTAACCCAAAGTATGATGTTCTCTGTCCACTGACTCAATCCTGGTCTGTTGAGCACCTGCTCCTCCCACCATCCCATATGCAGATTTGCATAGCTGGGGGCGAAGCAGGTGTCCATACAAGTCCCTCTTGATTGCTGAAACAGTTCGCCATTGAACAAGGAAATGCTCTTGCTTAGGCACCTTTCCATCATCAGTAAGATCATTATGTTATGCTTGTATTATTTGATTGCCGTGGCTCTCAAAAAACGTTGTCAGTAACCCATCTCCGTGTCTAATGCTGGTGTGCAATGATGTCACATCAACTATCATCATCATCATCATCCCTTCCTCCCATGTTACGTTAAAAATCCTTTTGAAAAAATCGGTAGTGCCCCTTATGTAAGAGGGAAGGTTCTGCACTAGGTGTTGCAGGAAATGGCCAACATAAATTGGGGTATTCTCAAATAAAATGTCAACGGCAGCCACTATGGGTCTGCCTGGTGGTCTAGTTTTGTATTTGTGTATTTTGGGGATCAGATATAACAAAGGTACCATCGGTTCCATATTTTTTAAGAAACTCTATTCATCCCAGTTAAGTATTCTGCATTCCTCCATTCAGTTAGTTGATTATAAAAATCCTCCTTTACTGTCTCATATTCTCTTTTTGAGATCCTTATATGGCATTGGCAATCATTTAACTGTAAAATATGCCTCCTCCATGTACATTTTCCTGTCCCAAAGGACAACGTTCCGTCCCTTGTCAGACCCTCGTATCATGCAATTTTCATTCATACTCCATTTCCTCGCCACCTGTCTGAATGATTCATTCTGCTTATACATTTTTCTAGTTTTCGCCTCATTCAAAGATTGCATTCTCCTTAGTTCTATGGACATTAGATCAGAACAAAACTTCTATACCATAATGCATAGTAGGAGGAATGAACTTAGATTTTTTTCTGAATTTTGTGTTACCACCTTCATCTACATATACTCCTGCTGTGTCCAAGAGTTGTTTGTTTACTATTGTAGACCCATCTCTGTTTCCTCAAGAGAAAACAGAGACAGATCCTACATTAGGAAACACACAACGGATGAAGGTGGTAACACAAAATCCAGAGCAAAATCTAAGCTCATTCCTCCTACTATGCATGATGGTATAGAAGTGAAAAGGTCCGACCCCTCACTTGCAGGGCAGGGGCTGTAAACCTATAATGGTTCGGAAATGGTCTGCTCTTACCCAGGTTGCCTTTGAAGATGCTCTGGCGAGTTGTCCTCCTGATTTAGGGGACAACAGCCAGGTAGCCGATAACTCTATTTTTAGCTGGATGACGAAGGCGGTTGACTCCTTGATACCGCTCAAACAATGTAAAAATGCACGTACATCCGCTTCGGCGAAGTGGTTTTCGGAAGAGTTGGCACTAATGAAAACCAGATGTAAGCATCTTGAGCGCCAGTGGAGGAAGAACTATCAGGATGTTAATAAACAGAAATATCTTGATGCCTTGAAGCTCTACCATCGCCATATTAAGAGAGTGCGGAGGGAATATTATACAGGGCAAATCGAGTTAGCCAAACATTCTTCTAAGACCATCTTTCAGGTAGTGAAACAACTGTCCTCTCTAGAACGAGTGACTGTTGCACTCCCTGCCTCTACGGAGTATTGTGATAAGGTCGCCAATTATTTTATTGATAAGATCGACCGGATATCTGCCTCCTTCACAGATAGTAGTAGGAGCTATGCTCCTGTGTCTAATACGGAGGCACCTTTGACCGAGGATAAGTTTATCCTCTGTCCTCTGGTGGAAAACGAGGTTTTGGGGTTGATGGAGGCTGTGAAATCGGGATCACCTTTGGACCCGATCCCCCCTAAATTTCTCCAATTAGGGAATAATATAATTGCCCCTGTTCTCACCTCACTTATGAACCTGTCCTTCAGTACTGGTCTGGTTCCTAGCAGATGGAAACACGCTATGGTGGTCCCGCTGCTGAAGAAACCATCACTGGACCCCGCTATCCCTGAAAATTTAAGACCTATATCTCTTCTTCCTTATGTGGCAAAAATTGCAGAGAAACATCTGAATAGCCAACTGTCGAGGTTTTTAGAAGAGCGGCAGGTTCTTCATGACACCCAGGCCGGTTTTAGGCCAATGCATGGCACAGAGTCTGCTCTTCTTCTAGCAGCTGAAGTGCTGAGGATTGCTGCTGATGAAGGTAGAACAACTGCTCTGGTTTTGCTGGACTTGAGTGCCGCTTTCGACCCGGTGTCCCACGGCCTCCTGCTGGAGAGGCTAGGAGAGGTCGGGGTCGGAGGTGTCACGTGGATGTGGCTGAAGAACTTTTTGGAGAACAGAACCTTTCAGGTGCTGCAACATCCATTCAAGTCCAGAGTTTGTTCTTTAAACCAGGGGGTGCCGCAGGGATCTGCGCTAAGCCCCACCCTATTCAATATATATATGCGCCCGCTGGCAGATATTGTGTTGAGACATGGAATCAAGTTGGTATCTTATGCTGACGACACTCAGCTAGCTGTGACCCTAGAACAACAAGAATCAGGAAGGGCTGCTGATTTCAAAACATGTCTGAGGGAGCTTATGGACTGGATGAGACTGAGTTGCCTCCAGCTGAATGCAGGGAAGACAGAGGTGTTGGTTGTGGGAAAACAGCCCTCTTTCTGGTCACAGCATTGGTGGCCTGAGGAACTGGGACCTTGCCCGGTGCCAAAAGCTAAGGTGAAAAATTTGGGGGTGTGGTTCGACGAAGCACTTTCCTTTACTCAGCAAATTTCTGCTGTGGCCGGAACCTGCTTTGGCATCCTGAAAATGTTGCGGAAGATTCTGGACCTTCTCCCCCTGGATGCTAAAAGAACTATTGTACAGGCTTTGGTCACGTCTCTTCTTGACTACTGCAATGTTCTGTATCTAGGGGTGACCGCTAAAAATCTGAACATCTTGCAGAAGGTCCAAAATGCAGCAGCTAGGCTTATCCTGAATATTCCCAGGAGGGCCCCGGTAGGAGAAGCTTTAAAAAAACTTCACTGGCTCCCAATACAGGCTAGAGTTACATTTAAGGCTCTCTGTATCAGCCATAGGATTCTTAGGAAAAAAGGGCCGCGCTTTCTGACCCCCCTTCTGACGGTTTACCAACCTTCTCGGAATTTGAGATCTCTTGGCAGTATGAGAATGACTGTGCCTAAGGTGCGGAGGGCCAGGGTGGGTGGAAGATCTTTTGGTTTCCTGGCTGCTAAGGCCTGGAATAAGCTTCCTGTGGACTTGAGGATATCTGAGTCAGAACCTTGGTTCTGTAAGAAATTGAAAACCTGGCTCTTCCGTGACTCAGGGGGCGGTCGTTAATAACTCTGCTGCCTTCCTTGCTTAGAGGTTATGTAGGTAGTCGATTAGTGTGGCATGAGTTTGGGGTTCTCAGTTGTCCTAGCGCGGGGACACTCCGTTGGGAGTAACCATTGCGCTTTACAAACTTCCTAATAATAATAATAATAATAAAAGCTACTGCGGCAGAAAGAATCACGGTATATAATATCAATGAGAACTCTTACTCCGAAAGGTTTAAATCAAGATAAAAAACTTTATGTGCATTTGTAAGACCTGCAGTGTATTTTATCAAGATGGAAATTTTTATGAACATTTTTGTAGAAATTTTATGTAAGATTACCAACCTTCTCGGAATTTGAGATCTCTTGGCAGTATGAGAATGACTGTGCCTAAGGTGCGGAGGGCCAGGGTGGGTGGAAGATCTTTTGGTTTCCTGGCTGCTAAGGCCTGGAATAAGCTTCCTGTGGACTTGAGGATATCTGAGTCAGAACCTTGGTTCTGTAAGAAATTGAAAACCTGGCTCTTCCGTGACTCAGGGGGCGGTCGTTAATAACTCTGCTGCCTTCCTTGCTTAGAGGTTATGTAGGTAGTCGATTAGTGTGGCATGGGTTTGGGGTTCTCAGTTGTCCTAGCGCGGGGACACTCCGTTGGGAGTAACCATTGCGCTTTACAAACTTCCTAATAATAATAAAAGCTACTGCGGCAGAAAGAATCACGGTATATAATATCAATGAGAACTCTTACTCCGAAAGGTTTAAATCAAGATAAAAAACTTTATGTGCATTTGTAAGACCTGCAGTGTATTTTATCAAGATGGAAATTTTTATGAACATTTTTGTAGAAATTTTATGTAAGATTTTTATGAAGATTTATATGGAAGTGTTTATTGAGCTGAGATTTAAAGATTGAAACATGTAACAGTCATAAATTAGAATTAAGAATATAATTAATATAAGTACCATATGGAAACGATTAAAGAGTTGTGAATGTTGGAAAAGAAAAAAGGAAAAATGGAAAGAAAGACTCTACATATCGAAAAATGTTTCCCATTTCTCCAAGCAATAAACCCACTAGAGGGTTATAATATATATCTTCAATAAGGATGAATATTATTGTACTATATTGTAAACATAATTAAAAATGAATTTACTCACTAAAGAACAATAATCAAGCATTGCAGCTAAAGGGAGAAATGTTGATTAATTAATCACACATAAGGATGATAATGAGTGCGATACATGGACCAAAATGTGGGCGTTGCTTTAGTGCTACAATTAAAAGGAGAAATGGGTTTAAATGAACTGGAGAATAACAATGGATGGGACTCATCCCACTTAAGAGCAAAGAAAAAATATAGCACAATAGCCGCAAAAGGAGAAATATACAAGAGACGTGCGCAAAAGTTGTGAATAATTGTGATATATGAATTTAAAGTTTAGCCTCAAACAAGATTATATATTTTATTACATTTATAAATTTGCACATTAGCACTTTGTAATTATGAATTGTAGTATGTTGAGCAGTTGCACATTGTCACTTTAATCATTTCCATAATAACAAAACTACATTGACCATAATGCAACTGGGCAAAAAGGAAATGAGGTTATGGTAATGGAAATAAATTAGTGTTAGGGGTCAAAGGATGCATATCCCATGATCAAGGTTCGAGGAGCGGACCAAAACGCGTTGGGCGTTGTAACCGCTTTTATGAAAAAGAAAGAAATTCACAGTTAAGTTTCCCTGTAAGTGCGCTTCATATATATCGGATGCATGTGCGACGGAAGTTGGTGAGAAATATATATATAGCTGTGACTGGGAGTGCGTCCTTGAAGCATTAGGCTTTTGGATAACAATATATATATATATATATATATATATATATATATATATATATATATATATATATATATATATATATATATATATATATCACCACGAAAATCCCAGGAATGTATCCGCTACGGCAGCAGCAGCAGCGCAACACCACAGGCACAGACTCCAAAGGCAGAAGCATATATATATATATGGAATAATGCCGTTGTTAACTGCCTCCAACATGAGCTGATACTTACCTGAAGGCATGAGTTCCACGAGGGGTAACCTTTTTGCTTGGATGTTTAGTGACCGGCCCTGGCCACGGGACGAACGCCACCGCATGAAGTGCGGGTCCGAGACAGCTTACATTAGCGGATTTTGTATGGAGCAGGAAGAGCTCTTTCACGGGTGAGCAATAATCAGAGACATTCAGTTTCCTTGAAAATACATGTTTTATTGAAATTCACTGCAGCATCCCACATGGGATTGAATATTGACACTACTTGCCCCATAATGCAATGGTCTCTGAGTGACACGTGACCATTTGAAAATATAAAGGGAAAACGCCAGTATGTGTGCTTGTCGTGTTTTTCTTCAATGCAGTCCATGATGAAGGGCGGTGGCCTGAAACGCGTAGGACTGGTGATTTTAATGGAATGAAAAATGGAATAATGCCGTTGTTTACTGCCTCCAACATGGAATGGAATGGAATGGAAAGGCATTTCTAAAGCGCATGGCTACTCGGGAGCATCCCAGCGCTAGTAGCGTTGCGGTTCCCACTACAAGCAGTCCTAAGGAAACAGATACGTTTTAAGTTGCTTTCGGAAAATCGAATGGTTGGGTTGCAGGCGGATAACGGTAGGTAGATTATTCCACAACTTTGCGGCATTAAATGAAAAGCGACGTCCTCCGCTTCGAGTTCTTTTTATTTTTGGGACTACTGCCAGTTGTTTATTGTCTGATCTTAAAGATCTCTTGGGGCGGTAAGGTTGGATAATGCCTCTGATAGTGGGAGGGCCTTTGCCTGAGAATGCTTTATGCATAATACATAGAGCCTTAAACTGGACTCTTTCCTGTATGGGCAGCCAATGGAGTGATGCCAGTGCCGGCTTGGCTGATAGGCGTTTGGGGGTGTTCAGAAGCAGACGTGCAGCGCAGTTTTGGACTATCTGTAATTTTTTTATTGTAGTGAGTGGTGCTCCTAGATAAAGGGCATTAGCATAGTCCAGACAAGATACAATCAAAGCTTGACCCAGTAGCTTTCTAGCCGAGGAGGGTAGCAGAGGGAGGATCTTTCTTAGCATTCTAAGGGTCCCAAAGCAACAAGCTGCCACCTTACCAGCTTGCTCTTTAAAGTCCAGTTTTTGGTCTAACCATACACCTAGACTCTTGATGAGGGGCTTTGGGGAGGGGGGTGTCCCCAAACAGCCTCCAACATGAGCTGATACTTACCTGAAGGCATGAGTCCCACGAGGGGTAACCTTTTTGCTTGGATATATATATAGTTATAGTTAGGATGCAGTTTCCATAGGAAGAGCGTTTTTTCATTTGCCAATAACTTTGGCGTCGTTTGATGAATCTTCGCGAAATTTTTGAAACAGTCACTTCAGCTGCTGCCTTGAAAGTTTTGGGGTGATCTGTCAAGGGGGGTCTGAGAAAAAGGGGGGTCCCAAAATGGTTTTTCTCCATGTTAATTTCCATTGGAAACTTTAGATATGGCTACAGCCCGAACTGTGGAACGGAATTACACCAAAGTCCCTAGAAAAAAGATTTAAAAAAAAAGAAAAGTGGGCAGGGCAGATACACCTTGACCCCCTAGGCCTCTAAAAAACATTTTTTTTAAATAAATATCGGCTGAAAATGGAGAAAAAAAAGAAGGGTGGGCTTCCGCACTGTGTTTAATTTAGGCCACCGGGTGGGCCAAGTCCCGGGGGCAATTATAAATAATGATGGGGGGCCCGCGCTGGCCCCCCGCAGCCCCGGCGACTGCCACCTCCCCAGGGCTGAACACAAAGAAACTTCGGGGGTGCCATGCCTCCCCTGCAGCCCCGGGGACCGACACCTCCCTGGGGCTATATTACAAAATAATGTGTGGGGGGGCTTCAGCCCCCCCATGCTGCCCCGGGGACCACCACCTCCCCGGGGCTAACTCACACAAATGGCCTTGAGGCTCCACCCGCGGTGCCCAACATGGTGGCCATGCCCCGGGGAATGTGGTCCCCGGGGCAATATCGGCCCAGGGAGGGGGGCAGCGCTGGCCCCCCCCCATTTAAAAAAAAAAATGATGAAGGCCTGGCCCCGGTGGATGAGGTCCCCCTCCCTAAACAACAGTTTAATAAAAAAAACTCTGGCAAGTCACCGGAGGCCACGCCCCCTTCAGCACCACTCTGCAAATATGCCTCCTGGCGCAATGGTGGTTGGGGAATGAAATCCCCTTGAATGCTGAGGGTCTTTGGGGCCAACAAGCCCTCTTGTTACATCCAATAAGTCCCAGCGGGATTGCTGAAAGGACTTAAAGGCCACCCCCCCTTTCTCCACCACTCTGCAAACGAGCCTCCTGGCGTGCTTCTGGTTGGGGAATGAACTCCACTTTACTCCTGAGGGCCTCAGAACTAAAGTGGACTACTTCCGCCAACCAGTAGTGCATCAGGAGGCACGGTTGCAGAGTGGTGGAGAAAGTGGGCGTGGCCTCTGACAACCTCTCAGCAATACAGCTGTGTGGGTATTACTGGAGGTGGCAGGACGGGTAGTTGGCCCTCAAGGACCCTCAAGACCCAGAGTGACTTCATCCCCCAATTAGTGGTGCACCAGAAGGTGCGTTTGCAGAGTAGTGGAGAAAGGGGGCGTGGCCACCGAACATCTCAAAGCAAACCCACTCCTTACTGGAGTTAATAGGAGGGGTAGTTGGGCCCCAAGCATCCTCTGGAGCCAAGGAAATTTCATAACCCTACTAGTAGTGCGCCAGCAGCTGCGTTTGCACAGTGGTGGAGAAAGAGGGCGTGGCATCCAACAACTTCTCAGCGATCCTGCTGTGTGGGACTTACTGGAGGAAACAGGAGGGGTAGTTGGCCCCCAAGGACATCCTAGAGGGCCAACTACCCCTCCTGTTACTTCCAGTATGTCCCACACAGTGGGATTGCTAAGAGGTCTTTGGAGCCCACTGGTTGGGGGATGAAGTCCACTTTACTCTTATGGGACCTTAATGGCCACTCTGCAAACGTGATTACTAGTTAAAGAAACATAGAAATTCTCTGGAAAAAAACAAAGGTTACAGGGACGTTATAGTTAGAAATTTGCTTTTAAAAAACCTTAGAATTCACTGAAAAAACCAAAGGTTACAGGGACGTTATAGTTAGGAATTAGCTTTTAAAAAAACCTTGGAAATTCACTGAAAAAACCAAAGGTTACAGGGACGTTATATTTAGGAATTAGCTTTTAAAAAAACCTTAGAAATTCACTGAAAATAACAAAGGTTTCATGGACGTTATAGTTAGCGTCAGATTTCACTCGTACAAAACCAGAGAAATTCAGAAGTTATAATTAGCTGAGCTGACTATAGCTTACTCCCCCGCAATGAACTGCTTATGACCTCACATATTACATCACTCATGACATGGTCAGTGACATCACTGATGACATCTCAAATGACATCACTGATCACATCATCCACAGAACCACTCACACACCTACTCGCACCCCCATAAAACCTCTTGTACACGCACTCACACACCCGTACAACCACTGAAATACCCATTCACAGACCTATACTAGTACTCACATACCCACTCAGTCCTCCATAGAGTCACTCACACACCCACTCTCTCATTTGTACACCCACTCACACAGGCATTCACTCACCCATACAGCCACTCATACAATCAGTTACTCACCCATACAGCCAGCCACCTAACCACACACTCACCCATACAGCTACTTACACATACACTTATTTACCTACAAAGTCACACACCCACTCACTCATCCAATCATCCTCTCAACACAGCTGCTCACTCACCCATAGTAGCCCTCATACACTCACTCACACAACCACTTAGATAACCATTCACATATCCATACCAGCACTCACACATTCCTGTACTCACCCATAAAGCCATTCACACAGACACTCACTGTGCAATACAGTCACTCACACACAAAATCATGTAACAAAACACCTATTCAAACAGCCACTCACTCACCCATAAAGCCACTTACACAGCCAGTCACTTACTCATAGAGCCATTCAGACACCCACTCACTCACCCATACAGTTACTATACACCCACTTACCCACAGATAGAGCCACTTACACCGTCATTCACCCACCCATACTGTTATGAGCCCCACGGTACCCCAATATAGGCCTAGGTAGCTGCTCGACCTTTTACTTACATTCGTCCTACCTTACTCTACATAACGTTCTGGCACTGACCTTTTACCTAGTTATGTGTTGAATAAATGTTGTGTGGTTTTCTTCTAAAATGAGCCTCATTTATTATGCATGAGGATTCTTATTATCATATCTTAATCCCCATGCCTAGGAATTGCACATTAGGATTACCATCTTCTGTGTAATAACTCTTTACAAAAGTCACCGTTATCGTCATCCCTGAACTACAGACCCACAGCACCATTTCACATCTAGGTAGAACCCCTGAGGGTACCCTTTGGGTATATAATCACCACATCTTCACTGGG
The DNA here is from genome assembly GCA_963921515.1 of Calotriton arnoldi. Classification (NCBI taxonomy): domain Eukaryota; kingdom Metazoa; phylum Chordata; class Amphibia; order Caudata; family Salamandridae; genus Calotriton; species Calotriton arnoldi. The sequence goes on along the minus strand of CAWUFW010002947.1, from coordinate 1,500,830 downwards.
CAAACCAGAGGAAAAGCTTCCATGCTGACATGAGACGCTGGAGTCCCTCCACGCAGAAACTCCGGCACGCAGTAGTGTGACATCCCTTTCGGGGTGTCCAACTAGAGACCAAGACAGGGTCCTTCGTTTTCTCCCATCATGTAATGGGGTTGACTCTTTCCTAGGGGGATTCTTTGCGTCACACCTACATACATGCTAGGTACACTTTGGTACACTTAGCTATGGTTCGTATCTTAGGAGTACGCTTGATTATTGCTTTGTATCTATATACCTGCATATATTCACTGTTTTAGCACCATGGTAGAATTCTACCTTTTATTTTCTCTGTCGGTGCTTGCAATCGTATATATCTGCTTCTGTCTAATGGTTGTCGCAGCACACATATTTTATACTAGAATGACGCTGGTTCAATAAATGGTTATTAAAACCGTCTGCATTGTTTATTCTGTATATCTCTCTGAGAAGAAGTGAGCATGAGTGACTGAACAAAAAGTACTGTACTGTTTCCACGATCCCTGAAGGATCAAGGGTTGCCATGTTCGATAGTTGCCAGAAACTATTCGCCCCTTGGTAAGGTGAGGGGACTTATGGTGGCACTGTGAGCTATCTGGTCCAAAGGCTAACATATCCTTTGGGGGTGTCTGGAATCAGTCTGGACACCAATCCCTTAGTTTATGTTATCTAAATGCGCAGATCCTATGTAGATTTGCAGGTACTACACAACATGGCACTGCCAACGTTGGTTTGGTTCTTATTTAACAGCCAAATCTCAGTAGTTCAGTCGTGCTTTCTCAGAGACCCCTACTCACATTTACCCAGAGACGTCTGGAGTGGGGGGGGAAATCCGCCACAGCTGAGTAGGTATACCCAATATTGGCTGTAGGTTTATTCAAGCTTGAAGGATTTTAGTTCCCCACATTGTGCAAAACCTTATCTCTTTCTCTATAAACTTCCATCCATAATGTCTCAAAGCGCAGACGCTGGTACCAGTGGTGCTGGTAGGGAGGAAGCTAAGCAGGAAGGTGCTATAAATATTTCAGAAAATTGCAGCAATGCACTTGCTATAAAATTAGAAAATTTTGGTCTCTCAGCTTTAGGCGGGAACGTTACCTTCGTGATTGAGGCACACTAGGGATTCAGAACAGAGGTGTTCTATTCTTGGGTTAAATTCCCGCCTGCAGATGCACGTATACATACGTTTCATTCTTATACTCCGGATGAAATACCAGATGAATACTGTCCATACGAGGACATAGAAGTCCCGTTAACTTACCAAGAACATATAAATTGGTTTAAAGGCGCCCTCCCCCATACCACAGATAAAGTGAGAATCAGTCCGCTCAGCGGAGATGTAGCAACTTGGCTAGTCCTAGCTGCTTACACACCACATCCAGAGATTGATACATTGCCAGCAGCAGACTTACGTCCTCTTCACAAAGAAATAATAACACTTTATAGAAATCTTACACAGTTCGTAATGCAAACACTCACACTTCAACCTACAAGGGTCACTCAGGCTGGTCAACTACAAGGGACCGCAACAAAAATCACCCCACAAACAGTGAACACGATTATGGGAAGAATGCCCACTAAACGTGATCAGATGCCATTCTGGATAGCAAAGAAAATAGCATAGCTTGAGGCAGTTTTTCCACACACTGGCCCGCAAGAGAAACACAGAATACTGACAATTTACTTGCCAATGGGGATAGGTCCCCCGATAGTGGATTTTGCCACTTGGGGTACAGTTTTTGCTGCCGTTTATACCAGAACGCGTGGTACCCCCTCGATAGCAGTCATACCAGAAGTATTGAAACAAATACAGAATGAGTACAGGGCAGAACCTGCCCTGAACTTAGTGATGAAATTGATAGGCAATTTTGCCCAGGTATCAACAATTATGTTGGCTTACATAAAAGGGGAGGCAGCAGCGGTGGCTATACACCAACACCTGAGGGAATGCACTCCTGCACAACAGGAGCGAGAATTACCAAAAATTATCAAAGATACCTATGTGTCACTGGGTAGGGATAATTTGGGAGTTAGACCAGTGAAACCACAATTGATGGGTAATCCTGAAAAGGATAACTCAAAGCAAGCACCCAAATCTTCTAAAAATAAAAAAGGGACAATAAACAATCAAAAAACAAGCAAAAGGCATCACAATCACGGGGTGGGTCTTCTCAAAAGGAGCGCTCTGACAAGAAATACACCCTTAGAAACCATGACAATATTAAGAAACCTGACGGGTATGAGGATACTGATACATGCTCCTCTCGTTCCTTTCAGGGTTCATCAAAAACTCAGAGAGGGAAGGACGGTCAGAACACAGATCAGAAGAGCGAGTCAAGCCGTGAGACACACATCACACTTCAGACTACATTATCATCAACATCATAACTTTATTTCGATCACAAGGATCTTAAAAATTACATTGAAAAAGAAACAAGTTAAAGATGCATAAAAACATAAGAGCCATTAAATAATAACATCTCCTCCATATATACAGTTAAAAATGCAATACAAATTATTATACAATACATTTTAAACGTTTGATCCATAGAGCTAGCAAAAATTTAGCTAAGCCAAAGACTATTACTCTACGTGTGTCTGTAATAAGAATTCTCAGCACATCGAGGTAGTGGCCAGGACCGATAAGCCTACACAAGGGGATTATCCACGTTCCCTTCAAGATCTCATAATGGGGACAGAAGAATAACAGATGGACTAGGGATTCAGGGCTTCCTTTACAAGCTGGACATTTATCATCAGAGGAATCATTAGTGCGCCACTTATTACAAAACAGTTTAGTGGGACAGGACTTATATCTGAATTGGAGGAATAATTTACGTGCGAGGGGAGGAACAATTTCATCGATTGTTTCCTCAAACAATGGGAGAGGTTTAAAGTTCATAAACTCCTAGCTCAGAGTGCCCAACGGATTTGTCACATCTTTCACCAGGCGAGACTCCCAACAGAGGGGTTTTGATCCTGCTCTTCGGAATTGAACGCAACACCTCAGGACTTGACCAATAAACCTCCATCCCTGATTTCCTCAACAGATCTCTCAGAGTACTAAACCAGGGTATTGTAATAACCTTGGACTGTGTCAGAAGGTCCCTAATCACCACTCTGGAGGGGGCAAGCTCCTCAATTGTCCGTAGGTGATGCCAAAACATTAAATGCTTCTAGACCAGCGTGTGGGCCAATTTTTTGGGTCCAGATCCAGGTAAATTGGAGTCATGGGGGTACTGGCTGGTAGATTAAAAAAGGATCTTCTAAAGCGATGTGCTATAACAGTAAGACAATCAGTGTTCCCACTACCCCACAGTTCTGCTCCATATAAAACAGCTCCTAAGGCTTTGATGGTATATATTTCTAATGCTGGGGCCACTTTCCTAGACACCGTATTTTTATGAATCTTGCATATGTGTGCGGTCTGCTGGGTTAAGGACAACTGTGTTTCCTCTATAATGGGTGCCCAGCATAGGTTTGGGGTTAAAAGGATCCCCAAATAGTAAAAAACAGAAACTAGTTCTATTGTACGGTCCCCTACATGCACACGTCTCTTAGAGGGCTTCGAAATCCCCTTAGAAAATATCATATATTTAGTTTTTTGCCTGATTGAGTTCCAGGCCATGCTCATCACAGAAGAGTTTAAAATTGTTTAGTAGCTGCTGGAGACCTTGTGGGGACTTTGATATTAGTAGCCTATTGTCAGCAAAGAGAAGTGGGGGCACTCATCTCTCCCTGACTTTTGGAGCATCATACTCATCCCTATCGAGGAAGCCTACTTACCCATTGATAAAAGCGAGAATAGGGTGGGCGCTAAAACACATCCCTGTGTCACTGCACCATTTATCGCAAAGGGCTCAGTTAATTGACCATCCTCCCCCCATCTAACTTGGGCTTTATTTGCTGAGTGCAGACGAATTAAAATATCAAGCAAATTCCGAGGGAGTCCCAACTCTGCCATCACCCTCCAGAGTTTAGCTCAAGGGACCAGAACAAAGGCGGTACGCAGCTCCACAAAAGCTACATATAGCTTCCCCCTTTGATGGCAACCTCTCTCCAATAGATGCAGAGAAAGCGGAATACCTGGTCCAGGGTGCTAATATTAGCACCAAAGCCCGCCTGGAAGTCAGACAGAGAATTTGATTCTAGGATCCAATCCTAGATGCGGGACAGTAGCTGCTTGCAGAATATTTTCTGCAAAGAGTCAATTAGACTGATCGGTCTATTGCTGGCCGGGTTTGCCCTATCTCCTTTCTTATAGATAGGTATAATTTCAGCTAAGTTCCAGGAAGTAGGGATTTCCATACCTGAAAGGTTAGCATTGGTAAACATATTAAAATATGGGGCCCAGACTTCTAAATCCTCTCTATATAAATCGTTGGGGATTCGATCGGGGCCAGGGGCTCTGGCTGGGAAACAGGAGCTAATGGCTACTTGGGTTTCCTCGAGAGATATTTCTAGGGCTTCGACAGTGCCAGATGGAGCTTTCTCTCTCGTGCCTACACACTCCTCTCCTCCATGGTTCCTAGAGCATATAGACCCCCAAAATGGGTTACCCACCCTTCTGGCTGGACTGTAAACTCCAGAGCAGGCTTGGGTCCATTCAGACAGTGGGCTGCTTTCCTCCAAAAAGACTTATTATCTTTGGCTACCAGTGCACTATTTAGAAAGGATCATAAGGAACATTCCCATTGTTTCTTGGCATACTCTAGTGCCTTTCTGTATCTAGCTCTACATGCCACCATATCAGGGCGGATCTTGGATTTCACTGCATGTAGGATCTCACCCATTGCTTTTCTACATTCCTGGTTGTACCAGTCTGCCACAGGGGCCCGCCTTTTCCTTCTTTTTTTCCATGGAGATTCTTCCCTTTTTTTGTAAAGTATCTCATGCTGGTTGCTCAGCTTCTCTATTATTTCTACTTTAGGGAGTTTGGACAGCACCTCCAGCTCCGCAAGGACTTTGAAATTAACTACTTCCAAAGCCCCCAAGTTTTCCTCCACCCAATCCCATCTGATTGTTCTCAAATTATTAGTAATGGACAGTTTACCCAAATCGGACCAACCCCTAATATCAGGTTCACTCTCTACCTGATTAATTAGGGAAAGGATCAGGGCATTATGGTCGCTATCGGATGTTTTGGCCACTGTTATATCAGATACTATGGGCTATAGGCTAAGGTCAACCAGGCAATAGTCAATCCTGCTCGCATAGCCAGGTCTATTGAAGGTCAATTCACCATTCGGATCAGATTTCGTCCTACCATTTGTGGCCCTCAAATTGTGCTGCAATGTAATGGCCAACACCTGTCCTCCTCTCTTGGACCATCTAACCGGTGGGAGATCTAACTGCGGGATTTGCCAAAAGCTGTCCCACTCCTCGGTCAAGTCTAGAGAGACAAGGGCAAGAGGTTCAAATGTACAGTTGAAATCCCCAGCTACCAATAGAGGGGCATTTCCGGTACAGTCGGACAGGACATGGTCTAAAATACAAATAGTATTGGTTTCCTCAGAGCCCTAGGCCACTCTGTTGTGTACATTGAAAATTCTCATTTTTAGCCCAGTATGTAGTGCAAGATCAATTGCTAGGATGTCCTGGGAGTCAACAGGGACTGGTTTGACTTTGGACCCACGTGCAGTTTTTACCCAGATTGATAAGCCTCAAGAGGGTCTCCCCATCTCTTTCCTTGTTGCACTAATTCCATAAGATGAGTACCGACACCTATGGGGAGTATGCAGACTCCAAGTTTCCTGGAATAAGATCACGTCATGGGAATCCACAAAATTGACCTATTCGGGGTCGACTAACATTTTGGCGATCCCCGTGACAATCCATACCATAACTCTTAGCTGCCGGTGGGGTACAACAGTGGAGGTATAGTCAAGCCTGTACTCATGGGTTACACCCCTTTCCTCATTATAGATAACATTACCGTCTCTCTCCCCTTTAGACCTTCGGTGGTTGGGGCCAGAGCAACATGGAAGTTGGCAAGGGACCGAGGCGAGGAGGAATACCTTAGTTGAGGTTTGGTCCAAATATGACTGGGGGTCAATTCAATACCATCTAGGGACAACTATCCTCCATCCTGTAGTCATCCCTGTCTCCCCTCTACACCCTGGTTTGCTAAATCCCCTCTCTTCGGGACAGGACCATTGGACCCAGGGACCGTAGCCATAGAAAATCTATATGTGATGGCAATAGAGGTATTGGCTAGTGGAATGGTATGAGAGTCAATTGCCATCAATCCATCTACTAAGTCTCTATTAAAGAAACTAACTTTCACCACATCATTTGGCATCCCTGGTAGTGTTAGTCTTTCGGCTTGCTTAATGTCTTCTCTTATGATGGAGTAACAATGCTGTGTTTCCCTAAACCAGTAGGTTACCTTATTCTTGAGCGAGTCAGGATCCTCTCGTCTGTCTCTGGGGAGCTTAGGGACCTCCACAAGATAGATTACTGCTTTCTCTTTCTGGGCATGAGTTTGGGAGTAAAAGCCATCCTTAACTACCCCTCTTTCAAATGGTCAAGCAAGGCTTGACGAAGGGGAGCACCCCTCATCTAGTACCTCCTCTCCTCTATCGGGCTCTCTACCCACCCCACTAGCCTGGGGTATTTCTCGGTATGATACCGGCTTGTCACTATAGCCATTATAGCCAAAGCGGCCTCCTAGGTGGTTGGGAAGAACCCGGCTATAGCACTGAGGGGGAGCACATTGGGGCAGGTGGGCAATGGCAGAGGCTATATCACAATCATGCCTTCTTGCTAAACCAGGGCCTTGTGGGCGCTAACTAGTGCTTTTGTTTGTGTCCCTAGCGATTTAGCCTGTCCATTGTTCACCCTCCACTCTAGATCAGAAACCACCTTTCTTAAAGACAACCTCATCCCTAAGAGACTCGATAGTGACCTTTAGGCTCTGCAATAGGGAGGAGCCTTCATTGCTCATATCATTAAAACCAATATGTACTCACCCTGGCACTCCATTAGCCTCCTCTGAAAGCGCCTCGTATCTGTTGTGGCATTCAACTTGGACTACCTGTACTTCTACAGGAATGTCCAAGTGCTCACTACAGCCCACTAGAGGTTCAGGTTCCAGGTTCCTACATCCTAACCCTTTCCCACTACACTTTTGAGATTTTTTAAACATCTGTGGGATTCGTTTAGGGGCCTTCTTGGTGGGGGGAGGGGCGGGGGAGGATTCCAATGGAGCTAAATGAGGGGTATCAGAGTTATTAGGGTTAACAGATGGAGGGGAAGGTAGAGTAGCCGCTGCATGCGCAATTTCATGGCATTCCGTATGTAGGGTCTCAATCCTATCCATCGCATCGGAGCAAATAGCACCAGTGGGATTTTCTTTGGAGAGAGAGGCACCCTGGGCTTTGTCCTGAACTTTCCTTTTGCCCATTGCTCAACAAATACAACAGGCACAAAAAGACAAGTGGGGAACACTGGGCTGAGACCAATAGTTCACAATTTATAATAGACTGGAGGAAGCCTAAGTGACCCCCCAAAATAACCCAGAAAATATTTGCCCCCTCTCTTGTTTACAGCCTCCCTGCAAGGGAGTAGTTAGTTCCTTCTTTTCACCACATTCCAGCCAGTAACAGTTAATGCCAAAGAAAAGGGGCAGCGTATTAGTCTCAGGCCTATGGCAAAGTAAAATGCCTTTCAATGGGAGGCAGTGCCCAGAACTGGTACCAGGAGTCAAGAACTACTGCCAAGGGGTGGCCCCGCCCTGCCTCCTCCTGTCACCGGGGCGCCTCCTGTGAATTTATGGCGCTCCCACGCTAGACACAGCGTTGCGGCCTCCTACTCTGGCCAGTGGCAAGCTGGAAGCTGTAGTCCCACTGTGGCTGGTGTGGCTATGGGGCTGGGAGAAGTATAGCGCTAAGGGGCCCACATTTTTCCACCCTCTCAGTTCACCCCCTTTGGCCAGGTCAATGTCTTAGTCACAGCTCCCCACCAGAGCCGTGATCACCGGGGGTTCAACACAGAGAAGGACCCATCTGAGCTACATTATCAAAAAAGAAGATATACCCAAAAGTAAACCTCAATTTAAAAAGCAAAAGGTAGCTGGCCTTAAAATAAGAAATGCCCAGGCTACCGAGGACTCAAATATTGAACGGGGAATGGGCTCTGAATATGCTAGACAGTGCAGCAGAAGTAACAATAGCTTGCCAGAACCTGATGGAATTTCTGGTGACAGCAGCGTTGAATGAACATATCAAGGTGGAAACACCTGATACAAGGGTAAATATCCCACATCAGTTATACAAAATAACGCTCCAAATGGAGGGGACATACCCAGAAAAGTGGGAGAACCTGACTTTTGGATACAATATCCTTTTGGCTAAAAGAGATTGGCCACCTGAGTTGTCATGGATTGCCCAAAGGGGGAAGAGGTAATTTTACCGGATTTCTCCGACCTTGTTCCAGAATCACTAAAACACACATATGCGCAGGAGTGGGCAGTAGCACTAGCTCCAGCATTATACCGCAATCATGTAGGGTAGGATGTTGAGTCACCTCACCATGAAATCCCAGTTAAAACTACTCCTACACCACAAAGCCAGTACCCAATAAAACATGACGCAAAGAAACAGGTCAGGGAGATCTTAGATCAACTTGAGTACCAAGGTGTAATCGAGAATTGCACCTCCTCCATTTGTTTCCCGTAATGAGACCCCACAATTAATACCGTCTAGTTTTAGACTACAGGCATTTAAACACATGCACGAAAACATTTGCAGTACAAAATGCACACAGTTTGGAAGAAATACAAAACAACACTGGATATCTCAAATGAATTCTTTTGCCAAAAGAATAGCAGTTATTTGACAGCATTTTCAGCGCTCAGCGCCAATTCTGTAGACTGCCCCAAGGGTATAAGAATAGCCCCGGATTGTTCTCAGCAAGTGTAACAGAGCTACTTCAAAATTGTGATGAGGAGGCATTGTCCTATGTAGATGATATTTATCTGATGGGCGATGAATTATTGGATCACTTGCACAGGGTGAACAACATAATTTTGGGGTTCGCTGCTGAAGGCTACAAATGTAACTTGAAATAATCAAAAATTGCCTATCTCAATGTCCTATTTTTGGAATATGAACTCTGAAGTGAAGGAAAAAGCGGATCATCACTCAGCCCTACCCTTTTCAACATCTACATGGCTCCCCTCGCCGCCATCGTCCGACAGCACGGCCTCAGCATCGTCTCCTACGCCGAAGACACCCAGCTCATCCTCTCACTCACCAAGGACCCCGACACCACCAGACTCAACTTCCAGGAGGGAATGCAGGACGTCGCAGCCTGGATGAGCGACAGGTGCCTAAAACTCAACTCGGAGAAGACTTAAGTCCTCGTCCTCGGAACCAACCCTGCGTCATGGAACAACTCTGGCCCACTGCCCTCGGCACCCACCCTACCCCCACGGACCACGCCAAAAAGCTGGGCATCGTACTTGACTCCTCCCTCTCCATGAACCGACAAGTCAACGCCATCACCTCCAGCTGCTTCAACACCCTCTGCATCCTCCGTATGGCCTTCAAATGGATCCCCCCCGAGGCAAGGAAAACAGTCACACACGCACTCATTAACAACAGACTGGACTACGGAAACGCCCTCTACACCGGCATCAACAAGTCTCTACTCTGCAAACTCCAGACAATACAGAACACCGCCGCCAGACTCGTCCTCGGGGTCCCCCGACATGAACACATCAGCCAACACCTACGCAAGCTCCACTGGCTCCCCGTCGAGAAAAGAGTCACTTTCAGATACTCACCTACGCCTACAAATGCCTATACAACACCGGCCCCCAATACCTCAATGATAGAATCACCCTCCACGTACCCAAACGAAACCTCCGCTCCACCAACCTCCTCCTCGCCGAAACCCCGCGCATCCGCAGAGCCAGAGCAGGGGGAAGATCCTTCTCCTACATCGCGGCCAAGACCTGGAACGAGCTCCCCACCGACATCAGACGCGCCCCTTCCCTGAACACCTTCAGGAAGGCTCTGAAGACCTGGCTCTTCGATTAACTCGGATCTGCTGATCCCCTCACCAGCGCCTTGAGACCCTCACGGGTGAGTAGTGCGCTTATAATTCCCCTGATTGATTGACTGATTGATTTACACTGACGGATCTGCCTAGCCTGCCGTAGAAAGTAATCAGCAATACAGCGCAGCATGTGCAATTGTAAAGGGACGTATGCGGGACAGCAAGTTCCATCCTAGCAATATGCAGATGAAGTCTCTAGGAGATTGCACGGCACAGCTGGCAGAACTAAAAGCCCTGATAATGGCACTAAAATATATGGATCGGGAACTCCCCACACATATTGTGTGCGATTCGTTTTACTGTGTCCAGTCATAAAATGAATATCTTCACTATTGGGGCCAGAATGGGTTTAGAGATTCCAGAGGTTGCACAATAAAGCACAAGTTGCTTTGGGAACAAATGGCAGAGCTGAAAAAAGGCTTGCCACGGGCTCATATAATTCATATATTGAGTCATCAGCGTGTTGGCGTTCACGTTGAAGGGAATCCATTGGCTGATGAAGCCGTCAAGGCGACAGTGAGAACTGCTGCTGTTGCTGCAATCACTTGTTCTAGTACAAGGATAGACGGACAGATAATGATAGCTGTGAACCCTACGCGGAACAACAGCTCAGCCTTGCTGAAAGGTTTTCCACTCAAGTACTCCTACAAGTTAGATGCTCAAAACATTCCGTATGCTAAAATTCCAGGAGTGGGGGATAGAGTAATACCAAACATGGATCGCAGATTGGGTGTAATTCTACCTGCACACGAGGGTCTGGGCTCAGCATATGCAGGTATTACTGCAACGGTTTCACTACTGAAACAGCGTTCTTTGTAGGCCAGGTCTAACCAAATAGACCAAAGGTTTTGTCCTTAAGTGCGACATCTGACAGCAGATATAAGGTTCCACCGTAGCACATCCGCCACAAACACCACTACTGATCTCAGACAGACCTCTCGCATGTGTCTATTTGGACCACTACGGTCCCTTACAATCTGACAGGGCTTAAAGGTACATCCTGGTGGCAGTGGATTCATGCTCTAGATTCCTGTGGGTTTGGCAACAGCGTTTGGCTGACGCTCAAACTGTTATAAAGGATTTACGAGTCTTTATAGGGACATACGCACATTACATTCTGACCGTGGCCCTGCTTTTAGCTCTCGGGCTTACAAAGAAGCTATGGAAAGTTTGGGTGTGGTCTTGCGGTACTCCTCTCCATATCATCACAAAGGAAATTCGATTGTGGAGAGGAAAAACCGGAACTTAACGCAATCCTTAACAGCAAGGGTATTAGGCTAGGGTGGCAGTTGGGTCAATCACCTATATGGGGTCCAGAGGGCACTTAATAACATGCCAAGAAGTTCCCTGAGAGGCCGTGCTCCATATGAAGTCCTGTTTAGGACTAGAATGTGAGTACCCGACCTCGATTGAGGCAGTGCAGTGGCGGATGAAAAACCATTTGATATCAATGATCGTTTGGCTGTTTTACAGGAACTCAATGAATTCCGGGCATTACAAAGCAACGTCCAAGTAAAACGCACCGCCACTGGGGAAGTGAAAGCTGTTCCGGCAAGACCTGCCTGGGCCCCGAAGATTGGGGACCTGGTCAGAGAAAAATTGTGGGCAAAAAAGAATTTGGACCTGTACCTGTCCTAGCTGTTGAAGGAACAAGAACAGTACTTCTTCTGCCCCTTGCCGGCAAGAAAGAAAAGAGATTTGTCTCCATTGATCTGGTCAAACCACACTATGTGGCCGATATTGAATAGTAAAACACACAAGATGATGGACGGAATGCTGCACATTGGCAAACATTCACCCCCAGTCACAGATCTGGGTTTAATCCATCGTTATTTTGCTTCACCACGCCACCCCAGTTCAGACATAGCCATATGCAAATCAGTCTTGACCCTGTGCCTCATGGGAACAGTCCAGACCGAACTGCCAAGCCATGTCTTCCCTGGACCGGAATCAAGCATCCTAGGACCGGTTTCAGGCTATCAGCCTTCATCAGCCAGGATAGCTTGACTCCAGTGGCGTAGTGAGCACGGGACCCACGTCTGGGCATACCCTTCCCACTTAGGGCGAAATGCAAAACACACAAGATGATGGACGGAATGCTGCACATTGGCAAACATTCACCCCCAGTCACAGATCTGGGTTTAATCCATCGTTATTTTGCTTCACCACGCCACCCCGGTTCAGACATAGCCATATGCAAATCAGTCTTGACCCTGTGCCTCATGGGAACAGTCCAGACCGAACTGCCAAGCCATGTCTTCCCTGGACCGGAATCAAGCATCCTAGGACCGGTTTCAGGCTATCAGCCTTCATCAGCCAGGATAGCTTGACTCCAGTGGCGTAGTGAGCACGGGACCCACGTCTGGGCATACCCTTCCCACTTAGGGCGAAATGCAAAACACACAAGATGATGGACGGAATGCTGCACATTGGCAAACATTCACCCCCAGTCACAGATCTGGGTTTAATCCATCGTTATTTTGCTTCACCACGCCACCCCAGTTCAGACATAGCCATATGCAAATCAGTCTTGACCCTGTGCAATGTTCTGTATCTAGGGGTGACCGCTAAAAATCTGAACATCTTGCAGAAGGTCCAAAATGCCGCAGCTAGGCTTATCCTGAATATTCCCAGGAGGGCCCCGGTAGGAGAAGCTTTAAAAAAACTTCACTGGCTCCCAATACAGGCTAGAGTTACATTTAAGGCTCTCTGTATCAGCCATAGGATTTTTAGGAAAAAAGGGCCGCGCTTTCTGACCCCCCTTCTGACGGTTTACCAACCTTCTCGGAATTTGAGATCTCTTGGCAGTATGAGAATGACTGTGCCTAAGGTGCGGAGGGCCAGGGTGGGTGGAAGATCTTTGGTTTCCTGGCTGCTAAGGCCTGGAATAAGCTTCCTGTGGACTTGAGGATATCTGAGTCAGAACCTTGGTTCTGTAAGAAATTGAAAACCTGGCTCTTCCGTGACTCAGGGGGCGGTCGTTAATAACTCTGCTGCCTTCCTTGCTTAGAGGTTATGTAGGTAGTCGATTAGTGTGGCATGGGTTTGGGGTTCTCAGTTGTCCTAGCGCGGGGACACTCCGTTGGGAGTAACCATTGCGCTTTACAAACTTCCTAATAATAATAATAATAATAAAAGCTACTGCGGCAGAAAGAATCACGGTATATACTATCAATGAGAACTCTTACTCCGAAAGGTTTAAATCAAGATAAAAACTTTATGTGCATTTGTAAGACCTGCAGTGTATTTTATCAAGATGGAAATTTTTATGAACATTTTTGTAGAAATTTTATGTAAGATTTTTATGAAGATTTATATGGAAGTGTTTATTGAGCTGAGATTTAAAGATTGAAACATGTAACAGTCATAAATTAGAATTAAGAATATAATTAATATAAGTACCAAATGGAAACGATTAAAGAGTTGTGAATGTTGGAAAAGAAAAAAGGAAAAATGGAAAGAAAGACTCTACATATCGAAAAATGTTTCCCATTTCTCCAAGCAATAAACCCACTAGAGGGTTATAATATATATCTTCAATAAGGATGGATATTATTGTACTATATTGTAAACATAATTAAAAATGAATTTACTCACTAAAGAACAATAATCAAGCATTGCAGCTAAAGGGAGAAATGTTGATTAATTAATCACACATAAGGATGATAATGAGTGCGATACATGGACCAAAATGTGGGCGTTGCTTTAGTGCTACAATTAAAAGGAGAAATGGGTTTAAATGAACTGGAGAATAACAATGGATGGGACTCATCCCACTTAAGAGCAAAGAAAAAATATAGCACAATAGCCGCAAAAGGAGAAATATACAAGAGACGTGCGCAAAAGTTGTGAATAATTGTGATATATGAATTTAAAGTTTAGCCTCAAACAAGATTATATATTTTATTACATTTATAAATTTGCACATTAGCACTTTGTAATTATGAATTGTAGTATGTTGAGCAGTTGCACATTGTCACTTTAATCATTTCCATAATAACAAAACTACATTGACCATAATGCAACTGGGCAAAAAGGAAATGAGGTTATGGTAATGGAAATAAATTAGTGTTAGGGGTCAAAGGATGCATATCCCATGATCAAGGTTCGAGGAGCGGACCAAAACGCGTTGGGCGTTGTAACCGCTTTTGAAAAAGAAAGAAATTCACAGTTAAGTTTCCCTGTAAGTGCGCTTCATATATATCGGATGCATGTGCGACGGAAGTTGGTGAGAAATATATATATAGCTGTGACTGGGAGTGCGTCCTTGAAGCATTAGGCTTTTGGATAACAATATATATATATATATATATATATATATATATATATATATATATATATATATATATATATATATATATATCACCACGAAAATCCCAGGAATGTATCCGCTACGGCAGCAGCAGCAGCGCAACACCACAGGCACAGACTCCAAAGGCAGAAGCATATATATATATATGGAATAATGCCGTTGTTAACTGCCTCCAACATGAGCTGATACTTACCTGAAGGCATGAGTTCCACGAGGGGTAACCTTTTTGCTTGGATGTTTAGTGACCGGCCCTGGCCACGGGACGAACGCCACCGCATGAAGTGCGGGTCCGAGTCTGCTTACATTAGCGAATTTTGTATGGAGCAGGAAGAGCTCTTTCACGGGTGAGCAATAATGAGAGACATTCAGTTTCCTTGAAAATACATGTTTTATTGAAATTCACTGCAGCATCCCACATGGGATTGAATATTGACACTACTTGCCCCATAATGCAATGGTCTCTGAGTGACACGTGACCATTTGAAAATATAAAGGGAAAACGCCAGTATGTGTGCTTGTCGTGTTTTTCTTCAATGCAGTCCATGATGAAGGGCGGTGGCCTGAAACGCGTAGGACTGGTGATTTTAATGGAATGAAAAATGGAATAATGCCGTTGTTTACTCCCTCCAACATGGAATGGAATGGAATGGAAAGGCATTTCTAAAGCGCATGGCTACTCGGGAGCATCCCAGCGCTAGTAGCGTTGCGGTTCCCACTACAAGCAGTCCTAAGGAAACAGATACGTTTTAAGTTGCTTTCGGAAAATCGAATGGTTGGGTTGCAGGCGGATAACGGTAGGTAGATTATTCCACAACTTTGCGGCATTAAATGAAAAGCGACGTCCTCCGCTTCGAGTTCTTTTTATTTTTGGGACTACTGCCAGTTGTTTATTGTCTGATCTTAAAGATCTCTTGGGGCGGTAAGGTTGGATAATGCCTCTGATAGTGGGAGGGCCTTTGCCTGAGAATGCTTTATGCATAATACATAGAGCCTTAAACTGGACTCTTTCCTGTATGGGCAGCCAATGGAGTGATGCCAGTGCCGGCTTGGCTGATAGGCGTTTGGGGGTGTTCAGAAGCAGACGTGCAGCGCAGTTTTGGACTATCTGTAATTTTTTTATTGTAGTGAGTGGTGCTCCTAGATAAAGGGCATTAGCATAGTCCAGACAAGATACAATCAAAGCTTGAGCCAGTAGCTTTCTAGCCGAGGAGGGTAGCAGAGGGAGGATCTTTCTTAGCATTCTAAGGGTCCCAAAGCAACAAGCTGCCACCTTACCAGCTTGCTCTTTAAAGTCCAGTTTTTGGTCTAACCATACACCTAGACTCTTGATGAGGGGCTTTGGGGAGGGGGTGTCCCCAAACAGCCTCCAACATGAGCTGATACTTACCTGAAGGCATGAGTCCCACGAGGGGTAACCTTTTGCTTGGATATATATATAGTTATAGTTAGGATGCAGTTTCCATAGGAAGAGCGTTTTTCATTTGCCAATAACTTTGGCGTCGTTTGATGAATCTTCGCGAAATTTTTGAAACAGTCACTTCAGCTGCTGCCTTGAAAGTTTTGGGGTGATCTGTCAAGGGGGGTCTGAGAAAAAGGGGGGTCCCAAAATGGTTTTTCTCCATGTTAATTTCCATTGGAAACTTTAGATATGGCTACAGCCCGAACTGTGGAACGGAATTACACCAAAGTCCCTAGAAAAAAGATTTAAAAAAAAGAAAAGTGGGCAGGGCAGATACACCTTGACCCCTAGGCCTCTAAAAACATTTTTTTTAAATAAATATCGGCTGAAAATGGAGAAAAAAAGAAGGGTGGGCTTCCGCACTGTGTTTAATTTAGGCCACCGGGTGGGCCAAGTCCCGGGGGCAATTATAAATAATGATGGGGGGCCCGCGCTGGCCCCCCGCAGCCCCGGCGACTGCCACCTCCCCAGGGCTGAACACAAAGAAAATTCGGGGGTGCCATGCCTCCCCTGCAGCCCCGGGGACCGACACCTCCCTGGGGCTATATTACAAAATAATGTGTGGGGGGGCTTCAGCCCCCATGCTGCCCGGGGACCACCACCTCCCCGGGGCTAACTCACACAAATGGCCTTGAGGCTCCACCCGCGGTGCCCAACATGGTGGCCATGCCCCGGGAATGTGGTCCCCGGGCAATATCGGCCCAGGGAGGGGGCAGCGCTGGCCCCCCATTTAAAAAAAAAAATGATGAAGGCCTGGCCCCGGTGGATGAGGTCCCCCTCCCTAAAAAAAGTTTAATAAAAAAACTCCGGCAAGTCACCGGAGGCCACGCCCCCTTCACCACCACTCTGCAAATATGCCTCCTGGCGCAATGGTGGTTGGGGAATGAAATCCCCTTGAATGCTGAGGGTCTTTGGGGCCAACAAGCCCTCTTGTTACATCCAATAAGTCCCAGCGGGATTGCTGAAAGGACTTAAAGGCCACCCCCCCTTTCTCCACCACTCTGCAAACGAGCCTCCTGGCGTGCTTCTGGTTGGGGAATGAACTCCACTTTACTCCTGAGGGCCTCAGAACTAAAGTGGACTACTTCCGCCAACCAGTAGTGCATCAGGAGGCACGGTTGCAGAGTGGTGGAGAAAGTGGGCGTGGCCTCTGACAACCTCTCAGCAATACAGCTGTGTGGGTATTACTGGAGGTGGCAGGACGGGTAGTTGGCCCTCAAGGACCCCCAAGACCCAGAGTGACTTCATCCCCCAATTAGTGGTGCACCAGAAGGTGCGTTTGCAGAGTAGTGGAGAAAGGAGGCTTGGCCAACGAACATCTCAAAGCAAACCCACTCCTTACTGGAGTTAATAGGAGGGGTAGTTGGGCCCCAAGCATCCTCTGGAGCCAAGGAAATTTCATAACCCTACTAGTAGTGCGCCAGCAGCTGCATTTGCACAGTGGTGGAGAAAGAGGGCGTGGCATCCAACAACTTCTCAGCGATCCTGCTGTGTGGGACTTACTGGAGGAAACAGGAGGGGTAGTTGGCCCTCAAGGACATCCTAGAGGGCCAACTACCCCTCCTGTTACTTCCAGTATGTCCCACACAGTGGGATTGCTAAGAGGTCTTTGGAGCCCACTGGTTGGGGGATGAAGTCCACTTTACTCTTATGGGACCTTAATGGCCACTCTGCAAACGTGATTACTAGTTAAAGAAACATAGAAATTCTCTGGAAAAAAACAAAGGTTACAGGGACGTTATAGTTAGAAATTTGCTTTTAAAAACCTTAGAATTCACTGAAAAAACCAAAGGTTACAGGGACGTTATAGTTAGGAATTAGCTTTTAAAAAAACCTTGGAAATTCACTGAAAAAAACAAAGGTTACAAGGACGTTATATTTAGGAATTAGCTTTTAAAAAAACCTTAGAAATTCACTGAAAATAACAAAGGTTTCATGGACGTTATAGTTAGCGTCAGATTTCACTCGTACAAAACCAGAGAAATTCAGCAGTTATAATTAGCTGAGCTGACTATAGCTTACTCCCCCGCAATGCACTGCTTATGACCTCACATATTACATCACTCATGACATGGTCAGTGACATCACTGATGACATCTCAAATGACATCACTGATCACATCATCCACAGAACCACTCACACACCTACTCGCACCCCCATAAAACCTCTTGTACACGCACTCACACACCCGTACAACCACTGAAATACCCATTCACAGACCTATACTAGTACTCACATACCCACTCAGTCCTCCATAGAGTCACTCACACACCCACTCTCTCATTTGTACACCCACTCACACAGGCATTCACTCACCCATACAGCCACTCATACAACCAGTTACTCACCCATACAGCCAGCCACCTAACCACACACTCACCCATACAGCTACTTACACATACACTTATTTACCTACAAAGTCACACACCCACTCACTCATCCAATCATCCTCTCAACACAGCTGCTCACTCACCCATAGTAGCCCTCATACACTCACTCACACAACCACTTAGATACCCATTCACATATCCATACCAGCACTCACACATTCCTGTACTCACCCATAAAGCCATTCACACAGACACTCACTGTGCAATACAGTCACTCACACACAAAATCATGTAACAAAACACCTATTCAAACAGCCACTCACTCACCCATAAAGCCACTTACACACCCAGTCACTTACTCATAGAGCCATTCAGACACCCACTCACTCACCCATACAGTTACTATACACCCACTTACCCACAGATAGAGCCACTTACACCGTCATTCACCCACCCATACTGTTATGAGCCCCACGTTACCCCAATATAGGCCTAGGTAGCTGCTCGACCTTTTACTTACATTCGTCCTACCTTACTCTACATAACGGTCTGGCACTGACCTTTTACCTAGTTATGTGTCGAATAAATGTTGTGTGATTTTCTTCTAAAATGAGCCTCATTTATTATGCATGAGGATTCTTATTATCATATCTTAATCCCCATGCCTAGGAATTGCACATTAGGATTACCATCTTCTGTGTAATAACTCTTTACAAAAGTCACCGTTATCGTCATCCCTGAACTACAGACCCACAGCACCATTTCACATCTAGGTAGAACCCCTGAGGGTACCCTTTGGGTATATAATCACCACATCTTCACTGGGCAAACCAGAGGAAAAGCTTCCATGCTGACATGAGACGCTGGAGTCCCTTCACGCAGAAACTCCGGCACGCAGTAGTGTGACATCCCTTTCGGGGTGTCCAACTAGAGACCAAGACAGGGTCCTTCGTTTTCTCCCATCATGTAATGGGGTTGACTCTTTCCTAGGGGGATTCTTTGCGTCACACCTACATACATGCTAGGTACACTTTGGTACACTTAGCTATGGTTCGTATCTTAGGAGTACGCTTGATTATTGCTTTGTATCTATATACCTGCATATATTCACTGTTTTAGCACCATGGTAGAATTCTACCTTTTATTTTCTCTGTCGGTGCTTGCAATCGTATATATCTGTTTCTGTCTAATGGTTGTCGCAGCACACATATTTTATACTAGAATGACGCTGGTTCAATAAATGGTTATTAAAACCGTCTGCATTGTTTATTCTGTATATCTCTCTGAGAAGAAGTGAGCATGAGTGACTGAACAAAAAGTACTGTACTGTTTCCACGATCCCTGAAGGATCAAGGGTTGCCATGCTCGATAGTTGCCAGAAACTATTCGCCCCTTGGTAAGGTGAGGGGACTTATGGTGGCACTGTGAGCTATCTGGTCCAAAGGCTAACATATCCTTTGTGGGTGTCTGGAATCAGTCTGGACACCAATCCCTTAGTTTATGTTATCTAAATGCGCAGATCCTATGTAGATTTGCAGGTACTACACAACATGGCACTGCCAACGTTGGTTTGGTTCTTATTTAACAGCCAAATCTCAGTAGTTCAGTCGTGCTTTCTCAGAGACCCCTACTCACATTTACCCAGAGACGTCTGGAGTGGGGGGGGAAATCCGCCACAGCTGAGTAGGTATACCCAATATTGGCTGTAGGTTTATTCAAGCTTGAAGGATTTTAGTTCCCCACATTGTGCAAAACCTTATCTCTTTCTCTATAAACTTCCATCCATAATGTCTCAAAGCGCAGACGCTGGTACCAGTGGTGCTGGTAGGGAGGAAGCTAAGCAGGAAGGTGCTATAAATATTTCAGAAAATTGCAGCAATGCACGTGCTATAAAATTAGAAAATTTTGGTCTCTCAGCTTTAGGCGGGACCGTTACCTTCGTGATTGAGGCACACTAGGGATTCAGAACAGAGGTGTTCTATTCTTGGGTTAAATTCCCGCCTGCAGATGCACGTATACATACGTTTCATTCTTATACTCCGGATGAAATACCAGATGAATACTGTCCATACGAGGACATAGAAGTCCCGTTAACTTACCAAGAACATATAAATTGGTTTAAAGGCGCCCTCCCCCATACCACAGATAAAGTGAGACTCAGTCCGCTCAGCGGAGATGTAGCAACTTGGCTAGTCCTAGCTGCTTACACACCACATCCAGAGATTGATACATTGCCAGCAGCAGACTTACGTCCTCTTCACAAAGAAATAATAACACTTTATAGAAATCTTACACAGTTCGTAATGCAAACACTCACACTTCAACCTACAAGGGTCACTCAGGCTGGTCATCTACAAGGGACCGCAACAAAAATCACCCCACAAACACTGAACACGATTATGGGAAGTATGCCCACTAAACGTGATCAGATGCCATTCTGGATAGCAAAGAAAATAGCATAGCTTGAGGCAGTTTTTCCACACACTGGCCCGCAAGAGAAACACAGAATACTGACAATTTACTTGCCAATGGGGATAGGTCCCCCGATAGTGGATTTTGCCACTTGGGGTACAGTTTTTGCTGCCGTTTATACCAGAACGCATGGTACCCCCTCGATAGCAGTCATACCAGAAGTATTGAAACAAATACAGAATGAGTACAGGGCAGAACCTGCCCTGAACTTAGTGATGAAATTGATAGGCAATTTTGCCCAGGTATCAACAATTATGTTGGCTTACATAAAAGGGGAGGCAGCAGCGGTGGCTATACACCAACACCTGAGGGAATGCACTCCTGCACAACAGGAGCGAGAATTACCAAAAATTATCAAAGATACCTATGTGTCACTGGGTAGGGATAATTTGGGAGTTAGACCAGTGAAACCACAATTGATGGGTAATCCTGAAAAGGATAACTCAAAGCAAGCACCCAAATCTTCTAAAAATAAAAAAGGGACAATAAACAATCAAAAAACAAGCAAAAGGCATCACAATCACGGGGTGGGTCTTCTCAAAAGGAGCGTTCTGACAAGAAATACACCCTTAGAAACCATGACAATATTAAGAAACCTGACGGGTATGAGGATACTGATACATGCTCCTCTCGTTCCTTTCAGGGTTCATCAAAAAACTCAGAGAGGGAAGGACGGTCAGAACACAGATCAGAAGAGCGAGTCAAGCCGTGAGACACACATCACACTTCAGACTACATTATCATCAACATCATAACTTTATTTCGATCACAAGGATCTTAAAAATTACATTGAAAAAGAAACAAGTTAAAGATGCATAAAAACATAAGAGCCATTAAATAATAACATCTCCTCCATATATACAGTTAAAAATGCAATACAAATTATTATACAATACATTTTAAACGTTTGATCCATAGAGCTAGCAAAAATTTAGCTAAGCCAAAGACTATTACTCTACGGGTGTCTGTAATAAGAATTCTCAGCACATCGAGGTAGTGGCCAGGACCGATAAGCCTACACAAGGGGATTATCCACGTTCCCTTCAAGATCTCATAATGGGGACAGAAGAATAACAGATGGACTAGGGATTCAGGGCTTCCTTTACAAGCTGGACATTTATCATCAGAGGAATCATTAGTGCGCCACTTATTACAAAACAGTTTAGTGGGACAGGACTTATATCTGAATTGGAGGAATAATTTACGTGCGAGGGGAGGAACAATTTCATCGATTGTTTCCTCAAACAATGGGAGAGGTTTAAAGTTCATAAACTCCTAGCTCAGAGTGCCCAACGGATTTGTCACATCTTTCACCAGGGTAGACTCCCAACAGAGGGTTTTGATCCTGCTCTTCGGAATTGAACGCAACACCTCAGGACTTGACCAATAAACCTCCATCCCTGATTTCCTCAACAGATCTCTCAGAGTACTAAACCAGGGTATTGTAATAACCTTGGACTGTGTCAGAAGGTCCCTAATCACCACTCTGGAGGGGGCAAGCTCCTCAATTGTCCGTAGGTGATGCCAAAACATTAAATGCTTCTAGACCAGCGTGTGGGCCAATTTTTTTGGTCCAGATCCAGGTAAATTGGAGTCATGGGGGTACTGGCTGGTAGATTAAAAAAGGATCTTCTAAAGCGATGTTCTATAACAGTAAGACAATCGGTGTTCCCACTACCCCACAGTTCTGCTCCATATAAAACAGCTCCTAAGGCTTTGATGGTATATATTTCTAATGCTGGAGCCACTTTCCTAGACACCGTATTTTTATGAATCTTGCATATGTGTGCGGTCTGCTGGGTTAAGGACAACTGTGTTTCCTCTATAATGGGTGCCCAGCATAGGTTTGGAGTTAAAAGGATCCCCAAATAGTAAAAAACAGAAACTAGTTCTATTGTACGGTCCCCTACATGCACACGTCTCTTAGAGGGCTTCGAAATCCCCTTAGTAAATATCATATATTTAGTTTTTTGCCTGATTGAGTTCCAGGCCATGCTCATCACAGAAGAGTTTAAAATTGTTTAGTAGCTGCTGGAGACCTTGTGGGGACTTTGATATTAGTAGCCTATTGTCAGCAAAGAGAAGTGGGGGCACTCATCTCTCCCTGACTTTTGGAGCATCATACTCATCCCTATCGAGGAAGCCTACTTACCCATTGATAAAAAGCGAGAATAGGGTGGGCGCTAAAACACATCCCTGTGTCACTGCACCATTTATCGCAAAGGGCTCAGTTAATTGACCATCCTCCCCCCATCTAACTTGGGCTTTATTTGCTGAGTGCAGACGAATTAAAATATCAAGCAAATTCCGAGGGAGTCCCAACTCTGCCATCACCCTCCAGAGTTTAGCTCAAGGGACCAGAACAAAGGCGGTACGCAGCTCCACAAAAGCTACATATAGCTTCCCCTTTGATGGCAACCTCTCTCCAATAGATGCAGAGAAAGCGGAATACCTGGTCCAGGGTGCTAATATTAGCACCAAAGCCCGCCTGGAAGTCAGACAGAGAATTTGATTCTAGGATCCAATCCTAGATGCGGGACAGTAGCTGCTTGCAGAATATTTTCTGCAAAGAGTCAATTAGACTGATCGGTCTATTGCTGGCCGGGTTTGCCCTATCTCCTTTCTTATAGATAGGTATAATTTCAGCTAAGTTCCAGGAAGTAGGGATTTCCATACCTGAAAGGTTAGCATTGGTAAACATATTAAAATATGGGGCCCAGACTTCTAAATCCTCTCTATATAAATCGTTGGGGATTCGATCGGGGCCAGGGGCTCTGGCTGGGAAACAGGAGCTAATGGCTACTTGGGTTTCCTCGAGAGATATTTCTAGGGCTTCGACAGTGCCAGATGGAGCTTTCTCTCTCGTGCCTACACACTCCTCTCCCTCCATGGTTCCTAGAGCATATAGACCCCCAAAATGGGTTACCCACCCTTCTGGCTGGACTGTAAACTCCAGAGCAGGCTTGGGTCCATTCAGACAGTGGGCTGCTTTCCTCCAAAAAGACTTATTATCTTTGGCTACCAGTGCACTATTTAGAAAGGATCATAAGGAACATTCCCATTGTTTCTTGGCATACTCTAGTGCCTTTCTGTATCTAGCTCTACATGCCACCATATCAGGGCGGATCTTGGATTTCACTGCATGTAGGATCTCACCCATTGCTTTTCTACATTCCTGGTTGTACCAGTCTGCCACAGGGGCCCGCCTTTTCCTTCTTTTTTTCCATGGAGATTCTTCCCTTTTTTTGTAAAGTATCTCATGCTGGTTGCTCAGCTTCTCTATTATTTCTACTTTAGGGAGTTTGGACAGCACCTCCAGCTCCGCAAGGACTTTGAAATTAACTACTTCCAAAGCCCCCCAAGTTTTCCTCCACCCAATCCCATCTGATTGTTCTCAAATTATTAGTAATGGACAGTTTACCCAAATCGGACCAACCCCTAATATCAGGTTCACTCTCTACCTGATTAATTAGGGAAAGGATCAGGGCATTATGGTCGCTATCGGATGTTTTGGCCACTGTTATATCAGATACTATGGGCTATAGGCTAAGGTCAACCAGGCAATAGTCAATCCTGCTCGCATAGCCAGGTCTATTGAAGGTCAATTCACCATTCGGATCAGATTTCGTCCTACCATTTGTGGCCCTCAAATTGTGCTGCAATGTAATGGCCAACACCTGTCCTCCTCTCTTGGACCATCTAACCGGTGGGAGATCTAACTGCGGGATTTGCCAAAAGCTGTCCCACTCCTCGGTCAAGTCTAGAGAGACAAGGGCAAGAGGTTCAAATGTACAGTTGAAATCCCCAGCTACCAATAGAGGGGCATTTCCGGTACAGTCGGACAGGACATGGTCTAAAATACAAATAGTATTGGTTTCCTCAGAGCCCTAGGCCACTCTGTTGTGTACATTGAAAATTCTCATTTTTAGCCCAGTATGTAGTGCAAGATCAATTGCTAGGATGTCCTGGGAGTCAACAGGGACTGGTTTGACTTTGGACCCACGTGCAGTTTTTACCCAGATTGATAAGCCTCAAGAGGGTCTCCCCATCTCTTTCCTTGTTGCACTAATTCCATAAGATGAGTACCGACACCTATGGGGAGTATGCAGACTCCAAGTTTCCTGGAATAAGATCACGTCATGGGAATCCACAAAATTGACCTATTCGGGGTCGACTAACATTTTGGCGATCCCCGTGACAATCCATACCATAACTCTTAGCTGCCGGTGGGGTACAACAGTGGAGGTATAGTCAAGCCTGTACTCATGGGTTACACCCCTTTCCTCATTATAGATAACATTACCGTCTCTCTCCCCCTTTAGACCTTCGGTGGTTGGGGCCAGAGCAACATGGAAGTTGGCAAGGGACCGAGGCGAGGAGGAATACCTTAGTTGAGGTTTGGTCCAAATATGACTGGGGGTCAATTCAATACCATCTAGGGACAACTATCCTCCTTCCTGTAGTCATCCCTGTCTCCCCTCTACACCCTGGTTTGCTAAATCCCCTCTCTTCGGGACAGGACCATGGGACCCAGGGACCGTAGCCATAGAAAATCTATATGTGATGGCAATAGAGGTATTGGCTAGTGGAATGGTATGAGAGTCAATTGCCATCAATCCATCTACTAAGTCTCTATTAAAGAAACTAACTTTCACCACATCATTTGGCATCCCTGGTAGTGTTAGTCTTTCGGCTTGCTTAATGTCTTCTCTTATGATGGAGTAACAATGCTGTGTTTCCCTAAACCAGTAGGTTACCTTATTCTTGAGCGAGTCAGGATCCTCTCGTCTGTCTCTGGGGAGCTTAGGGACCTCCACAAGATAGATTACTGCTTTTTCTTTCTGGGCATGAGTTTGGGAGTAAAAGCCATCCTTAACTACCCCTCTTTCAAATGGTCAAGCAAGGCTTGACGAAGGGGAGCACCCCTCATCTAGTACCTCCTCTCCTCTATCGGGCTCTCTACCCACCCCACTAGCCTGGGGTATTTCTCGGTATGATACCGGCTTGTCACTATAGCCATTATAGCCAAAGCGGCCTCCTAGGTGGTTGGGAAGAACCCGGCTATAGCACTGAGGGGGAGCACATTGGGGCAGGTGGGTAATGGCAGAGGCTATATCACAATCATGCCTTCTTGCTAAACCAGGGCCTTGTGGGCGCTAACTAGTGCTTTTGTTTGTGTCCCTAGCGATTTAGCCTGTCCATTGTTCACCCTCCACTCTAGATCAGAAACCACCTTTCTTAAAGACAACCTCATCCCTAAGAGACTCGATAGTGACCTTTAGGCTCTGCAATAGGGAGGAGCCTTCATTGCTCATATCATTAAAACCAATATGTACTCACCCTGGCACTCCATTAGCCTCCTCTGAAAGCGCCTCGTATCTGTTGTGGCATTAAACTTGGACTACCTGTACTTCTACAGGAATGTCCAAGTGCTCACTACAGCCCACTAGAGGTTCAGGTTCCAGGTTCCTACATCCTAACCCTTTCCCACTACACTTTTGAGATTTTTTAAACATCTGTGGGATTCGTTTTGGGGCCTTCTTGGTGGGGGGTGGGGGGGGGGAGGATTCCAATGGAGCTAAATGAGGGGTATCAGAGTTATTAGGGTTAACAGATGGAGGGGAAGGTAGAGTAGCCGCTGCATGCGCAATTTCATGGCATTCCGTAAGTAGGGTCTCAATCCTATCCATCGCATCGGAGCAAATAGCACCAGTGGGATTTTCTTTGGAGAGAGAGGCACCCTGGGCTTTGTCCTGAACTTTCCTTTTGCCCATTGCTCAACAAATACAACAGGCACAAAAAGACAAGTGGGGAACACTGGGCTGAGACCAATAGTTCACAATTTATAATAGACTGGAGGAAGCCTAAGTGACCCCCCAAAATAACCCAGAAAATATTTGCCCCCTCTCTTGTTTACAGCCTCCCTGCAAGGGAGTAGTTAGTTCCTTCTTTTCACCACATTCCAGCCAGTAACAGTTAATGCCAAAGAAAAAGGGGCAGCGTATTAGTCTCAGGCCTATGGCAAAGTAAAATGCCTTTCAATGGGAGGCAGTGCCCAGAACTGGTACCAGGAGTCAAGAACTACTGCCAAGGGGGTGGCCCCGCCCTGCCTCCTCCTGTCACCGGGGCGCCTCCTGTGAATTTATGGCGCTCCCACGCTAGACACAGCGTTGCGGCCTCCTACTCTGGCCAGTGGCAAGCTGGAAGCTGTAGTCCCACTGTGGCTGGTGTGGCTATGGGGCTGGGAGAAGTATAGCGCTAAGGGGCCCACATTTTTCCACCCTCTCAGTTCACCCCCTTTGGCCAGGTCAATGTCTTAGTCACAGCTCCCCACCAGAGCCGTGATCACCGGGGGTTCAACACAGAGAAGGACCCATCTGAGCTACATTATCAAAAAAGAAGATATACCCAAAAGTAAACCTCAATTTAAAAAGAAAAAGGTAGCTGGCCTTAAAATAAGAAATGCCCAGGCTACCGAGGACTCAAATATTGAACGGGGAATGGGCTCTGAATATGCTAGACAGTGCAGCAGAAGTAACAATAGCTTGCCAGAACCTGATGGAATTTCTGGTGACAGCAGCGTTGAATGAACATATCAAGGTGGAAACACCTGATACAAGGGTAAATATCCCACATCAGTTATACAAAATAACGCTCCAAATGGAGGGGGACATACCCAGAAAAGTGGGAGAACCTGACTTTTGGATACAATATCCTTTTGGCTGAAAGAGATTGGCCACCTGAGTTGTCATGGATTGCCCAAAGGGGGAAGAGGTAATTTTACCGGATTTCTCCGACCTTGTTCCAGAATCACTAAAACACACATATGCGCAGGAGTGGGCAGTAGCACCAGCTCCAGCATTATACCGCAATCATGTAGGGTAGGATGTTGAGTCACCTCACCATGAAATCCCAGTTAAAACTACTCCTACACCACAAAGCCAGTACCCAATAAAACATGACGCAAAGAAACAGGTCAGGGAGATCTTAGATCAACTTGAGTACCAAGGTGTAATCGAGAATTGCACCTCCTCCATTTGTTTCCCGTAATGAGACCCCACAATTAATACCGTCTAGTTTTAGACTACAGGCATTTAAACACATGCACGAAAACATTTGCAGTACAAAATGCACACAGTTTGGAAGAAATACAAAACAACACTGGATATCTCAAATGAATTCTTTGCCAAAAGAATAGCAGTTATTTGACAGCATTTTCAGCGCTCAGCGCCAATTCTGTAGACTGCCCCAAGGGTATAAGAATAGCCCCGGATTGTTCTCAGCAAGTGTAACAGAGCTACTTCAAAATTGTGATGAGGAGGCATTGTCCTATGTAGATGATATTTATCTGATGGGCGATGAATTATTGGATCACTTGCACAGGGTGAACAACATAATTTTGGGGTTCGCTGCTGAAGGCTACAAATGTAACTTGAAATAATCAAAAATTGCCTATCTCAATGTCCTATTTTTGGAATATGAACTCTGAAGTGAAGGAAAAAGCGGATCATCACTCAGCCCTACCCTTTTCAACATCTACATGGCTCCCCTCGCCGCCATCGTCCGACAGCACGGCCTCAGCATCGTCTCCCACGCCGAAGACACCCAGCTCATCCTCTCACTCACCAAGGACCCCGACACCACCAGACTCAACTTCCAGGAGGGAATGCAGGACGTCGCAGCCTGGATGAGCGACAGGTGCCTAAAACTCAACTCGGAGAAGACGTAAGTCCTCGTCCTCGGAACCAACCCTGCGTCATGGAACAACTCTGGCCCACTGCCCTCGGCACCCATCCTACCCCCACGGACCACGCCAAAAAGCTGGGCATCGTACTTGACTCCTCCCTCTCCATGAACCGACAAGTCAACGCCATCACCTCCAGCTGCTTCAACACCCTCTGCATCCTCCGTATGGCCTTCAAATGGATCCCCCCCGAGGCAAGGAAAACAGTCACACACGCACTCATTAACAACAGACTGGACTACGGAAACGCCCTCTACACCGGCATCAACAAGTCTCTACTCTGCAAACTCCAGACAATACAGAACACCGCCGCCAGACTCGTCCTCGGGGTCCCCCGACATGAACACATCAGCCAACACCTACGCAAGCTCCACTGGCTCCCCGTCGAGAAAAGAGTCACTTTCAGATACTCACCTACGCCTACAAATGCCTATACAACACCGGCCCCCAATACCTCAATGATAGAATCACCCTCCACGTACCCAAACGAAACCTCCGCTCCACCAACCTCCTCCTCGCCGAAACCCCGCGCATCCACAGAGCCAGAGCAGGGGAAGATCCTTCTCCTACATCGAGGCCAAGACCTGGAACGAGCTCCCCACCGACATCAGACGCGCCCCTTCCCTGAACACCTTCAGGAAGGCTCTGAAGACCTGGCTCTTCGATTAACTCGGATCTGCTGATCCCCTCACCAGCGCCTTGAGACCCTCACGGGTGAGTAGTGCGCTTATAATTCCCCTGATTGATTGACTGATTGATTTACACTGACGGATCTGCCTAGCCTGCCGTAGAAAGTAATCAGCAATACAGCGCAGCATGTGCAAATGTAAAGGGACGTATGCGGGACAGCAAGTTCCATCCTAGCAATATGCAGATGAAGTCTCTAGGAGATTGCACGGCACAGCTGGCAGAACTAAAAGCCCTGATACTGGCACTAAAATATATGGATCGGGAATTCCCCACACTTATTGTGTGCGATTCGTTTTACTGTGTCCAGTCATAAAATGAATATCTTCACTATTGGGGCCAGAATGGGTTTAGAGATTCCAGAGGTTGCACAATAAAGCACAAGTTGCTTTGGGAACAAATGGCAGAGCTGAAAAAAGGCTAGCCACGGGCTCATATAATTCATATATTGAGTCATCAGCGTGTTGGCGTTCACGTTGAAGGGAATCCATTGGCTGATGAAGCCGTCAAGGCGACAGTGAGAACTGCTGCTGTTGCTGCAATCACTTGTTCTAGTACAAGGATAGACGGACAGATAATGATAGCTGTGAACCCTACGCGGAACAACAGCTCAGCCTTGCTGAAAGGTTTTCCACTCAAGTACTCCTACAAGTTAGATGCTCAAAACATTCCGTATGCTAAAATTCCAGGAGTGGGGGATAGAGTAATACCAAACATGGATCGCAGATTGGGTGTAATTCTACCTGCACACGAGGGTCTGGGCTCAGCATATGCAGGTATTACTGCAACGATTTCACTACTGAAACAGCGTTCTTTGTAGGCCAGGTCTAACCAAATAGACCAAAGGTTTTGTCCTTAAGTGCGACATCTGACAGCAGATATAAGGTTCCACCGTAGCACATCCGCCACAAACACCACTACTGATCTCAGACAGACCTCTCGCATGTGTCTATTTGGACCACTACGGTCCCTTACAATCTGACAGGGCTTAAAGGTACATCCTGGTGGCAGTGGATTCATGCTCTAGATTCCTGTGGGTTTTGGCAACAGCGTTTGGCTGACGCTCAAACTGTTATAAAGGATTTACGAGTCTTTATAGGGACATACGCACATTACATTCTGACCGTGGCCCTGCTTTTAGCTCTCGGGCTTACAAAGAAGCTATGGAAAGTTTGGGTGTGGTCTTGCGGTACTCCTCTCCATATCATCACAAAGGAAATTCGATTGTGGAGAGGAAAAACCGGAACTTAACGCAATCCTTAACAGCAAGGGTATTAGGCTAGGGTGGCAGTTGGGTCAATCACCTATATGGGGTCCAGAGGGCACTTAATAACATGCCAAGAAGTTCCCTGAGGGGCCGTGCTCCATATGAAGTCCTGTTTAGGCCTAGAATGTGAGTACCCGACCTCGATTGAGGCAGCGCAGTGGCGGATGAAAAACCATTTGATATCAATGATCGTTTGGCTGTTTTACAGGAACTCAATGAATTCCGGGCATTACAAAGCAACGTCCAAGTAAAACGCACCGCCACTGGGGAAGTGAAAGCTGTTCCGGCAAGACCTGCATGGGCCCCGAAGATTGGGGACCTGGTCAGAGAAAAAATTGTGGGCAAAAAAGAATTTGGACCTGTACCTGTCCTAGCTGTTGAAGGAACAAGAACAGTACTTCTTCTGCCCCTTGCCGGCAAGAAAGAAAAGAGATTTGTCTCCATTGATCTGGTCAAACCACACTATGTGGCCGATATTGAATAGTAAAACACACAAGATGATGGACGGAATGCTGCACATTGGCAAACATTCACCCCCAGTCACAGATCTGGGTTTAATCCATCGTTATTTTGCTTCACCACGCCACCCCAGTTCAGACATAGCCATATGCAAATCAGTCTTGACCCTGTGCCTCATGGGAACAGTCCAGACCGAACTGCCAAGCCATGTCTTCCCTGGACCGGAATCAAGCATCCTAGGACCGGTTTCAGGCTATCAGCCTTCATCAGCCAGGATAGCTTGACTCCAGTGGCGTAGTGAGCACGGGACCCACGTCTGGGCATACCCTTCCCACTTAGGGCGAAATGCAAAACACACAAGATGATGGACGGAATGCTGCACATTGGCAAACATTCACCCCCAGTCACAGATCTGGGTTTAATCCATCGTTATTTTGCTTCACCACGCCACTCCCAGTTCAGACATAGCCATATGCAAATCAGTCTTGACCCTGTGCCTCATGGGAACAGTCCAGACCGAACTGCCAAGCCATGTCTTCCTGGACCGGAATCAAGCATCCTAGGACCGGTTTCAGGCTATCAGCCTTCCTTCATCAGCCAGGATAGCTTGACTCCAGTGGCGTAGTGAGCACGGGACCCACGTCTGGGCATACCCTTCCCACTTAGGGCGAAATGCAAAACACACAAGATGATGGACGGAATGCTGCACATTGGCAAACATTCACCCCCAGTCACAGATCTGGGTTTAATCCATCGTTATTTTCCTTCACCACGCCACCCCAGTTCAGACATAGCCATATGCAAATCAGTCTTGACCCTGTGCCTCATGGGAACAGTCCAGACCGAACTGCCAAGCCATGTCTTCCCTGGACCGGAATCAAGCATCCTAGGACCGGTTTCAGGCTATCAGCCTTCATCAGCCAGGATAGCTTGACTCCAGTGGCGTAGTGAGCACGGGACCCACGTCTGGGCATACCCTTCCCACTTAGGCGAAATGCAAAACACACAAGATGATGGATGGAATGCTGCACATTGGCAAACATTCACCCCCAGTCACAGATCTGGGTTTAATCCATCGTTATTTTGCTTCACCACGCCACCCCAGTTCAGACATAGCCATATGCAAATCAGTCTTGACCCTGTGCCTCATGGGATCAGTCCAGACCGAACTGCCAAGCCATGTCTTCCCTGGACCGGAATCAAGCATATGCCCAGACGTCGGTCCCTTGCTCACTTTGCCACTGGATTCAAGCTAGCCTGGCTGATGACGGCTGAATAGCCAGAAACCGGTCCCAGGATGCTTGTTTCCGGTCCAGGGAAGACATGGCTTGGCAGTTCGGGCTGGACTGTTCCCATGAGGCACAGGGTCAGACTGATTTGCATATGGCCATGTCTGAACTGGGGTGGTGGAGTGAGCTAAAGAATGATGATGGATTAAACCCAGATCAGTTGACTGGGGGTGAGTGTTTGATTTGCTCTAATGCTCCGTCCATCATCCCCTTTGGTATCGCTTTGTTCGCCCCTAAGTTGGCAGGGTATGCCCAGACGTGGGTCCCTTGCTCACTTTGCCACTGGATTCAAGCTAGCCTGGCTGATGACGGCTGAATAGCCAGAAACCGGTCCCAGGATGCTTGTTTCCAGTCCAGGGAAGACATGGCTTGGCAGTTCGGGCTGGACTGTTCCCATGAGGCACAGGGTCAGACTGATTTGCATATGGCCATGTCTGAACTGGGGTGGTGGAGTGAGCTAAAGAATGATGATGGATTAAACCCAGATCAGTTG
The DNA here is from genome assembly GCA_963921515.1 of Calotriton arnoldi. Lineage (NCBI taxonomy): Eukaryota > Metazoa > Chordata > Amphibia > Caudata > Salamandridae > Calotriton > Calotriton arnoldi. The sequence continues at coordinate 1,468,244 of CAWUFW010002947.1, read as the reverse complement.
ACTGGGGGTGAGTGTTTGATTTGCTCTAATGCTCCGTCCATCATCCCCTTTGGTATCGCTTTGTTCGCCCTAAGTTGGCAGGGTATGCCCAGACGTGGGTCCTTTGCTCACTTTTCCACTGGATTCAAGCTAGCCTGGCTGATGACGGCTGAATAGCCAGAAACCGGTCCCAGGATGCTTGTTTCCGGTCCAGGGAAGACATGGCTTGGCAGTTCAGGCTGGACTGTTCCCATGAGGCACAGGGTCAGACTGATTTGCATATGGCCATGTCTGAACTGGGGTGGTGGAGTGAGCTAAAGAATGATGATGGATTAAACCCAGATCAGTTGACTGGGGGTGAGTGTTTGATTTGCTCTAATGCTCCGTCCATCATCCCCTTTGGTATCGCTTTGTTCGCCCTAAGTTGGCAGGGTATGCCCAGACGTGGGTCCCTTGCTCACTTTGCCACTGGATTCAAGCTAGCCTGGCTGATGACGGCTGAATAGCCAGAAACCGGTCCCAGGATGCTTGTTTCCGGTCCAGGGAAGACATGGCTTGGCAGTTCGGGCTGGACTGTTCCCATGAGGCACAGGGTCAGACTGATTTGCATATGGCCATGTCTGAACTGGGGTGGTGGAGTGAGCTAAAGAATGATGATGGATTAAACCCAGATCAGTTGACTTGGGGTGAGTGTTTGATTTGCTCTAATGCTCCGTCCATCATCCCCTTTGGTATCGCTTTGTTCGCCCTAAGTTGGCAGGGTATGCCCAGACGTGGGTCCCTTGCTCACTTTGCCACTGGATTCAAGCTAGCCTGGCTGATGACGGCTGATTAGCCAGAAACCGGTCCCAGGATGCTTGTTTCCGGTCCAGGGAAGACATGGCTTGGCAGTTCGGGCTGGACTGTTCCCATGAGGCACAGGGTCAGACTGATTTGCATATGGCCATGTCTGAACTGGGGTGGTGGAGTGAGCTAAAGAATGATGATGGATTAAACCCAGATCAGTTGACTGGGGGTGAGTGTTTGATTTTCTCTAATGCTCCGTCCATCATCCCCTTTGGTATCGCTTTGTTCGCCCTAAGTTGGCAGGGTATGCCCAGACGTGGGTCCCTTGCTCACTTTGCCACTGGATTCAAGCTAGCCTGGCTGATGACGGCTGAATAGCCAGAAACCGGTCCCAGGATGCTTGTTTCCGGTCCAGGGAAGACATGGCTTGGCAGTTCGGGCTGGACTGTTCCCATGAGGCACAGGGTCAGACTGATTTGCATATGGCCATGTCTGAACTGGGGTGGTGGAGTGAGCTAAAGAATGATGATGGATTAAACCCAGATCAGTTGACTGGGGGTGAGTGTTTGATTTGCTCTAATGCTCCGTCCATCATCCCCTTTGGTATCGCTTTGTTCGCCCTAAGTTGGCAGGGTATGCCCAGACGTGGGTCCCTTGCTCACTTTGCCACTGGATTCAAGCTAGCCTGGCTGATGACGGCTGAATAGCCAGAAACCGGTCCCAGGATGCTTGCTTCCGGTCCAGGGAAGACATGGCTTGGCAGTTCGGGCTGGACTGTTCCCATGAGGCACAGGGTCAGACTGATTTGCATATGGCCATATCTGAACTGGGGTGGTGGAGTGAGCTAAAGAATGATGATGGTTTAAACCCAGATCAGTTGACTGCGGGTGAGTGTTTGATTTGCTCTAATGCTCCGTCCATCATCCCCTTTGGTATCGCTTTGTTCGCCCTAAGTTGGCAGGGTATGCCCAGACGTGGGTCCCTTGCTCACTTTGCCACTGGATTCAAGCCAGCCTGGCTGATGACGGCTGAATAGCCAGAAACCGGTCCCAGGATGCTTGTTTCCGGTCCAGGGAAGACATGGCTTGGCAGTTCGGGCTGGACTGTTCCCATGAGGCACAGGGTCAGACTGATTTGCATATGGCCATGTCTGAACTGGGGTGGTGGAGTGAGCTAAAGAATGATGATGGATTAAACCCAGATCAGTTGACTGGGGGTGAGTGTTTGATTTGCTCTAATGCTCCGTCCATCATCCCCTTTGGTATCGCTTTGTTCGCCCTAAGTTGGCAGGGTATGCCCAGACGTGGGTCCCTTGCTCACTTTGCCACTGGATTCAAGCTAGCCTGGCTGATGACGGCTGAATAGCCAGAAACCGGTCCCAGGATGCTTGCTTCCCGGTCCAGGGAAGACATGGCTTGGCAGTTCGGGCTGGACTGTTCCCATGAGGCACAGGGTCAGACTGATTTGCATATGGCCATGTCTGAACTGGGGTGGTGGAGTGAGCTAAAGAATGATGATGGATTAAACCCAGATCAGTTGACTGGGGGTGAGTGTTTGATTTGCTCTAATGCTCCGTCCATCATCCCCTTTGGTATCGCTTTGTTCGCCCTAAGTTGGCAGGGTATGCCCAGACGTGGGTCCCTTGCTCACTTTGCCACTGGATTCAAGCTAGCCTGGCTGATGACGGCTGAATAGCCAGAAACCGGTCCCAGGATACTTGTTTCCGTCCAGGGAAGACATGGCTTGGCAGTTCGGGCTGGACTGTTCCCATGAGGCACATGGTCAGACTGATTTGCATATGGCCATGTCTGAACTGGGGTGGTGGAGTGAGCTAAAGAATGATGATGGATTAAACCCAGATCAGTTGACTGGGGGTGAGTGTTTGATTTGCTCTAATGCTCCGTCCATCATCCCCTTTGGTATCGCTTTGTTCGCCCTAAGTTGGCAGGGTATGCCCAGACGTGGGTCCCTTGCTCACTTTGCCACTGGATTCAAGCTAGCCTGGCTGATGACGGCTGAATAGCCAGAAACCGGTCCCAGGATGCTTGTTCCCGGTCCAGGGAAGACATGGCTTGGCAGTTTGGGCTGGACTGTTCCCATGAGGCACAGGGTCAGACTGATTTGCATATGGCCATGTCTGAACTGGGGTGGTGGAGTGAGCTAAAGAATGATGATGGATTAAACCCAGATCAGTTGACTGGGGGTGAGTGTTTGATTTGCTCTAATGCTCCATCCATCATCCCCTTTGGTATCGATATTGAATAGTAGGCCGTGTGGGCTCGCTACAATACAGGAAGTACAGACTGAAAGATTAATAACCTTCGAAGATCCTGTTCTACGAAGTGAAGGAGTTACCAACAACAGAATGGAACTCGTGCCTGTTTAAATTAAAAAAACAGTAACAAAATACAAATGAAACAAAGATCTCAATTCGGCATAATACCAACATTTATGTGAATATGTCTCAAAACGAGTCATCTACCGGTTCTACAAAACCTGCGGAGCTACCAAAGATATATTGAACTGCGTCTGGCTACTTCATCGATTTTGATACTTTCTCGTTGGATCCAAGTGAACCCGAGTCACCGCCTGCTCCTGTTTCCCGCAAACAAAAACCATGTGATTTCTACCTTTGACTGAAAAATACTTACTTTGTTACTCCCTGGCTAGAGCTCTGGATTGCAAGTCCTTTGGATAGGTATCGTGACTGTCTTTTTCCTGCTTCTGAATGGCCATTATCTCCCAGAAATGCTCCGCAGTACAACATGTGAACTTGGTCCTAAAACCGCATGCATCAGCACACCGTGAACAGAGAGACCTGTTCTTAGTGAACATTACAGCAGTTCTAGTTCCATAGGGAACAGTTTGGGATGGGGTTGCATATGATGTATATGGTCCAACTGAACTTTTGAAAATACCACATTTGTTTAAAATTTCTTTAAGTGATATCATCACCTCCGGTACTTTCTCGGATGATTGGGATTTTGAAACTGTAACTACTATGCTGTCAGATTTAGAACAATCTGCTGCATTTTCAAGTAATGAGTTGTATGATGATACATCTGATTTTGACCCCATGTATTGTTACCAACACTATGGTCATCATTTCCTGCACAAAGCAAGTATCCCACGTAATATTTTCTCTTACCATCAATGGGAACATTGTCCGACACCACCTAAAGGTAGTTCACAAATGTTTGCACAAAAGTTTGCTTATTTTTCTGGGTTTAATACTTCAGACCCAAGATCTTATTATTATAAGCTTGCACCTACACCTGCAAAGAAAAATATGCTAACACGAAACAGATATATTCAGCTTCCTTTATTTCCCAGCTGTCTTCACAGGGTTTTGACTTTTGGAGGGATACCATAGACACAAAATCTGTCTGGGGGACTAAAGATTGGCAAGTTCAGGGAACTTTAGAGCATGCCTCATACCACAGCAAATTATCTTACTGACTTCCTGTCTTGGACTAGCCAAGATAAAGGACTTGAACACACCTTGGATCCGCTCACTTACACACTTTGAGGGGTGGCAAAACTATACACAACATAGTGAGGATACAGTAGATGACATTCTACGTGATGGTTCATGCAATTCATAAGACCCCAATTGGAAGGGATGGCTGGTTTGGCCTATCGACACAAATCAGTGTCAGTCAAGAATCAGGGGTACCACAAAGGGTATAGTATCCTTAGGCCTGACCTACGCTATGGACAAACAGAACACTCGGTGGTGACATCTTACAGTGTTGGGAAGTTATGCCTAGAGTGGCTAGAAACCTCAACACTGTCCCAGGTGAAACAACACTTGTCCTTACTCTCCGATGACATGGATCTTATGGATGTTTTGTTAGGTCCCCAGAAGCCACGACAGAAGCGCTCATTATACGCTATTTACAATGAAGTATGGAAAATCTCTCAACAAGAGGCTGCTGAGAGATTGCGTGAGATTGACAGGGTTAACCTAGAAAAGGCTTTGGCGGTGGTCGACAAAGGTATGGCCACACTGACATCCAGTATTTATTCACTGGGCAACATTGTGTCTTCTGGGGGGGGCGTGGTCTGCCAAGATGGTTGAATAGATGTCTCTGCCGTAGGTCCCCATGACGGAAAATAATTCATCATTATCCTTGACTAATCGTGACCATCCCTCCACATATTATAAAGTATTGACAGCACAACTCACCTGTGGAATCCTGAGAGGTGCGACACCACCCTGTCTGGGCGGCGTCCCGGAGTGGGAAGCGACCAATTGTCGAGCCCGTTGGAGTTGGGCCGCGGAGCGGAAGGGTGTAGCCCGGAAGCTCCTGGACATCCTGAAGAAAGGGAGAAATTGCCACGGCAGAGAAGGTGGAAGAGATTGGAGGATTGTGCCATCCCCGCGGCTGCAGATCCTGGGGACGGGGCCAGAACCCTGCTGTGCCACGGCATAAACAGAGGTCAGGAGGCCATGTGGGGCCTAGGAGCGGTGAAGAGAAAGGGCCTGCCCGATCGTGTGACTGGGGAGTAGAGGATCACCTCCGGCCGGCTTCTGACGGTCCGTTTTCCTCCCGAGTGCTGGAGGGACAGAGGAGAGGTGTCCTGTAGAGGCCTGACAAAGAAGGAGCGGAGGGGTTCGCTGAGCCGGGCGGCCGCGTTGTGAACAATATGCCTAGAGGATGCCCGCAGCCTGGGAACTCCCTCCCTGGTTCCTGGAAAACAAAGTGAGGCCTAACGACGCAAGGTGGAGAAACCTGCCATGTCGGGTGGCCGGGCCGTTGGAAGCTGCGCCGACCGATACTCGTCTGCGCTCTGGACCGGTGCGGATCCCTCTGGAGTCCCAAGAGGGTGGGGGAACGCATTGTCGATTACCATGGGTCAGCCGAGACCTAGCCTGCGGCATTGGATCTTCCCGATGTGAGGAAGCCCAAGATCCCCAGAGGCCTGCAATGGGAGGGCCAGAAGCGCTACAGAAGGGGCCCAATTCAAAAAGAAGTGGTGGGGGTAGTCGAGGCATAGACCGGGCCAGAACAAGCTGTAACAAAACAAAGAAATAGTGCTCAAGAAGACACTAACTCCCGCGGTGGATAGATTGATGTCCCGGAAAACAGAGCGGATCACTCTGGATTGCAAGGCCCCCAGAATTGGTAGAGGTGAACAGAAACGGGGAGGATGTGCCACACAGAGCAGTGCGCAATAATACAGTTCGACCGACGTTGGAAGGGAACCCGATACTAATTTCGGAACTCCACCACCGTTAGCCACGGTTGAGGGAAGCAGGCCTGCACCCAACTGTGGCGAGAGGCTAAGGTGGGGTTGAAAACAGGGGTAGAATCACTGGGACTACATATCATGAACTAAAGCAGACACAATTACAAAATGGGTGGAAGTCCAGCACATGCTATAACTGGGTCTGTGGGAGGCAGCACTACCCCAAATGTCCGAACAGATACCACATACTCTAGGAGGCTAGCAGGAGCATTGGATACTGAACTATCAAGAGCATAAAAGGACACATGTGAATACTCAATCTGGGAAAGTGTAAACTATGAGGTACAGAAGGACAATGCAGAGTTATATTCCAACGGAGAGCAATAAGTGACACTGTAGAGGAACTCTGCTACACGCTTTCATCATGGTCAAAGATAAGGGAGCCAAATCACAAGCTAACAAAATAAGTAATTATGCCTTACCCCTCCCACAGAGCTCAGAGTCCCGGGAGGAAAGCATAGGTGGGAGTGACAGCGGAGTACCACAGAAAGAAAAGGACCCCCTCCTCGCTATCGGACTTGCTTCAGGCAATCCAGTCTACATGTGCAGATGTGGTACACAGAATAGACGCATTGGCCATAGATGTCACCCTACTACAGTGTGACCTACGGTAGGTGGCTGACAGAGTAACCATCACGGAAGAAAATGTGGATGCATTACTAGCGGAAGTACGTAACCTCAGGGACACAGTCACTGCGCTACAGAAAAGAGTAGTAAATTTGGATGCAAAAGCAGAAGACTCCGAAGGGAGATCAAGGAGGAACAATCTTAGATTTTGTGGGTTTCCCTGAACCAGCGGAGGGCACCTCAGCCTAGAAGAATGGATCCTGCAAGAATTAGCCCTAAAACGACTGTCAAAGTTCTTCAACATTGAGAGAGCACACAGATCATTGGCCTCCCCCCCAAGGCCGGGAGTGCCACCGAGAGCCATCATCGCCCGGTTCTTTAATTATCGGGACTGGGATATGATCCTGCTGACCATATGTACTAAAGGTCCAATAATATTTGAAGGTCATCCCATATCGATATATCCCGACTACACTCAGCGAGTATAGGAGCAAAGGAAGACGTTCTTAAATGTCAAGAAGCGTCTCTGTGAGCTCAACCTGAAGTATAGCCTGCTGTTCCCTGCAAAGTTGAGAGTAGAAAAAGCCGGTCGAACCCTATTCTTTCAGTCAGCTGCTGAAGCAAGTGACTGGTTGGACTTCAGTGGGATACCGGGAGCCTGTCTGGTCCCATCATCGGGGTCATCTAGGTCTTCGACAACAGGGGACAAAACCCATGAGCCACGAAGGGGACCAAAGCAGAAGTCACAATCTAGACGAGAAAGTCCAGGCAGGGTATGAGTCCGCCCAGAAGGAACGTTGCAAACCTCAGACACCGAAACAGGACAGGAATCGGAAACCACGACCCAAGATATAGGACTAGATTCGGGAGGTCTGGAAGAACCGGTCAAATGAACAGCACGATAGGGTAGAGTTGGAGAACATACAGAAAAATGGACGAAGTTTGACAAGAAACGAAATGGTGAGAGAGACAATGGCATGTAAATGATGTGGACATTGTATACCTTAAAGATCAAAAGAGACATATATTCAACAAGTTGAGCTGTCGTGGGGAGGAACCTCCCCCTTCAGGGGCTTCTTCCCGTGCAGAGAGCTCTAGGTTCTTACCTCGCACCCTCTTCGGTGGCTGGGCCACTAGCAAAGCAACAAATAGGTTTTCTTCAATTAACTTTTTGAGAGGAGACTGCCTCTTGCCTAATTCAAGGCACGATAAGTTGAGATTCACAGTTTGGGGAGGTGAGTGGATTAGGGCGTACCTGCCGGCTGATATCCCGCACCATATGGGGGGTTGAGACTTACAAGAATGCCCGGTGAGCGGGGGATAAAGGGAGTTATGTTGTTGTGTTCACTAGGGAATTTATGCATAAGTCAAAATTAAAGTGTCTAATGTCTGATTCTGGGAGACGATCAAAGAGGTGGGGGAGGAGGAGAACCGTTCAAAGAAATGCAGGACTCAGGATGATTAGCAGGAATTATATGCAAACATGGGACTACAAGAATTGAAAATTATTACATGGAATGTACGGGGCATGGCAAATTTTCAGAAGAGAAGAAGGGTCCTAGATTACTTAAAACGTTACAGAGTAGCGATTGCATGCCTGCAAGAAACACATATATTTGGGGATGCGATCCCATGTGTCCGACGACGATGGAGGGGTCAGATGTATGCCACCTCCTACTCCGGGTTCGCAAGGGGGACACTTATATGGGTGGCTCCCTGGTGCCGTTCCAACACATACAACACGTGTCAGACCCCGAGGGACGATACGTGATTATATACGGGAAGTGGGAGGGCAAGGAGATATGCCTCATTAATGTTTATGCCCCTAATTCTGATAGTCCCGACCTTTTTACAAAAATGATGGAAGTAGCTACCCCTTTCCTGGGAGCGGAAGTAATTCTATTAGGGTATTTTAATTGTGTTCTACACACACACCTAGACAGGTACCCACCCAAAGAGAACATCAAACCTCTAACAAACAGAGTAATTTTAGATATCCAAAATGGGCTGCAACTCAGAGATGAGTGGCGAATGTGTAACCCTCTGAAGAGAGTATTCGCCTGTCATACCCCTGCAACAAATACAACAAATACATTCAGTCGCCTGGACTATTGTTGTATCTCATCGGGATTGACCCCGGGGGTAGGAGGGATCTCATACTTACCCCGATATCTGTCGGATCACTCTCCGCTCCTGATGAGCCTCAAAGAGGGAGCAGGGTGACTGCCGATACCACTATGGCCCGAGCAGAAGCGCTGCAAGATACCCCGTTCAAAGCCACCCTTACGGAAGCCCTCACCCATTATTTTGATGAAAAGTGGGGAACCACATCCAGCAGGGGAACGGAATGGGAGGCAATGAAAGTTGTGATTAGAGGGGCAGCTATCAAAACATCCCATGGGGTTAGCTGGATCGGGATATTCAAATACAGGTTCAGAGGTTGGGTACCCTGGAAGTGGCCCTACAAAGTGATCCGCAGGCCTTAGAGGAATGGAGGAAGGCGCGTGAAGAGCTCTAGGCCTCCTGGTGTAGGCTGGAAAAACATAAATACTTAGCATATCGACAACACCTCCATATGGAAGGAGATAAATCCGGGGCCCTACTAGCGAGATTGATTAAATCTGAATCCGTCCCATCCCCAATCTCGCAATTGCAAGACAGGAATGGGGAGCTGGTCTGTACCCAGAGAGCAATTGTAGACACTTCGGCACAACATTTAGCTACCGCCTGCCAAACAAAGTCAGTAGCATCCCCAGAAATAATACCAGACTACTTTGACCATATTGAGTTGCCTCAGTAAGACCCTGAGGAGGCAGAAGACCTGGCAGTCCCTATAACTAAAGAAAAATTATTATACCTTATCAGACGCCTCAAAACTACCAAATGCCCAGGCACTGATGGTCTCCCGGCTGAATTTTATCAGAGGTTTGCATCACTTCTAGCTGATAAATTATTAGAAGTTTATAATGAGGCACGTGAGAGACAATCCAAGTCTATGTCCATGCAAGAAGCTCTAGTATCTATGATTTTAAAACCAGATAAAAATCCTTTATTGTCCGGTTCTTTTAGGCCGATCTCTCTCCTGAATTTAGATATTAAACTACTGAGCGGGATTCTGGCGGCCAGGTTGCTATCTCACATGCCCCATCTGGTGCACCCGGACCAACCAGGATTTATACCTGGGAGAAACACCATTCATAATTTGAGAAGAATGGCACGTATCTGGCATGCCCCGATACTCCAGACTGAAGAATGTGCCCTGGCTATGCTGGATATTGAGCAGGCCTTAGACTCGGTGGAGTGGACATACATCTGGGCGGTCCTTCAAAAAATAAGGGTGCGACCGGGGTTTCTCCAGTGGGTTCAATTGTTGTATATGAATCCGACAGCTCGAGTGCGACTCAGGGGAGTGGTGCCTGAGAAATTCATCTTGACCAGGGGAACGAGGCAGGGATGATCCCTGTCGACGCCGCTGTTTGCGGCGGTGATGGAGCCCCTAGCGACAACACTCAGGAAAATTATGGAGGGTTTTGGAATCCCCTTGGGAGATAGCATGCATGTTGTATCCCTATATGCAGATGACATGCTGGTGTATCTAAGATGACCATCCGAGCGGTTTTAATCCTCTTAAATGAACTTAGGAGATTTGGAGTGTTCTCCGGACTTCGTATTAACCTTGGTAAATCGAAACTAATCCCAATTGGGAAAATGGCACAGGAGGCAATAAGTACATACCCTGAAATGGGTCTACCATGGAAAATAGAGGGTGTGAGGTACTTGGGAGTTCAACTATGGCACTCACCCTCACTATTCCTGGAGCATAACATAGGGAGAATAATTGAAGGTGTCCACGCTTCAGTGGGATTCTGAAAGTCCCTGCTTCTCTCCTTGATGGGAACGGTTGCAATCATAAAAATGATAATCCTACCCAGATGCCTCTACACTCTACAACACTCCTTCTATGAAGTCCCTAAGTCATATTTTTTTGGTTTTAGACAGTTTAATGGTGGAATTGCTGTGAGGGAACAAGCGTAAACGAGTTAAACTAGATACCCTCCAACAAAAATGGAAGGACGGAGAATTGAATATTCCCCGTATGTATCTATACTACATTTTGGCATAATTGCAACACGTATTCCATTGGCTGGAGGAAGGTAACAACTGGGAAAAAACTCTACTGGCGGGCACTTATGGAGGAAGTCCCTTACCTGAGCTACTCATGATGATAGCTGCGATCCCGAAAGAATACCCATATATAATTAGATACGTGGCAAGAGTGTGGGAGGGTACAGTTAGAAGCGTAATCCAGAAGGCACCCTATTCCCCTGACATGCTACTGTGGGTTATAAGACCCTTTAAAAAAATCACAGATTCTGTGTCCTTTCAACGTTGGAAAGATGGGGGATTTGTATAGCAATGGAAGATTTCTGACTCGTGAGGAAGCTGTGACTACTTTTGATTTGGGATTGGGACAATTCCTACAGTATGGGAAGATTGCAGCAGTGGCCAGGGAGATATGGACTTCCTTCCTGGAGGAACCCTCTTGTACAGCTGTTCCAACGACATTATTATCAATGGCGGTAGGGTGGCGCTTGGTCTCCCATATCTATAGGGCCCTTCGAGACGACAATCCGGTCACTGCCCTACCGATACAGACAAGGTGGGAGGAGGAATTGAAGGAACCCATATCAGAACAGGAATGGGCAAGAGTGCATGAGGGGGTCCATGATGTGAGTTTTAACGCATGTTTTAAGCTAATTCAATATAACATAGTGCACCAAGTATATTTAACCCCATATAGATTAAGTAAAATGTATCCAGTACATTTGGATGCTTGCCCTAGATGCGGGGAAGTAATAGCATGCTTTGTCCGCATGATATGGGCATGCCGGAGCTTGGGTCCATTCTGGGACGGAGTGCTGGAGAAAATACACAAAGCTACTGGATGGTCCATTTCTAAGACCATACGTTCAGTCCTATTGGATTTAGTACTCAACCCAAAAAAGAAAAAGCTAAATAGAAAATTTGTACTCCTGGGGCTGGTGATTGCAAAAAGAAGGATAGCAATCTCATGGCTAAGCCCGACTCCACCGCTTATAAGTAACTGGTTAAGAGACTTGAATGAGTGGGCGACGCCTGAACTGACCCGATGAAACACATAAGGAATAATGATAAACTTGAGGATGATCTACAGGCATGGTCTGCGATGATTGAAGACCTAAGAGACTCTCAGGGCGCGGAGGTAGGAGAGGGGGACAGTACATAACAAACCTCGGGAAACGAAACGGGAAGGGAGATCTGAAGACAGATACATTGAACTGCATTTCAGATGATGGTTATCGAATTTAAGATGAGAGCACGGACAAAGAACATTAAGACATGAAAGGGGTGGGTGGGAAACGGGGGAATTACGATTTGGAAAATTGGTATGGATATTATGGTAACTTTGTTAAATTGAAATCTGATTCAGTAACAGAAGAAGTACTGGGACTATTATGTATCCTATATGAGACACAATATTGGAATACTCAATAAAATGCCAATAAAGATTGTTTAAAAAAAACATTGTGTCTTCTGCAATAGATATAATAGAACAGGATTTGTCTATTCTTCAACATGGACAATCGCAATTGCGATCCATTCTATTATTGAGCTGGATGCTGCATCACTGCGTTCTGGTCACGTGCCCTGGCGGTATATCAACAGTACATCTCTGTTTTCTGCATACAATCTAACAGACAGACAGATAAAAATGGCACAAAGAGATGCGAAGTATACAATGCTGCATATTGAAAATTGGACCAATTACCTTTTACCGTGGCTGAGTCCCCCTCCACAGAATGGTTAATTCATGGCCATATTACACTGCCAGTCACGACATTCCAATTTCAGTACTGTCTACAGTATCACCAGGTAGGCAGGTATGAAGCGTTGGGAGAGGGGTACATACATGAATTTTGAGAATTACCGTATAGATTTAGATGCAGGAATGGGGACACTGAAGTTTTTCTCAGCGGTTCAGACTGTGAGAATTCTTTAAGTGGGGCTCTAATCTGTCAGGATATTATTCTTCATGGAGCATGTAATGCTTCAGTTGCAAACTCATCGTGTCACTTAAAAGGGTCCCTATCTGCCACGATTCATCCGGTGTTCAAACTTCTCTCAAATGGGAGTTATTTGATGTTGAATGATTAAGGTTGTTGTGGGATGCAGAAAGGCATTGCATATCTGGTCACAGTAAGTTCCAGGGTTGCTTGTTGTATGCAAGTATTGTTTCCACCGACTCGCTGTCTATTCTGCAGATAGGAATGCATGTTGGACATATGTCTAACACTTCCATCGGTTGTGCCACCGGACGTAGACGTACTACTGGACCCCTTAAAGGCACACATATTACAGTGTCCTCAGCGTATTCCCATGTTGATGTCGGCATTCTTAGAGCTACCACAGGATGCTACAGCTCCTGTCAGAATGGACACCAGCTCTGCCACAGGCTCACAAGTGTTGAGTGCTTCCTCAGTGGCTGCTGTGGGAACCGGAGAAGATCACCTTTGCTCCATTGACCTGATCCAAGAGGTGTTACAGGGACTGTTGTCTGCGAAGGCAAGCAACAGTGATGTTGCGTCTCCCACACAGATCACATAAACATTTGGCTCTCCGTGTGATGGGAACAATTCGGCCTTTTTCCAAAACAAGCCAAATTGGGATTCAGTAATATCATTTTGTTTCTCTCTCTGCTCTCACTGAGCTCCATGGCTTTTGATGTGCTCAGTTGGTCTCACAGTATATTCATTATTTAGAGGACTTATAGAGCTTTTTAACTTTTTGCATCAATTTTTAACAAATACCATGCTTTTAGATGTTTTTATACCCATATTTTTGCAATGTTTTTATGCTTTCTTAAACAGGCATATTTTAGCATTAGTTAATATTGTCATCCAGTCGGATGAGGAGTGGGTGTTTTGAGCCCCAAGGTACCCCAATATAGGCCTAGGTAGCTGCACAACCTTTTACCTACATTTGTCCTACCTTACTCTACATAACGGTTCTGGCGCTGACCTTTTACCTAGTTATGTGCCGAATAAATGTTGTGTGGTTTTCTTCGAAAACTAGCCTCATTTATTATGCATGAGGATTCTTAGTATCATATCTTAATCCCCTGCCTAAGACATGCAAAGCAGGATTACCATATTCTGTTTAATAACTCTGTACAAAAGTCACCGATATCGTCATCCTTGAACGACAGACCCACAGTACCATTTCACATCTAGGAAGAACCCCTGAGGGTACCCTTTGGGCATAGAAGCACCACATCTTCGCTGGGCAAACCAGAGGAGAAGCTATTATGCTGACACGAGACGCTGGAGTCCCTCCACAAAGAAACTCCAGCACGCAGTGGTCTGACATCCATTGCGTGGTGTCTAACTAGAGACCAAGACGGGGTCCTTCGTTCTCTCCCATCAGGTAATTGGGTTGGCTCTTTCCTAGGGGGATTTTTTGCTTCACACCTACATACATGCTAGGTACACTTAGCTAGGGTTCGCATCTTAGAAGTATGGTTTCCTCTACGTCTGATGGAGGTGCCCATCCCACTGGGCACCTCAACAGTGATCCTTGGTGAAGGGCAGCTCGGGGAGGCCACCCCCACCTGTCCTTGCCGGCTCCCCGCCCCAGCAGCACTCATGCTGCTGCCTCAGGAGCCTGCAACAGGTATTGAGGTCTGCCCGCTCCAGTGGGAAGACGGCAGCCCTCTGCGGTCGCCTCCTGCTCCCCCAGACACGAGCATAGGGAGCAGGGAGAGTGGACCACGTGGGGGAGGCAGCAGCCCTCCCCTGCCCTTACTCTCGAGGAAGCGTGACGGTGCTTCCCCACCTCAGGAAACACACAGGGCCGGGGATGGGGTCCCGTCCCCCTTTACCAGGAGTCCGCCCGGGGGATTGGGTCACCGGGTGAGATGGAGGACGCAAGGAGTCCATACGCAAAGAGGAGGGCAGTCCGACGCCAGAGCAGGCCCCGAGCTGCCCTCCACCAAGGATCACTGTTGAGGTGCCCGGTGGGATGGGCACCTCCATCAGACCCACCAGACTTAGAGGAAACCATTCCTCAAGCCACAGCGGCTCTCCCCGGCTCAGCGGGAGAGCCGATTCTATAATATTCACTGCACTCTAGAATCTCGTCCCATAATGCTTTGCGGGGCCTTTGGTTGGGATTGTATTTTTGCCCATAACTTTGCTTGGGGTGGTCCTAGGAGGATGGAACCACCAACAAATAGTTCAGCATGATGTGCTCTTTATGTTCAAGGCATCTGCTTGGTCCTCTCCCTAGGTTAGGGGGGACCCCAAAATCATCACCTCTCTCACTGCTTGCTATATTTCCAATCTCACTTTTGTGAGATGTATATATGCTCTTTAGCATGTAAAGATAGAGTTGCTTTACCAAGGTTGTGTGAGGTTCCTATTTTATTGATTGGGGTAGGGTGGGGCAGAGCGGACTTTCACAGAGTTTTTTACCAACTCCGTGGCACTCTGCCCACCCTTAGTCATAAGCAGTGCATTGCGGGCGTAAGTTATAGTTAGCTCAGCAAACTATAACTGCTGAATTTCTCTGGGTTTGTACAAGTGAAATCTGACCCTAACTATAACGTCCATGTAACCTTTGGTTTTTTCAGTGAATATATATATACATATACACACACACACATATATATATACATATTTATGTGTGTGTGTATATATCTATATGCATATATATATTTTTATATATATATATATATATGTTTATATATATATATATAAAAATATATATATTCAAATACAAACTTAGAGGGGCCTTGGAATTGCCATCTTTAACCATTGGTCTGTATGAGAACCATTGGCTCTCTTGCCCTGTGATGTGTACAGCTGCCCTGAGTGTCCATCTGTACTGTTGTCTTGATGCCTAATGCTGATTTTTGCTGTAAAAGGCAAACACGGATCATGCGTGTGTGCCATGACATAGGCCTGTCTCATGGATTGTGGTCTTGTTGGACCTGAGGGTGCTCCCAAAGCACTACCTCCATAGTGGTGGAAGGCTACTGCCTTCACTAGGAGTTAAGCAGCACAAGTGCAGTGGTGGCAGCAGAGGATGTGGCCTAACGGCTAGAGCGGTCAACCTCGAAGCTGGGGAACCGGGTTCAAGTCTCAGCAGGGACGCTCAACATCCTGTGTTTCTGGTCAAATCACTTAATTTCCCTGTGCCTAACAAAAAATGTATGTGTCCGTCTGTAACGCAACTGGTGCTCATGTAAAGCGCTCTGATACCTTCGGGTCGAGTTCGCGTTATATAAAACTCCCCCCCAAAAAATACCGTTGGAGGTAGAATGCTGCACAGTACAGGAGTGGTGACTCTGCACTGAATGTATGTGTGCCTGGGAACGGTAGAGCACAAGAATAGAGCAGTTCTGTGCATATACTGAGAATATGTATGTCTGGAAGAAATATATTATATGAGAGCTGTGCATGTACTGAGAGTATGTATGTCTGGAAGAAATTCATTACATGAGAGATGTAGTGCTGTGCAGTGCGTGCGCAATGGAATCATGTGCTGGGTGTATGTGTGCTTGCAAGAAGTGCAATACATGAAGGGTGAAGTGTTGCATGGAGAATGTGTGCACTGGCAGTGTGTATGTTTTTAAATAGCACATTATGTTACAACAGAAAGGATACAGTACTGAGCAGCGTACACAGAGTAATTGTTTGTGCTGGATGTATGTGCGTCTGGGGTGGCACAATATATAAAGGTGACAGTACTGGACAGTATGTGTCCTGCGTATGTACAATAAGTGTAAGTGTGCCTGAAATGGTATATCTTATTGAGGACCCTGGGTTCTATTTAGGGAAGCCCAGGACTGCCTGGTGAAGACACGTGGAGTGGAGGAATACCCCCAGACAGAATTGTGTATTGCTGCATTCCTGTGAGCTGGTTGGGACACGCTGGAGGAAGGAAAAAAGAGACTCCCCATGTACCTTTCAAAAAGGTGCTCTTTGATTCAGTGATAGATCACAATGAAGGGGCATGGACATATCTCAGGAAGGAAATGGGGCTGTTAAGGGAATCATAAAGAAAAGGACTGGGAGCTTCGGATTAACTTTTTGATACGCAAATCACTGTGGCTCACAGGTGTGAACTCTAGTCACTTGGTGTCTAGACATTTGGGGCCAGATGTATCAACGCATTTTGCGATCGCAAACGGGCCGATTCGCAGAAAAATGCGTTTTGACATGTATCAAGCAATAAGAACTCGCAATATGGGTAATCGCAATTATTTGCGATTACCTAAATTGCGAATGCAGTTAGGGAATCGCAATTTGCGATTCCCTAAATGCTATTCTTGTAGCCTTCGCAAATTGCGATATCTCTTTAGGGAATCGCAAATTACCACCAACTTCAAGTTGGTGGTAATTTGCGATTTTCTGTTAAAATGCACTGTTTTGCATTTTTTTAAGCGTCATGTGGTGCACATACATGTCCTTAGGGCATGTATGTGTGCCACATGTGCACACATGCATATTTCAGGGGTACAACAGGGTGTCCTTTTGTAACCCTTGCACCCTTGGAATTGCATGCACAATTTTCGAGTACCTATTGGGTACTCGCAAATTGCGCATGCAATTCCCATTCATTCCTATGGGCCTCTTGGCCCATAGAAATGAATGGGAAGCCATTCCTTATTTGCGACTCGCAAATAAGGAATGCGTAGGAATCGCTATTTGAAATGCGAATCCTCCATACATTGCATTTTGCGAGTCCTTAATAGCGAATCCGTAAAATTCGCTATTAAGGACTCGCAAAATGCAAGGTTGATACATCTGGCCCTTGGTGTCTGGAAATAGACTACTAGAAGGGGAAGTTGAGACCCCAAAATGTTCATCTGCCAAGTAGCCAGATGGACTGTGTGAGAAGACCTCTGCTGTTACGAGGACTAGGGGGCCAAGGACTGCTAGTCTCCCTGCTGAGTGAGGGACATCACCTGGGAAACCAAGACCATCTGCTCTGGAGCCTGGAGCACCAGCGCCAGCCTGCTTGCGAAGACCAGTGTGCCCTGTGAGGAAGAGGAGCATGTTGGAGGGAGCAAGGTCCAGTGGGGAGCAATACCAAGAGGACTCCTGTTGCAAGGTGTGAGGAGACGGATGTGCACTGATCAGGTCATTGCCCATGTGCAAGAGTGATTCAGCTACCCTTGTATGCCAGGAGAGGGCTTCTCTGGACTGAGCCAAGCATCGCGTGCCATGTGCGGAGCGCCAAGCCAGTACCGCTTCAATACGGCGACCTTGTATGCCAGAAGTGACCACCATAGATGTGAAGGTGTGACAAAGTGCAAAGACTTGTGTAAGCCTTGATGGTGACCCCACATGTCCGGAGTGGCTGCCGTGGTATGGGCAATCGCACCAAAGAAGTCTACGCCTTGCCTGCACATACCGCACCAACCCTGTGATACTGAGTTTAGCCAAAGATCCGTCCATTGCCTGAGATCATTGAAGCTGAGACCTGCAATCTGCATCTGCCCCAATAGACTCTGAGGAAGCTGGAGGATGCTGTGAGGGCTTACTTCCTTCACTGGGCTCCAGTAAGGAGTGAGGAGATCCAACCCCCTTGTTCCCTCACCCCTGTGCGGGGAAATTGAACTTACCACACCGAAAGCAGCTGAGAACACCTCTGATCACTGCTGGAGAGACAGACTGCGCCTGCCAGGTGCTACCGTGTACACCGTGAGCAGTCCAACTCTTCCAAACAGGACCAGAGATGCAAATGCCCGTGGTTGGGGAACCCGCTGAAACACTGAATGCTTCTGTGCTGCTGGAGTGGGTAAGACTTGAACCGGGACTGCCAGGCCCCAAGGGACTCGCTGCTGAAGGTGGTGTGGCACCATAGACTCTTTTGACTGTTTCCTAAATCTCCAAAGGGGACTCTTGAGTGAGGCCTACTAGTGAGCATTTCCTGGATGTGGCCACTAGTGAACAGGGAATAAACCCAATCACATTGCACGGATGACGGTGGGACAGGGGTGTGCCAGATAAAAACTAGAGCCCGACTCTGTTGTTGCTTACAATTGTCGTTTTTCCTTTGAATGTGCAGAGTTAGAAATAAAATAATAATTTATATATCTAAAAGCAAGTATTTGACTGCTCATTGATTTATTAACAAACTAAAACTAAAATATACCATCTTCGGCAACTCCTCCGCAAAGCGCCTAGACGCCCCCGGGCAATCGTGCGCATTCAAATTCCACAATCAAATCAAATCTGAGTGCACTTTGAGTTACGAGTCCTGTTCATTATTCTGTATCTACCCTCCCTCCCCCCGAGGGAGCCTTTGACTGATTGTCCTTAGCTACTACTGAGAGTCAAGTGCAGAAGGGGCACTTGGCCCAGTTGTGCAGGATCCACAGTAGGTCGTGCCCCGGCACATCAGGATTAAAACACCTTAACCACCACGCTTGGGCCCAGTGCCCCCTGCGTGTCCCGTGGCCCTCTGAAAGGGGTTCTGACAGCAAGAAAGGGAAAAATGCACAAAGGAGGAGGAAAAGGAAGATTGAAAACCGTCCTACGGGAGAAAGCAGGGACCAATAATAGTGAGATAAGGGGTCTGAGAGTGTCTGGTGTCTGATTAAAGAGGACTGAGGTGAAGTCTACCGAGCCTTTCTATTTGGCACGCCAACATTTAACAGCGCCGGCTTCAGGTTTCTAAGCAGAGCTGTGGGCACCAGCACTCATTCTTATGCAAGTTAAGAACTGAGTGAGTGGTTATAGTAATTCGTTTTTGGGCGGTTTAATGGATGCATGAGTGCAAGGGTGAGTGACTGAGTTCATGTATGATTACCTGTTGAGTGTCTAAACCCATGAAAAATTGAAGAGGCACTTTCATTTATAAGTCAGACCTTTTGGCGTTTGCAATTTTGTTTACTGTAAATACATGCCATGCAACAAATAATATAGTTCCAGATTTGAGAAGATTACAAATATTTACACAGATTATATATTTGCCAAAGAACATAGCTTGTGTTGCAACTTATTTCTGTTGAACCATATTTTTAGTAATTATTATACTCTATTTTGTATTTTTCTAGTGTATCACCTTAGTATACAGTAAGGATGTCCAGCATCAGCCCAACATCGGTCTAGTACAGCTAGATCTATACCGAATTTTCAGGTGAACTCACACTACATAAATTATTATAAATAAATGTATTTCATGTAAATGAATAACTTGTAGATATACTGAATACATGAAATGGTACCGGCCCTCATGGATCAACATGAAGCTTGTTCCTCTGTGTCTATATCTATTTCAGTTACTTTCCCTCTTTCATTTTCACAGTAAGGCTCTACACTATTCAACAAACTAGAAAGGATTATTAAATTGGGTTTATCAATATATCCAAAACTACAGTCTTCATTTTTGGTGGACGTTTTAATGATGTGTCGTACCAGTATTGTATTACCTTTTCAGCTAAAAAGTTTATAACCTCAAGGTGGTATAGAAAATAAAAGTGCACTTGCAGGATTTTTTGTGTAAAAAATATGCATGTACAAAGTGTCTAGACATGATAAAACAGCATACCTGTAAAAAGAATAAAGAACAGAGGTTCACAGGGAGTTAACAGACTGTCTTTAAAAAGTATAAGCTTTACTGTAAATTATAATAATTTGGTTTGCCAAATGTTCCCCTCAGTTCTTCTCTGGTCATCGCAGTTATTACGTTTGTACAAAAGGATGCTGAGGATATGATCACAAGTAAACAGTGAGGCCTTGAAAATGCTATTTTGTGATGTCAAGTAAAAGCTGTCGGCTGGATTAGAGAAATGATGTATGGCAGATTATAAATATTGCTACATATTAAACGAACACAAATGTTGCTTATCAGTGTAATTATATTAAATGGGTCACAAATATTGCCAGACAAGGGATCTGAAGTAATGAAGACGCAGAATGTAAGTCCAAAAGCTTTATTCAAGTTGTATGCAATGAACATCTTCAGCTTGCCAGGGCAGCTCTGTCATAACACCACAAGCCCAACATTCTAAGTAGCCTCTCTCTCAAGGTTCCACGGGAGAGACCACTGAGGCTAGAGAGGAAAGGGGTGAGTGGGAACAGGACCTATGTACATAGGTTATAACACATCTCCCTCCGATGAAGGAAGAGCAAAGGAAAAAAGGGAAGATGGGAGGAGGAGGAAATCCTTGCAAGTATAAAAGAGGGAAGGAAGCAGACAGGAAGAGGGGAGAGAGAAAAGAGAAAGGAAGAGAGACCAATTCCAATAAATTCTAAGAACAAAAGGAATAAACACTGATTTACAGAACTAACTCATCATGAAATCTTTTTGCCAACCTGGGGGATGAGGTTGCCTTTTTCCTCTTTTTCTGGGATCAACACTACATGGAGCTTTACCTCCAACCATCTCAGGTACCACCAATGGAATCATGTTGTTAGGACAACTGGTAAGTCTATCCATGCTCCACATTTTCCCATTTTCAAGGATTACAACATTGTTTTTGACTTCCTTGATTTTCTCAGGTTTGTAAATTGTTCCTCCTTTTCCACAGGGCCGGACTGGCCGTAGCGGGCACCGGGCATTTCCCCGGTGGGCCGGAGGGGTGGGGGCTGGTTTTGTGGCGCAGGGGGCCGCTTTTCTTACAGGGTGCCGGTTTTGCAGCAGTGCTGCAAAATCGGCCCTCTGTAAGAAAAGCGGGAGCAGTGTTTAGCGGCTAACACCCCCCTCCCCTCCCGTTCCCAGGGCCGGTGGAGAAGCAACCTGCCAGGGCTGGTTGCTGTTCCCAGTCTGGCCCTGCTTTTCCACATACATTGTAGGGCTTTCTGACTATAGAACCCATTGCCCTATTTTCCACTCCCTACTCCTAGTACCCCATTTCTTGTCATACCTGTTTTTATACAAGGCTTGTTGTCTTCTCACTTTTTCTCCAACCACTTTTGTGTTAATTGAAATGCCTTTGCTTTCAAAGAGCCAATGTGGAGACAATTTGGAACCTGATTTCCTGCCCCTCAGCATTTTAAAAGGGGACAAACCCGTTAATTCATTTGGAGTGGTGTGATAAGACCACAACATGTTCCTCACGGTTTCTTCAATGGGTTTACCAGAGGCTACCGCCAACTAAATGGATACTTTAATCATTCTATTGGCTCTTTCCACCTTACCATTAGCCTTAGGACAATACAAAGGTGCGCGAACATGTGTAATGGATAAGTCTTTAAGGAAGTTCCTCATTTCCTCTGCAACAAACTGAACCCCATTTTCTGTGATCAAAGTAGCTGGAATACCTTCCCTGGAAAACACCTCTGTCAAGAAATTTCTGAGAGTCTTGGTAGTGACCATGTTAACAAACTTAGGGGTTATCCAGTGGGAATAGTAATCAATGAGAACTAATATGTATTTCTCCTGTGTGCCTAGACCATGGATGGGTCATGCAATATCCAAGCCTAACTTATTCCACGGGACAGTGGGTACCTCAACAGGAATAAGGGGGGACCATCTTAGACTTTTGGTTTTGTCACTTAAACTGCAGGCATGGCACTCTTTGATTTTTTCCTCCACTAAGTAATCCATGTAAGGAAACCTATAATCTGCTCTTAGCTTAGATTTGGTGAGATTCCTCCCCAAATGTCCCTCATGGGCAATAATTTGTTCTCGTAACCCAATAGGTGGCCCTATTTTTCCTGATTTTAAGATGATATTCCCTTCTAGAGATAAATCTTCTCTTACATTCCAAAAAGGTTGTGGCCCACAGTCAGTGGGTTTCCATCAGCAGAGCTGGCTAGGGCTCCGCCATTGTAAACTCAGTCATTTCCCTTGGTCAGTTGGGGAACAGCAATTTCCCTTTACCTCCTACCTCTAAATAAGGTCCTAAAGCTTACAACACCAAACAGCTTAATAACCAACACCCTAATGTTTTTCAGTATAAAATAAAAGTCAAACCTATTGGCTTTGTCAGCGCTTCTGGTAGCATGAGTCCACTGTCTGAATTTGCAATTAATTTGAGCCTCCTTGATCAGCCATATGACTATATCCTGCTACACCTCAGCTTGTAGATGTAAAAGTAAGCCTCTATACTGGGTAGACACCAATTTCATGGACTAAAGCTTCTTTACTTACCTGATATTGTTTGCAGCAGGAATTTGCAGATTAGCAGATGTTTGCTGGATGTTGTTGTTTTAATGAATGTTATTAGTCTACTATTTAATACTAGTATATGGGCACTCAACAAAGATAATCACTATAATTTTGCTTGGCCTTTGGGTTGCTCAGATATGGTCTTAAAGAATGTCTAATGACAAGCATGTGTCTCCTGCTAAAGAAATAAAACATTAAAAAAACACACAGATTGATTCAAACTGGCAGAATTTAAAGCATCTTTGTATGCGAGGGGTTACAAAGATCACAATATATGCCTTACAATGTGCAAATTACTTTATAGGAAATGCTCACCTATTAAAATCTGAGAATACAGGAAACATTCACAACCGAGTGAAGCATTTAAAAAAATTATGTTTACTCCAAACCTGTGAACCAAAGAGTTGAGGTTCAGTGAACAGGGCTAAATTATTTTGCGATTAAGAAAATAGCGCTGTGCTGTATCCGCTGCGGAGCAGTGTTTCTGCCAGTTCTCCTTTTCCCTTCCTTCTTTTCAGTTGTTAGAAAAAGTACAGGTTATGCCTAATTAAACTGATTAAATTGAGTCATTTACTTTTATGCTTCTAGAGTAACTCTTGAACAATAGTCCTGTTGAAGTAAACTGATGGGAAAATTCAGTGAATCAGGCACTGCTTCAGGATACATTGTCTGTGGTGCTAAGAAGCTAGATAGCTAGGGGTGGGGATGTGGGGTGGGGGTGGTGGCAGGGATGGGAAGGTCTCGGGTGATCTACTATTTAAAGCACTCTGAAAAAAATCTGAGCAGTTTTCGGTAAATGTAGGCAGAAAGCTTCCAAAACTTTTGTTTTTTGTTTACCACTTGTTAATCCTTAACATAACCTTTTATAGTACTGCCCCATCTTACTACACATAAGTGAAATAAATAATATATATATATTCCCAGAGAAAAACCAAGGTTAATGTAGATTTTCCTCATAGGTTATGACGGAAAGTCTTAATTTTATTAAAGACACGGAGGCGAGTATTATGCTTTCTAATCTTGCTTTAATGTAATAGCAGCCAAGATAAACTTATAAAACTACAGTTCCCAGAAGGCCAATCACCAGGTTGACCAATAGGAGACTGTGGAATCACCAACAACAACCAATGAACACACAGCCTCAGGTATAACGATAGCTCTGACTGCGAACAGCTCTCTTTTCTTCAGCGAGCAGATTAAATAGTGTCCATAACTAGAGGAAAAATAACGAAAACAATACATAAGGCCAAAGTCCAAGCAAAAAGGTCTTGACTGAAGTCCAGCAAGGTCGTCCTAGAAGCAGGAGCGAGGGATGGAGGATCACCGGAGAATGATGAAACACTACGTAGCGGAGCAAGATCCTTTTGAGGACGCTGGATCCAATCAGGAAGAAGCGGTGGTAAAGCTGGAGTCCCTGTAGGGAGAGAGAAGAACACATATTAAAAGGTGTTGCGGCGGGATAATACTCGCCTCCGTGTCTTTAATAAAATTAAGACTTTCCGTCATAACCTATTAGGAAAATCTACATTTTATGTCAAGACCGGAGGCTCATATTATGCTGGTTCAAAGCATATCAACCACCAAAGAAACAGCAGAAATGACAGGTTTGCAATAAAACATTCGAAATACATTGTCGTTGGACCAATCTGCCGATCTCAGAATGTCCTCCAACCTGGAGCCTGCCTAAAAAGCTTTGGAGGCCATGGCTCCTCTGGTGGAATGGGCCCCGAAAACAGAAACATCAATCCCAGCCAGGGACATGACCCAGCGAACCCAACGGGCTAAAGTGGCAGAAGAAACAGGATTATGAGGTTTGCGGAAAGAAATGAGAAGCTGGGAATGGGAGGACGTTCTGAGATCAAAGGTCCTTTGTTCGTACACTTTGAGACATTGACCTACACATAATTTAGGTTGAGCAGGAAAATAGGGATAAAAAACAGTGTTCAAATTAGTTTTGGTACGCCTATTAATATGAAACAACACACCAGAAGGGGTAAACTGTCGAGAGGAAACATCCATAGCCTTGACATCAGAAACACGATTGATAGAAACCAGGCACAACAGCATAGTTAGTTTGGCTGAAAGCATTTTCAATGAAAGAACTGCATTATCTGGCCAATCAGAAAAGAGTTTGAGTACCAAATTCACGTCCCATAACTTAGAGTATTTAGCTAAAGGAGGTTTAGAAAACTTAACACCTCTTAGAAGATGACAAATCAGGGGGTGCTCACCCGCCGGTTTGCCGTCAATAGGTCAGTGGTTAAGGGAAATTGCTGATCTATACAGGTTAACTGTTCTGTAAGACTTACCTGAGCTGGCCTCAGAAGCCAGAAAGTTTACAATGTAATTTAAATGTGCTGAAAAGGGATCGATACATTTTCCCAAACACCAGCTTGCCCATAAAGACCATTGTACCTGGGGCCCAAGCCCTGCTAATGAAGAGAGAAGCCTCCTGCGAAATGAGGTGGTCAGAGTGGTTAGACCCGAGACCTTCCACGTGGACAGGACCAAGGAATTGTCTAGAATGAGATTGTGTGGGTGACCCAAGGGGTCCAAGAGAAGATTGCTGCAAGAAGGAAGAAGGACCGGGAAGTCCACCGTCATCTCCAGAAGAGATGGGAACCAAATCTGAGAATGCCAGAAGGGGACCACAATTAATAGAGAGGCAAGTTGGCGTCTGGTCTGAGCGAGGACCCTGTTGATCATGACAAAAGGAGGAAAGGCATAATTGAGATGGGTAGACCAGTCTTGAAGGAAAGCGTCTGTGGCGAGAGCCAAAGGATCCAGATGCCAACTGAAGAAACGTGGAAGTTGGGAATTGAGGTGAGAGGCAAAGTGATCGATGCGCAAAGGGCCCCATTTTTGAAACAGAGATTGAAAGACGGATGGAAGAAGCCTCCAATCGCTGGAGTCTCGTAGATAACGAGAGTGCCAGTCTGCTATGGAATTGAGATTGCCTGGGAGATATTCCGCTCTGACTGAGATCTTGTTGAGAAGACAGAATTCCCAGAGGCACTTTGCTAACTCCGCAAGGGGTTTGGACTTGGTGCCACCTAGATGGTTGATGTAAGGTACCGCAGAAACATTGTCCATGCGAAGGAGGATAGAACAACATACTTTGTTCTTTGCTAGGCTTCTGATCGCAAAGGAGCCTGCAAGCATCTCTAAACAGTTTATGTGCAACTTTGACTCCTCTAGAGACCATGTACCTCCAGTCAAGATTGTGCCACACCGGGCGCCCCAACCTGTCAGGCTTGCATCGGATTCTAAAACAAGATCTGGGGCCGAGGCAAAGATAGTTCTGCTGCTCCAGGCATCTAAATGGTCTATCCACCATTGAAGTTCCAGACGGGACTCCTGATCTAAAGAAATAAGGTCGGAGTAAGCCAGGCCTTGACGCAGATGTCGAATCTTTAGGCGCTGGAGGGCCCGATAATGAAGAGGCCCTGGGAAGATTGCTTGAATAGAGGCGGACAAAAGACCTACGATCCTTGCAAGAGACCTGAGGGAAATCGAGGCGTTCCGAAGCACTTGGGTGATTTCTGATTTTATAGCTGATACCTTTGACTGAGGGAGATGAAGGGAAGCGGTGGAAGAATCTACGAGAAAACCTAAGAACTCGATTCGTTGAGAAGGAATGAGCATAGACTTTTCGGGGTTTAGAAGAAAGCCCAGGTCTGAAAGTAGAGACTGAGTGATGCACAAGTGAGATAACAGAGTCTGTTTGTCCAAGTTCATCAACAGGATGTCGTCGAGATAGATAATCAATCTGATCCCGAGAGACCTCAGATAAGTCACCACCGGTTTCATGATCTTTGTAAAGCACCATGGTGCTGACGAAAGACCGAAAGGGAGAGAGCAGAATTGATAAGTCACTCCTAGCCATTGAAATTGGAGAAATTTCCTGTGAGAACGATGAATCGGAATAGTGAGATAAGCGTCCTGAAGGTCTAAACGAAGGGAATCTCTGAGATGAATGATGGTCTCCATTTTGAAGTGGCGATAAACCACAAACTGGTTGAACCATTTCAGGTTTATGACCGGACGCATTTTCTTGTTTTTCTTTCGAACCAGAAAGAGGGAACTGAGGAACCCTGAAGGATCTAGAGGGGCAATCTGTATTGCTTGTTTCTGGAGAAGTGATTGAACCTCTATTGAGATAAGATTTGACATCTCGTCTGCGAAGACGAGAGGAGGAGGGAAAACTGTCTGGAAAGGTGGAGCGTAAAACTCTATAAGATAGCCTTGGATGGAATGTAGGACCCAAGGGTCCGCAGTCAGGGAGCGCCACTTTAGGAGGAACAGTTTTAGCCAGCCCCCAATGGGGGGAGGAACTAAGAGACTTACCTTGTTGGGAATTGTTCCTGAAGTTCTTCTGTCCACGGCCCCTGAAACCTCAGCCTCTTTGGGGGTAGAACTGGGGCTTGAATTCCTGATAATTGGCACTGGAATTGAACGAACCTCTGGAGCCTTAGTTGTGGAAAGAACGGCTGGCAAAGCGACTCCTGCCTCCTGCCTCTGCCGGCCCGTCCAAAAACACGTTGGGAGAAAACCTTTTTTATAGATTGTTGAGCCTTGTCAATGGACGCAAAAGTTGTGACAAACTTGCTATGATCCTTTACCAAAGAATCCCCAAACAGGAGACCATCGGCCTTAATGCCGGGATCTAAAGTAGCCAAGTTAGCCAACTTGGGGTCCAACTTTATTAGGAGGCCCTTGCGACGTTCGTGGGTAATTGCTGAGTTGGCGTTACCAAGGAGACAGAAAGCTCTTTGAACCCATAAGGAGATATCTTGGGGATCCAGATCTGTGCCGTCTAAACGAGCGGATTCCGCCATGTCAAAAATACGGGCCAGAGGACCAACAACGTCCAACAACTTGTCCTGACAAGTAGACCAAGCCTTATCCACACCCTTACGTGGATCTTTTCCAAATTTGGAAAAGAAAGTTAACAAAGGCTGATCAATAGTCGGAGTGCTAGTAATGTTAGAGGAAAGGGAAGGTTTAGGACATTTGGACTTGAGTTTGGACCTGGTGGATTTGTCCAAAGGTAGACGCAGTCTAGCCGAAATATAGTCACCAACATGTGAAACGGGAAACCATTCTGTGGAATTTGGGTGACGAATAGAGGTAGGATCAAACATGGGAGTACCCCCCGCATCCAGAATGGGATTGGAGAAAAAAGAATCAGTTTTAGCTTTTTTAGGCAGAGGAGAAGGATCATTGGCATCAAAATTGTCAAACAAATTGTCAGCGTCACCAAGATCATCATCAGTGTCCAAAATCTGGGAAATTATCAATTTCTCAGGTACCTCAGCGTGCTTCGTTTTAGCTTTGCGTTTGCCATCAGCAACAGAAATCCCCTCCTTAGAAGGAGGCCTGGGAGGCACTAAGGCCTCAACCTTGTGAGAGGAAACCTCAGTCGACATACGTGACGCAATAGAAATATCACATTTAGCGCTGGATGCTACCAAGTTCCTCTTTCTGCTATCCCCCGGAAACTGGCCAATGCTTTGGACATAAGTGACAACATTGAATTTTCCATATCTTTGGAAAAAACGCTTCATAGATGCTTCAACAGCATGTTCAACAGATGAATTTATGAAAACATTCAAGTCATTCTTAAATGCCTCCCCTTCTTCATTTTGTATATCTGAGCTCTGAGAACTATCAAGTTCCATAGCTGTAAAAGGTAGTAAATGGAAAAAACAGGCAGTGAAGGGTTAAAATGGAGCCTAAAAGGAGCACCACCCAGTGGGCGTGAACGTAAACGAAACCTGGCCAGGAAGACAGAGAGCCACCCCCAAAAGGGGCAGGACGCAAACCGGAGCAGACTCGTGCACAGGAAACAAGCACCGACAACTGAAGACGCGGTGAGGGAAGCGCTTCAGTACGGACACCGCTGAGGAGCGCAAAGACAGCAAATGGCCGCCCCGCGTCGCGTTGAGACATCCGTCGACGCGCGCAAGCGACCGGGAGCACCGAAAGCAGGGGGGAACGCTGAGAAGCACAAAAGCGGGCAGTGACCTCGGGCGCATAGCGCTACTAAAGGTAATGGCAGCAAATACAATATTGGAACCAAATAGAGAAACCAAAAGTACAATACAATGAAAGATAGTAATAATGATAGCGTGTACTTATCTTGACTGCGAGCAGCAAGAAAAGAGGGCTGTTCGCAGTCAGAGCTATCGTTATACCTGAGTCTGTGTGTTCATTGGTTGTTGTTGGTGATTCCACAGTCTCCCATTGGTCAACCTGGCGATTGGCCTTCTGGGAACTGTAGTTTTATAAGTTTATCTTGGCTGCTATTACATTAAAGCAAGATTAGAAAGCATAATATGAGCCTCCGGTCTTGACATCAAATTTGACGTTATAGTTAGTTACTGTAATTATATCATACTTTACACTAAAAAAAACAAAGGTTTAAGTAACGTTATAGTTAGGTGAAACTTTCAGTGACAACGTAACGTTTTAAAGTTTAATAAAAACACTGAAATTCACCAGTTATAGTTGTCTCTAGTAACTATAATTTGTGCGGTAAAGTAACTATATCTGCCATGCACAGTCTTGTCATTGATGGTGTAGTTTCATATGTTACAGTCATGTTATCATTGATGGTATAGAACATGTCATGTTGTAATATGTGGGGTAATTAGCTGTGCATGTCGAGGGCGTGAGTTATAGTTATTTTAGGGAATCCAATACCCAGCTAGCAGCCAACCCCAAACCACGCACGGCTTTTGGGCTTCGTCACTCCCTGCAGTCCCCTGCACCATTAAAAAAAAGCTTGGAGGTGCCTTCCTTTTCTAGTGGAACTGCAGGCATGAAAATGTTGTATATTAAAATGCCCTAGGGCATTTTGGGATACTCCATCAGAAAAAAGTAGCTCCTGCCACTTAATATTCATTTTCTTTTTTTAAAATGTATTTGTCCACCCATATGTCCACCCATATGTCCACCCATATGTTTTTCTTATAAGGAGAGGGAGGTGTGTGGCCCCTCTCTCAGAGCCTCTATTTGCACTGGGGACCTCATACTGTGGGGTCATTGTCCTTTCCTTTCTACCTCGCCAAGCCACTATAGGCCCTGGGGACTGGATCCCCAGGGGGCTTTTTTTTAATAAGGGGAGGGGGACATGCAGCCCTCCCTCGCTGAGTCTTTATAGCCTCAGGGAACCCATCCCCAGAGGGACATTAGGTGGGTGCCCCAGTGCCAACCCAGGGCACCCACAAGACACTATGTTGGGGACCAAGGGGCGTGCCCCAGTACTCACCCAGGGCACCCACAAGACACTATGCTGGGGACCATGGGGGAAGCCCCAGGGCCCGAATCGACTGGGCCTGCTCCTCCTTTCATGCACCCATCCTGAGTGCATCGGAAGCTAGCATTGCTCCCGCCCAGCAGACACAGGAACTTTTCACTGCTCCCACTGGATGGGAGCTATCTGAGTTTCCCTGCCTCCAAGAACACAGGCAGGCAAACACCAATACCTTTGGGTCGAGTTCGCGCTATAAAAATCTGCAAACAAAATATCTATTCCCACGTGACGGGATTATTTTTTAAGCTACTGCTGGGTGGGAGCAGACAGGTTTCCCTGACCACACTCTTGCAGGCAGGGAAACAGTGTCCCAAGAGTAGGGTGCCTAGGACACCGCATGGAGCAGGCCCCTGGGAATGGGGTCCCCAGGACCTTTCAAGGCTCGGGGAGGGGGCCACGATCCCCTCTATATTTTAAATGTATGTATCCCCCCCAGTGAATACGTTCTACGGGTCCTTTGCAGGCTCAGGGAGTCAGGCCGTGCCCCCACTCCATATTAAATATATGAATTGGCCCCAGGGGATGGGATCCCCCAGACCTTTGCAGGCTCAGGGAGGGGGATGTGCATACCCCCTCTGCGTTAATTTTAAATTGGCCACGGGTGTGGGGTCTCTGAGGCCTCAGTGTGACTTAGAGAAGGGGGGTCATGTGCCCCCCCATTTACTTTATGCACGACCCTGACATTAGGGTCCCTGGAGCCTTCTAGAGGTTTGGGGGGAGCACATGACCCCCTCCCCTTTAAAATGCTTTGTGCCGTCCCCCAGGCCACGGCCCATCCTGGAGACTTATATTTTTAAAGCACGAGAGCCTGGGCATTTTTTCTAAAACAAATGGACTCCAGGGGGTCCTCTAAGACCCCTCCCCCGAGGCCTGGGGGTAAGGGTATCTGTTAGACCTGGCATCCTTGGCCTGGGTCTCCCTTCTATTTTTTCACTATGCCTCCACCGTTGTTGATATGTTTTTGCTGGTCTAGATGCTTTGGGCACTTTGCCACTGCTATTCAGTGCCAAAGTGCAAGTGCTCCCTATGGTACATTGATGTATGGATTAGTGACTCCATGTTTGGCCTATTTGATTCACTGTCAGACCCTAGTACAGTGCACTGGTTGTGCCCAGGGTCTGTGAATCAAATGCTGCTGGTGGGCTTGCAGCACTGGTTGTGCCACCCACAGGAGCAGCTTGTAAAGTGTGTCTCAGGCCTGCCATTGCAGAGCCTGTGTGCAGTCTGGTACTGCCATGTCGACTTGGTAAGTGCACCCACTTACCAGTCCCCAAACCTTCCCTTTTCTGCATGTTAGTCACCCCTAAGGTAGGCCTGCGGGCAGGGTGCATTGTATGTAAGAGGTAGGACATGCCCTGGTGTGTGTGGCGTGTCCTGATAGTGAATTACAGCCAATTTCGTTTTTCACTATTGCAAGGCTACCTCTTCCCATAGGCCAGAATGGGCAGTTTGATTATAACATTTTATAATCCTAACTGACCCAGGGAACATGGTAGAAAAACGAATTTAGTATGCCTGAACTCAGAATGATAAAATACATCTTTTAGTGAAGTTGGTTTTAACATTCTGTGTTGGAAAATACCACTTTTAGAAAGTAGGTATTTTCTTGCCTAACCATCCAGCCTGCCTCTGCTAGCTTGTGTATTGTGTGTCTGGGTTTCTGAGTGACAGGGGCTGGGGGACTCCAGGAGACAGGGTGAGTCAGCACAGGGCTGAATAGACCTATCTGCATGTAGAGTGGTGGGAGGAGTAGCACCTGGGCCTGAATAGGGCTGTGCCTGCCTTCCACAATGCTGGCTCCACCTCCTGTGGTGCGTCTGATGTCCCTGGCCCACATTGACAAAGGAAGAAGGTGTGCACTGGCAGAATGCACCCAGAACTGGTTTGGACTAGGTACAGGACCCTCTGCCTTCAGAGGACAAAGGATTTGCTAGTATAAATATTGGGACCCAGACCCCAAGATTTTAGATCACTTCTGGGAAACAAGAAGAACCTTTGCTGAGGAGAGGAACCAGAGAAACTGAAGGAGGAGACTATCCCTATGCTGTGTGCTGTTTGAGGCATTGGCCTGCAGTGGTTGCCTGATTGCCAAAGAAAGGAGAAAGGAACTTTGTGCTTACTTTCATCATCTTGCAGAAAATCTCCAAGGGCTTGAAGATTGAGCTTGCCTCCTGCTGAAGTCTCAGGGACACAAGACTTCACCAACCAGCTCCCCTGAATTCCCTTGCTGGGAATTTGAAGTGCCTACTGTTGTGTTGGGCCTTCTGAGAGACTGCGTGTCGCTGAGAGCTGGAAGCGCGACTCACGAAGAAGAAGCGTGTCGCCGCCGCAGCAGTTGTCGTCGCATCGCCGAGAAAGCGTGCCGCCGCTGCCGCTGTCGCCATCGCATCACCGAAGCGCCTCGCATCACCGGAGAAGAGTGTCGCCGTCGCATCAGACGCCCTCGCATCACCGGAGAAGCGTGTCGCAGGGCCTGTCGCGGCTCAGAAGATTCACTGAGTCGCCTCACGGCCGTCGGGCGTGCACGCATCGCCCCCTTCGTTGTCGCATCAAGAGGAAAACGCCAATTTGTTTCATTGCACCGGGTCGTCATCGCATCGAGGCGCTGCTGGTCGCATCGCCACAGAAGCGCAGTAAGAAACCGACGCATCACCTCCCCAAGCGGTGAAGAACCAACGCCTCACCTCCTCTCCGGTAAGGAACCGACGCATCACCATCCCCTACGCAGCAGTAGGGAACCGACGCATCACCTCCCCCGAAGCAAGGAACCGACGCATCACCGTTCTTGCATGTAAGGAACTGACGCATCACCTTCCCTGCAACTCTTTTGTTTGTATCGCGTTACGCATCCAAAGGTACATTGAACGTAGAGTGTCACATTTACCACCTGCATTGAACTGAACTATTTTCTACCATTGACAGTCATATTTTTCGTATTGTATTGTGGATTTTTGTCGTTTTGGGTCTTGTGTTAAGTCTATATAAAAATACTTATTTTTATAACACAACCTGTGTGGTGTCCATCTGTAGTGTTGTCACTGTATTACTGTATGTGTTCACAAATGCTTTACACACTGCCTCTGATATAAGCCTGCCTGCTCGTGCCAAGCTACCAAGGGGGTGAGCAGGGGTTATTTTAGTAGTGTATCCCCTGTACCCTGACTAGAAGCAAGGGTCCCTATTTGGACAAAGGTACTTACCTCTGCCAACTAGAGACCCCCAGTTCTAACAGTATCCCTATGCTGCCCCTTTATATTTTTGTTTCCAGGACTCAGGACTGAGTCCCGGGTTCCAATATAGCTGCCGCCACATAGTTGTTGATGTGGTTGGCATCTGTCAACTTCGCAGATCCTCTGCATCATGAAATATACCATTTTTCTGAGCCTCAATTGCTCAAAAACTACTGAACAGATTTACATGAAACCACAAAAAACATGCTTTCTGGGGCAAGATCTAGCTTTCTGCAACCTTTGATGTAATTCTGTTCAGCAGTTTTTGCGGTATCGCTGTACCATTTTCCTATGGAAAAATAAAAGGGGAAGATGCATTTTGGGCCTGCCCCTTTTTCTCAGCCCCCGCTTGATGGATCACCCTGCAAGTTTCCGGGAAGGAGCTGAAGTGGATTAGACTCTTTATGGAAAGTTTTGTGAAGATTCGTCAAACAACACCAAAGTTATAAGCCATCCAAAAATGCTTTTCCTTGGGAAACACGATCCTAATTACACACACTGGCGACGGCCACTGGGTAATATATATTAATATATTTCATATATATAATTTATATATTACCCTGTCATAGAAAAAAGTTTCAAAAAACATATAGGGGGTAGGGTAGGGACTCTGGGGGCCAAAAAAACAATTATTTTAAGCCAGCGCCACAGATCCACGGAGGATTCGCAGCACCGTTAAAAAATAAAAAGCGGTGGTCTCCCGCTTTTTTTCTATAAGGATCACAGGGTGGGCCAGGTCCCAGGGGGTAGCGCATACTTATTTTTTGGGGAGGGGGCATGAGGCTCCCCTCCCTGAGCATTCGAGAGGCCCTGAGGATCCCTTTCCCTGGGGCCGGTACATTAATATTAGAATGGTTCTAGCCGGGGAGCTGGCTGATGCTGCAAGGCTATAGGGCTACCCCAGCAGCATCTAATGATTTTGTGCACGTGGGTGCCACAGGTGGGCACCGGGACACCCCCTTGAAACTTTTTAAAAAAGGCTGATTTCCACCAATGTGGTGACTGAGGAGCCTGCAGAGGCCGTGGGGGCTTTGGGGCTCCCCCTCTGGCCCCATAGGTTTGTGTGCATGTGGGTGCCCCGGGCGGGCACCTGGGCACCCACTTAACAAATTTAAAAACAATAGCCGGCTCCAGCCATGGTGGTGGCTGAGGAGCCGGGCGGGGTAGCGGGGGCCTTGGGGCTCCCCCTGTGACCCACAGCATTAAAAAATAGTGTGAGTGCCTCGGGTTGGCACCGGGACACTTACAAAATGAAAAAAAATATTCTAAATAATGAATAATACATGAGCAGCATGAGCTGCTCATTTATCATTAAATGCTCCATTAAGGAGTGCCCCATAATGCTCTATGACAATTATAAATTATATATTTTCTTGCTGATGTTTTCCCTAGAAGTGCAAGGGGCACCACCAAACATTTTTTTATGTTGTGTAGGGTTGCAGGGAGTGCAGCAGTTCCTCCAAAAACATTTTAAAAAGCACACAATAAGTCTCATGGGTCACTGAATTCACTAACTCAGGAGAACTTTTCATATTTTTTTAAAGCACTCCGAGCTGGGGTTATATGCTTTTCAGCTGGAGTGCAGGGACCCCTTGTAGTTGGTTCTATGTCTGCACTTTGTGGCCTGAAAAATGTTTTTAAAAACTCAAAAACATGTTAATGTTTTTTAATTAAAAAGGTGTTACTGAAAATATTTAATCACAGTCATTATTACTAAACATTGCAATGTGTGCATTTATTAAATATTCATTTGATTATGGTTATTGGTGACTTTTTGATAAAACCAATAGGTCAGCTTTATGTGTGTTGATGTGGTGACCCCTTGATGAAGCCAATGGGGCCTGGCACTAGTATTTTGGTATTCTGAAACTCTGACAAAGCCAGTAGGTCTCTCTTACTGAAAATGACATATTTTATATTGTTACATGACATATCCAGCTATGTGCAGCTGGAAGGGAGGGTTCGGCGGAGTGCCTGGCCCGACAAGCCCTTCACTAAACGCCACATTGGCCATGCCCGGGGAGGGGGGATGGGCGTTAGAGTGATGTTATATTTAGGCATTGTAATAATATGTTGCTGTACTTTGTTTTTAAAAAACTAGAAATTCAATGACAAAACAAAGGTTAAAGGGATGTTTTAAATTGGTAAAAATGCACAAAACCACTGAAATTCACCAGTTGCGGTAGGCCTCGAGAAATCTACTCACCTACTTGCTTTGGTGAGTCAGATTTCAGGAGGGCGAGCTATTTTTAGGGGCTCCTTGCTCATTCTGGCAAGCTAACAAATAACAGCTGTTCTGTCCACTCACAAAGTGAATGAGCAACAAAGATGCTCTTATTTCTTGTCACATTTGTCCTGCATTTAGAGACAGAGGTTAAAAGTCAGTTTGTCTTCCTACATTGACTTTTCTTTCTCTGACTGTGAAGTTAGAGGATTTTGAAAAGTCAACTGTGTTACAATCCTGCTGTGCACAGCATGTGAAATGAATGGCTGTAAAATGTCAGGCTTTTATTCTAACACAACATTGAAATAGCTAATAAATTAACTGTACTAACATTTCAAAATATATTTCAGTCATTATGAAGGCTCATTTTTGTATTTCTGTGTGGTGAAATAAATATTTTTATAGGATGAAAACAAACTAGAACATTTTACTTGGTGAAGTGCAAATGATAAATATCTTTGCTGAATCACAATTTCCAGACATTGTTTGCAAACTATATAGTTGTATGAGAAAAATTACAAGTTAGTGGGAAAGTTTGTGGTCATTTCAATTGGAAATGTGCTGTCTGTAAATGACAGTGCCCTTCCACATCACAAGTTTTGTTATATATTTATTAAAAGTGAGTTTTTAAACATGAATTGAGAAATATTCCTGCCCCACCCTGATGACAATGCATTTAGTGAACTAAGAGGCAAGTTAGGGGTCATGTGTACCCTATATGTGAGCTTGATTCTTTTTATACATGGAGAAGCGTTTAGTCTGTTAAATAAAAAAAACATTCTTTTGTACAGCAGAAATCCTAACCTCTCATATTTGAAAGTGCTCTTTTATGTGATGATGAAGAAAAAGGTGGATCCATAAAATACAATATTTGCCCAGGATCACACAATTTGAGACCAGTTTACTGATCAAGTACATTACAGTTAGGTCGAGTAGAATATTCAGATTACTAGCCCTGCAGCTCTAGTAAATTTTTATGATTTTTCGAGGCTTATATAGTTATTTCAAGTAAATATAACTCTTGCTCTAAAGTAACTATAACTTGAGCTTCGCCATGTGCTGCTAATTACCTCCAATATAACATCACTCGTTACATGTACTATGACACCATTTCTAACGTCACTGCAGCATCTGAAATGACGTACTTGATAACAACACTGTGCATGGCGTGGGCACAAGTCATAGTTACCATAATTGCAACAAAATTAAATTCCCTAATAATAGTTATTTCTTGTAGGATCATGGCAAAAAAACAATTTTTGTGCCACTGGGAGACCCCTCCAAAGGGCTATGGGGGCAGGGTATTCCTACCCTGAGCCTGTATATCTTTTTTAACACCATTTTCAGAACAGAGGGACTAAGTCTCCGTGTCCAGTAATAGCTTCTCAACTATTCTTTCATGTAGCCTGCCACCAACTCCTGTGGGAGTCTCATTACCATGGAAGTGAGAAAGCCCAAGGGAAATACCCACTGTGCCAATCAGAACACTCTGTTTTTTTGAAGTTGGGTTCAAGGGACTCTAGCAAGTGTCCCTGGAACCCAACCGCCTAAAGATTCAAATATTTTTCATCCCTAATATCTCAGAAACTACTAATCGAATTTACACCAAATACCAAAAGGCACGCCTGGACCAAGATCTAGCTTCCTGACAAATCTGGTGTAATTCCTTTACGCGATATTTGTGATAGCGCTTCCTAATAAAATCTATGGAAAATGTATTCTGCTTTTAAGGTCCTCTATGTTTTTAGCCCACACTTGACGGATGATCCTGAACCTGTGCATGAAGAAACTAGGCAAATACAAAAATCTTTTGGAAAGTTTTGTGAAGATTCATTAAAAGGTGTCAAAGTAAATAGCAAACCAAATATATATATATATATCAATATATTTTTGTTTTCACTGATAAAACCAAAGGTTACAAGAACGTTATAGTTAGGATTTTTTTAAACTTAGAAATTCACTGGAATTTCACTGGAAAAACCAAAGGTTACAGGGATTTTATAGTAAGGCTCAGATTTCACTTGCACAAAACCATTGAAATTCAGCATTTAGAGTTACCTGAGCTAACTATAACTTACACCCCTGTAATGCACTGCTTATGACCTCACACATTACATTACTCATGATATGGTCAGCGACATTAAGGGCAGCCTCAGCTCTATGGGAACGGAGCATCCTGTTAATCCAATGGCAGACAAAAACAGTGCCGAAGCCCAATTTCATGGAATGTCCAATACTTTGTTTGAATAGGCAGCAGTAGTAAGCTCTCGAAATCTTTTTTCCAACCCGTTTTGGCTCTCCTATGAACCTTGATCACAGAGAGGCAATCCATCTACACGTACAGTGTGACCATGTGCTTTTAAAGGCGGACTTTCATGTGTTCTGGAATTAATTGGTCTTACATTTCCCAGAATCCACAGTATATTACTCAAAAATACCATTGGACCATAGTGCAATATATAAATCATAGTCCATTGTACTTTAGCATTACAGTCATTTGCAATAATTCACAAAGTACATGGTGCCTTTGACATTCATATTAAGCATTGCTGCCCAAATCTTAAAATGTCTCTTAGTATATCTTCATTTTGAAATCAGCAGGAGAAGGTAGACATACCTCTCCCGCCTCTCTTGCCTGTCGAAACAAATCACTCACAAGTATGCAGATTATTGATTGCTTAATTATTGCTGCTAAGGCGAACTTGTCAGTATTTTTTTATGTTTATGCTAAAGTGCAGTATATGTGCCTCCTACAAAATGGCACTTGTTAGGTGAGAAAGGTTGTTGAACAGCCAAAACGTGTCCTGTCCGTAATGGCCTGATACAATAAACAGGAGTTGGTTTTCCTCTTTCTCTGAGTACTGTCTTCTTGCCCAAGAGGGAGAGGTGTCTTGTGGCATTTTCAAGCGCTTGCGGCGGTAGCACTTTCAACGTGTACCAGCAGTGGTCTGGCGCATGCCGTCTAAAACCATAATTCGTTCAAGGAATTATATATATATATATATATATATATATATATATATATATATATATCCAAAAACGCACAAAGCTCCTTCTGGAGTGCAGGGACCCAAGGAGGGTGGCGTACACGCCGGCAGAGCGTACCGGCAATAATATCCCACAACAAAAGTCCAATGAAGTACGCTCTCAGGATAAGGAGCAGGACCCAAATGTAGTTAATCCAAGTTTATTCCACAACGCGTTTCGGCTGTAAACAGCCTTGATCACGTGAAAAGAACACACAGACTGCAGTAGCTGATAAAGTTTTCACGAGTACAAACACTAGAAATCAAAAGAGGACATGTCAGAGGACAGAAACTTGGCGGCCATGATGGAACAGTAAAATAATACAATACCATCTCCTATGCATATCACCAAATGAAGAATATAGCCGCATACAAAAAATTATTATACATTTATAATCAAAACAAAATATGCGCACATATTCATGCAAAGTCACAATCCAAATTAGAAAACGCGTCTATACTCTGGCTGCAGCCTATAGTCACGCTGATGAAAACGACAAATTCGAAGGGGCTATGCCGCTTACCAATTGTCCTCAATCTGCCTACATGATCGACATATTAATATAATATAGTTTTTTAGTCAAACCAAATGAGCTAAAGGGCAAGTGCCCTGGCATAATACAGTGGCTCTTAATAAATCACGTGATGTAATGACGAAGCCACTAAATTCAACATCCATAGATGGCAAAACAAACTCGTGCATCTGATATTCATCAACTACCGTAACATCTCAAATTTACAAAAGTGTTCAGTGACAAGGGAAGTATTCAGTGAAAAAGGAGGAGAATGAAAAGGGTAGGTTGCCCGTGTAGGTCTGTACCAGTGAATGGGCCCCTTCCTTTCCGCCTGCAACAAAAACAAAAGAAAATTATATAGGTTAAAACCAAGTAACATAATGTTAAACAAACATTATCACATAACAAATATGAAGATCCATTAAAAACATACTTCTAATGCACACTTTGCAAGGAGGAAGCGGCAAAAAATTGCAAGAATCCTCTTGTCAACAAAGCCTATACGGAACAGAGTACACTCATACAGCTCAGCAAATCAGACACAAGGGAGAATTCAGCAGCTTTCCCTAAGATGTATAGATAATTCCTCGTCCATATTCAACCCTCCAGGGGTTTTAGTGTGAAAATCAATAATATACCTAGATTCACGTTGTCTGAGTGTAAGCACTCTGTCTCCTCCTCTAGGATTTTTAGGAATTTGTTCGAGAATTAGATAACTTAACTCTGCTATGTTAGAAAAATGTTTTTCATAAAAATGACGTGCCACAGGATATTTAGGATCATTATTAGTAATTGCCCTCAGATGCTCGAGGACCCTTTTCTTTGCTGTACATGTGGTGCTCCCAATATACCATAGCTTACAACTGCACTCAATAGCATAGATGACAAAGCTAGTGCTACAGGTTAGAAATTGGGTGATTTTCTTGGTAACACCCCTATACTCTAATGTTCCCCTGAATTTACTATGTCTACACGCTTTGCAATGGCCACACGGGAAAAACCCTATGAGGCCATGGCTAGCGGTAGTGGGGTAGTGGGTGATATCATTCTTAACCACCAAATCACGGATATTTCTATCCCGTCTGTATGTCACGTTAGGTCTGTCTGTCATGGTATTGCCTATGATCCCATCACTTTTCAAAATGTCCCAGTTTTTTGCTAAAATACGTTTGACTTCCTGAGAGTCAGAATTGTAGGTAAGAATCATACGTGTACTGTCCATCTCCTGTTCCCCTTCATCCACTGGTTTATCTCGCAGAGTATGAGATCTCTCTACCCCCGCCACCCTCTCCCTAGCTTTATTCAGGACCCAGTTTGGATAACCCCTGGTTCTGAACCTGCTGATGATGATCTTGCTCTCCTCAGCATAGGCTACAGCATTGTTACAATTCCTTTTCGCCCTCAGCAGTTCTCCATATGGTATACTCCATTTTAGTGCCTCAGGGTGACTGCTGAGGGCATGTAGGATACTGTTACCTGCCGTTGCCTTCCGAAACAGAGAAGTACATACTTTCCCTTCTTTTATTTCAAGGCAAACATCAAGATATTCTGCTTTAGTGGCATCGATGTTCCCAGCGAGGAAGATGTTATACTTGTTAATATTCAGTTTGTTGATGAAAACCTCAGCCTCACCCCTAGAGCCCCTCCAGATGATGAAAAGGTCATCAATGTAACGTAACCACATGATGACTTTCCGGAGGTCCTCTTTGAGGGTGAGGCTGGCAAAGATTTCCTCCTCCCAGTAGCCCATGAACAAATTAGCAAAACTGGGAGCGAAACAAGAACCCATCGCCGTGCCTGTAGTCTGCCTGTAGAGGGTGCCATTGAAGGAAAAAATATTATTTTTAAGACAAAATTCTGTCATCTCAATGATCATACGACTATGCTCACGATACTTCAGTGGTCTATGCTTCAAAAAATGTTCACAGGCCTCCAGACCCTGCTGATGATCAATTATGGTGTAAAGGGAATGTACATCAAGGACAATGATAAAATAGTCCGGATTCCATGTCAGATTTTCCATTTTGCACAGAAAATCCTTCGTGTCCCTTATGTAGCTAGGTAATTGTGTGACAAAATTCCTCAAAAAATTATCGACATATTTAGAAATATGTTCGGTGACACTCCCTATAGATGACACAATAGGGCGCCCTGGTGGTCTAGTGCTGTCTTTGTGGAATTTGGGCAGAAGATACAATATAGGTAGTCTGGGATGGTCATTCTTC
The DNA here is from genome assembly GCA_963921515.1 of Calotriton arnoldi. NCBI lineage: Eukaryota > Metazoa > Chordata > Amphibia > Caudata > Salamandridae > Calotriton > Calotriton arnoldi. The sequence goes on along the minus strand of CAWUFW010002947.1, from coordinate 1,426,957 downwards.
AAATAACAGAACTCCTCCCACTCCAGAAGACCTTTGTCCCTCCAAATAACCAGCTTGTCCCATATATCAATAATACTAAGATTGTATATTTCATGGGTAACCTGCATGTAAAATCTGTTGTCTTCAAGTTGTCTTAAGGCCTCATTAATGTAGTCATCCCTATCAAGGATGACCACATTTCCACCCTTGTCTGCTGGACGAATGACAATGTTGGGATCCTCAATAAGAGCCTTAAGTGCCTGTCTCTGCAAGAGAGAGAGATTGTTGTTAAAACGTCCTTGTTGTTTTCTAATTTTCTGTCTCAAATCACTGAGTGCCCTGACAGTACAGTCGTGAAATGTATCGATATTATCATGTGGGAGTAAAGGTACAAAAGTTGATTTAACCCTAAAATCAGTTCGTGCAGCTGCATCATACTCAATATCCATACTCTCAAGAGTTTGCGTGGCACCAATAGGATCACTGCTCTCTCCCGTATTCTGTTCCAATTCAATCAAGGTAATAAGCGTGTCTACATCACTAATCAAAAGATTACTTTCAGTCCCCCTGTTACTATTACTCCCAACATGACTATGTCCCAATCTCTTCAATGTATGCCATTTCTTCAATTTCAGCTTTCTCACAAATTTAAAAAGATCAATACGAGTGCTAGTATAATTGAAGGGGAGGAGGGACAGAAGGAGAGCCCTAAACACAGAGTCCGTTTCTCCACATCACTCATAGGTCTTTTAGAGAGGTTGACAACTGTTCTATTTACCATTTCGGTATCCATTAATAGTTCCTGTTGGAGCGTGTCCTGCGATTTCCCATGGTGCCCCTTCCTCTGCCTGTATTGCCAGCGTTGATGGAGTCTCTTTTTTCTGTTTCGGCGTTTGATTGGCCTCTGCCTCGTCCTCGTGCTCTCGGTGGTTGATTGTCCCTCGATATTTTTTGGCCCTTGCGTAGGACCCGGAACTCGTCTAAAAAATTCACCTGTCTTGGATTACGTTCTTCACCTGATGTGTTACCAGCAGATATGTCAGATTCCGTATCACTTATAGTTGAATTCACTGTGACTATCGGAGTTATCGTGTCTACCGGTACCTCATCATTGGTGTCTTGATCTAGATACAAATGATCATATTTCTTGCTGAAAGTGAGTATCCTCCCAGACTCATAATCCACATAGTCCCGAATTAGTTTTCTTTGTTTCCTTGCCTTGATTTCATCTTCATATCTCCTAAGCCGCTCTTTCATCGATTCAAGTGTTTTTTTCAGAGTTTCAGAGTCCATCACCTGTTGTAATTCGGCCAGGATGTCTTTGATCTGTTTAAGTATCTCATCCCTGTCCAGCCAGGCATACTTGATTAGTATTTCCAACATTTTCTTGGAGCTCATCGCCGAATGCTCAGACCACTCTTCGAGCATTCTAGGATTTGGTGCCTCATAGGTTGGAGTTATGAATATCCTGAGTCCCCTAGGTACCATTGCCTGGTCAACATAGTTCTGAAGGGAGATTGCCTCCCACCACTTAGATGTTTCCGAACGTTTTAATTTTTCTAGTTTTCTAATTTTCTCCTCAAGTGGCTGTATAGCTGGAATTGATTTGTCTGCTTTGTTACTAGTTCCAGGCTTTCTGCTAAATAACGTTAGAGCAGCCGCTCTCCTCTCCGCTTCCTCCTCCATACTGTGCTTCACTTGGACTCGTAATACAGTATCTCAAGCTTCGAATCCCCTTTCCAATAGAAAGGGGATTCACTGCACCTCATAAAATCGTTTCACTTCCGAACAAAGATGAGTGCAGACCTCCAATAGTGCATAAATTATTTATTGCTTAAGTCTTCTGCCATCTGCCATTACGCGTTTCGGCCGTGCAAGCGGCCTTGATCACATGACAGCTCTCACAAAAGTGTCCCGCTTTTTAAAGTGCTAGTGCCACATAAAATCATGAACATAAACAAAATACTTACGACTGCTCATCAATACTCGCATAAATGCTTGTGATGTTATTTAGTTAATGAAATAGCATCCTATTTAATTAAAACCTGTAATATAACCACAATTTTAACAATATAAATATTTGCATAAATAGTCCCCTACCTTCATATATAACAGTATACATGCTTAAATGCCATGTTTGAGCAGTAATGTAAAGTTCATGAATTATGTTAAATTTTAAAAAATGCAAAAAAGGTTTTGGTGCTCCCCTAACGTGGAAATGAAAATGAATCAACATATATTCCAAAAACATGTGCAAGAAATTATATATGTACAAAATATCCAAGATACCAATCTCATTATGACACAAATTACTCATATATTAGTTTATCAGATGAGCTCTCATATTGCTCTTTCTAGAACAAAGTGATCCACTTCCGTTGCGTTTTCACTCATTGCTTAATGCTTGTTGTGCACTGCAGTTAACCCCTATTTAGTCTATAATAACTGGATAGAGTAAAAGTGCCAATGTGATTAAAATGCCTAATGCCAATTAAAGTGCAAATATAGAGAGGACTAGAATTCAAGTTGTTCAGGTGTGCAAAGTTAGCTATACAATAATCAATTCAAATATACTTAGTTGAAATCTCCAGATTACATGAGGAGTCAGATAGTGCCGAGAAAACAGTTGTATGAATCATTATACTAATAATAATAATAAATAGACACTGTAAAAACCTTGTTAAAAATGACCAGAAATAAGACACAATGATAAAAATACCCTATGTAAAATAACCAATCATTAAAATCAAGGCTAACTCAGGACTTAAAATTGTATAAAATTTGCATAAAAATGATTTCATACCATTAAATTCATAATATTGTAGGTTGACAGTTGTACTACTAATGCTCAAAGAAGACTTTAACAATTATAGGAAAGTATGGAGATCTTCTGTAGTGTTGAGCCCGCCCGGGTGTTTAGAATCGAACTCTAGTATATAACTGGTCTCTAGGCGTCTCAATTTCGCTTCCCTATCACCCCCTCTTTTTTTCAATGGGGATGGCTTCGATGGCAAAATACTTAAGATGCTGTGGGTTGCTATCACGTACAGACTGAAAATGCCTTGCAACTGGGTAATTCTGATCTTTGTTAATTATCGCCCTAATATGTTGTAAAATGCGTTTGTGGACCGCCAGTTTGGTACTTCCTATGTATTTCAAATGACAGTCACATTCCAAGACAGAAACAGAATATTCAGTCTTGCATGTTAGATGTTGCTTAATTTCCCTAACTGTATTGGAAAAAGCAGTTGTAAAAGTTTTCACATTGGTTCCAAACTGGCAGGCCTTACATGATAGACATTTAAAAAAAACTTTCTTATTGTCAACCACATATCCTTGCGGCAACTCTCCTGACTATTTTTGACCAACATATTACCCATACTCATAGATCTTCTGAAAGTAATAGAGGGATTTGAGGGCATCTGGTCACCTATCACTGGGTCATCTTGGATAAAGTGCCAATTGCGTCTTATAATACTCCTCAGTTGTTTCTCCTGTTTTGAGTATGTTAAAATCAGTCTTACAGGTTGTGTACTCTGTACAACCACTCCCTGGGATGATTTAGAGTTATAGGCAAGGAGATCCCCCACGAGCCCTCGCTTGAGATTTTAACATAGCGGCATCCACTGTTGATGTACTATAACCCCTGGCTAAGAATCTATTACGACTTTCAATTTGCCTAATCCTCGCATCCTCTGGATCACTACAAATGCGTCGGATGCGGAGCATCTCACCGTAGGGAATGCTCCTGATTAAATGTGGAGGATGGGCACTTGATGCATGTAAAAGTGTATTACCTGCCGTAGGCTTTCTAAAAAGGGTAGTGGTTAAAACATTATTTTCCACTAAAATTTGAACATCTAAGAAAGTCAGTGAGTGCCTGCTAATGGTAAAAGTGAATCTAAGTATATATATATATTTAGTGCACTGAAAAAAACAAACGTTAACGTGAGTTAGGCCTTTTAATAATATAAATACTAGCATTTCAAAACAAAAAAAACACTGAAATTTACCAGTGAACCGGTGCTTCAAAATTGTTTTTTATTTTATTTGGGGCCTAAAAATGCAAGGGGTCGAGTTACCCCTACCCTTCCCCTTACCCCTTATACCATTAATAATTTTATTTTTGAGGACATGGGGACTGAGTCCCTATGTTCTGTAATGGCAGGCGCAAACATTTTCTTCATGTTGCGGTCAGCCAATCAGATTCCTTGTTACAGCGGAACTGCTTTGGCCCACGATACCAGGACTTCTGACAGAAAAACAGTCCTTTGCGGCCAATCAGATAGCTCTATTTTTTTAATTTGTGGTCATGCGACACTTCAGATGGAGTCCTGCGGGCCAACCGTCTAGAGATCTCTAGTTTTTGAACCTTAGTTTCTCAAAAACGACTGAAAAGATTTACACCATATCACAAAAAGCACATGTTGTGGGTAACAATCTAGCTTTCAGGGCAATTTTGGTGAAATCCTGTTTAGCCGTTTTTTGGTATCGTTGTCTAAAAATCCCTATAGAAGTTGCATGGGGAAAAAGTATTCTGGAGCCCTCCTTTTTTAGGTCGAGCCTAGAGCAGCGCATGCGCTGCTTGCTCGACTTTTAGTAAGGGGGTTTTGAAAGTGCTACCAAGCCGGCCACCAGCTTGCTGTTACGCGCACAAGCGCGCGCGACGTGCACACTCATGTGTTTTTTTTTTGCGCGCGCACACAACTCCCGGGCTTGTTTTTATTTCCTTTTTGCGCGCGCGCACACACAACTCCCGGTCGCGGCCGCACGACTTGCTCGCGATCACTTTCGCGCGCACCATTTGCTTGTTAACAAATGTGGACATACTTACTTTATCAGCGCGGCGCCTGTTTCACGAGCACCGCACCGGTTTCGCTTTCACTGTTGTGTCTTTTCCGGTTCCTCTACACCCTCCCTCCCAATCAGTGAGCAGGCTCCTGCCTCGCAGCAGAGCCAGCAGGCAGACCAGGGGGAGGGCTGTGCTCCTTGCCTCAGAGCAGGGGGCACTGGTCTGTGTTTGCTCCTCACAGCTGCCCCGGACGTGGACTGGCTCTGATGTCCGGTTAAAACTGGAGGTATGAGCTCTATCAGCGCTGTGCTCTTTCACGAGCGCTGCGCTGGTTATTCTTTCATTGTGTCTCTTTCCTCACTCCTCCACCCCACTCTCTCTGTTCTAACTTCCCCCTTCCTTCCAATCAGTCATCAGTCTCCAGCTTGTAGAAATTAGCTGACTAAGGCTGCACTTAATTTACTTAACCCACCTCTTGTCTGGCCAATAAACATATGCAGAACTGTGATAGCTTTTGTTAGCATTTATCACGGACAAATAGGGCTAAAGATGTGCTACTGATAGAGCGAAATGTTCTTGTGAATTGTAGGGGTGCATCATAATCACTGATAGGCCGCACCCACATGTATTTGGACATATATTCGTATATATTCAGTTGTATACTCATGCATGTTTAGTAAAGGATGAATAGTTCGCTGAGACAAAGTGAATCAGCAGTATAATTGTGTTATGATAATCATGTAATGTAATGCTTATTGAATTGTGTGAACATAATGCATAGAGGAATTAGTTCGTGTGTAATGTAATTGCAGTAGTTTAAACGTGCACCATATTAAAGTTGCACATGTAATTCATTGTTTGCATATGAATCGTAATGAAAATGCTTATAGGGAAAAGTAAGATGTGTGTTTAAAAGTCATATGTAAAGGCCTGACTACATATATGCTTAGGGAAGGCCTGGTTTATTCTTATGTTAGCTTATTTTGTAGGCCGAGAAAAGATTCTCTTGGTAAGGCTCTCTGGGCACAAACGGTAGATTTAATTTGCACAGTAGAAGGTTTCTGTTGAACGTATCTTTGTTGCAGGTGCAAGGACACATGTCTCGTTAGGGAAGACTAACTCTTTGTTTTCAAAAGTTAGAGAGATGGGAGGCATGGTACGGGGAGTGAAATGGAATTTAGGGATGATACGTGCAGCGGAGAAGGTGCCTGGGACTCAAGGTCATCGCAACCGTCCAGGATGAAGTAACCGTTTCGATGGAAAAATACAAGAAAGAAGACCTGGCCAAGGAGGCGTGACAAAGGCGTGAACAATTGTATTAGGGTTTTGTATTAGGGATAGTGCCCTGAGGGAGGAGGCGAGAGAAGAGGTAGGGGAGACCAGAGAGAAGGACAGAGCTGAGTTTAGGTATTAGGTGATTGCACTTCTGAGGAAGTCTTCACAGCTGACACCTTTTATTCTTTCTTGCCTTTGAAATCGTTATGTAGGGATGTCACTTAGCGTCAGTGTAGGGACAGCAATTGATTTTAAGCTTGTTTAGTCCAATGAAGAGCAACTTAGAAATTGGAGCAATCATAGTCTGGTTGATCCTTTTAGAACTATCGATCCTTTTTATTCTGAGTCGGATGAGGCTCCTGCATAGGATATTATTTGTATTAGTGCCCATTTATTTCTTTAACCTCGTGTTGAGGTGCTTGCACGTTCAGTTATTTTTGGCGATAATAAATTCTTAAACTTGAATTCGGAGTCAGTGGTCCTTCCAGACGAAATGAATGCTGTTATATAACCAAATGAGATTCTCTCCTTTACACTATTCAACAGGTAAAAAGATCTTGGCGACCAGAAGGTTCTTATAGATAATTAGATAAGAATCGGCGTTATCAGTTGGTAGCAGAGGATGGTTACCTTTGATGGTAAGGGGAGATCTAGAGCAAGATAGGAGACTAAGTTGCCCCATAGAACCCGAGTGACGCAGATCCAGAGGACCGCGGGAGAAAGATGTCGGAGGTCGTTGAAAACTGACGGAAAGTGACGGTGCGGCGGAAGTAGCAGTTCGTGGTAGAGTGAGTATGAAAAGAGTGATGTTTGGTAGATTGCGGTGTTTTATTGTTGTGTGATGTCTTGCGGAGTTGGAACGAGAGTTGTGTTATTGAGAACCGGACCGTGAGCGCGCGCGGGACCGGGAGATTTATTGTGGTGTAGAATACACCCAGAGTTGAGAGCGTTGACCAGAGGTTGTGGGGGTCACGAGACGTCATTGACAGACCCACTGAAGATAGGGAACACATGTGTGAGTGTGTGAATAACCAACGCAGGTCGTAGGTTATTGTGTGCAGAACATCGAGTGATTGAATCCTATCGAGTATTAGAGGCGATTGTCCGGTCGTTTCGCGGACAGACGATTGCCAGATTGAGGTCAACAAGCTCAAGAGGCTGATCGGTCATTGGTAAGACTGACGGTCAGAGAAGTAATTGTTCGGTAGGACGGACATTATTTCAGAGTATGATTGGAACAGGTGCGAGAGAGAACAAGTGAATTAGAAAGGAGGGGAACTGCTGCGAGCGGAGGAAAAGTGACGTCAGACAAGTGCCGCGATGCGATAGGCCGGTTGGTGTGAGCCGCGCTGGCATTGGTGGAGTGAAATCAAGAAGCAAGAGCTGACATTTTGAGTGCAAATACGAAGTAGATTCATCATGAAATGTTTTAAAGTTTTACGGGAACTTTGTAGAGGTGACAGACATGTGGTTGTTCGGGAAGGAGAGGAAGCTCCTCCCGAGGATACACCAGCACATTATATGGCAAAGAATGTAGGATTGCATACTATAATTTGGCTTGAGAATTGGCATAAAATGACAGAAGCAGAAGGAGAATTGTCGTTCCCACGCTATGGTACTTTCAGGTTAGAGGTGTTGTACCAGCTAAAAAGTATAATGGCTTCGCTACGACCACTACCTAGACCAACACAGTTTGAGGCACTACATGCGTGGATAAGAGCAGCGTATGATAGGAAGAAAGACAGAAGCCAAGAAAGAGTGAAGAAATCGGTCAGGGCATTTCAAGATGCAAGGTGGGATGCATTGGAGAAAAGGTGGAGAGTGGAAACGATCGAAGGAGATAAGTTGTACCCATTGTTAGTACAAAATGGGAAAATAATAAGAATCGATGAGGACGACAGTGATCTAGATGACAGCTTGTTGGATAGAATGTTGGCAGAGAGGCCACCACCATTTAATCCAGACTCAGAAGAGGGAAAGCCGACCTCAGCAGTAACAATTGATGGGAGCCAGAATCAGACTAGCATGAGAGTAGTGGGAAGGATTTCCACAGGAACAGAGGGGCAACGGCGTCTATGATAACACAGCCTCCTGTTGGGAACACAAGATTACCGGACTCCTTGACAGTACCGGTTACCATTGGCCCTATAGTACCGGTATATGACCCAGACCGAGTGAGGGAAGGGGGCTCCATACAGATGGGAAGGGAAGAAGTAACCAGCGAGAGTGGGAATGGGTTTGGAGTACAAGTGGTTCATTTCCCAAGACCAGTGGAGGCAAGTACGCCGTTACCGGCTACTGCAGACTCTTCCTTTAGACAAGAAGAGGAGAGACCAGAAAGACCAAGGTCTTTGCGGGAATCTAAGTCAGCTTTGAGGATGTGGACACCAACAGTAACAAACCAAGAGGATAGGATGCAAGGAGATAGGGCACAAAACGTCTCGGAAGACAGACCAAGTTCCAGGAATATGATGGAAGGGAATAGGTCACAAGGACAGAATAGTGACTGTGATGAGCGGGATGGCTCGGGTTGTCGAGATGTACTGAGGAGTGCGGTACAGGCAAGGTTACTGGACGTAGTGAGATTGAAAGCAGAGGTAGACGAGATGATTAATGGAGGTCTGCCTTTGGAAAGAATAGAAATTTATGGATGAGCTGCTGTTTGTAGCAAAAGATGTGACTCGAAAAGCTAGGATGGCACATGATAGATTGAAGGAATTGGCCAAAAGATATGAGGTAGACCTGAACAAAACTAAAGCGTTGCAGGGACCACATAGATTACATTACAGTGACCAGGAACTGGAGGAGAAAAGAATCACAGGATTAAGGACACACACAAGAGATCTGATTGTAGGAATGAGAATATGGATTTTGTTGGACAAATGGGAAGAAAGGTGGTCCAAGAAGAAACCAGCAAAGAAAGCTGAGGGGAAACGCCGCCTCCAGGGGGGCGACGGGTGTTGGAAATTTTCCTTTACGGGAAGTACAGAATGGAGGGTACGTGCATGTGCCGTGGAATAGAGGTGATTTGGCTGCATTTACAAATGATTTTCCTCGGCTGAGGGAGAAACCAGTAGAGTGGTACAAACAGGTTGAGCGGTTTGTGAAAATTTCTAAAGTATTGTGGATTGATTTGAACACCTTGTTTGACATAGTGGTACCGGGAGATTTGTGGACAGCCTGTAAAGTCGCTATTGAGTGGCCGACTTCGGAACCGGATAGAGAGGCGGTTACAAATGGCCCATCGCCCTTAGTCATGAAAAAGTATGAGCAGGTGATTACATGGTTGAAACTGAAGATTTCACCTCAGGATATAGATTGGGTTAAGATAGATCGGACTGTACAGGAACCCAAGGAAACGGTGCATGAATATTATGAAAGACTTCTGCAAGCTTTTAAACAGTATAGTGGGTTGGATATCTTGGACCCCAAGGATATGGGACAGTTTGTCTCAAAGTTTGTACTGGGTCTGAGAATGGAAATCAGCCTCATGATACAGCACCATCTAATCTGCTGGCAGAACAAGCCACTAGATGAAATATTGAGGTATGCGAGATACTGTAGTGATGAGGTGGAATCGAAACATCGAAAGCTAAAAGACAAATTGATGCTTGTCCAGATGCAGACAGCACAGAGTCAGCCTAGTGGAGGGACCTTAGGAAGAAAGCAAGGAAATTTCCAGGGAAACCAGAATGGGCAAACCATGGGAAAGGGAAAACCAGTAGACCCCAAGACAGGAGTGGACGTGGCCACATTGAAGAAGACCACTGCATGTCATCTTTGTCGCCAGGTCGGACATTGGAAACGCGAGTGTCCTTTGAACCCAGCTAATCAGTTGCAGGAAGAGGAAGAGGGGCTCAGGCACCCGCGCAAGAGGTAGTTAACACAGTAACGAGACCTAGGACGATGAAAGGGGGGGTATACAGTTCTCACGCCCAGGTTCCCCAAGCTCCAAGGATTTCACAAGGAACACGAACGTACCAACAGATGCCCCTGTTCAAAGATTATGACGAGAGTAGCTCAGACCCTTTATCCTGACGGTGCCTGAGGGGGGAGGAAGACTGCACACTTGGAGCGGTCTTGGAGGTAGACCAGAGAGGACCTTTTGTGGAGGCAGATATTGAGGGTCATCCTGCCACACTTTTGGTTGATACTGGTGCTACCCGGTCTACTGTAAGATCAGCAGTAGTCCCTAACCTACCCCTCTCGGGACAATCAATCCAGGTTGTTGGAGTAGCGAACAAGAGAATAAGCAGCCCATTGACAGAACCGATCCTAGTAAAGATAGGTTCCTTCCAAACTAGACATCAGTTTGTAGTGTGTGATACGAGTCCAGTTTGCCTTTTGGGAAGAGATCTGTTGTGCAAGTTGAACTGCACGATTTATTGTACGCCACGGGGAGTAGAGGTCCAGACGAGAGATGATGATGCTGACTTTAAAATCACCAATCAGCATCTGTGTATAGATCTGTACCCAATGGTGACTGTGGAAGAACTTCCACCTGATCTGAGAGATGCAGTGTCATCTGTGGTGTGGGATTTCGCAGGCGACGAAATAGGTCTAATCAGAGGGGTTGAACCAGTGCGGATTGAGGTGAAACAGAATGTTGATTTCCCCAGGACACCTCAATACAACCTGTCGCCAGAAACGATTGCAGGGATAAGACCTGTGATCGAGACTTTCATTGAAAAAGGCATTTTGAAGGAGATCAGAGGTAGCCCCTGTAATTCACCCATTATGGGACTACAGAAACCGAGCGGGAAATACAGGATCGTGCAAGACCTGCGAAAGGTCAACACGATAGTTGTCCCTTGTTGTCCAGTGGTACCGAATCCTTCAGTAATACTGTTCCAGATCCCATGTGAAGCCGAGTGGTTTACGGTTATCGATTTGTGTCAAGCCTTCTTTTCGATACCGCTCCACGAGGAAAGCCAATTTCTTTTTGCGTTCAGGCTGGAAAATCGCGTGTTAACATGGTGTCGTATCCCTCAAGGGTATACGGAAAGTCCATCGATCTTTAACCAGATCCTGAAGAAGAACCTTGAGAGTCTTGTGTTGCCGCAGAACTCAGTTCTCGTGCAATACATAGATGACTTGCTCATTGCCTCAGAAACAGAAGATGCTTGCAGAATTGACACTGTAGCTCTGTTGAACCACTTAGCAGAGAATGGACATAAGGTGTCCCCGAATAAGCTGCAGTACTGTTTGAACGAGGTACAGTACTTGGGACACAGATTGGAAAAAGGCAAGAGGAAGGTGTCACCAGATCGAATTGAGGCAATAATGAGCATGGCAGTACCCACCACACAGAGAGAAGTTAGGATGTTCCTGGGAATGGTTGGCTACTGTCGACAGTGGATTCCTAGTTTCTCCTTGAGAGCAAAGCCTTTGCAGAGGCTTACGCACAAGGATGTGAGTGATCCGGTACCATGGGACGAGGAGTGCTTGATGTCATTCCTGAAACTGAGAGAGGATTTGTGCAGGGCTCCGGCATTGGGAATGCCCGATTACAACAAGGCCTTTTCATTGTTCTGTTATGAGAGGGAAGGATGTGCATTAGCAGTGTTAGCTCAGAACCATGGAGGTGTCCGTAGACCAGTTGCATATTTTTCAGCTACTTTAGATCCAGTAGCTTCTGCGTTGCCCGGATGTCTAAGATCCGTTGCTGCAACAGGTGTCAGCATTGAAAGATGTGAAAGCATTGTAATGGGACATCCATTGACTGTACATGTGCCACATTCGGTTGAGTTATTGATGACCAGGACCAAGACACAGCACTTAACGAACAATAGGTTAACGAGGTACGAGCAAGTCATACTTGCCGCAGAGAATGTGACTCTGAAAAGGTGCTCTGTCTTGAACCCTGCGACATTGATGCCTACACCGAGCATGGATGATGAAGATTGTGCGGACCATGATTGTCTCGATGTGACCGAGCTTTGCACCAAACCGAGACCTGACATTGTCGATGAACCATTGGCTGACCCAGATGAAATTTTCTTTGTCGATGGTTCATGCTTAAGAGACAGTGTGGGGCAATTGAGAGCAGCGTTTGCTGTATGTACCATTTCAGGAGTGGTCGAGGCTGCTTGCCTAGAAGGAGTACGCTCCGCGCAGGTAGCTGAGATCATTGCCTTGACCCGTGCCTGTTTGGCCGCTGATCGAATTCGAATCACGATTTACACAGACAGCCAATATGGGTTTGGCGTGGTGCACGACTTCGGGCAGTTATGGTCTCAGAGGGGATTTTTGACATCATCTGGCTCACCCATTCGGAATGGAGAATATGTAAGACAACTGTTAGATGCATTACAGCATCCGAAAGAAATTGCTGTGGTAAAGTGTTCAGCCCATGGGAAAGGGGAGGACTTTGTGTCATTGGGTAACAATTATGCGGACGAAGTCGCCCGTTTCTGTGCAGAACAAGGATGCATATTCACAGATAGATACGCAGGGGAGAGCCAAGAAAGAACCGAGCTCAGCATAATGTTGGCCATGGCAGACACTTGGGAAGAGCTTAGCGATTGCAGGATGAAGTTTCAGACCAGGAGAGAGAGGGGTGGATCAAAGCTGGTTGTGAGAAAGGAGATGTGGATGTGTGGGTATCCAACGATGGGAGAGCCGGGTTGCCTGAAGAATTGTTAAGTCCGATGGCAAGACTGATACATGGACAGGCACACCTTGGTAGAGACGCAATGATGAGAGTGTTTAGACAGACGTGGTATAACCCACGGTTCCGAGCAATGGCTGAGACGGTATGTCAGAGGTGTGTTACGTGTCAGCAGATGAATGCTGGAAAGAAAACTGTAGTTACGTTGAGTCACATTGGAAGGTCAGGAGGGCCCTTCAATAGAATACAGCTGGACTTTATGGAGATGCCTAAGTGCAATGGATTGAGGTACATTTTAGTGCTGGTATGTGTATTCTCACGGTGGGTGGAGGCTTACCCCACACGCAGGTGTGACACTCTCACAGTGGCTAAATTACTGTTGAGGGAGCTCATCCCTAGATTCGGGATCCCGACCTCTTTGGAATCAGATAGAGGAGGGCACTTCCACAGTGAAATCATGAAGTTACTTTGTGCTGCATTGAACATTGACCAGAGACTCCACTGTAGTTACAGACCAGAGGCTTCTGGGATAGTGGAACAAGTTAATGGAACTTTGAAGGCCCGGATGGCAAAAATGTGTTCTTCGACATCCCTGAAATGGCCCGACGCTTTGCCGCTCGTGCTGATGAGCATGCGAAGCGTCCCAGACAGAAAGACCGGGTTGTCCCCCATGAGATATTAATGGGGAGGGCAATGAGATTGCCAGCAGTACCAGCTACAGCCTTGATAAGCATCACTGATGATTTGATTCTCGATTATTGTAAAGGACTCTCTGATGTGGTCCGTTCTGTATCCCAGCAGGTGCAAGCGGCAGTGGTCCCAGCCTCGAGTGATCTGTGCCACGACTTGTGTCCCGGAGATTGGGTGCTCGTCCGGAAGCACGTGAGGAAGAGTTGCTTGGATGCCCGCTGGCGTGGCCCGTATCAGGTGATACTTATCACGAACACAGCAGTGAAGTGTGGAGGATTGCCGAACTGGGTGCATGCCTCCCATACCCGCAGAGTTTCAGCACCCTTGGAAGAAACAGCTCCTCTCGTAAATGAAAATCCAGCTGATGTGGCAGAGCCACATGGGAGGACAAGTCAAGCTGTAAGGGTCGCTGACACAGCTGGTGGTGCACTAGAGCAAGCTGAAGGGGTTTCCACAGTTCGAACCCTGACTCAGACACCGAAGACAGAAACGGTGCAGTGGGCGGAGAAGAATCAGATTCACCAGAAAGAGGAAGTAGTGCACTGGGTATAGAAGGGGAAGGCAGAAGAACGAACAGAAGTGCAGAAAGTTGGCCTGAAAGACAGAGGCGACTGAACCTGAGGTTAGCACATGAGAGAGACCTTGCTCCAGTGTCTGAAGTATCTGAAACGGAAGCAAGTGACGAAGACCAAGCACAAGACAGTCGGCGAAGGTCAAGGAGAACAAGAATACCTTGTCGCAGATACTCTACCCCTGAGTGGACTTACACTGTGTTTGATGCAGGGGGTGGTGAGCACGGGAAGGCTGAGGTCAGTGCAAGTGGTCCGTCGGAGCCCGAATATGGTGGTGAAGGTGGTGCTGCAGTTGCCAGGGCTCGAGATAGAAGGAACACTGACCCTCAGAGTTCCGAATCCCCCGCTTCTGAGTGAAGTTCGAAACTTGGTTCTGCATCGACTCGAATTCCCGCCTTTTGGAGTTGAGCCGTTTTCACATGAAGTGTTGATTTTGCGTCTTGAACTTTTGTATCACGTTCTGGTATTGCTCAATGAGGATCTTATTGTGGATCAACTATAAACTGTAAATAAGAGTCTAAAAGAAGAAGATAACCTAGGTCCGAGTGGAAGAAGAATAAACTTAGGGACTTTCCACAGAAGAGGAACGAAAATCAGGGAAGTCTTTTTCTGGACTGTGTAAATAACATTGTGATCGAAAAGGGAAAATCCGGAGATTTCATGGTTGCTCGAGCTGGTTAAGCAAGTCACAAATAAAGGACAGAGACTTTTTCAGGGTTCTTTGCTATAACCAAGACTTTTGAGAACTTTCGAAACCATGGAGCCGGGAGATCCCAATCGTAGATCTAAATGGATTGTAGGCATTCTTATAAGTAGTGTAATAGTTTCTATAATCATAGTAGTTATAGTTTCATATACTGGTTCGCATGAGCTAGAGGTAGAGGGGGTGACAGGGACACCTACACCTATTACACCTAGCCAGAAGGGGGTAGACAGGGCAGCTGACAGAGCTTTGCTATTAGAAGAAAGTCGTAGATTACATGTAGATTTATCTAAAGGTGATTTTAAGTTGAATGCATATGCTAAGTTGTTGTATGAGTATGTTGATGTGATGGATGCGAAAGATTGTTATGTGTGTATGCAGTTGCCTACTTCAGTGGACGAGGGTATTAGGTATCACCATCTTCCACTGACTTATGGTATTTCATGTAGTCTTTTGCTTAGTTTGTTTTATGAGAGAGATCAGTTTGAGTATTTCTTTTCTAATTTCGACGCAGTGCTTCCTGAAGTCCCAGCTTACAAGCATTTGAATAAATATGACTATTATAAGACGGAAGACAGACTGAGGAAGTACTTCATACCGAGTTTGGAATTGGATACAGCATTCGCACACAGACACAATCTGACTTGTTTGATGTCAGATGTAGAGAGAAAGTTTGTAGATCAGGTTGAGGATAGGTATAGAAAGCTGACTCACTCCCGAGACTTGGGGCATCACAGGACGGATTGGACAGAGGAAGAACAGTTGCATAAGACCAAGGGAAGCTATGGTCCTATAGCGTTAGATAAGGAGCAGAGGGGTAAGTTGTGTATAAGGCGTTATCAGACTTACTACGAGAAGGTAGCAGTGGGACAAAGTACTTGTGATCACGTTTTCACCATGGCAGATGTAGCAAAAGATTTTCTCCAAGGTCCTGTACAAGTGATACCAACGGTGTATTACGTATGTGGGAAGAATGCTTATGTGAGGTTGCCTGCAAATTGGTATGGAACATGTTATTTGGCAATAATATTTCCAAAGATTTACCATACAGAGGATTTGGATCTTCTAGAAGGTGGGGAGCATTCAAGAGCGAGAAGAGCTGCAAGTGCAGGAATCGTTGTGGGGGATATCTTTGGAGCTATGATACCCAGTCTGGGAGTAGTCTTGAATGATGTGAAGATCCGGAGGTTAGCGACGGTGGTGGATGAATTTTCGATGAATACAGCAAAGTCGTTGGTGTTGGTGGAAGGAGAGATGTTGTCGATAAGGGGAATGGTTTTGCAGAACCGCCTTGCTTTGGATGTCCTATTGGCAAAAGAGGGCGGAGTCTGTAAAATGTTGAAGGTTCAAGAGTGCTGCACTTATATACCAGACCGTAGCAAGGATCTGGAGAAATATATAAGTAACATCACTACAATCCACACAAAAATAGCGGATTTGACCGAAGAGGGGCCTGGGAAAAGGTCGGCAAGGGTTTTGGTCAAGTGGGAGGTTGGTTTGCGAATCTAGGAAAGGGATTCCTTGGGTACTTTCTGAGACCCCTCCTTATCTTGGTGGTTTGTGTGGTTGGTTTGTGGATTTTGATCAAGGCCTACAAGTGGTATCGAGCAGGCCGAGTCAAGAGAGCTTTGAGGGAAAATGAGATGAGATTGGCAAGACTGCAGGACAGTCAGTATCAAAGGCTCAAGAGCATGGAGAAACTAAGATCAGGGAAGATGGCAACAAGTTCTGTTTAGGTCGGTTCTTTCTCCAAGGGAGTAGAATGAAATGTGATGACAGGAGTCATCAAAGGGGGAACTGATAGAGCGAAATGTTCTTGTGAATTGTAGGGGTGCATCATAATCACTGATAGGCCGCACCCACATGTATTTGGACATATATTCGTATATATTCAGTTGTATACTCATGCATGTTTAGTAAAGGATGAATAGTTCGCTGAGACAAAGTGAATCAGCAATATAATTGTGTTATGATAATCATGTAATGTAATGCTTATTGAATTGTGTGAACATAATGCATAGAGGAATTAGTTCGTGTGTAATGTAATTGCAGTAGTTTAAACGTGCACCATATTAAAGTTGCACATGTAATTCATTGTTTGCATATGAATCGTAATGAAAATGCTTATAGGGAAAAGTAAGATGTGTGTTTAAAAGTCATATGTAAAGGCCTGACTACATATATGCTTAGGGAAGGCCTGGTTTATTCTTATGTTAGCTTATTTTGTAGGCCGAGAAAAGATTCTCTTGGTAAGGCTCTCTGGGCACAAACGGTAGATTTAATTTGCACAGTAGAAGGTTTCTGTTGAACGTATCTTTGTTGCAGGTGCAAGGACACATGTCTCGTTAGGGAAGACTAACTCTTTGTTTTCAAAAGTTAGAGAGATGGGAGGCATGGTACGGGGAGTGAAATGGAATTTAGGGATGATACGTGCAGCGGAGAAGGTGCCTGGGACTCAAGGTCATCGCAACCGTCCAGGATGAAGTAACCGTTTCGATGGAAAAATACAAGAAAGAAGACCTGGCCAAGGAGGCGTGACAAAGGCGTGAACAATTGTATTAGGGTTTTGTATTAGGGATAGTGCCCTGAGGGAGGAGGCGAGAGAAGAGGTAGGGGAGACCAGAGAGAAGGACAGAGCTGAGTTTAGGTATTAGGTGATTGCACTTCTGAGGAAGTCTTCACAGCTGACACCTTTTATTCTTTCTTGCCTTTGAAATCGTTATGTAGGGATGTCACTTAGCGTCAGTGTAGGGACAGCAATTGATTTTAAGCTTGTTTAGTCCAATGAAGAGCAACTTAGAAATTGGAGCAATCATAGTCTGGTTGATCCTTTTAGAACTATCGATCCTTTTTATTCTGAGTCGGATGAGGCTCCTGCGTAGGATATTATTTGTATTAGTGCCCATTTATTTCTTTAACCTCGTGTTGAGGTGCTTGCACGTTCAGTTATTTTTGGCGATAATACATTCTTAAACTTGAATTCGGAGTCAGTGGTCCTTCCAGACGAAATGAATGCTGTTATATAACCAAATGAGATTCTCTCCTTTACACTATTCAACAGGTAAAAAGATCTTGGCGACCAGAAGGTTCTTATAGATAATTAGATAAGAATCGGCGTTATCACTACATGCTCTTCCGTCAGCGCGCCTTAATTTCAGGTGTCCATAAATGTATCATGGAATTGTTTTATCCTGGCAGGCGGCATGCTGCTGCAATTTTGGAATACCTAAAACAGCATGGAGTTTTCATCTGCTACTTTTAAAAGCAGCACTTTGGCTCGGAGAGTAATAAACAACCAGATCTTTCAATTAGGGAAACAAGTAGCCGAGCGCAGCGGAACTGCAGGGTTCGCAGAGCGCTGAACAGGAGGCACGGAACGTAAGGACAGCTTCTGCTTTGCCAATGTACACACTCTTATAGCCGGGCACCACAAGAGCTAGAACCCTGTAAAAACACTGTGATTTCTCAGGGTGCATTTAAATTCTCCATCAATCAAGGCACCAGAGACCGATTACTGAGTATGGCAATCTCAATATTTCATTAGTATTAATGGCTGGGAAGTGCCACAGAAACCTGGTGTATGTCAGTGTGTTTTTGTGAGATATTGGTATTGTTAATGACAATGCCTTTTATTATTGCAGGTTTTTTAATCACATAAATAAAAGGCATTGCCATTTACAATGCCAATAGCTCAAAATCTCGCAATTGCGAGACCTATTGCATTGCAAATGCTTGTCTGGGTTTGCAGCCTATCTGATCACCCAGAAACCTTCTGTAAGGAGCTGAAGTGGATTAACTAACTTTTTTTGGGGAAAGTTTCATGAAGATTATTGCTTTCACTACAAAGTTATTAGTGAAACAAAGAATGCTCTTTGTATTGTAAGTCTGACCTATCAATAACTACACACCTAAAATATTGGTCACCACTGTGTAGTTAGGTCAGAGTGTCCTTAGGAAGAACGTTTTGCTGTTTGGTTAGTGCTCTATAAAGCTAAAATGAGGAGAAGCAGGTGGCAGGGCAGTGACATAAGGACAGCACAATGGACCACAGGGGGCTGAAAAGAAGTGGTCCGGGCATGTACATGGACAGCAGAGGGTGGGGGCCAGGGGCAGTAAGATTGCCAGGGGCGTCACCGGCAGTGACAGCACAACAGACCACGGAGGGAAGGAAGGAGGGGGCCAGGGCATGCACACGGACAACAGAGGGCAAGAAGGGAGGAGGGCAGGCAGCTGACCAGACAGGGCAAGCAGCAGGGACAGTGCAGCACAATGCAGGGCAGGAGAGAGGGGGCAGAAGCAGGAGCAGAAGTAGCATGCTCACCAAATAGGTCAGGTGGCAGGGGCAGTGGCAGCACAAGGGACTGCGGAGGACAGGAGGAATGGAGCAGAGTTAAGCACACGGACAGCAGAGGGCAGGGAGAGGATGTAGGGGCACCCATATGGGCAACAGAGGGCAAGGGGATGGGGCAGCAAACTGAAACGGCTGGGCAGGAGGCAGCACAATGGACCGTGGAGAGCAGAAGGGAGGACGCAGGTGCTCACACACGGACAACAGAGGGCAAGGGGACTGCAGAGCAAACTGAAAATACAGGGCACAAGGCAGGGGCAGCACAATGGACCATGGAGGGCTGGATGGGGTGGCAGGGGCACAGATGGACAATTGGGGGCAGGGGGAGGGGCCAGGGGCGGAAAGATGAACAAGCAAGAAGCAGGGGCACTGACAGCACACAACGGACCATGGATGACAGGAGGTATGGGTAATAAGCATGCACACAGACAACTGAGGGCAAGGCACAAATATGAACAGGCAGGACGGGTGGCAGGGGTACCAACAGCACAATGGACCACGGAGGATAAATGTCCTTTTTGATGACATTTGGTGCTTTGAACGCATTTTTGTGAGGGATTCTACACACATTATTAATGCCTCTTGTTGCCTCCCAGCATCCACATGGGGTCGGGCAACTCTCATGGTTCCTCCCATGGCTGTGGAAATCATTTTGCATAGCCCATAGCGCACAACTTGCAAGTCAGTGCTTACCCATGAGTTTGAAAATGGCAGAAAACATTTTAACTCCTCTCCAAACAATAACATGTGAAAAATTCAAAATGTGATTGACAGGACTTGTGAATCATGGTTTGAAATTTAAAATGGCAGAGATATACAAAATCCATTCAGAAGTTTGATCTAAAGCCATAAGTATAATTTCAAGTGGGAGGTAAAATAAGAACTTTTTTTTCATTCCTGCCTTGCTATAGCATGCTTAGCTTTCTGTTGGTTATGTCAAGTTTTGAGCAGATCCATTAAGGGTAGGGAAAGATAAGAGACAGGCAGTAAAGTTACATTCACTAATATCTTGGCACTGTTCGATGCATCTGCGTGAAATCACACAATATGTGATATTGGCATAATATCCCCTCACCTTACTTCATCTGCTTCATCTGTGTTCTATTCTGGACTTTGCCTGTGACAAGAGCAGCTCCTATCAGTGCAAGCATTGTCAAAAAAACTACTTTCTAATAGAAATTGGTACCAGTAGGGTTCTTCCTTCCCATGATAAGAGAATTTTCCTTGGGAAATGCTATTATGTAAATATTGTTACAGAAAATGTACTTGTGGAAAGAATCAAGAGGTGAAAGATGTGTTATCAGACTGTACTTTGCATGAACAGGGTTATTCTTGTGGTGTTTGGCAGTTTTGCTCCACGTCTATGTTTCTGTCGTTTATTGACAACATTTGTTCGAATGTACCACCTGGTCTGGTGGCTCAATAGACTAGTGTGCCTGCTGCAGGAAGCTGTGTGACCTCATGGTAACAGGTTCAAATCCAGGCGAGTCCATTCAGTTTTTCGAGGTTGTTTAGAAATGAGTACCATTGAGTTACAATACAGATCTCTAATTTCAGCGCCAAGTTACCTTTCTGGGGATATGTTGGACTTTACAAATACTTGTGTTATTAGTGTGCTGGATTGTTCTGTGTAGTTGTCTTGTTCCTCTGTCTGTAATTTTGTGAACAGTTGTACTCAACTTTTCTATGGAGACCTGTTCTTGGGTTGGAAAGTCATTGTCTATGCTAGTATTTTCTATCCTGTTTAGGGACCTTTGCGTTGTTTAGTTCAATTGAGTTGTAGCTTCTTGTGACTGAGCTGTTGGTGTCTGTGTTGTAAAATGTAGCAGATTGGTATATGATTCGAGTGTTACACTCAGCTTTGTGTATATTTACCGGTTGTGAGAAAGTGCCCTCTTTCTTGCATGGTATGCCCCCACTTTTTGCTGAATTGCTGATGTGCTTTGACTGAGTGTGCCCTGGGCTCCTGCCAATCAGGTACCCAGGGCCTGTGCTCCTTCCCTAAAACTGCATTGAAGCCTAAACCCAATTGGCATCTTTGGCCACAGGTAGGCCCCTGGTAAATGGTACCACCGATACCCAGGGCACTGTGACCAGAGAAGGTCCCCAAGGGCTGCAGCACTTATTGTGCCACCCTTGGAGGCCCTGTACCCTGACACACACACACTGCCTTTGCAGGCTGCGTGTCTTGCTGCAGAACAAAGTGAAGACTCGACATGGCACACACCCCTGTGTGCCATGCCCACAAACCACTGCCCTGGCATCCATCAGTCACCCCTCTAGCTGGGTGCCCTATGCCAGTGGTGAGGGTACAGGTGCATGAGCCCTGTACCCCTACAGTACCCAGGTCCATTCCTGGGCACTGTAAGTGCAGTGCTGCCATTAAGAGTATATGGTGCTGGGAGCTTGTCATCATGAACTCCACAGCACCATAATGGCTGCACTGAAGACTGAGAAGTTTGGTATCAAACTTCTCAGCACATTAAACCCACACTGATGCCAGTGTGGGATTTAATGTAAAATGCACGACAGAGGGCATCTTAGAGATGCCCCCTGAAACTCGACCAACTCCCAGTGACCTGACTGAGTGGCTGCAGAGGCTGCCACCACCAGACATGTTTCTGGACCCCTGGGTCGAGAGCTTGCCGCTCTCGGGGGCCTGAAACAATGCACATCCTGGGACGAGGTGCCAAGCCTCCTCCCCCAGGATGGGCAGGGTTCACGAAGGAGAAGCTTCAAAGGCATACCGCCTTTCTGAGCCTCTCCAGACCACTTGCTGTACTCAGCAACTGGTCCCCACTGGTTCTACCCCCCACTTTGGGCGGGAGGCCCGGCGGGAAAAACAAAGTGAGGAAGAGAGGTGTGCCCACCTCTGCCAACTCCACCCCTAAGGTGGGGGAGGCGAGGTGAAGCACAACCTCGAGTCCCCGCCATCTTGAGGATGGGGGGACCCAGCCAACCAGGGACAGGCTCCTGCCCCCCTCGCACTGGAGAGTGGCAGAATAGGGGGTGTACCCACCACAAGGAAGAGACCCATTGGTCCCTGCCCTT
Source organism: Calotriton arnoldi (assembly GCA_963921515.1). Classification (NCBI taxonomy): domain Eukaryota; kingdom Metazoa; phylum Chordata; class Amphibia; order Caudata; family Salamandridae; genus Calotriton; species Calotriton arnoldi. The sequence continues at coordinate 1,404,937 of CAWUFW010002947.1, read as the reverse complement.
TATCTACCTGTAACGCCCCTAAATTTAGTATTTAGGGGCACCCTGAACCTTCCTTCCTCAGATCCAGCAACAACAAGAAAAGGAAGAAGAAGAAGAAGGACGAGAAGCCGTGCAGAGCTAACAAGAGGACGACGCCCACTGACTTGGCCCCAGCCCTACAGGCCTGTCTCCCCTCGAACCTGCTCCTGCAAAACCCGGGCGTGTCCAGTGGCCAGCAACCTCAAAAACCCCAGAGGACCTGCCTGCCTTCACTTTCCAAGCTGTTTCTCCCGTGAACACCGGACGTGTTTGAACTGCAGATTCTGGTGCCAGCCAGGAACCGCGAATCCCGCACACTCTGCACCCGCCGAATCCGGCCGAGCTCGAGTGGGCAAATACCCAGAGGAGGTCCCTTCGGCGATCCTGACCCGAGATCCGGTGACCCCTGACCTGCCTCAAGCCTCCTGACGACGCCTGCAGCCTCAATCCAGAGGACCCCCCCTACCGCGACCAGAGCAGGTAAGAAAATCCGACGTCCCAAGGCACCCCTGCACCGGACGCCCCACGGCCTTGTGTGCCCAAACCAACGGTGCCTAACCAACCCTCTACATCCCAACTTACCCCTCGAAGTGGTGGTAGCTCCTGGAAGATCCTCGTCCCCGAGCCTGCAGTGTTTCTTTGTCCCAGAGAATCTCCATTGAAATCAACAGGGCACCCGACCTCAAAACAGCACCCTGCACCCGGCCGCCCTAGTGCCGCTGAGGGTGCCCCTTTGGTGCTAACTTGGTCCCCAACGTGCCCTGAGCTTAACCCTAGGAGCTTTGCTCCCACAACCCCGTGGCCTGCTTGCCAGCAGCCACCAACCGGAGTCCCCCTATCCTCCATAGGATAACATTGGGCCTCAACACTCTGCACCCGGCCGCCCTAGTGCCGCTGAGGGTGCAACAACAGTGCATCACTGACCCTGGGAGACCCCTGAGTCTAACCCCTGAACCCTAACTCAAAAGACCGATTACTTACCTCAAAACCGATAACTCATTTTTCCTCATAGGATAACATTGACACTTTTTCTCCCAAAAAGTTTGTGTCGACTTTTGAAAACTACAAATATTCCTTAAAAATCAGCCGAATAACAAAAACGCATTTTCTCAACTGTTTTCAGGTAATGTCCCAGTGCTGAATCCAGGATCCAGCACTGAGTAAGAAAAAGTATCGATAACCTAACTTACCTGCTAAGTGAATTTCCTCCCATAGGATATCATTGGTGATTCTATGTGAAAAAGTTTCTAAGTGTCAACTTTTGAAATGCAATAATATTCTTTAAAAATCGTACCTTTAACCAAAACGCATTTACTCACCTGTTTTCAGGAAATGTCCCAGGGCTGAATCTAGGATCCAGTCCTGTGTTAGCAAAAGTAATCTGAAAAGTAATTAACTGCATTTTACTTAAAAAGCCCATTCAATTGAATGTACTATACCTGCAATGTGTTGCAAACTGCTTACTTAAAACTGTAACCAAAACCAGTACAAGTTACACTGCAATTTTGAACTGTGTTCATACAATAATTTACTACTGAAAAGTATTTTTATGCTTACCTGTGCCAGGCTTGCTTGGTTCTATAAATAAAACAACAGTATTTTTTTTTATACAAAACAATTGGCCTAGAGTTCAGTTCTTGAGTGTGTGGATTCATTTGCTGACTGAGTGTGTACATCAAATGCTTTACACTGTCCTCTGATACTGCCTTACTGCTCGACCAAGCTACCACTTTAGAGAGTAAGGTTCTATCTAACTTTAACCTCTGCCAAACCTCTGGAGTCCCTTGGACTCTATACACACTGTACCTCACTTTGGTGCAGTATATATAGAGCCAGTTTCTTACACCGGTGTACCCACAGTGCCTAAGGAGTGAGAATATGAGTGGAGGAGTTATTCTTTTTTTTTTTATATTGGGCTAGTCAGGTGGCAGCAGTGGTCGAAGTGTAGGTGGGGGGGGGGTATCTGAGTGGCATGACGTGCCCCTACTTTTGTAATTTTAGAAAAAGAGCTCTCCTACCATTTGTGAAAAGACAACGGTCCCGGGACGGTTTATTCTGACAGTTGAAATGTTTCAGCTCAAGTGTAAGGCTGGGAGTGTCCTGTGCTGTGTAAGAGAGGGAGGGAGGGACAGACAGCTAAGCAATTCCTCTTGCCAGGGTGCCTGCTTCCCTGAAAGAAATGTAAATGTGCGCAACTAGTCAGTCTGCAAATGTAAAGGGTACTAGGAAGCCGATATTGGCTTTAACTGATGGAATCCCTGGAAGCTTAATGATGGCACACATTTATTCTTTTAGAGTTGTATTGTAAGGGAGCTAACTGCTAAGCAGTGAAGTGTGTGCTTTTAATAGACAGTTATAAAAACAATTACTCCATGTACAGTCTGGGCATTGCTCAAATCTATATTTTGGAAGCATTTTGTAGAAGCCTATCCTTAACTGTGTGTAATGCAAGTTTAACATAATGACTTACATGTTCACAGTGCTTTCTGTCACAGACTGGGACCTTGTAGCACTAAACATACACAAGTCAATATTCTCATCTATACCAACCAGGATTCAGTTCTGTGGCTCTCTGGTGCGGGGCATTAACTAAAGTGGTTTCATAATGTGCAAGAGGGTATTTCCCACTGATCAACATAACTTGCATTTAATTTTCATTTAAGCTCTGCATTATTTTATTTGCAGTTACTGAATGTGAAAGACCGAAAAAAGTTACAGAATATTTAGTTTTTTTAGGGAATCCTTTGGCCACGCCCCCACACTTACTAACCCCCACCCCCATTACGCATAGCATCACAGTTGACATACGTTTTTTCAGTGCACTTCGACCACTGGGTGGCAGTCATCACAGAGTGTGTCTATGTACTATTGTGCTACTTGAGTGTGGAGTGAGTGCATGGGAACTGTACATCCAGGGCTTTAAGTGGGCCGGGTCCTGCCAGTGCTCAGCACCAGCAGTTCTTAAAAGCAGGCGGGGAGACCAGTCCCTACCGGGCTTTCCATTTTTACCTTCAGGGTGGGGGTGGGGTGGGGAAGCTTAACTCTGCAATAGTACCACCCTCACTTCTTTTGATGTAACTTCAAGGAGACAATTTTTTCAGTTTTATATAGCACAAACTTGGAGCAAACACGCGCACCAGTTACATTACACAAGGACATATTCATGTTTTGAATCACAGGATGTTGAGCCGACGTGAGGCTCGAACCTGCTTTCTCAGCTCGAAAGTTGGAATCTCTAGCCTTACGCCACAATCTCGCACACAAGAACGGAAGCATTTTCAATATTATATACAATGAAGTTGTAGTTGCTGATTTATCTTATGCAATTTACAACCATTGACAAAGCCAACGGTCCTGGCTTTTTGTAGGTGTAATGTTACTTGTGTTATATGTCTAGACGAATGGACAGAAGCAGCAAAATTCCAGTGGGGCAGCACACTATGCTAAGTACAGATTTTTAGCTTAAGTGTTTTAAGCCACGCCCTTAATTACATCGGCCATGCCCCTATGGAAGACCCTCCAGTTTTTTCATCCCACTTAAAGCCCTGTGTACATCAGTAAGCATTCTCCAACACACTGTGAAAGATCTTTGCGGAATGTAAATTGACTGACTGAGGATAGAAGGTGGATTCAAGGGAGGCTATTAAGAGGAGGTGACTTTCTGCTTGGATCTACGTCACTCGCGAGAGAAGCGGTATCGACCATGTGATGCAGGATGCTGCATGGAATGAGAGTGTTGCTGGCTGAGAAGGTTTTGGTTGTAGCAGCTTGTACGCAAGTGTTTGGACTACTTTGGGTTGAATGTTTTAAGTTGTGGCATGTTTTGTTTCTGACTCTTGAGAGTGGAGTGCATTGTTCTTTTAGTTGTTGTTGAATAAGGGAGATGGAACGTATCTCGTGTTTGTGACTTGGCCCCTTCCCTGTCCTGATGGCATGCTTTGTATGGTTCTGAGTGTGACATCATGAGTAACCCTGGGCGTAGTCCGCGTAGTAGCGCTACGCATAGCTACGCGAAGTGCACTTCGCACTACGCGAGCTACGCGTAGCACTACGCGAACTGCGTAGTGCGGTAAGTAATGCTGTTCGCAATGATTGCACAGTGCCGGATGCTTGTCCGCACTGTGCAATCATTGCAAACGGCATCTTGCACAGTGCAAGCGGTCGTTTTCTGCCGCTCGAGTAGATTTGTACTCGAGCGGCAGTTTTCTCAACGCGGACTGGTAGTTTCTCATCGCGAGCGGTCGCGAGCATACGCGACCACTCGCAATGAGAAACCTGACCTCCCCGCGTTGAGAATCTCGCCGGGAGGTTTATTTTCCACGCTCGCGATCGGCAACTTGATGTTGCTGAACCCGAACGAGGAAAAAGTCTCGCCGGGATGTCATGTTGCTCGCTCGCGGTCGCCAACTTGACGTTGAGGACCGCGAGCAAGCAAAAAATGCCCGCTATGCTACGCGTTTTTGCACTGTGCTACGTGCAATTCGCGTAGCGCGTAGTTGCGCAAACTACGCGAGCGTAGCGTAGTTTTCCGCCCAGGCCTAATCATGAGCTTCCTCAGGAGTCTATGGGCCATATGTACGACGAAGTGGCGGAGCGTGTCGTTAGCCTCCTGGGCTTAAAGACACGCTCCGCCACTTCGGAAACGCAAGGCTGCACCATATTTACAAGAATGTGGTGCAGCCTTGCGTTTCCCCCTGCGATGGCGCTAAGTTTAACAATTTAGCGCCAACGCAGGCACCCTTGCACCAGAGTGCAAGGGTGTCTGTGTGCAGGGGAGGATTGGTTATGTGTAGGAAGGTGTCCCTTCCTGCACATAAACAATCCTAAAATGCCATTTTGTAACTTTCCTTTGTGCTGCTTCATGCAGCACACATAAAAGTTGCAAAATGGCATTTTTTAAAAAGGTTTGTTTGTGTACAGGAAGGGACACCTTCCTGTACATAAACAAACCATGGCATTTGCCTTTTTCCATGTGTGCTGCACAAGGCAGAACACATGGAAAAAGCAAAAACGAGGAGAAATAATGCATTTCTCCTCGTTTACCACCTATAAGACCAGGGTTTTCCTGGTCTTAATTTTAGCGCTGCCTCCTATGTACGCCACCCTTGTACATAGGGGGCAGCGTCAAATACAATGGGTGTTGCGGTGGAACGCCCACCACAACACCCACTGCACGCCCCTTTCACGCTAAACATAGCGTTAAAGGGTGCCTTATGTACAAGGCAACGTTAAGCCACGTTCAGTGGCCTAATGCTGCCTTGTACATAAGGCAAGGCCGTTATCGCCACGGGAACATCACAAAAAGTGACGTTCCCATGGCGATAGGGGCTTGTACATATGCCCCTGTGTGTGTTAGGTGAAACCAGGAGAATCTACCCAGCATCCGAGCTAATAGCATCACACTAAAGGTGGAACAGTGACTCAATCGCATACCTAACCATCTGACCTCTGCACTGATCTACTTGGTAATAAATGTTTCATTTCATGAATCTGCCTGCCTCGTGTGATGTGTACCTGCCTCCGTCATCTCTTCAAATGTACTAATATGCTAAGTGTATTGCCACTTGGAATAATTCAGAACAAAATAAGCATTTGCGGATATTGGAGCATAAATGTCACAATGAAATGTTTCGCAGCAAACCTCAATGTTTGCTGACTTTATTTCAGCATAAATGTGGTACTTGAAATTAGTATTTACGAAGGGAGTTGTCCAGCATGAATCTTGACTGTACTTACTTGATTTTTCGAGAATAATTGTTCTATTTGAAGCCATTAATAGAAACTCACAATATGTGTTGAGTGTATTTTGGCATACATACTGTACTTGGCACAATTCTCAGCAAATAGTTTATATACCGGGTTTGTAAAAACATAAATCCTCATCTTGGAATAATTATCAACAGAAATAATATTTGCCCAGTCGGTTTGTCAAGCACAAAACTTGCACTTGGAATAAAGCCCAGAGGCATTATGCATATGGTGCGTTTTTATTCCACAGCAAGTTTTCAGTGAAACTCAAACAGTTACTAATTCTGCTGAAATTTGTAAAAGGATTACTTGCAGATAAATACTTTGCTTTTGCATTAATTGTGAACCAAATGCAAAAACAACCCAGCACTTTTGAGAATGCAGACTTTCCTATTAGCTCATTGGCAAACGCTTACCAAACTAGACCTGATGCTTCAGTTATTTACACTACTCAACAAAAGAATTGCTTGACAAAATGGCTGGTGCAGGATGGCATTTAAAACGATTCTTGTTCATCACTGGAAGCAGTCGTGCAAAGGTTGAGAAAGGGACTAATTTGGGGGGCACCCCTTTCTTGATTACTTTACAATAATTGAAAAATAATAAATTCTCCACCGCAGGATAACGAGTATAGAGCAGAGAAGGGCGATCTATGAAATTAATTCAATACTATGCATTCCAGTTTGTTTAGGATCGTACTGAAAATGCAAAACTGCAATAACAGAGAATATCAGTGATGCAACTAAATTGAAATGAAGCTGATTGACCAAAGTTTTAAATTTAATGGTGGCACCCGTTCTATAAGATGAAACATCGCTCTACTAAATAGTCATTCAATCATATTCTCTGTTATTCTTAAAAGAACAGAGATGTGAAGGAAAAGAATAGTGGTGACTGCAGACGGAATAAAAAAAATAAATGGGTGTCCATCATATCTGCCCTTAGCACTTGCACTTTGATATTAGCATAATCGACATTTATATCCAAATGATGTGGTGTGTTGATGAAGATTTCAACTCCAGTTTCAACACGCTGCAGAAATTGGAAGAGAGGATAGAATGTGGCGTAATGGCCAGAACTGCCGACTTTGGAGCTGGGGAACCAGGTTCGAGCCACGGCGTCAGCTCAGCATCCTGTGATTCTGGGCAAATCACTTAATCTCCCCGTGCCTACCAAAGATGAATGGTTCCTTCCATGTATAACGTAACTGGTGCTCATGTAAAGCGCTCCAATAATTTCGGGTCAAGCCCACCCTTTATAAATCTGCAAAAAAAACAAAAAAACAATGATGATAGAGTTGATTGTTAACACTGGTTAAAGCCATGTAGAGATGCTGCCACACACCTGTTTATCCACATGCTACATCACCATTTTGACTGTAAAAGAGTGGAGGCTGACACACAGAAAGCACCCCAGTTCCATCCCAAACAAGCAAGCAAGACTGTTTAGTAGCTGTCAGAAAAAAACTATTTATTGGACGCATTATCATCTAATTTGTTTTCACTGTGCATGTCAGCATTTGGGTGGCGGTCTGCAGATAAATGGGTAGACGCTGCATGTATGAGTTGTGCACTTCAGTGTCTTCTCCCTCTCATAGCATAGCAGCAGTTCTGCACATGGTATTCCACCTAAATATCAACTAAAAAGTATTGTCCGAGCATTATATCATGGTAAAAATATCTACTATATGTCGATAGGGGGCTTTGTAGGTGAATGGACTTACGCTTCCCCTTGATGAATGTGTGGCTACAGGGGAGGCTTCCCCCTATCCAGACCATGATGTACTGAGTTTTTCCAAATTGGGAGGCTCATATTGAATACGACAGACAGGTATGAGTGCCTTACGCCTGACCTTTTTTGCAAGAATTATGCACACTAATTTGGCTGGGAGTTTTGTAGCCCTGAGAGAGACCATAGACTGGTATAGTGGATAAAATATGGTCGAAACATGTTGGCAATAAGAATGGTCGGCTGACTCATTGCTGTCAGAAAAAATCAGATCCACTATATATGATCTTTTAATCACAATAAAGGGTTCCCATTAATAGAAGGATACTTTTGGGTATACCATTAGATATTTTTAAATTACACCTGGACCCCTGCATTGTCCTATTTAAAATAATATCTAAGAACGCCCTTCAATGTTGAGTGCACTGAAATGGCACTGTCCTACTTCACTTTGGAGGGGCCACCTATGATGAAGCATGCCACGGGACGTTGTGGGTGAGGCAACCCTTCAAATATCTTGTTTGATGTAGGACACCTATAAGTACCTTTATCTGAGCTTCAACAGTGATAGTACACAGACCCAAGCACCTTTTTGTAAAGTACAAAATATCATACCAACAAAAATATCAGGGACAAAAATACTGAAGGTAAGTATATTGTTAACTTTAGTATTGTTGTTATTATGGCATTTTATTGTATTGTTTTATGTTTTTATTTTACTATATATGTTATTGTAAAATTATTATTTTTGAAAAAAATATTATTTGTAAGGAATTGTTTCAGGTTGTTGGGTTTCTCGGGGATTAGATGGGTAATTTGTTCTAGAGTTTTTATGTAGAAATTATGTTATATCTTTTAATTAATATTTGCTTAAATGCTTAATGCATTTTTAATTATGTATTACATTTTTGTTTCAAGTGGGAGAGTTTGTAATGGGGGATTGAATGAGTAAAGTTACTTTATTATTTATATGTTACTTAATTTTAATTGATTAAATTGTTCAGTATGTAATCTCTTTAAATTGTTATTTTTTGATTGTTTATTTTTTGGCTATAGGTTAAAATTCAAGTGTAGGTCTGGGGTTGTTGAGGTATTGAGTAATATTTTAATTATATATTGATTATTTTTCAGGATTAATCTCAATTTAGAAATATTATTTATTCATTTAAATGTTTAAAAAATATTTGAGTTATGTGTACAATATTAAATTGAGAACATGTGGTTTATTGGGGGTAGTGTTTGAATAAAATAATTAAAAATTGAGAATACCTGATTAATGTATAAAATATGTTCATTTTGAAATTGCCAATTAATTGTCTTTTTATTTTCTTTTAAAACCAATAAATATTATTTATATGAATAAAATTTTAAAAGAAAGATGATTTTTTTCAAATGTAATGTACTTGAGGAGAAGATATCATTCATGAATACAATACTGAGTTCATTTTTATTTAAAACTTCCACTTCCAGATGTCAATACTGGAAACAAGGTTACGCTTTGCAGAAATGTGCAAATGTACTACTCTGAATAAAATGGCTTTTAGATCTACTGGAGTCCTGAAAATCAGCAACCATATTTGAGGCTAAAGAATATTTGAAATCATATTTGACGTATAAAATATATTGTTACACACACAACCACATATATATACATAATAATTATAATAATAGTAGTGGAACTTATAAAGCACATGGCTACCTCAAGACGCGGTGTCCCAGCGGTAAACTCTGCTCCTGTAAGATACTCGCATCAACAGCAGATCAATACTGTCCAAACAGCCAAGTTTTCAATCTCTTTCTAAAAAGGAGTTCAGAAGGGGTATATATATATATATAAATATAAATATATATATATATATATATATATATATATATATATATATATATATATATATATATATATCCACAACCAACTCCAGTATGCAGTTTCAAACAGCCAGACACCAACACTGCAATTCCAGTCTTCTTAGTAAGGTTTGTACTTTATTTTCGTGCTGTTACGCGTTTCGGCAGCGTCCCCTGCCTTGTTCACACAAGGAGCTGCACTACTACATTCTACCTAAATCAACAGGTATAGTCACATGATCGCATAGACATAGACAACACATTTAAAAGATATCGTTTTTCACTGTTTGCTATCTTTTTACATACATTATTTCAATTTGCTAATATTTATATTTTACAACATTTTATCATTTTTATACTTGTTTTCTGTTTTACAACCTACATTCGTGTATCCACAAGTGAAAGTTAATAATTCATGTGCTACCTATTATCCAAACCCCATATGTGTTTCACGATTTTCTCTAAGTATGCACATTCCAACTGCCCCATGAAAACTATCTTTTAGTTATACTCAAATCGTGGTGTGTTGGCAATGGGTCTGGGCACATGTGTCTTTATTGTTTCATCCTTATTGCAAATGCTTGGTACGCATGAGTATCTTGGAAACAGCACTGGATAAATGTATTGATCATCAATTATTTAAAATTCCACCACATTCAGTGCGTTCTCCACTGTGTGTATCTGTGAACATTGGTTGATAAAGTGCCTGGTGCATAAGATGTTTTCTTGGCGGTGTATTGTACATATTTGGCAAATTTAATATCACATTAAAGTGCAAGTGCAGATCAATCTCTCTTTAAATTTCAACCCATAAGGTGCAAGTGCATTATTGCAAAATTCGCTTATTAGGCGATAAACAAATATGTCAAACACATTCACCATTTTGGCATCAGTACTAAATCCTATGAGGCACTGATGTTTAACCATAACTGTTTGCAGGCAAGTGCCCTGTACTCTCTAAGGTACTCCACTATAAATATGGTTGCCCAAAATGCGTGCACCTATAGAATAAACATAGGAATTTTAATCTACATGAATTCACATAGAGATACAAGTATGATTGAGGGAAGTTTGAAAGGCTCTCAGTTATTTACCTCCCACTCTTTGTTCTTCTAGTGATATACTGTCACACGGACTCTAAATAGTTTAAAGTGCAAATGCAAAAGTGCAAATGAGTTCCTAATGTAAAGTGCAAGTGCCTTAATTTCAAACACTATTGGGGATTTCACATAAAGTGCATATGCCTAAAATCTGTATATTTTCAGGAAAGTGCTAGTGCAGCATAAAAGACATCAATAATTTGAGTACCTCCAAAATCCATGCCTACAAATCTACCAAATGAGTCTCACTATACAATGTATTGGGGCATGATTTTAAAAGAAATTGTGCAAAAAGTGGGGCATGATCTTAAAAACCCAGTTATTTACGTGACTCTTAATACAAAAAACATATCATAAAAACATTCTGTAAAACACATTGAACGTACACTACTAGTATTCCTTTCTCATACTGTATTGGTCAGCCTTCGTGTGCTTCCTACCCAAGATGCACATACATGTCTTCTTCTGAATTCAGGCCTCGAGGTGTCCTGCTATCAAACATTAAAATATATCTGGATTTGAGTTGTCTAAGTTCTCTCGTTTCCCACCCTGTCTGTTCCTGGGGACTGAATCAATTACAAAATACAACAGCTCGTCCTCATTACCATCATGGACCTCATTAATATGACGGGCTACCGGGTATGTTCTATCCTTGTTCTTCACAGCCCTGAGATGCTGGAGGATCCTGACATGTGCCATATGTATTGTGCTACACACATAGATCTTCGGGCAGGTGCATTGAAGGACATACACTACATCTTCCATGGTTTATCTATTAATGGTAATTGGAACTCTTTTTTATTTACACCATGCTTGCATGCCTTACATTTCGAGCACTTATTGAAGCCTGGAATTGCCTTCAGCCAGTTATCAATCTCTGGGCTATTCTTGACCAATTGCTGTCGCATGGATTTAGCTTTTCTGAATGAAATGAGGGGCCTACGTGAGACATGACTGAGTGGGTGTGTAAGTGTCTGAGTGGGTGTCTAAGTGGCTCTGTGAGTGGGCGTGAGAGTGTCTGAGTGGGCTTGTGAGTGCCTCCATGAGTGTGTGAGTCAGTCTGTTAGTGAGTGCATAAGTTTTTGAGAGGGTCGGTGAGTGGGTTAGTGGGTCTGTGAGTGGGTCTGTGAGTCAGTACGTGAGTCTCTGAGGAGGTCTGTGAGTGGGTGTGAAAGAGTATGAGTGGGTCTGTAAGTGGGTGCATGAGTGTCTGAGTGGGTCTGTGAGTGAGTGTGCATGTCTGAGTGGGTCTGTGACTGGGTACATAAGTGTCTGAATGGGTCTGTGAGTGGCTGTGAGAGTGTCTGAGTGGTTTTGTGAGTGGGTGCATGAGTGCCTGAGTGGGTTTGTGAGTGGATGTGAGAGTGTCTGAGTGCATCTGTGAGTGGATGCTTGAGTGTCTGAGTGGGTCTATGAGTGCGTGTAAGAGTGTCTGAGTAGCTGTGTGAGTGGGTCTGTGAGTGGGTTCGTGAGTGTCTGATTGGGTCTGTGAGTGGGTGTATCAGTGTCTGTGTTGGTGTCTAAGTGTCTGTGTTGGTGTTTCAGCAGCTATGTCAGTGACTGGGCCAAAACGCAACCACACCTGCCCCTTTAGCCATAAAGAGTCTACAGTTTTGCACAAAATATCTACCTAAGTGGAGTACGTTCTACTGCTTAATTACTAAGTGCTACCTCCTTGGGTGAATGCTCAGTATGTATTCTGCACTACAGCTGCGTAATGCAGCACGAGGAACGTTACCTGTGACGCTGTGTGCATTTTGACAATGTGGTTGTTCCTCGTGGGTCTTTATCCAGAAATTTGTGATAAAATGAATCTTCCTATAGAGAAGACGACAAGATTACAAAAAGGTAAATCTCCACCAAACAAGGGTCCTTCGTCCTAACTATATGAAGCAAGTGCTTTGTTGTTTGGTGGATACGTCCTCATATTCCTCTGCATCAAGAACTCCTCACCAAAATCAGCGGGAAATGCGGTGGGGGGCTGCTTTTGAAGCTGTCCTTCATCCTGGCAAAAGGCAGGAAGACTTTTGCATACAAGTAAGGTGGGCGGGGCCAAACGGCCAAAGCTTCAAAGTGATTTGCACATTTCGATACTCATCGTCATTTAAAGGGAGAACCATGGACTCTGCTCTCACCTGGACTAGACAACAAAGAACCCACTCGTCACAGTTTCATACTGATTGCGCTCCAATAGAACAATGATGCATTCACCTCTATGAAGCATTTCAGATCGTTTTTCAATGTGAAATTGCAGAGAAAACACACTTGCTTTCCCTTTACCAAGCCCAAGAGTTCGGATTATTTATCCTTTACAGCAGCTGAGCTTTAGAGGGGCCACCTCCTATGTTTATATTTGTAAGTGCCTCCCATTGAGCTTTAATTGCTGTGAAATAAGCATTAGGGCCAAAATGGCCCTGGGGACCACATCCCTGGGGCCTGGCCACAGCTTAATAGGGGAGGGGGGATGTGCGGGCCCCATCCTGGGCTGAGTTTGGCCCCGGGAACCCCAAACTCTGGGGCCCGTCCAAGACTAAATGGGGAAGGAGGACTGCACAGCCCCCCTCCCAAGGCCAAGTTCGGCCCTGGGAACCCCGTCTCCCAGCCAAAACTAAGTGGGGGCCTTGTGGCTTTCCTCCCTGGGCCAATTTTGGACCTGGGGAACCCATCCCCTGGGCTCGGCCATGTCTCCCTGGGTGCCCTGGTCCCACCCAGGGCACCGAATATGCTAAGGGACTGTTGGGGGTGCCTTAAGGCCCCCTGTCACAGCCAGCTTCCCACCTCCTGCGGGAGCCGGCATTGGTCTTGCACGCAGGGAGCTGCTGGAAATGCAGCTCCCTGCATGCAAGAGCAATAGTTTCATTCTTTTTCCTGCCCACATGTCTGCAGGCAGGGAAAGAGATCAAAACTCCACTTCCAGCAAGCGGGAGCATTTTGACAGCTCCCGCTTGCTGGAACTGGAGTGTTTGCTTTTGATTGGTGGGAGCTGGGACATAGCTGGAGCTGGACCTGGGGGGTGGCAGTCCCCAGGGCCATGTATGGCTACAGGAGGGGGGCTGTGCTGCCCCCTCCTTTGATTTTCAAGGGCCTGTCCCGAGTAGGTGGTGGTCCCCGGGGCCGAGAACAGCCCGGGAGTGGGGCCGCTCAGCCCCCTTCTTCTTATAAAAAATAGAAAGCCCTTGGGAGGCAGTGGTCTCCGGGGCTAGGGGTCCATGTGGATCCCCTCTTTAATGGGTATTTTTGCCCCAGGGAGGTGGTGGTCCCCGGGGCTGGGGAGGGTTTGCGTGGCCCCCCATTATAATTTTTGTATGTAGCCCCGTGGTGGTCCCCAGGGCCCCTGGAGGGTCCGAGCGCCTCCCGCATTATTAAAACATTAGCCCCGGGAAGGTGGTGGTCACTGGGGCATAATTAAGCCATAGGAGGGGGCCCTGTATGCCCCCCTCCTTATTCATTAGAAGCAGTATGCCCCCGTGACCTGGCCCACCCGGGAGCAGTTTTAAAAGCAAGAGCGTGAGACTGTGCTTTTTTCTCAATCCAAGGCAATATACGTGAATATTCACCAATTTTGCCATTAAATCAATTAAAAATTGCTTTTTGCCCTAGTGGGGAGGGACCACAGCACCAGAGCTAGAGGGTCAGGGTATTCGTACCCTGCCCCCTTTTCTTTTATTCTGCAGTTTGTTTTCCCAAGATGGCTGCCAACACTTTCTGGTTGAAGTTTGGCAGCCAATCAGAGCTCTGCAGAACTCTGCACCAGCTCGTCATTATTCACGAAGGCTTCGCAATCATAGATATACAAATTAGAATTTCTCTTAATTTCTCGCAAATTTCGAAACAGATCTAAAACAAATAACAAAAAGCACAATCTGTGGACCAAAAGCTAGCTATCTGCCAAATATGGTGTAATTCTGTCCAGAAGTTCGGGCTGGAGGCGTGTCTAAAGACTTTATGGGAATTAACATGGGAAACACACTTGTTTGCCCCCCCTTTTCCTTGGCCCTGCTTGACACATCACCCTGAAACTTTCCATGAACTACTAGGATCACCTGCGCACTTGTTTGGGAAAATTATGTAAAGATTTGTCAAACGGCACTTACACTTAAGATATAGGCAAGTCAAAAAACACTTTTTCTATGGAAACATGGTCCTCACTATAACTACCTACTGGCAACCACCCGTAGGTAATATATATATATATATATATATATATATATATATATATATATATATATATATATATATACTACAAAAAAGTTTCACTCGCACTCCAGGAGGTTTCTTTGAGGGCCTATTTAATCCAGTAGTTTACAGCCATCACCATCAACAGTTACAAACCAATGCGTTTCGACCAGATTGGTCTTGTTCACGGTTCATGTCGTGGTCAAGACCAATCTGGTCAAAACGCGTTGGTTTGTAACTGGTTATGGTGATGGTCATGGCTGTAAACTACTGGATTTAATAAGCCCTCAAAGAAACCTCCTGGAGTGAGAGTGAAACTTTTTTGTGGTAAAAATATTTGCGGAATTCGACTCCTTTGCTGCATTACCCGCACCGATTGTGAGCGCCCTGTCAAAGGAATCATTTGGTGGCACATATTTATATATATATGCATATATCAGTAACACTGCAGTAAATAGGAATGTATAATTATGTTTTCACATCACTGACCAGAAGACAACTCTTAGGCACTCTATCTCTATCTCTCTCTCACACAAGCACCCATGGACTGTTCTCCAATTTTCTTGCCCGATCAACCCCTCATTCACCACTCTTATTCCTGAAGATCCCAACATGCATGCCATCCTCAAAGCAGGTTATATCTAATGAACCACACACACACAAATGGTCTTTGATCACACATCCCACAGCATATCCTATCACTACAATCTCTAGAGGTAGATGTCCTAAGCAAGATCAAATATCAATCTACCCAAACAATCTGAGATGGAGCACCTCTTCTCAACCCTGTGACCCACCTCCTACATCAAAGCTAATCTCTCTTGAACTATAGGCCTGTGGTATTTAATTCAACTTCCATATCTGTCCTCATCCACAACTTTAACATAGGCGCTCCTGCACTCACCCAAACCTGGTTCTGCTCATTCTCCATAGTTTTATCTTTCAATTAAGAAAAAACATCCTTCACCCCATAATACAGAAAAAACTATTGGATTGCCTGTCTTTATCCAGAGTCAATTAAATGCAAAACAATAAACTCACGAAAGTCTTCCCTGTTCCAGCGTCTCAATGTGGAAATTACAAACGTGACACCTAAACCACTGAGGCTGAACACCTTACACATCCCACCTGGCAGCAAAAAAAGAAATATTGATGATTACTTGAGTCTAAAACTGAGCAGCCCACCTCTTCTTTTGATTAGATTTTCTTGTTAGTGTTCAACCTCCACTAGGAAAAAGACAAGGACACCAAGACATCATCCTTAAATCCTTCTGATTGGACAACAATCTACTACAGTTTTGCACCTTCCCTAACCTTAAGAACTCACCATATATCTATTTTTTTATAATGAAATAGGATATACAAATTGAAAATCCTCTCAGATTGGCTTGGTTAGAACACTTCTTCAGTCGTGTCAAAATCTTGACCTCAATGTATTCTCCACATACAAAAATGGAAATGGTAACATGCAGAAATCTCAAATTCAATGACAGCAAGCATTAGGAAAGCCAACAGGTCTTGCATTAATGTGCTAATACATGCACGCACACATGTGCAAAGAGTATTTGTGCTGTGCCTGTGCTTTCTAGGACTCTACGTGCTGCTGTTCTTTATTCTCTAACTTTGCTGTGCTGGTGCCTTGTATATTGCAAGCTTGTGGAATAACAAATAATTCACCAACCTAGGAGACACACAAACGTAGGTTGGACAGAGACATAGAACAAATAGTGTATGCACATTTCTGCATGCCTGTGTTTCCAATTCTTAGCACAATCAATCCAGAAATATTTGCTTTGCCAATGCTTGTTTCAGTTGGTTGGTAAATTTCCCTCCAGGGCTGACATGACATCAGGCACAGCAGCAAGTAAGCATGCCTGTGTGTATAGTACAATTCCACAGGACATACTCTTTATCCACTGCCAGTCAATGTTTCCACCAAGCTCTACATTTGTCCTTTCGCTATCACTGTATTACCACCTACATTGATGTTAGATCAGAATATTGAGGACAAATATTGTGTGACAGAAATATCGAGGATAAAAATATCATGACGGTAAGTTTCTATGAATAAGCAAAGTCTCATCATTATTTTAAAACATTTCTTTATTGATTTTTCATTAATCAACATGAACAAGTAAAGTCAAAGTGCAACACCAGTTCAGCCGACGTTTCATTGAAGTTGAAGTGAAATAGCATCCTGTCCTGCCCCTTGGTCCTGTTGGGCCACATAAAAGAGAGAAAAGGCCACAGAAAACACAGATCTATGGTAGATATCCTCAATTTCACATAGCAGGGCATTAAGCAGTTAAAATGGAGCGTGGGATAACAATTAATAAGCACAGCACAGGTCGACATTGTCATTCAATGTGGCAGTCAGTAAATACATAGCACATATCTGGACATACATGTAATAAGACGATGAGAATGATAGTCTTTCCAGGGTGTTTGTACAGTTCTCAGGTTGCTGATTCTACTTTATCGCCAGCATCCTGTGGATGTGCTGACAGGTAATTCTGTAAAGGTTCCCAAATGTCTCTGGGTCGAGATCGAAGAGGCAACATTTCAGCATATATGGACAGTTGGTCTTTACAGTAAATTAGGTCAGATAACCAGTCTTTGAATTTTGGTGCTCTTCCCTGCCTCCAGTGACAGGAGACTCTCCACTTCACCAAGAGGAGGGTCAGAGCCACGTATTTCCTGTAACTCACCTCAACCTCCGTGTGTGTTCCAAAAGTGCCTTTATAGGAGTGATCAACAGGTCCTGACCTACCGTGGTGGCGAGGGCTGTAGAAACCTCCCCACAGTAGGACCGTATAAAATCACATGACGATGCCAGATGAAGAAAATCTGCCTCAGCTATTACACAGCGGGCGCATTTATCATAGGGCGAAGCCAGTAGCGGTGAAGCCTGGTGGGAGTGTAGTATACTCTGTGGATAAATCTATAGTGTGCAATACGAAGCCTACTGCTAGAGGCGATTCTCCCTCTTTGTACACAGCAATATCACCATTTCTTGAGTGTAATATCCGGACCGATATCTGCGTCCCATTGGGCTCGTGCATGTCCCTATGTGTGGGTGGCCTCAATTTGAGCTGTCTGATATAAGAGGGAAACTAAGTGACGTGTGCTCTCCAACTGAAGCAAGAAATGGAGAGTATCTAGCATAGGGGGTTCCTTAGGAAAGGTCTGGGTGGCAGCATTCACATTGTATCTGGGCAGAATATACCAAAATATGTCCAGTGGGGACAGCGATTCTCCATCAAAGAACTCGGCACGGGTCATAACGGAGCCCTCATTATAGAGATCACCCCAATGCGTATATCCGCTTCTCTGAAGCAATTGCCTGCAGGTGTTCTCGTGTGTGACGGGTAACAATGGGTGATAAAAGAGCATTACAAGTGGGAAATATAGCAATGGTTTATCTAGTTTCCGGGACAATCTATGCCATGCTTTGGAGGTACATGCAACCGTGGAGTCTGAATAAATGTTTCAAGTCAATAGGGATCGTAAGTAAGATTTTGGGGGAACAGTCTTGATATATCCTTGTTCTATTGCCAAGTGGGTTTGTACCAATGAATAGCATGGTGTGCTTGAGCGCAGAAATAGTACAGTTCCATATCTGGTGCCTCAAACCCTCCCTTAGAGGATGGAAGTGTAAGGGTGTCTCATTGGATGCGGGGCCGCTTTACCGCCCATGTGAGTCGTATCATCTGAGTTTTAAGTGATTGAAAGAAAGGACGACCTAGTGAGAGAGGTATGTTGAGGAAGAGATATAAAACTTTTGGTAGTATGATCATTTTCATTAGCACAATTCGGCCCGCTAGTGACAGGGGCAGTGAAATCCAACAAGTGATACTATCAGTGATTGAGGACAATGCTACACCATGATTTGCTCTGATAATTTCCTCTTTCTCTCTCGAGACTGTCACCCCTAGATACTTAAGCTCAGAATGGCACCTCTGTAAGGGATAATCTGGGATGAATGGCTGCATGTCTAATGTTAGTGGGAACAGATGAGTCTCTTCCCAATTAATTTGTACACCAGATAACTCCCAAAACCGGACATATTCACGCAGGACCCTATCAAAACTGTCTTGTGGATCTCTCAAATAGAGTAATGTTGTTTGCATACAATGAGACTAAAATGTGTGTGGAATGATAGTGGGATCGCATACTCTCAATGACAATGGCATAGTTGGGCTGCAATGGCTCTATCGCCAGAGCAAATAGTAACGGCGAGAGTGGACACCCTTGCTGTGTGCCTCTAGTAATGCGAAATAGGGAGGAGACCGAGCCATAAATCCTAACTTTTGCCACTGGTTGAGAGTAAAAAAGGACAATCCAGGTCAAATATGAATAGGGAAGTCCCATCTGGCGAAGTCAGCCATCAAGTAGTCATATTCTAGAGCCAAAGGCTTTGGTGGTGTCCAGGAAGGCCGCCACTGCTGCCAGGTCTGGATCGATATACTGCATGAGTGCGAATAGTGTTAGTAAATTATGGGAGATAGACTGCCTGGGTATAAAGCCTGATTGGTCATTGCCTGGGGCCTTACCAGTTTTCTATTGCATGATCGCCTCTTGCATCTCATCATCTGTGATGTCCTCCGCCAGAAAGTTCTTCTGTGCGTCACTCAGCCAACCCAAAGCTATTTCATCTAGGCAGGCAAATACATTTATGGGTTCCAATCTGCGAGATTTATACAGGGAACCATAAAGTAGGGAAAATGCTTGGAGGATCTCTGCTGTATCTCCACATATTAGCCCATCTGCATCTGTCGCCTCTAGAATGTCATTGGCAGCAGGCCGTTTGCGGGTCATGGTGGCTGGGGTGTGCCCTGGGTGTGCGCCTTTCCCGTATGCACGGGCCGTAGCATATTTACCAATGTAGAGGCATTCCCTCTGATGGGCTTGTTCTAATTTGCTTGAATAGATTATGATTATCTGTGTTGCAAAGCAGAGCCTCAAGTTGCTTAACTTCATTCTCCAGTTGGCTCGGGCGTTGCAATGAGCGTAACACCCCCTCTCTTTTAGCAATGCAGTTTCCGCAAATCGTGACTGTAAAGGCTACCCATACAGTTCACTGACAGAATATCGACACCTAAAATAGCCCCATACCACAATATCTAGTTATAAATATTGATGTAAAAAAATACCGACATCCTATATTTATAATGGTAAGTACAAAAATAGTGTGAAAAAGATATCGGTCATAAATATAGTTGTACAAAATATCTTTTATATATATATATATATATATATATATATATATATATATATATGTTTTCTTTCTGGCGTCCTCCTCGCGGATGTCAGTTACAGCGGCACACGGCTTCAAAGATCCACAGTTTTCTTCGGTGAGTCAAATTATTTTATTATTCAATGTATATACTCAAGGCATCATCTCTCACACAGTCCTCATTATTCTTTTAGTAAATACCAACGCGTTTCGGCGAGTTGCCTTCCATATATATATATATATATATATATATATATATATATATATATTCACTGAAAAAACCATAGGTTTCAGGGACGTTATAGTTAGTTGGACATTTCACTAGTACAAAACCAGAGAAATTCGCCTGTTATAGTTAGTTGAGCTAACTATAACTCGCGCCCCCGCAATGCACTGCTGATGACGTCACATATTACATCATTCATGACATGGTCAGTGACATCACTGATGACATCACTGATGACATCTCAAATGACATCACTGATGACATCATCCAAGTGATAACGTCGGCTACACTGGCTGCCTGTGGCCAAACGCGTAGAGTTTAAGTCCCTCTGCATTGCTTTTAAAATTTTAAAGCTCTCTTCGCCAGGCATCCTGGCTAATCTGCTTGTACCTTATATTCCTGCCCGCCTTCTCCGGTCGATGGGGCAGCATCTGGCGGTTGTTCCTCGGGTGAGGAGGGTGCGTGCCGGCGGACGTTCCTTTTGTACTTTGGCAGCCAAACTTTGGAACGCGCTACCTTTGCATATTCGTGGCATGGATAACTATCTGTCATTTCGTAAGGCAATCAAAATGTACCTCTTTCCTCTGCCCTAGGCTTTCCCTTTGGTAGCTTTGCAGCTTTCTGCTATCAGCGCTGGGACGCCCCTTTGCTGGGGCAGCTGTGCGCTTTAGAAAACGGTATAACATAACATAATCTGATGCACCTCCTCACACCCTAATATAACCTTTGATACACCCACTCTAAAATGCAGACTACCATTTTCAAAACCATAGACACACCAATACCAGTTACTACATACCCACTCACTGATTCCTAGGTCTACACACATGTCCACTCCTTCATCCATACAGTTACTCATACATGCAGTCACTCATCAATACAGCACTATCATATGCACTCATGCACCTATACAGACACTCACACACCACCTCTCACCCATAGAGTTACTCACACACCTAGTCAGTCATGCAAAGAATCAATCACACTCCCATTTACTCACCTATACAGTTATACACACACCACTTCACTTATTCATACAGATACTAACACATACTTACTCTCTTCTACAATCACTGACACAAGCACACACTCATCCATACAGCCACTCTCACAATCACTCACTCTCACATATAATCATTTATATACTCCAACACTCACATATACTGCCTTTCACATATGTAGTTACTCATACATGTACCACTGAGACATCCATTCACTCACCAACACACCCATACACACACTCACCCACCCATACAGCCCTTCACAGATGTACTCTTGAACCCATACACCCAGTGAATCACCTACTCACACATCTATGTACAGAGTGACACACCCCCCACCCACCAACAGAGACACTCAGGCACCGCGACATATACTCAGACAACCAACCAATAACCCATATAGACACTCATGTAGCTACTCACCAACCCATGCAGCCGCTTACACACCAACTGACAGACTAATACAGACATCCACACAGTTTAGTCACTAACCCATGCATTCAGTAAGACACAATTAATCACTCATTTATACAGTCAGTCACGCACCTACTAAATCATCTATTCAGACACTTACACACCCACTCATTCTTCAATACACCTTGGCATATATATATATATATAAAACATATTTAAACTTTACAGAAACACATAGTCACTGGATGATGTCATCAGTGATGTCATTTGAGATGTCATCAGTGATGTCATCAGTGATGTCACTGACCATGTCATGAATGATGTAATCTGTAACGTCATCAGCAGTGCATTGTGGCGGCGTGAGTTATAGTTAGCTCAACTAACTATAACAGGCGAATTTCTCTGGTTTTGTACTAGTGAAATGTCCAACTAACTATAACGTCCCTGAAACCTATGGTTTTTTCAGTGAATTTCTACGGTTTTTTAAAGGCTAATTTCTAACTATAACGTCCCTGAAACCTATGGTTTTTTCAGTGACTTTCTACGGTTTTTTAAATGATACTTTCGAACTATAATGTCCCTGAAACCTATGGTTTTTTCAGTGAATTTCAAAGGTTTTTTTAAATGCTAATCTCTAACTATAACGTCCCTGAAACCTATGGTTTTTTCAGTGAATTTCAAAGGTTTTTAAATGCTAATTTCTAACTATAACGTCCCTGAAACCTATGGTTTTTTCAGTGAATTTCTAAGGTTTTTTAAATGCTAATTTCTATCTATAACGTCCCTGAAACCTGAGATTTTTTCAGTGAATTTCTAAGGTTTTTTAAATGCTAATTTCTAACTATAACATCCCTGAAACCTGTGGTTTTTTCAGTGAATTTCTAAGGTTTTTAAATGCTAATTTCTAACTACACCTAGATAGGTAAGACATGTGCAAAAAGAGAAAGAAAGGCGCAGAAAGAAGCAAGAGAAGTGCAGAAAGAAGCAAGAGAAGTACAGAAAAAGGCAAGAAAAGTGCAGAAAAAAGCAAGAGAGGTGCAAAAAGAGGAAGAAAGGTGCAGAAAGAAGCAGGAGAAGTGATGAAAGAGGCAAGAGAGGTGCAGAAAGAAGCAAGAGAAGTGCGGAAAGAAGCAAGAGAGGCACAGAAAGAAGCAAGAGAGTTGCAAAAAGAAGAGAGTGAGGTGCAGAAAGAGGAAGAAAGGCGCAGAAAGAGGCAAGTGAGGTGCAGAAAGAGGCAACAGAGGTGCAGAAAGAGACAAGAGAGGTGCAGAAAGAGGCAAGAGAGGTGCAGAAAGAGGCAAGAGAGGTGCAGAAAGAGGCAAGAGAGGTGCAGAAAGAGGCAAGAGAGGTCCAGAAAGAGGAAGAAAGGTGCAGAAAGAGGCAAGAAAAATGGAGAAAAAGGAAGAAAGGTGCAGAAAGAAGCAAGAGAAGCGCAGAAAGAAGCAAGAGAGGTACAGAAAGGAGCAAGAGAGGTGCAGAAAGAAGAGAGTGAGGTGCTGAAAGAGGCAAGAGAGGTGCAGAAAGAGGCAAGAGAAGTGCAGAAAGAGGCAAGAGAAGTGCAGAAAGAGGCAAGAGAGGTGCAGAAAGAGGCAAGAGTGGAGTAGAAAGCCAAGAGAGGTGCAGATAGAGGCAAGAGAGGTGAAGAAAGAGGCAAGAGAGGTGCAGAAAGAGGCAAGAGAGGTACAGAAAGAGGCAAGAGAGGTGTAGAAAGAGACAAGACTGGTGCAGAAAGAGGCAAGAGATGTGCAGAAAGAGGCAAGAGAGGTGCAGAAAGAGGCAAGAGAGGTGCAGAAAGAGGCAAGAGGGGTGCAGAAAGAAGAGAGTGAGCTGCAGAAAGAGGGAAGAGAGGTGTAGAAAGAGGCAAGGGAGGTGCAGAAAGAAGAGAGTGAGCTGCAGAAAGAGGCAAGAGAGGTGCAGAAAGAGGCAAGAGAGGTGCAGAAAGAGGTAAGAGGTATAGAAAGAGTAAAGAGAGGTACAGAAAGAGGAAGAAAGGTGCAGAAAGAAGCAAATGAGCTGCAGAAAGAGGCAAGAGAAGAGCAAAAAGAGTCAAGAGAGGTGCATCAAGAGGCAGAAATGTTCAGAAAGAGGCAAGAGAGGTGCAGAAAGAGGCAAGAGAGGTGCATAAAGAGGCAAGAGAATTACAGAAAGAAGCAAGAGAGGTACAGAAAGAAGAGAGTGAGCTGCAAAAAGAACCAAGAGAAGTGCAGAAAGAGGCATGAGAGGTGCAGAAAGAGGCAAGAGAGGTGCAGAAAGAGGCAAGAGTGGAGTAGAAAGCCAAGAGAGGTGCAGATAGAGGCAAGAGAGGTGAAGAAAGAGGCAAGAGAGGTGCAGAAAGAGGCAAGAGAGGTACAGAAAGAGGCAAGAGAGGTGTAGAAAGAGACAAGACTGGTGCAGAAAGAGGCAAGAGATGTGCAGAAAGAGGCAAGAGAGGTGCAGAAAGAGGCAAGAGAGGTGCAGAAAGAGGCAAGAGGGGTGCAGAAAGAAGAGAGTGAGCTGCAGAAAGAGGGAAGAGAGGTGTAGAAAGAGGCAAGGGAGGTGCAGAAAGAAGAGAGTGAGCTGCAGAAAGAGGCAAGAGAGGTGCAGAAAGAGGCAAGAGAGGTGCAGAAAGAGGTAAGAGGTATAGAAAGAGTAAAGAGAGGTACAGAAAGAGGAAGAAAGGTGCAGAAAGAAGCAAATGAGCTGCAGAAAGAGGCAAGAGAAGAGCAAAAAGAGTCAAGAGAGGTGCATCAAGAGGCAAGAGAGGTGCATAAAGAGGAAGAAATGTTCAGAAAGAGGCAAGAGAGGTGCAGAAAGAGGCAAGAGAGGTGCATAAAGAGGCAAGAGAATTACAGAAAGAAGCAAGAGAGGTACAGAAAGAAGAGAGTGAGCTGCAAAAAGAACCAAGAGAAGTGCAGAAAGAGGCATGAGAGGTGCAGAAAGAGGCAAGAGAGGTGCAGAAAGAGGCAAGAGAGGTGCAGAAAGAAGAGAGTGAGCTACAGAAAGAGGCAAGAGAGGTGCAGAAAGAAGAGAGTGAGCTGCAGAAATAAGCAAGAGAAGTGCAGACAGAGGCAAGAGAGGTGCATAAAGAGACAACAGAGGTGCAGAAAGAGGCAAGAGAGGTGCAGAAACAAGAGAGGTGCAGAAAGAGGCAAGAGAGGTGTGGAAAGAGGCAAGAGAGGTGCAGAAAGATGCAAGAGAGGTATAGAAAGAGGCAAGAGTAGTGCAGAAAGAGGCAAGAGATGTGCAGAAAGAGGCAAGAGAGGTGCAGAAAGAGGCAAGAGAGGTGCAAAAGAGGCAAGAGAGGTACAGATAGAAGAGAGTGAGCTGCAGAATGAGGGAAGAGAGGTGCAGAAAGAGGCAAGAGAGGTGCAGAAAGAAGAGAGTGAGCTGCAGAAAGAGGCAAGAGAGGTGCAGAAAGAGGCAAGAGACGTGCAGAAAGAGATAAGAGACAACTAGATTGCTAACATTCTATATTTTTTACAAAAGTGTGGCACGCCTGACGTCATCTTGATGTAATCAAAACTGTAATACCTAAAGCATTTCCTTTAGAAATTATAGAAATGAGAGGGTCTTATTTGCATAGAAATTATGGTTAGTGCTCTAAAAAACTAAAATGAGGACATATTTTCTGAGTTCTCAAATAGCGACAAAGCACTTTTAAATTATTTGTTATCTTTATGTTTTTTTATCCAGTTGACCACTTGATTAAATGTTACGCTTAGGGGAGAGAATGTGGTGTTACTTCCAGAGCTGCAGACTTTGCAACTGGGGAACCAAGTTGGAGTTTCTGCTTCAGCTCGACATTCTGTGATTCTGGTCAAATCACTTAATCTCCCCATGCCGACAACCAAAATGAGTTTGTCCTTGTATGATGTAACCAATGCTCATGTAAAGCACTCCAATATCTGACCAGCCTGCACTATATAAAACTGCAAAAAAACAAAGGATAAAAAGTGTTTTCCACACTTCTGTCATTGGGCTATACGTGGGCTACATCTGGGTGATATTTGTGCTACATTTGGGCTCCTTTTTCTCTGGTGGCCATCTTGGGAGACTTCAATTAAATTCATTAAACTTTATTCGATCTGATTTAGAAACATAGATCATAAAAGTGTACATAAAAACAGTAAATCCTCTTTCTTAATACAATACAGTGAGAATTAATTAAAACCAGTAGGTAAAAACGGGTGTTACAAAGCCCGGTTCAGAGCAACTTCAGGTTAACAGAATAGTAAAGTTCAATGTTTCGCAAGATCAATCTCATGTACTTCGTGCAAAATACACAATAAGGGGTCCAAGTAAGAGCAACGCTCCAATACCTGACCAGTCTGCACTATATAAAACTGCAAAAAAACAAAAAATAAAAAGTGTTTTGCACACTTCTGTCATTGGGCTATATGTGGGCTACATCTGGGTGATATTTGTGCTACATTTGGGCTCTTTTTTCTCTGGTGGCCATCTTGGGAGACTTATTTGTTATCAAGTTTCCTAATTTCCTCATTTACTGCAGTCTCCTCAGTAGGAAATGCTTTCAGCTTTTTACTTCGATTCCATCAAGAAGGCATTCAGATGTGTCACACATTTGCCATAAATTCAGAATGTTAGCACTCTAGTTGCTCCTTAGATCACTGTAGTAAAGCTACTGCTCACCAGGGAGTTAACTGGAAGTCTACTGCTGGTTTTGAAAGTGATTGTTTCAGTCTGCATGTCAGAATTTTCTAATGAAATAGAAGAGGATTTGAGATCTCACTTAAAACATGCCCACATTTTTCTTTCTGCAGCACTAACCGTAATTTCTATGGCAAAATGAACCCCCTCATTATGTTCCTTTTTAAATTAAATGTTTTAAGTGTTACTAGTTTATTCCAATCAAGATGGCTTCAGGTGTGCCATAATTTTGTCATAAGTAAGACTGTTAGCGCTCTAGTTGTTCTTTAGAACACTCTGGGAAGCTGCAGTAGAACACAAAGGAATCAACTGACAGGATGCTCCTGTTGAAATATAACAGTAAGATATTTGAGATCTCACTTAAAACATGTCCTAATTTTTCTTTCTACAGCACTAACCATAATTTCTATGACAAAATGAACCCCCTCATTTTGTTCCTTTTTAAATTAAATGTTTTAAGTGTTACTAGTTTATTCCAATAAAGATGGCTTCAGGTGTGCCATAATGTTGTCATAAATAAGACTGTTAGCGCTCTAGTTGTTCTTTAGAACACTCTGGGAAGCTGCAGTAGAACACAAAGGAATAAAAAAGTTGCTAGCATTCGCGCCAAGAATTTTCAATTCTATTAAGGACACGGAGGCGAGGATTATGCTTTCTCTTTACTTTACTGTCAACACAGCAGCCAATGAAAATGTTTCATATACAAACAAAAACTACATTTCCCATGATGCTCTTGCACCAACAATGTCCCATCAGCACCAATAAGAGCCATCAGCACGATCCCATGAGCCTCTTTCTTTGCTCGATCAGTAAATTCAAGTGTGAATAGTCAACTGCAACATTAACATTGTCCTCCAACGTGAAAGAATTAACCAGGGATTATAACGTCCTCCAAAATCTTCAACTGGAAGAAACTCCTATTCGGATTTCTTTTCAGAACCTGAAAAAGATGAAATAACAACCCGTAATCTCTGAATATCCATATTCAAAGTATAAATACGGGTGGGTAAATATTACAATTATATTGAAATACAACCGGGTGGGATAATCCTCGCCTCCGTGTCCTTAATAGAATTGAAAATTCTTGGCGCGAATGCTAGCACATTTTTTATTCTATTACAGGACAGGAGGCTTCGGATTATGCTAGTTTAACGCTTCCGAAAATACCACAGAAGTTATATCACCCACCGGTTTATAATAAAATTGCTTAAAAGTTGACTCAGACAACCAATCTGCACGTCTCATAATATCCTGCATAGTTGAACCCAACATATATGTTTTAGATGCCATAGCACCACGTACAGAATGTGCTCCAAATATCTGCATATTAACACCAGCTTCTTGCATAACAAATCTCAACCACCTGGCTATAGTAGCCGCTGACACTGGTTTAAACGGTTTCTGCAGAGCAATTAACAATTGAGTGGAACCTTCTGGTCTGAGAGACCGAGTACATTCTTCATATGCTTTCAAACATTGTACCACACATAACTTGACATTATCTGGAAAAGCATTATACTCAATACATCTAGACAGAGTCTTTGTTCGACCAGTAATGTGAAATGAGACACCTTCAGGAGCAAATACTCTACCTGTAAGATCCAGTACACGGACATTCAATGACCGTCTAAATGCCGAGAGGCATAAAAGCATAGCCAGCTTGGCCGATAACTGTTTTCTTGTCAACAAGTCATTCGTTGGCCATTTATCGAATAAAGAAATGACTAATGACACGTCCCATAAATGTGTATACTTCGGTTTGGGGGGATTCGCTACTCTAATACCCTTAAGTAACTTACAAACAATGGGATGCATGCCCACCGGTTTACCATCAATCTGTGAATGACCCGCTGAGATAGCTGATCTAAAGTTATTAACTGACCAATACGCTAAACCTTCAGCGGCCTTGGCCGAAAGGAAATTCATGACGTGGGGTAGTTCTGCCCCCACGGGATCCAGATGCCATTCCAGGCACCAACAAACCCAGCTTTTCCAGGCTGACGAATATCGTTTTCTAGTTGAGGGGGCCCAGGCTTGCTTGATGAATGAAGAAGCCGTGTCCGAAAATCCTGGCATTTCCCACTGTTGCCGGAAAGCCTCCATGCCATCAGAGACAGCTGACCCGAAATTACCATTGGATGGACCTCTTTGTGAGGGCCCAGGAGAAGCGTCTGCGACCACGGGAGCATCCTGGGGAGTTCACAACTCATCTCCAATAAAATTGGGAACCAGGGCTGCGAACTCCACAAGGGGGTCACCAATATCACCTCGGCTTGTTGTTTGAGAATATGAGATGTCACTCGGGGAATCAGGATAAAGGGGGGAAACGCATACTTCAGACCCCTGACCAATCATGCAGAAAGGCGTCCGTTGCCCTTGCTAAGGGATCCGGTCTCCAGCTGAAGAACACTGGTAGCTGACTGTTCAGTCTGGACGCAAACAGGTCTATATGGCATTGGCCCCATATCCCCTGCAGCCATTGAAAGAGCGCTGGATGTAGCTTCCAGTCGCTGTAGTCTTTGAGGTGTCTGGAGTTCCAGTCCGCCACAAAATTGGCTTGGCCCGGAATGTACTCCGCTATTATCGTAATCTGTTGACTCAGGCAATAGTGCCAAAAGTCCTTTGCTATCGCTACTAGTAGAGACGACCTCGTACCTCCCAACTTGTTGATATACCTCACCGCTGAAATGTTGTCCATCCTGAGAAGGATGCAACACGACACCTGCTTGGGAGATAATGTTTTAATTGCAAAGGAGCCCGCTAGCAACTCCAGACAATTGATGTGGAGAGCTAACTCCTGGGGAGACCACCTTCCTCCTGTGGAAACATTTCCGCAGCGTGCTCCCCAGCCCCATCGGCTGGCGTCTGATTCTATGACAACTTCGGGTTGTGACCCGAAAATTGCCTTGCCGTTCCAAGCGTCTACATGGCCCAGCCACCATTGCATCTCTTCCCGTACCTCCTGGGACAGGGGAACTAGGTCTGTGTAAGAGAGACCCTTCTGGAGATGTTGAATCTTTAGTCTCTGAAGGGCCCGGTAATGGAGCGGCCCTGGAAAGATTGCCTGAATGGAGGAGGCTAGGCGCCCCACTACTCTGGCAAATGTCCTAAGGGAGACCAATTGCTTGCTGAGAATCGCTAGAAGTTCTTTCTTGAGATCCTTTAACTTTGCTTTGGGAAGTCTCAGTTGGGCAGACTGTGAATCTATCACAAACCCTAGAAAATCCACTGTTTGAGCCGGAACAAGTGCTGACTTAGATTCGTTGATCACAAACCCCAAACTCTGCAATAGAGTTATTGCTACTTGTAAATGCTGTTTGGCCACCTCGAGAGTTTGAGCCATAATGAGGATGTCGTCCAGGTAAATTATCAGACGAATACCCTGTACCCGCAATTGTGCGACCACCGGCTTCATTACCTTGGTGAAGCACCATAGAGCCGAGGAAAGCCCGAAAGGAAGGACCAAATACTCGAACCACTGATTCCTCCATTGGAATTGCAGAAAACGTCGATGGGGTGGAAAAATGGGGATGGATAGATAAGCGTCTTTCAGGTCCAGTCTGACCATCCAATCCCATTTCTTCAACGAATCCGCTAGCAGATGGATCCCCTCCATCTTGAAGTGTTTGTAAACCATGAAATTATTGAACTCTCTTAGATTCAAAACTAACCTGTGACCACCCCCCTTCTTCTGTACTAAGAAGACATTGCTGCAGAAACCGCAAGGCCCGCTGTCGCAAGGAGCAATTGCGCGTTTCCGCAGCAATTCGCCTATTTCTGCGTCTATAAAAACGCACTCTTGTTGGGAAAAACTGAGCTGCCTGGGGTGTGTGTCCTGAAGTGGGGTGCAATAGAAGTCTAGATGAAAACCCTGAATAGTCTGTAAGACCCATGCGTCTTGTGTTAGCATTCTCCAATTGTGAAGGAAGAACTGAGTATGACCCCCCAAGGGTAGGGAGGAAACCTCTGCAACTCTTACCTGCTGAATTTTCCACCTGGAATCCTGCCCTGTTTCCGCCTCTATGGAAACGGCGTCTGTTGAAGCACTGGCGAGTGGGGTAGAATGTACCACCTCTGGTGGAGTCCCATTCTCCTCTGCCGTGACCGTAATCTCCTCTCGGGGGACCTTGGTTGTAGAAACGGCCTGAGGAGCGTCCCCGTCCTCGTCCGGCCCTGTTAAAAAGGCCTTGTTGAAAGACACGTTTGATTCCAGTTTGAGCCTTGTCCAGTGACGTAAATGTCCCTACATATTTCGAGACATCCTTGACGAAACGGTCGCCAAAAAGGTTACCTTCTGCCAGCGGCCCAGGCACCGCTGAAGCCAGCTCAGTGAGGTTGGAATCCATGCGCATGAGCAAGGATTTTCGCTTTTCGGTGGAAATGGCGCAATTAGCATTGCCAAGAAGACAAATTGCCCTCTGTGTCCACCCTGCCAAGATATCCGGATCCACCGGTTCGGCCGACTCTTTAGCCACCAGAGCCATCTCCAAAAATTTTGCTAGGGGTCCCGCTACATCCAGGAGTTTATCCTGGCAACCGCGCCAGGCGCGATCAATCCCCTTCTTCGGATCCTTGGCAAATTTTTTAAGGAAAGTGAGGAGACTTACATCAATTTCCGGAGTCTCGGCCACCTTGTCTGGGAGATCAGGCCGTGGGCACTCCGAGCGAAGTCTGTTCCGGACTTCTTTATCAAAACCCTTTCTGAGATTTTCGTGCATGTATTCAGTCACTTCGGGGGCCGGGGCCCAGTCCGAAGAGCGGGGATGAACAATATCACTTGGATTAAACATGAAGGGAGTGTTGGACGGAGTATCAAGTGCCAAAGAGGCTACCTTCTTAGCCTTTTTCTTGGGGGGTTGCTCCTCATCGGAGGTATCAGTGTCAGTGGTATCGGTATCAACGTATACCTTCTGCTTGCTCTTAGCCTTCCGTCCTACATTATCCATGGAATAATCGTGTTCCTGCGCCTTATCCTGCGGCAGGGCTGCCAATCCATCTGCATGAGGCCATTGCCTCGTCTTCGCCCCACCTTTATCTGTAGGGGTATCAAGCTTGGGGTCTGTCGGGCCGAAGCCGTGACGCTTAGCGAACTTCTCAAGCTGTTTAGTTATAGATTTTAATGCGGCCGCCAAAGCTTGTTGTACAGTGCCTGGGACTGTGCTCTCTATTGCCTTGTTTACGGACTGCTGAACAGAGGCGTCCAGAGCCTCAACAATATTGTCCTCAAGGACAGTCTCTTCCTGCCCTTCATAGTAAGGTTCCTCCTCTTCGTCATACCATACCCACTCATCCATGGTGAGATATCCTTATTTAGATGAGCAAATTAAATAGTAAGGGTAGGTAATAGAGGGTAAGGGGGGGGCCAGCCCACTTGCACACTGACAAAAAAACTTTGTTCTCGAGTACCAAGCCCCCTCAGCAAAGCTGTACTCTACAATTGTCCAGCCCCCAGAGGGCATCAGAGCCAATAAAACACTTTATACGGAGCGTGTGCTCACTCCTGGTCAAATTTTCTGTTACAGCCGATCAAGCGTCATGCACGGGGCAGCTCCGTGACTTCTGCTGTAAACTGCCTAAAATTGAACTCCCGGGGCGTTCGCGGCGTGCGCAGCCCAAAACGAGCCCAAAAGTAGCCCAATTGGGCTGCGCACGTTGGACGCGTCGGCTCCAAGGGGTCGGGCATATCAGGGAAGCCGTGACCCTGCGCTTCAAATGCGCGCGACCATCTAACCGGCCCTCAGCACCGCGTACGCTGTGCGGAACTCTTCGTTTTGGCAAACTGCACTTTTGACCAAGCCCGCACGGGCTGTTCAACTCGCACTGCAATGCGCGTCTGGTCTGAGCGCGAAGCGCTTCACTCGGGCAAACCCAACACTTGAACAGGTTGCACATACAGAAACGGGCGCAAAGCGCTCCACTATGACCTTTGTACACAACTATAAATACAAGCATGTAAATGACAAGCACAAATAATCCAGCACCGCAATGCAAACGCTAATCATACAAGTAATCACCATGTCATACAGCAATTAATGTGGGAGAAAAAATAAGAGCACTTAACTCTGCTGTGAGCAGCAAAGAAAGAGGCTCAGGGGATCGTGCTGATGGCTCTTATTGGGGCTGATGGGACATTGTTGGTGCAAGAGCATCATGGGAAATGTAGTTTTTGTTTGTACATGAAACATTTTCATTGGCTGCTGTGTTGACAGTAAAGTAAGGAGAAAGCATATTCCGAAGCCTCTGGTCCTGTAATAGAATCAACTGACAGGCTGCTCCTGTTGAAATATAACAGGGAGATATTTGAGATCTCACTTAAAACATGTCCTAATTTTTCTTTCTACAGCACTAACCATAATGTCTATGACAAAATGAACCCCATCATTTTGCTCCTTTTTAAATTCAATGTTTTAAGTGTTACCAGTTTATTCCAATCAAGATGGCTTCAGGTGTGCCATACTTTTGTCATAAGTAAGGCTGTTAGCGCTCTAGTAGTTCTTTAGAACACTCTGGGAAGCTGCAGTAGAACACAAAGGAATCACCTGACAGTCTCTGCCCTTGTTGGATGTACATGTTTTACTGAGTATGTCAGACTTCATTCTCACATGACTGAGAAAGATAATGTGAATTTACAGAAAATATGCTCTCATTTTAGCTTCTGGAGAACCTTCCAAACCTCTATGGGACAAGCATGAGAAAATAGTTTTCTCTCAAACATGATTCATGATATCTCAGCAGAAGGTTTTTCACAGGGTAAAATCACCTTAGAACACACCACAATTCCTAAAATTAGTATGGTACCATCAACAAATGAATTCTAATGTAACTAAAGTTTGTTATCACCCTTTATAGTTCTCCTTTTGGTGACCCTCAAAATCTTCTATTCACTACAATGCAGTTCAATGGGGTGCTATCATGTATATTGGTCCCAAGATGGCTGCCAGCAATTCCAGGATGAAGTGCTGACAGCCAATCAGATCTCACAATGAGATGTGTGGTTAGGCTCCGTCCAGATATCAATATTTTTTTATTTTTGAATTTCCTGGAAACTACTGAATGGATTGACACCATTTAAAAAAAAGGTCGCTTTCTGAACCAAGAGCTACCTTTTTGCCAAATTCGGTGTAATTCCGTTCAGCAGTTCGGGCTGTAGCCCTGTCTAAAGTTTCCTTTGGAAATTAACATGGGGAAAATGCGTTTTGGGACCACCCTTTTTTCTCGGCCCCCGCTTGATGAATCACCCCGAAACTTTCAAGACAGGAGCTGACCGCAGCAGGCCATTAGTTTTGAAAATTTCGCGAAGATTCGTCAAACGGTGCCAAAGATATTGGCAAAAGAAAAAACGGTTTTTAAGTAGAAACAAGGTCCAAACTATAACTACCTACTGGCCAGTAGGTAATATATATATAGATATATATATATATAATATATATAAATTATATATTATATATTAAATAATAAAATTAATTTTAAAAAAATTGATTTAATATACATTTTAACAAATATAACTAACTTAATTTAAAAAAGTTATAAACACATATATAATTTATATATATATTTACTTTAAAACAATTAATAAAATATTAATTTTTATTTATTTTATAATTTTAAAATTATATAAAATGTAACAAATATATATGTATATATATATATACATATACCAATAACATAAAATCTATTAACCCCTTCGCTGCTAGGCCTTTTCCCCCCCTGTGCTAAGCCTTTTTTTGGCTTTTTGGGGTAGTGCGGGCTTAGGCCCCTGTAACTTTTGACCACATAAGGTATCCACGCCAAATTTGCGTCCTTTTTTTCTAACATCATGGGGATTGTAAAGGTACCCAGGGTTTGTGGATTCCCCTGGAGGGGACCCAGAAATTAGCCAAAATACAGCAAAATTTTGTTTTTTGGGGGAAAAATGCGAAAAAAGGGCTACAGATGAAAGCGTCTTGTTTTTTCCTGCAAATGGCATCAAAAAGGGGTTGTGGTGCTGAAATCACCATCTTCCCAGCTTTCAGGGACAAGCAGACTTTTGTCAGAAAACCAACTTTTTTTACACAGTTTTGGCATTTTTCTGGGACATAGCCTATTTTTGCTATTTTTTGTGCTTTCAACCTCCTTCCAGTTAATGGTAGAAATGGGTATGAAACCAATAATGGATCCTGAAAAGCCATACATTTCTGAAAAGTAGAAAACATTCTGAATTCAGCAAGGGGTCATTTGTGTAGATCCTTAAAGTTTTCCTTATAGAAACTAACAGTTAAATGAAGGAAAAATTGAACATTAGTTGAAAAAAACAGCCATTTGTGTCAACGTTTTCACCTGTAACTTCTTCTAATTATGACAGCTATTTGAAAGCAATATACTGTTATATCCGCTGGACCTTTCTGGTTGTGGGGATATATAGGACTTGTAGGTTCACCAAGAACCCGACGAACCCAGAGCCAATAACTGAGCAGCATCTTGCAATGGTTTTTTATTATGTACCGGGTATATAGCAATTATTTTGGGAAAATGTATACATGGAAAAATTGTTATGAAAGACACCTATGTATTTCTGAAATGGGAACAAAATGTAGATTTTAGAAACAGTAGATATTTGCACATTTCCGAAATTGGGAGTACCCATACTAGCATGAGAATTATAGGTCATTTTTCAAAATGACTTATTTTTTACACATTGTCTTTCATTTGGAAGGCAGAAATGCATCGAAAGTCAATAGGTAATAACAGTTGCTCTACAATTCTGTGTTACCCTAAGTCTCCCGATAAAAATGGTACCTCACTTGTGTGGGTAGCCCTTGTGCCCACAACAGGAAATGGCTCAAAATGCAACGTGGACGTACCACATTTTCACAATGAAAAATTACCCTTTTTTGCAAAGTGCCTAGGTGTAGTTTTTGAACCCTAGCTCTGCCGGCACCTAGGGAAACCTAGCAAACCTATACATATTTGAAAACTAGACACCCAGGGGAATCCAGGATGGGGTGACTTGACTGCCTCCCACCAGGTTCTGTTACCCAGAATCCCTTGCAAACCTAAATAATTGTAATAAAAACACATTTTCCCCACATTTCTGTGGTGGAAAGTTCTGGAATCTGCGTGGATCCACAAATTTCCGCCCACCCGCGTTCCCCAAAGTCTTACGAGAAAAATGGTACCTCACTTGTGTGGGTCGGCCTAGTGCCTGCGACAGGAAACGGCGCAAAACGCAACGTGGTCACACCTCAATTTCGCAGTGAAAAATGACCCTTTTTTGGCAAAGTGCCTAGCTGTAGTTTTTGAACCCTACCTCTGCCGGCACCTAGGGAAACCTAGCAAACCTATACATTTTTGAAAACTAGACACCCAGGGGAATCCAGGATGGGGTGACTTGACTGCCTCCCACCAGGTTCTGTTACCCAGAATCCCTTGCAAACCTAAAAAATTGTCAAAAAAACCACATTTTCCCCACATTTCTGTGGTGGAAAGTTCTGGAATCTGCGTGGATCCACAAATTTCCACCCACCCCGTGTTCCCCAAAGTCTTACGAGAACAATGGTACCTCACTTGTGTGGGTCGGCCTAGTGCCTGCAACAGGAAACGGCGCAAAACGCAACGTGGTCACACCTCAATTTCGCAGTGAAAAATGACCCTTTTTTGGCAAAGTGCCTAGCTGTAGTTTTTGAACCCTAGCTCTGCCGGCACCTAGGGAAACCTAGCAAACCTATACATTTTTGAAAACTAGACACCCAGGGGAATCCAGGCTGGGGTGACTTGACTGCCTCCCACCAGGTTCTGTTACCCAGAATCCCTTGCAAACATAAAAATTGTCAAAAAAAACACATTTTCCCCACATTTCTGTGGTGGAAAGTTCTGGAATCTGCGTGGATCCACAAATTTCCACCCACCCCGCGTTCCCCAAAGTCTTACGAGAAAAATGGTACCTCACTTGTGTGGGTCGGCCTAGTGCCTGCGACAGGAAACGGCGCAAAACGCAACGTGGTCACACCTCAATTTTGCAGTGAAAAATGACCCTTTTTTGGCAAAGTGCCTAGCTGTAGTTTTTGAACCCTACCTCTGCCGGCACCTAGGGAAACCTAGCAAACCTATACATTTTTGAAAACTAGACACCCAGGGGAATCCAGGATGGGGTGACTTGACTGCCTCCCACCAGGTTCTGTTACCCAGAATCCCTTGCAAACCTAAAAAATTGTCAAACAAACCACATTTTCCCCACATTTCTGTGGTGGAAAGTTCTGGAATCTGCGTGGATCCACAAATTTCCACGCACCCCGCGTTCCCCAAAGTCTTACGAGAAAAATGGTACCTCACTTGTGTGGGTCGGCCTAGTGCCTGCGACAGAAAACGGCGCAAAACGCAACGTGGTCACACCTCAATTTCGCAGTGAAAAATGACCCTTTTTTGGCAAAGTGCCTAGCTGTAGTTTTTGAACCCTAGCTCTGCCGGCACCTAAGGAAACCTATACATTTTTGAAAACTAGACACCCAGGGGAATCCAGGATGGGGTGACTTGACTGCCTCCCACCAGGTTCTGTTACCCAGAATCCCTTGCAAACATAAAAATTGTCAAAAAAAACACATTTTCCCCACATTTCTGTGGTGGAAAGTTCTGGAATCTGCGTGGATCCACAAATTTCCACCCACCCCGCGTTCCCCAAAGTCTTACGAGAAAAATGGTACCTCACTTGTGTGGGTCGGCCTAGTGCCTGCGACAGGAAACGGCGCAAAACGCAACGTGGTCACACCTCAATTTTGCAGTAAAAAATGACCCTTTTTTGGCAAAGTGCCTAGCTGTAGTTTTTGAACCCTACCTCTGCCGGCACCTAGGGAAACCTAGCAAACCTATACATTTTTGAAAACTAGACACCCAGGGGAATCCAGGATGGGGTGACTTGATTGCCTCCCACCAGGTTCTGTTACCCAGAATCCCTTGCACCCCTAAAAAATTGTCAAAAAAAACACATTTTCCCCACATTTCTGTGGTGGAAAGTTCTGGAATCTGCGTGGATCCACAAATTTCCACCCACCCCGCGTTCCCCAAAGTCTTACGAGAAAAATGGTACCTCACTTGTGTGGGTCGGCCTAGTCCCTGCGACAGGAAACGGCGCAAAACGCAACGTGGTCACACCTCAATTTCGCAGTGAAAAATGACCCTTTTTTGGCAAAGTGCCTAGCTGTAGTTTTTGAACCCTAGCTCTGCCGGCACCTAGGGAAACCTAGCAAACCTATACATTTTTGAAAACTAGACACCCAGGGAAATCCAGGATGGGGTGACTGGACTGCCTCCCACCAGGTTCTGTTTCCCAGAATCCCTTGCAAACCTAAACAATTGTCCAAAAAAACACATTTTCTCCACATTTCTGTGGTGGAAAGTTCTGGAATCTGCGTGGATCCACAAATTTCCACCCACCCCGCGTTCCCCAAAGTCTTCTGAGAAAAATGGTACCTCACTTGTGTGGGTCGGCCTAGTGCCTGCGACAGGAAACGGCGCAAAACGCAACGTGGTCACACCTCAATTTCGCAGTGAAAAATGACCCTTTTTTGGCAAAGTGCCTAACTGTAGTTTTTGAACCCTAGCTCTGCCGGCACCTAGGGAAACCTAGCAAACCTATACATTTTTGAAAACTAGACACCCAGGGGAATCCAGGATGGGGTGACTTGACTGCCTCCCACCAGGTTCTGTTACCCAGAATCCCTTGCAAACCTAAAAAATTGTCAAAAAACCCACATTTTCCCCACATTTCTGTGGTGGAAAGTTCTGGAATCTGCGTGGATCCACAAATTTCCACCCACCCCGCGTTCCCCAAAGTCTTACGAGAAAAATGGTACCTCACTTGTGTGGGTCGGCCTAGTGCCTGCGACAGGAAACGGCGCAAAACGCAACGTGGTCACACCTCAATTTCGCAGTGAAAAATGACCTTTTTGGCAAAGTGCCTAGCTGTAGTTTGT
Source organism: Calotriton arnoldi (assembly GCA_963921515.1). Taxonomy (NCBI): domain Eukaryota; kingdom Metazoa; phylum Chordata; class Amphibia; order Caudata; family Salamandridae; genus Calotriton; species Calotriton arnoldi. The sequence goes on along the minus strand of CAWUFW010002947.1, from coordinate 1,366,853 downwards.
GAACCCTAGCTCTGCCGGCACCTAGGGAAACCTACCAAACACATACATTTCTGAAAAGTAGACACCCGGGGGCTTCCAGGGTGGTATGGCTTGCGTGGATCCCCCAACGTTTCCTTACCCAGAATCCCCTGCAAACCTCAATTTTAGCTGAAAAAATCACTTTTTTCACACATTTTTGTGTGGGAAAGTGTGGCATCATTGGCCTCACACAAATTTCCTACCACCCAGCGTTCCCCCAGGTCTCCCGATAAAAATGGTGCCTCACTTGTGTTGGAGGCCCAAGTACCCGCGACAGGCAAGGGCCCAAAACGTAGTGAGGCGACATCAAAATTGCCTATCTCAAAACCACCTGGTTTTGCAAGGGGGGTCACCTGGGTCTTTGGCGCCGTGCTCGGCGGCCATCTAGGGAAACCTACCAAACCTACACATTTCTGAAAAGTAGACACCCGGGGGCTTCCAGGGAGGTATGGCTTGCGTGGATCCCCCAACGTTTCCTTACCCAGAATCCCCTGCAAACCTCAATTTTAGCTGAAAAAATCACTTTTTTCACACATTTTTGTGTGGGAAAGTGTGGCATCACTGGCCTCACACAAATTTCCTACCACCCAGCGTTCCCCCAGGTCTCCCGATAAAAATGGTGCCTCACTTGTGTGGGAGGCCCAAGTACCCGCGACAGGCAAGGGCCCAAAACGTAGTGAGGCGACATCAAAATTGCATATCTCAAAACCACCTGGTTTTGCAAGGGGGGTCACCTGGGTCTTTGGCTCCGTGCTCGGCGGCCATCTAGGGAAACATACCAAACCCACACATTTCTGAAAAGTAGACACCCGGGGGCTTCCAGGAAGGTATGGCTTGCGTGGATCCCCCAACGTTTCCTTACCCAGAATCCCCTGCAAACCTCAATTTTAGCTGAAAAAATCACTTTTTTCACACATTTTTGTGTGGGAAAGTGTGGCATCACTGGCCTCACACAAATTTCCTACCACCCAGCGTTCCCCCAGGTCTCCCGATAAAAATGGTGCCTCACTTGTGTGGGAGGCCAAGTACCCGTGACAGGCAAGGGCCCAAAACGTAGTGAGGCGACATCAAAATTGCCTATCTCAAAACCACCTGGTTTTGCAAGGGGGTCACCTGGGTTTTGGCCCCGTGCTCGGCGGCCATCTAGGGAAACCTACCAAACCCACACATTTCTGAAAAGTAGACACCCGGGGGCTTCAGGGAGGTATGGCTTGCGTGGATCCCCCAACGTATCCTTACCCAGAATCCCCTGCAAACCTCAGTTTTAGCTGAAAAAATCACTTTTTTCACACATTTTTGTGTGGGAAAGTGTGGCATCACTGGCCTCACACAAATTTCCTACCACCCAGCGTTCCCCCAGGTCTCCCGATAAAAATGGTGCCTCACTTGTGTGGGAGGCCCAAGTACCCGTGACAGGCAAGGGCCCAAAACGTAGTGAGGCGACATCAAAATTGCCTATCTCAAAACCACCTGGTTTTGCAAGGGGAGTCATCTGGGTCTTTGGCCCCGTGCTCGGCGGCCATCTAGGGAAACCTACCAAATCCACACATTTCTGAAAAGTAGACACCCGGGGGCTTCCAGGGAGGTATGGCTTGCGTGGATCCCCCAACGTTTCCTTACCCAGAATCCCCTGCAAACCTCAATTTTAGCTGAAAAAATCACTTTTTTCACACATTTTTGTGTTGGAAAGTGTGGCATCACTGGCCTCACACAAATTTCCTACCACCCAGCGTTCCCCCAGGTCTCCCGATAAAAATGGTGCCTCACTTGTGTGGGAGGCCCAAGTACCCGCGACATGCAAGGACACAAAACGTTTTGAGGCAACATCAACATTGCCTATCAAAAAATGTTTTGGGCCATCTAATCTTCAAGCACACACACATACTGGTTGGATTTGGCACGAGGGTGAGTGATGGTTCAGTATATACAATTGTATTAACAAGTGATTTCACAAAAATGAAATGCACTGTTAATAATTGAAAGGACGAGAAACTGAACCATTGACTCACAGCTCGTGAGCTGTAAAGCCACGACAAGGCACCAACCTCTTTACAGGCCATTCATACACCTTTCATACGTGTGACAAATACAAAACCATTCACACCACCAGCCGCGGGCCCATCACATTACAACACTCACACCAGCAGACAGCGCCATTCAAGGGCCCATCACTTTCACACGCCCACATTCCTAACACAGCAACCACACAAGCTGATGGATTGCGTGGAGTGTCACTCGGCTAGCAGTGTGTGTAGTAACCAGCAGCAAGTCACTACTCACACACTGCCAGCCGAGCGCCAGTCCACGCACACCGCCAGCCAAGCGCCACTCCACGCACACCGCCAGCCAAGCGCCACTCCACGCACACCGCCAGCCTAGCGCCACTCCACGCACACCGCCAGCCTAGCGCCACTCCACGCACACCGCCAGCCAAGCGCCACTCCACGCACACCGCCAGCCAAGAGCCACTCCACGCACACCGCCAGCCAAGCGCCACTCCACGCACACCGCCAGCCAAGCACCAGCCTACACACACCACCATCACATATAGGATTTTTTTATACAAAAAAGAAAACACAAACAAATTGCAAATAGATACAAATCTACTAACAAAAAATCAGAAACTAAATACATTGCACTAATGCCAACCTTGAAACAGAACAACAATTCTTAAACATTACAGACCAGGCAGTTCACTTTACCACTCATGGTTTCTCCCAATAATTCTTTTGCTTGTGGTACGCTCTATAACAAGCAGGCACACACAGCCCAGGGTTAGAAGGACACTCAGGGCAGTACATACGAGTCTCCTTCCGCGTACCTCTTTGCCAACAGACTCTACATCTCCTAGTGGAAAAGTCTTTTGAGGGTGTAGGAGGAATGTGATCAGGAAAGTGGCGATCTTTCAATCGAGCCACATCCTCCACCACTCCAACTCTAGGAACACTTGACTGTTCCACAACAACAAGGCTGCCTATGACAGACTGCTGAAACTGAACAAAAGTCAACTTTGACGCAGGAGAACACTCCTTGAACACAACAAAAGCATTGAAAGTTGCTAAATTGAAGAGATGGATGGCCAACTTCTTATACCAAATGTAAGACTTACGAATAGCAGTGTAAGGTTCCAACCTCTGATCTACTCTATCAACACCACCCATGTGCTTATTGTAGTCTAAAATACACACAGGTTTGCGCACTTCAGCAATCTGACCCCAAACAGCCACAGGTGAAGTACTCTCATCATGGATGGTAGTCAGCATGTACACATCCCTCCTGTCCACAAATTTCACAGCTAGCAGTTCCTCACTACGCAAGGCACTGCACTGTCCCCTCTGAAGTTTTTTGCAAACAAGCTCTTTTGGATAACCTTTACGGTTAGAGCGGATTGTGCCACAAGCAAAAGTGTCCACTTTGAACAATTCCTTAAACAATTGCACAGCAGTGTAGAAGTTATCAAGGTACAAATGGTGGCCTCTGTTAAACAGTCCTCTAGCAAGATCCCACATAATTTTCTCTGAAACTCCAAAAGTGGACGGACAACCAGGGGGGTCAATAGTGGAATCCCTACCAGTGTACACACGCAAATTAAAAACATATCCTGTCCTACTCTCAGACAACATATACAGCTTAATTCCATAGCGTGCCCTCTTGCTAGGAATGTACTGCCTAAAAACCAAACGGCCCTTGAACAGGACCAAAGACTCATCAATAGATATTTCTTTCCCTGGAGTATAGATCTCTGAAAATCGATCTACAAAGTGATCAAGAACAGGCCGAATCTTAAAAAGACGGTCACATTCAGGGTGATCTCGTGGCAACGCCAAACCATTATCAACAAAATGCAGCATCCGAAGCAAAAGTAAATACCGATCACGAGTCATAACTGCAGGAAATATGGCCGTTGCCATCAAGGGACTGGTAGACCAATATGAACCCATGGACGGCTTCCTTATCAAACCCATCAAAAAAGTCAAACCCAAAAACTTCTTCATCTCTTCCAGATTTGTGGGACTCCACCGGGTAGCTCTAGAATGGGGCCTAAGTCTGGCACTGTTGTCCCTCAAAAACTGTTCAGCATACAAATTAGTCTGCTCAACAATCTCACCCAAAAATACATCATCCATAAACAACTGAAAATACTGTATAGGCAAATAATGTTCACAATCCACTCTACACCCTGCATAACCACTAAAGGCAGGCAACACCGGCTGCACCATGTTTGGATCAACCCAGAGTCCAGCACTTCCAGTAGGAAGCCTAGCAGCCCCAGGCTGCAATCCAGATGCCTCTTGCACCATCGGCACAGTAGTATCCTCCTCTAAATCAGGCACTTCATCTGCACTGAGAGTACCTTCATCATCTGATGATTCCATGTGGAGAGAAAACTCACTGCCTGAATCTTCCCCTCCCTCCTCTCCCTCAGACGCACTGTCAATCTCATAATCCTGCTCAGAGGAAGATTCAAGAAGCAAACCAACCACCTGCTGAGCAGTAATTCTACGGCTAGCCATAATGCTTACTAATAAAGGTTACTTGTCAAACAAGTCAACAACATCAAACCCTTTGTAAAAAAAAAGAAATAAACAAAATGTAGCTTTATCACAAAGACCTATATACTCCAACACTATACCACTCACATGACAGAAGCAGCTAGACTCACCACCACCTACTCTGCACAGACACAGTAAGGATCAACAATATCCCACTAAAAAAGAAGAAAAAAATTACACATAAGACAATGCAAAACATCGCAAAGAATTTCATCCTCTGAACACTAACAAATATGCTGCCATTATGACACCACTTACAAAAAAATTCATTCATGCATGACAATAATACTCATTTGGAGTACACACAACAAAAATATTTTTCTTACCAAATAAATGCAATTACGCAAAACTGCAGAACAACCACTGCCGAAACCGCAAACAGAAATCAAAAGCTTTACACTAGAATAAAAAGGAGAAAAAAACATTACAATCACATATGCAAATAATGCACCAGTCCACACACAATCCACCAGCCAAGCTAAGGGGTAGGTGGGCCAAAGAGTATAAATAAAATATTCACCCCCGTAAAAGGGGAGCAACCCTTGCCCTTTTGGCCACTCCCCAACACAAAAATTAAAAAAAACCTGGTGTCTAGTGGCTTCTGCCCTCCTTGGGGGCAGATGGGCCTAAAAACATACTGCTATTCTGCCACCCAAGGGGTCACTCTCCACAAATAAATGCCTGGTGGACTAGTGGGAAGATACCTTTATCTTCCGCACACGATCTCTCACTACTCAACTCTACTCTCAACTCTATTCACAACTGGATGTTAGCTCACCAACTCATTCTGAATCCCGCCAAAACTGAAATCCTCCTCCTCTCTACCTCTCTCTCAACTCCTCCTGTTCAATCTTGGATGGATCAGCTGAACCTACTCAACAACAAACCCATCATTGTCGACAGCGCTAAATACCTAGGTGTCATTCTTGACAAAAGACTCAACCTAATCTCCCACATCAACTCTATTGCTAAGAACGCACGTTACCAGTTGCGCCTTCTATGGGGATCCGTCGGTTCTTCCCGGAGAAAGACTTAAAAACCTTAGTACAATCTCTGGTTCTCTCAAGACTGGATTATTGCAATTCTCTTCTGACGGGCCTACCCAAATCCCACCTCTCCCCTCTCAAATCCATCCTCCATTCAGCAGCTCGCTTCATTTCAGGGTCTAAACGAAGCGACCACGTCACTCCTATCCTGTCCTCTCTTCGATGGCTTCCGATCGAGGCAAGATCTATTTACAAAACTGCCTGCATCACACACAAAGCCTTACACACATCCTCCCCTCGTTACCTGGCGAATAAATTGAAATTGTCCGGTGGCTCGCAATGCGGAAAAGCTTCTGCTTGCGCACCCCCCCCCTCTTAAAAAGGGAAAGATCGATGGCGCAATCCGGTGAGAATCGCTTCCCCCATTGCTCCGTGCCACCTCCTCTACCCGGATCTTCAAAGCTGACCTCAAATCTCTTCTCTTCCAAAGACACTATACTTTCACTCTCAGCCCCCTCTAGTTCGCTCTTCATTGTGTTCTGAGTGCCACTTATTGCAGTATACCTCTATATCATGCACATGTGTGTGTGCCCGGAAGCTGTTTCAGCCCGGGCTGCCACACACGGGGGACGGGGGGGGGGTGGTGTATGCACTGCCAGCAACCTGCCAGGCCAGTGCACAACACTTGCCCGATTCAAGGCCCCATTCTCCCGATTTATTAAATAAAAAACTGCCCAGGGGGGGCAGAGCACCAAATACATATGGCCCCCAAAAGGGGAGCGACCCTTGCCCAAGGGGCCGCTCCCCGAAACAGTATTTACACGTTTTTAACCCCAAAAAAAGAAATTCCCTGGTGTCTAGTGGGCATTCCTGCTGCACGATCGCATGATCGTGCAGCAGGAATGCACAAAAGAGGCATCGAGGGAAAGGAAAGGGTTTTCCTTTCCCTCAATGCCTCTTTTCTTTCAAACCCCCCCTCCCCGGAGCCAAAACTCACCTTATTCCCCGATGCACTGGAAGCAAATGGCTTCCAGCGCGTCGGGGAACAAAGGGAAACCCCCAATGACGTCAGCGCACCTCGCGCGCTGAAGTCATTGAAGGGGGGTGCGGGGGGGAGGCAGAGGAAGCCCTTCCCCTGCCTTCCCCGAAAAAAAACCAACGATCGGATCCCCACGGGGAGCGCCAGCGCTTCCCCGTGGGTAGATCTATGACGAGCTGGACTCGTCATGAGCACACGACCACTGTGTGCCATGACGAGTCCAGCTCGTCATAAGCATCGAAGGGGTTAAAAAAACATTCTATTATATATTAAAACATTAAACTATTTAAAAATCTGGGGGCGTGGCCAAGTGGTCCAACATGGTGGATGCGCTGTAAGAGAGCTCCCGTAGCCCCGTCGTAATCCGATGATTATCCTGCCATCATCTGCCCATAAAATGCTGCCTTTGTTGCCTGTGGGTAATGCCCTTGCCCCGCCGGCCGGCCGGGGTCCTGCCTGAGTCGCCCCCCCTCTGGACCAGTGAGGTGATCTGGTGTGGTGTCAGGGCTGAGGCCTGAAGATCCTCGGCCTCGAGTATGAGGCAAACATCAGAGTGTACAGCCTGCAGCCACGGCTTGGAGCTGGCTTGGGGCGGATGCCGAGGTGTCGTCCTGAGTGGCCTGGATGGTGAGGCGGTGAGTGACCGAATCACAGGAGGCGCAGAGAGGGAACTGCCAGGGGCTCGGCGGTCGCATCGTGCCGTGGTGTGTTTGCCTCCGGCGTGCGCGGCCGGGGTGATGTGCAGGGAGCTTCGGGCGGTGGTGCGTCTCCAGGAGCCCGTTGTCGCACCCGGTAGAGTGTTCCCCCGTTGAGGGTGCTGTTAACACAGCAAGTGACGCAGCTATGCGCCAGTCCATCGGCGGCCATGCCGGGCCGCGAAGTGTGTAGCGGATTAGCGCGGATGGACTGTCATAACTCCGGGCTGCAGCAGCTCTAAGCGGGTGCCAGTTTGTTTTCAGACCCTCGATCTTTGGGACCAGCGCTGGGTTACATGAAGCAGACTGCTGTGGAACATACAGCTGGTGGGACTGATTAATAACTCCCCCCGCATTGGGGTACACGGGGGGAGCACCGATATCACGGCCCTCGCCCTCCTTTCATGGGTGGCACAGACCTTGGCCCTTGAGACACTCAGCCCCCTGGGGCTACGATAGTCCGTATTCGCGGCTGGGAGCACAGAGGTAGCCCAACTGCTGGCCTGGTCATCGTCGCTGCGCATTGCGGATGCCCTACACTGATTGCGCCTCTGATGGCCCTCTCGCGAGGACTCGATGCACGAAGCAGCTACGGTTATTTGAGATCCTTTATTCACCTGCTGCCACTGGCCCCCCGGGGATCTGGGGCGGTAGTCCTTCCGCCTCTAAATACTCTACGTGACTGTGCAGCCACCCTGATTTGGCCGAATCGCTCTGTTTCACGTTTGGCACAATCATAGTGTCAGCTCCCACTGTTGAAATACTCAAATCATGACTAAAGACAAGGCCTCAGGCGTGGCTGCACGCCAAAGTACTATGGACAAATATACCGGCGCCGCGGCTCAGGCACCCAACCCAGGAGACCCGACGCCATCGATGCCATACAATGCCACCATACTGGCCGCCATAACACAGTTTAGAGACACGCTGGAAGCCAAGATCGGAGCGGTCGGCTCCGACGTCATGCTCCTACGGCAAGATCTCCGCAATACAGTCCAGCGAATAGCCGAAGCGGATACTAGAATATTGACGACGGAAGATACGGTATCTATCCTCCAGAAGAAAGTATCCTCCCTGGAGAAGATTACGAAGGGGCTGGCACTGCATGCTGAAGATGCGGAGTGGCGCGCACACAGAAACAACCTCCGTTTCGTGGTGTTCCCTGGGGGCTGTGAAGGCAACGACATGGAGGGCCCCCTGGTTAAATAGTTGATGAACTGGCTTCCTCCTGGAGTTCTGTCCCCCTGCTTCATAATTGAGCGAGCACACTGGGCCTTGCTACAGAAGCCACCACCCGGCGCTCGTCCCAGGCCCATCATTGCCAGATTTTTTAATTATAAAGACCGGGACGCTATCCTGCAGCAAGCTAGGCTTCAGGAGACCCTTCACTACACATCAACCCCATTATGATATTCCCTGATTACACGAGGCTAGTCCAACAGCGCCGACAATCCTTTACAGAGGCCAAAGCTAAACTGCGGACCCTTAAGATTCAATACTCCCTGTTGTTTCCGGCCAGGCTGCGGGTGTCCTACAAGTCGCGGACACACTTCTTCAAATCACCTGAAGAGGTCTTTAATTGGACAGATGAAGTCGTCAAGCTCAAGCCTCACACGCCACCCAGAATAGACTCGGACTCGGGGCCCGAGCCATAAGATCTCCCAGACTAATGACAGGCAGCGGAGCAGATCGCGCTTGAAGAGGCGCTCCAAGACCCGCAGCAAGTCCTGCATCCGATCTACAGAGACCATCACGGGATCAACAACATCCTAGTTTCAACCCGCTATAAAAATACTCTTTGCAATGTTGACGGCACAGCACCTGGTGCTACTTTTATTAGCGCTTTCCCTTGACTCTGAAGACACTTGCATGTACAAGGGACGCTCCTTGGGGATCCATTGGCAGAAGGTAGTCCCTGGCCCCCGTTGGGGTCAGGACGCTTTTTATGTCGTGACAGATACTTCAACATTTATGAGGTTTTGGGGTGGGAAGAAGGGGGTTGGGGTTTGGGAAAGTTGAGGTTTTTTGCAATTAGTATTTTGTTCCTACAATACATGTGTACGGTCTCCATCACATTTGCCACGCATGCATTATTCTCCATCCATATACACCACCGATTACAGCATCGCTAGATATGTCCAGAACATAGGCGTCTTTGTGTTATAAGGTGGAATGTCCGGGGCCTACTTGACAAGGTCAAAAGGAGGCTGTGCTGCGCCAGGCAAAGCGTTACGAAGCTGATATCCTGTTTTTGCAGGAAACACACTTATTGAGCAATAAGACACTATGCCTGTCACATTTTGGATATGTGCAGACATTTCACTCTGGATTCACCCGGGGCTCTCAAGGGTGGCCATATTGATTCATCGCAGAATCCCCTTCTTTCATGAGAAAACATGGCCTGATCCCCAAGGTAGATTTATCATCATCATGGGCACACTATACGGTGAGCCGTTCACCCTAGGTAGTGTATATGCTCCTCCGCCATTAGCCTGGAATCTAACAGAACGCCTAATGAGACTATGGGCAGAAATTCCCCCATGCCTGACAATTGTTGGGGATGACTGGAACGATATTATATGCCCCCACGCCGACAGATGGCGCAGCGCAGACAGACCAGTAGAACCATGTGAATCAAAGCTGCGACTTCTGGTGCAGGGGATGGACTGGGTGGACACCTGGCGACGACTACACCCAACTGACACGGGCTACATGTATTTCTCTAGTGCACACAGGTTCTTCTCCCGCATCGACTATGTTTTTCTATCCGCCGCTCACATAAATAGACTGGATGCGACAGTGATAATACCTAGAGGCCTTTCGGACCACTCCCCTGTGCAGCTAGATCTGCGTTTGGATTCCAAGCGCCCCCCTCTCTGCTGGCGATTATCTCCATGGCATCTCCATGATGAACAGTATAGAACACATTTACACACTGCCATCTCTGATTACAGAACACCGGGACAGTAGAGTCTCCCAGGACCCTATTGGAGGCTATGAAGCCGACGCTAAGAGGGGTGTACATAGTTTACTGTACGGCACAGCGCAGGCAGCATCGTGAGAAACTGACACAAATGGAAGCCCAACTCATAGACCTAGAGTTTAGGAGTAGGAGAGGAGATGCAAACATTGTACGTCGACAATTAGTACACACACACAGCAACTATATGCCAGTGAACTGATGGACGAGGCTAGAATGGCGTGGCTTGCTACTCGTAGCAGAATCTACCAGTGGGGAGATAAATCTAGTGCACTTTTACATCGCCTCTGTCAGAGGACGCTTTACCCCATGACTATTCAAAACATCCGTGGATCTACCGGGGAAGTGCTCACTGATCCCTTACAAATTGCAGCAAGCTTTGCCGGCTATTATGAGAACCTATATGCCCCTAGAGAGACTATCTCGCCACACCATGTCCATAAATCTATTGATGACCTGCCTCCACGGGCTCTGGCGGATGCAGTGAGGGAGGAGCTAGATGTCCCAAAAACAGTGGAGGAACTCCAGAGGGCATTATCCGCAATGCGACCAGGTGAAGCACCTGGCCCAAACGGTTTCCCGTGTGAATTCTATAAAAAATATCAATCCCTCTTGATGTCCCCCTATTTGGCAGCACTTATTACGGCCTTTGAAAATGGGAGCCTTCCCGGGGACTGGCGCCATGCAGAAATAGTAGTGTTTCTAAAACCCGGTCAACCCCCTCAACAACATGCCTCATTTCACCAAATATCACTCCTTAATGTCGAAGCCAAACTCCTGGCTAAAGTCATAGCTAATCGCATAGTACCACATATTACGGATTTAGTTCACCCTGACCAAGCGGGTTTCATGCCAGGACGTGCTACACGACACAACATCGTGCACACAACGCCATTGCATCTGTGGACCGTCTTGGAGAGCCGGCTGCACTCTTGCTGGCCGACATCGGCAGGGCGTTCGACTCCCTTAGTTGGACCTACTTATCTGCACTCCTGAGTCAATTAAATTGTGGCCCCCGCCTCCTTAAATACATTCAACATTTATAGTCCAATATTACTGCCTCTGTCTGTGTGGCGGACTCTACATCACAAACCTATCCCATAAGGTGGGGTACCCGTCAGGGTTGCCCCCTCTCTCCATACCTCTTTCCATTGGCCATGGAACCCCTCCCGGCCTGGGTGCGGATAGACGCACAGGTCCGCTGCTTTGAGTGGTCCAGAGAAGTCTCTGACCGCATTGCACTCTATGCAGACGATGTATTATTTTTCCTCACGCGACCAGATCGGTCGGGACCCAGACTCCTTAGGATCATGCAGATCTCTATATGAATCCCCACAAATCATACCTGTGGCATCTGCGGGGTGGATTGCATGTAGGCGAATGGGCATGCGAGGTGACGACGGTGCGAGGGGGTTTTAAATATCTTGGGGTCTTCTTGTCATCCTCCCTGATTGTGTCCTGGGAAAAGAATTTGGCCCCGTTGTGGACACAGATCAAGGAGCAGACCCGTTCCTGGTCACATCTACCACTCTCCCTATTTGGCAGATCCACCATCTTTAAGATGGTCTCACTGCCCCGTCTATTATACCAGCTTCAAAATCACCCATACCTGATACCACCTGTCTGGTTTAGACAATTGAACTCAACTCTCCGACACCTTCTCTGGGGTGGTGGTGCAGTCTGGGTGGCACTGAAAACATGCTTCCAGTCCACGTACTGTGGAGGCATAGCAACACCGGACCTCCAAGCATACTATGCGGCCTCGCACTTTCTTATCATGAATGACTGGTGGTATGGTGACAGAAGAGATCCCGCTTATGCAGATGAATGCCTGCAGATGGGCAATATGTCACTCCACACGATTCTTTACACGGGCCCGACCCTGAAAGCACTGCCTCCGGCTACCGCCACGGTATTTAAGATTTGGAAGAGATCACTGCACCAAATGGAATGGTGGGGCAGACTAACAAAAGAAACACCCCTCTGGCAAAATGTCTTCTCCCCCCCTGGTAGGGTTATCTGGTTTCTCCGGCTGGGAGGCCATAGGTATCTCCAGGGTGGGGGATGTTCTCCATGGTCAGACCCTAATGTCCTAGGAAATACAACAAGAATATACAATGCCTAGATCGCAATTCTATAAATATCTTCAGTTCCGCCATGCCTTTTCCCCATGTCTTGCACACCAGGAAACTGTGCCGGACTTTAATCCCATTGAAGCTAAAGTATTTATGGGGGAACTTGGAGAACATAAAATCACCAAGATATATCTTACACTAGTAACAAATAGCCCCACAACACTTGATAAAACGCAGGAGGCTTGGCAGCAGGATCTTGGCCCCCTGGATGACGAAGACTGGGCTGAGGCACTGGAATCCCCAAGAGGTGCTGCCATTGCGGTGCGATTACGATTTATACAATTTAAATACCTTCATAGGGTTTATTACACCCGATATAAGCTCTGGCTTGTCGGGATGATTGAATCCCCGCTCTGCCTGCGTTGCCAAATGACAGATGGTACCCTTATACACACTGTGTGGCAGTGTACAAAACTGTCTAAGTTCTAAGTAATTGTCCCAACTAAGGGTAACCTGTAGAGGCACTCCAGAGAGACAGGCGGGGTCCTCCTTGTATATACAAGGGTGTCCAGGGGGTCTGAATTTGTCTCATCTGGCTCAGTGTGTGTAAGCACTATAAGAACATATACAAGAGCTGAGCTTTGATTACATATTGACAGTTGCAGTCATACCTGTGCTAGACATCTATTTCAAATACCAGCCAAGTAGGCTTTTAACTTTTATAACAAAGATGCCGTTTCAGCCTATATCTGATGCTGGTGAGGGGGTTCTCGACGGGGTGTCACGTGATCTCGTTGGGAAGGCATGCATAGATCGTCTGTGCATGAATTTGGTGACTTGTTGTGGACTGGTGAAAAAGTGGTCCTTGCCTTGAAAGAAGACAGAAAGACGGGCTAGATAGAGCATCTCATAGGAAATGGCGGCTTGTCTCAATTTTTGCTTGGCTGGAATAAATTTCCTTCTCTCCTCCCGGACCGAGTTTGTTAAATCTGGATAGATGGTCACCTCATTGCCTTCAAATTGTACATTTGCGCTTTTCTTTGGCTAGGCGCTGGGCAGTGTTATGGTCCCTATAATTTAGGAGTCTGTTGATTATCGGCCATGCAGGAGCACCAGGCGGTGGATGGGCCAGCAGTGAGTGGTGTGCAAGCTTGACTATTAGTAGTTTAGAGAAGGAGTCTGCGCCGAACAAGGTGGTAATGAGTCGCTCTATATAATCGTCTATCCTGTTCGTGTTGGTAGATTCCAGCAGCCCCAAAATACATGGATTGTTGTGCCAAGATCTTGTCTCTAGATCCTCATTTTTAGCTGCAATGAGTCTCAGGACTTTTTCCATGCTTATTAGTTGGTCGCTACGGGAGGAAACCATGTCTTCTACAGTGCAGAGGCATAGTTCAGCCTATTGGAGGTGTCCGTCATGTTTCTCGGGTTTGTGTGTTATGGAGTCTATTCTACTGCACATAGTGTCCATTTTGGCTTCAATAGAAGTTAAGCTCTGTTGCATTGCCATCAGCAATGTTTTCATATCTACTGCATCCAATGGCATTTCTGCTGAGGGGTCATCAGTGACAGGTTGGTCAGTTCCTCCATTAGGTACACGCGTGGCGCAGCGGGGATTGAATTACAGTTTGGTCTGATGGCCGTCTGGTTTGCCCATATTTTCCGGAGGAGGTGGGTGGCCAGTTCTTAGACTTGTAAGATAGGGAACCTAAGTGCAGTTGTGGTGCTGTCACAGATCGCTCAAAGCGCGCCTAGTTTTCTGATGAATAAGGTATCACAAATCTGCAATCAGCCTGTTCATTGGGCTGGTGCATTAGGCTTCACTCGTCATGGCCCAGGATGTCTATGATCAATAGTAGTGTCGATTTTGCAATTTGTAATCTCCACTTAAGTTGCAGTTCACACCGGTGGTATTGAATCGCTAATAATGGGTCCCTTTGGGGTGCCTATGTGACCTAGTCTCGCCTCTCCCCCTCAAGTCCACACTGGGGGGCACAAGCAGATACAGGGGGCACAAGCAGATACAGGCTGCACCAGTGGCGACCAATGTCACTTGCAGGCTGCACCAGTTCAGCTTAAAGTAGCTAGCACTCTACTCTCTCAGACATTCTGGGCCTGATTCACAGAACTAACTTACGTCAAAAACGTAAAGTTAGTACTTTTAGTATTCACAGAATACACTTACTCATTTTGGTATTCACAGAATGAACTTACTCATTTCGGTATTCACAGAAGTTAGTAGTCCTAACTTTAGGACTCCTAAATGCCTTCTGTGAATACCGAAAATCTTAAAGTTAGGATTTTTCTCAGTTTAGGAGTAGTAAAGTTAGGACTACTAACTTCTGTGAATACCGAAATGAGTAAGTTCATTCTGTGAATACCAAAATGAGTAAGTGTATTCTGTGAATACCAAAAAGTACTAACTTTACGTTTTTGACGTAAGTTAGTTCTGTGAATCAGGCCCTCAGCGTCCCCAGAATGTCAATGAAAAAGAGTAACTTTGTAGGTCTAGATCATAAGTTCAAAGATGACACAGGATCGGCAGTCTCTGTGATGGAGTGTGTTCGTACCTATTGGATGGTGTAAAAGATAAGCCTATATGCAGCAGGCGTAGAGGCTACAGCACTCCTCAGTTTTGCAGCTGCATGGAGTCAGCGATTTTAAATGTATTCATGAGAGGCAGAAGTGGAGTGAATTCGGCAAATCCGTGACCTGAGGAAATGCACCTTGATGCTTTCAGAGGGCTGGCTAGTGAATATCCCCAAGGTTTCTCCATATGTATAACAGGCCGGCCGTAGGGGATTAGGTTCTGACCACGCGTGTCTTAAATACCAGCCTGGTAGCTGGACCCAGAATGTACTGCGTAGCGTGAGCTGTACCGCGGCCTCAATTAGTTTATTATCTCTGCAGTGCTCCACCTACAGCCTCGTTGGGCCGCTCCTACACTGCGCGGCTTCCCCACCGCTCCCGTCCACATACAGCGGCCACTGCAGTAGTCTTCTTTACACGTAGCGCTTATTGTTTTCTATGTGCTCTGTCCGGCAGCGCTTTCATTCACAGCGCCTACATTCACAGATATTGATGCAGCAGCACTTGGTGGTTAGCAGGGAGCCGGGGTGTTATAATCGGTTGACTTTTAAGGGGCCAGGCTGTTCCTCAGGAGGAGCGCTGAAGGCATTTGTGGCCGGGGAGGGGGTTACACCCCACCCCATTGTGCATGGGCAGGGTGCACGTACCTTAAGATGATCTCGTAGGCCAGGAGCTTACAGCCAGTGAGGTGTGTTGGTAGGCCCCGCCATATCACAAGGCGGCTGCCATGTTGTCGTCACAGCTGGAAACTTTAAGTGCAATAATTTGCGGTTTTTGCCAACATCCACTTACAAAAAGTTCTCTTTTGTATTGTAGCAGGCATCAGGATCACAGTCTGCTGTCATTCATAAATCTGAGAGTCCAGATGCAGCAGGATACTGATAGATTGTTCCCCTAGACTGCCAGGGCCTCACTTGAGTGTGGACATCTTGCAGGATGGCTTTCTGGCACCCCCAAGGGTCACTATCCTTAACTGTACATATATGTACTATGACGATATATATCTTCAAGGTACGTAGATGTGAAGATAAGAATAGTAAATCTATACTTAATCATTTGCACCTGCCTTCTTTTTTTCCTGGAAAACTTTTTATTGAAGTTTTATCAAAAACATAAGTCGAGCCTGGTACAATCATGATACAGTGTCATAGAGTGTGATGTACATAAACATTTTAAAAGCATTGTACATTAATAAATGTAACTATTTAAACTTCTAAACATCCCCCCCCTCGGGACACAGCCTGGTATGTCCCCAAAGGAGCATATCTCATCGTCCATGGACCAGGGCCTAGGTGGACAGGGTACAATGTGTATCCCTCAGTGATCGGCCTAGTCTTTCCAAATCTTGTAATGTTTGCATGGGTAACCTAGCCTGATATATCGACGTTCCAAGCCCATGAAATAGTCTATGCCCTTTGCCCATCCATCTTGGGAGGGGGCCTCCGTGCCCTTCCATGATTTTGCAATGGCTTGTTTGGATATTAGCAATCCCAGCCAGAGCAGCACTCTCTCGCACTGCTACCCCCCACATCATCCGCAATGTGCAGTAATATCAGTTTTGGTTCTCTGCGGATCTCCCAACCAATCACCACCCCCAGCATTTTCAGCACTCACTCCCAGAAAAGTGATAGGACTGGAAAGCTCCAGAAAGTGTGTAGTAAATCCCCTGTGGCATCGTCACATTGCAGGCAGAACCCAGAACCAGTCAGCCCATTCTAAACAGGCGTGTCCTCATTAGATATGTGCAATGCAGTAGTTTGAGTTGTATAAGGCGGAATTGAGAGGCCACCACCGCCTCCCTTGGAGTGGTCACTACCTCCTTCCAGTCCTCGTCTACAAGTTGCCCAAATCCCGGGACCATGCCTCCCTTACTTTCACTAACGGGTCTGGGTGATGGTGTAACAGGGATTTATACAGAACTGACAGTTTATGGGTTATAATGTCTGTGAGTAAGACTTTTTCCTCCAGGGGTAAATAGGCAGTGATTTTGACGTTCACCGGCAAGTATGGGGTGAGTGCAGGCCGAAGCTGGAGGTATCAAAAAAAGCTGGATGCTGTGCATTTGATATTCCTCCTGCAGTTCTGTAAAAGACTTAAATAGCCCGTTGGTAAGCACGTCCCCTAATGTTGTTATACCTATGATGTCCCATTTGGTGAAGCCACGGAGTGCAGATACTTGAGGAAGTCTGGTTCCGTTCCATGACAGGGTCTCCAGTGTAAGTGGCTTTCAGAGCTGCTGTCCAAGTGATCAGCACCATTCGAGTAGAAGCGGGTAAGGATTGTGGTAGATCACCGCCATAAAACAAGTGTGGGATGCTGTCGTGACCCATGGCCCACCCCTCCACCGCGTAGGCAGGCTCCTCGAACCCCTCCAACTATCAGTCATTTAGCACCAGGAAGTGTGCCGCTCTGTAATAAGATATTCTATTATAAGGAACAGTGGTCCCTAGGAATTCTACAGTTGTAAGACATTGAATACAAATATAGACCCAATCAGTACTATATCGGTAAGTGACATGTCCAGCCGGACAGAGGCCCAATATTTAATAACAAAGCAATTAAATGAATAAATTTGTAACAATACAAGTGAGTGAGGCACAGGCCTGTGACCTCACTACATAAACGACAAGGGAAGAAGTGAACAACATATACACTTTAACAACAAGTTCAGGCAGGGCTATTGATTTGTTAAATGTATACACAATGGGACCAACAAATCATATTAATACACCTTTACACAACAGTAAACACTTCAAAGTAGTGTATAAGGTGTTTTGTGTGTCGACGGCGTTTCGATCCATACATTAAATACATGGATCATCATCAGGACTAAAACATAAGCTAGCCTGAAAATAATGCCTGGATTTAAAACATAAGGGGGAAGAAGAAAAGCAGGAAAAACACTGGTTAGATATTCAGATATGCAACACAAGGGGTAAATTATTTCATGTAATCATTGTCCTAAACACCTGTAAATAACACGAGAAATGAGTGACCTGTGGGAAGGGAAAAGGTGCTGTGAAAATAAACAGAGGTGAAAAGGTGGAAACGGAGTCATTCAAAGTCTTGGTCCATCACTGATAGAAGAATTACTGAAAAGGAAATTGGCATAGAAAAGGAGTAGAAAGAACCATGGGAGGGAATTAAACAATTGTATATAATATATAATATATAATAGCGCTGGGGTGAGGTTCTACAACAAAGTGGAAGGTGGTGGTGGCGTAGACTAAAAAAGAACCAGCAATTAGCGACTTACCGGTCTCTCAAGAATGGGAGACCCCGGTTTCAAGCGTCAGGCGCGTGTGTCTGAGCAATTGAAGGGAAGCTGCCGAAAAATAGAAGAGTTTAGAAGGAATAGGAATAAGAAAGAACAGGAAAGAAGGATGTGGGGAAGTTGGGCTTACCAATTGGAGAGGGAAAAACCGGAGGTGTCCTCTAGGATGTGGGATAATAGGTGGATAACCTGGATAGAAAGGAAAAATTGAGTGGAGGAAAGGTTGAAGGAAAAGAGGGAGAGATATAGCGTGCAATGAAGCGAGGCTCACCGGTATAAGGGGAGCCGTATGCCGGGCTGAAGGAACCAGGCAACGTGTTTGCCAGTTAGACCACGGCGGTCATTCAGGATCCGCTCGGGAATTCCTGTCAAGGAAGCAATTAGGAAGAACCTCAGGGTATGTGCAGGGAATATGAAAGGGGAAAGATATTGCGTGCAGATAAAGGAGGCTCACCGGTAACATAAAAAGCCGTGCATCGGGCTGAAGAGTACAGGCAACTTGTTGCCAATTATACGCGGCGGTCCTTAATTTACGGGATCCGCTCGGGAATTCCTGTCAGGGAAGCAAAAGGAGAGAGCCTCAGGGTGTGCGCGAACAGGTCGCTGGAAAGCTGATATGGCGGTAGTCAGGATAGTATAGACGCTTACCTCAATGGGAGCTGATGCGTGTAAGGACCCGGCTCTGTGTATGCGGCTCGGTATGTGTATTAGATAAAGTTGGGGAACATGCTATTAATAGGTGGAGGAGAGGTCAGCTGACAGTGTAAACAAGGAAAAAGGACGGTGAAAAAATGGTGAAAAGAAAGAAAGGACTGAGGCAATGGCAGACATATTGGAGCATTACAAAAGCAAGCCGATGAGTCGGTGAAGGTGGTGAAAAGAAAATAAATAAAGGACTGAGAGTAACGGAATGGCAGACATATTGGAGCAATTAATAATTGGTCATGGAGGACCATTACTGAATATACATAGCGTGAAACAATACCATGGAGGATGTAATTTTGCTAGCAACATGTGACAATATGGTCAGCATTTAAAATTCAAAATTTCTTTTGTAATGCTCCAATATGTCTGCCATTGCCTCAGTCCTTTCTTTCTTTTCACCATTTTTT
Organism: Calotriton arnoldi; assembly: GCA_963921515.1. Classification (NCBI taxonomy): domain Eukaryota; kingdom Metazoa; phylum Chordata; class Amphibia; order Caudata; family Salamandridae; genus Calotriton; species Calotriton arnoldi. The sequence continues at coordinate 1,347,532 of CAWUFW010002947.1, read as the reverse complement.
CACCGTCCTTTTTCCTTGTTTACACTGTCAGCTGACCTCTCCTCCACCTATTAATAGCATGTTCCCCAACTTTATCTAATACACATACCGAGCCGCATACACAGAGCCGGGTCCTTACACGCATCAGCTCCCATTGAGGTAAGCGTCTATACTATCCTGACTACCGCCATATCAGCTTTCCAGCGACCTGTTCGCGCACACCCTGAGGCTCTCTCCTTTTGCTTCCCTGACAGGAATTCCCGAGCGGATCCCGTAAATTAAGGACCGCCGCGTATAATTGGCAACAAGTTGCCTGTACTCTTCAGCCCGATGCACGGCTTTTTATGTTACCGGTGAGCCTCCTTTATCTGCACGCAATATCTTTCCCCTTTCATATTCCCTGCACATACCCTGAGGTTCTTCCTAATTGCTTCCTTGACAGGAATTCCCGAGCGGATCCTGAATGACCGCCGTGGTCTAACTGGCAAACACGTTGCCTGGTTCCTTCAGCCCGGCGTACGGCTCCCTTATACCGGTGAGCCTCGCTTCATTGCACGCTATATCTCTCCTCTTTTCCTTCAACCTTTCCTCCACTCAATTTTTTCCTTTCTATCCAGGTTATCCACCTATTATCCCACATCCTAGAGGACACCTCCGGTTTTTCCTCTCCAATTGGTAAGCCCAACTTCCCCACATCCTTCTTTCCTGTTCTTTCTTATTCCTATTCCTTCTAAACTCTTCTATTTTTCGGCAGCTTCCCTTCAATTGCTCAGACACACGCGCCTGACGCTTGAAACCGGGGTCTCCCATTCTTGAGAGACCGGTAAGTCGCTAATTGCTGGTTCTTTTTTAGTCTACGCCACCACCACCTTCCACTTTGTTGTAGAACCTCACCCCAGCGCTATTATATATTATATATTATATACAATTGTTTAATTCCCTCCCATGGTTCTTTCTACTCCTTTTCTATGCCAATTTCCTTTTCAGTAATTCTTCTATCAGTGATGGACCAAGACTTTGAATGACTCCGTTTCCACCTTTTCACCTCTGTTTATTTTCACAGCACCTTTTCCCTTCCCACAGGTCACTCATTTCTCGTGTTATTTACAGGTGTTTAGGACAATGATTACATGAAATAATTTACCCCTTGTGTTGCATATCTGAATATCTAACCAGTGTTTTTCCTGCTTTTCTTCCTTCCCCCTTATGTTTTAAATCCAGGCATTATTTTCAGGCTAGCTTATGTTTTAGTCCTGATGATGATCCATGTATTTAATGTATGGATCGAAACGCCGTCGACACACAAAACACCTTATACACTACTTTGAAGTGTTTACTGTTGTGTAAAGGTGTATTAATATGATTTGTTGGTCCCATTGTGTATAGATTTAACAAATCAATAGCCCTGCCTGAACTTGTTGTTAAAGTGTATATGTTGTTCACTTCTTCCCTTTTCGTTTATGTAGTGAGGTCACAGGCCTGTGCCTCACTCACTTGTATTGTTACAAATTTATTCATTTAATTGCTTTGTTATTAAATATTGGGCCTCTGTCCGGCTGGACATGTCACTTACCGATATAGTACTGATTGGGTCTATATTTGTATTCAATGTCTTACAACTGTAGAATTCCTAGGGACCACTGTTCCTTATAATAGATAAGCACCCAAGGTCCCTGGCTGACTCGAATTGGGTTCCCTTGTTCCTTCTAAATATATTTAGCGCAATCGCACGATTGCAAGGGTATAACCAGATCTCCGCTCTAGTGGGCGGGGCACTTCCCTGTGTTCTCTTATTCCCCTCTTTCCTTTTTTCCTGTCAACACAATTAAGTATGTCCGACCATGCACCTTTATATTCAGATGATTACATTAAGAAGATATTAGAAGGTCCCTCTCTTTTTTCTGAATCAGACAACACTCCCGAAAATACTAACACTTCACTTACAGAAGACCTTGAAAAACAAAAGAAGAAATACGTTCGTCTTCAATTAATGATCCGTATGCTCACAGAATATTTGAAAGCTAATACTATTCCGGCAGGTCTTCAGGTTAGGAATATACCAGGTGTCTTTACAGACAACCCAAAATATATTTCAAACTTCAGCTATATAGGGACCACATGCTCCAGACATTGGATGGTGTTGGGCATAGACACAGCTAACGAAGAGCTGAAGAAACTCACGGAATTGATTAATGATATTGAGAAACAAATAAAAGATACCAACAGTATAGCTGACTGTAAGAAATTACTTGACCAGGTCCAAAAAACTGTGGATGAATTCCACCGTATAGAACAAAACAAAAAATCTAATAAAGTGCGAAAAGATATTAAAACATTCACACAAGAGAAGGCATACCCCTACTTGAACAAAGACTTTTATACTAACAGGTCCTATAACACACCACAGAACTTTAGACCGTGGGGACGCTTTAATAGACGAAATAATCTAGTAGGATTCTCTGAAACCTCTGGTGACTCCACAGACAGCTCCGACGCAGGAGAAGGGAGCAGCACCACAACACGTAACTACAATACCCCTTCCTCTTTTTAGGACGCGGTCAACCAGACCCTCCAAAGAGAGGCCGGGTGAAACAGCAACAACGTTGGTACAATCCCCCAGGCGAACGCCAAACGCGCCAGAAACATTACCAATGGTAACCAGAACCATGACGAATGGTCAGTCTGAACTTACTCAGACCATTCCCATTTTCAATCTCTCTACACATCAGCTTACTGACCATGAAATATCGGTACTGAGCAAAGGTCTTTCCTTTGTACCTACTACTTTCCCTGACTATCTTGATCTCCAAACTGAACTGTTACGGTTTTTCCGCAAAATAAGGTTACATAGTTACTTTCTGGAAAACCCCTCTCTTCCCAAAATTTCGAATACCCCATTACGCCCTCCATCTACCTTCTCTCCCTCTGGGAATATGATTCCCAATGAGATTCTCACATTTGAGAAATTGGTACTCAAAGAGATTGCCCATCTAGAAAATATACGTCGTTTCATTCCCTTTAACATTTCCCATGCTGAAAAGGTTGCTATTGCCAACCTGCGACAGAATGAAAAACTCGTTATTAAACCGGCAGACAAGGGCGGCGGAATTGTCCTACAGGAAATTGATGCTTACAAAACTGAAATTAATAAGCAACTAACCAACACTGACCATTATTGTAGACTTCCCACTAATCCCACCAGAGAACTACAAAATCTTATTAAAGAAGTCACCACTGTAGCTTTAGAACAAGGCTTCCTTAGTAAACATGAATATCAATTTCTGAATATCAAAACTCCACGCACCCCTGTATTGTACACTCTGCCTAAGATGCATAAGAATATGGATACCCCTCCAGGACGCCCCATAGTGTCTGGTTGTGGTTCTATTTTAGAACCCCTTGGTCGATATGTTGACTTTTTTATTAAAGACTTTGTGCCCCTCACTGACTGTTATATTCGGGACAGTATGTCCATGATCAACATCATTGAGAACCACTCCTTTAACCCTGAATCTGAATATTTGTGTACTTTGGATGTGGAATCCCTGTACACTAATATTCCACAAAATGCATCATTGTTGGTGATGGAAACCATTCTCAATACCCGCCCACGTCCACATAATGTACCAACACTGTTCATACTCCAGCTCCTAGAGATATGCCTTACTAGGAACTTTTTCTTATTTGATGAACAATTCTACCAACAGGTGAAGGGTACTTCAATGGGGGCTGTTTTTGCCCCCAATCTAGCTATTCTCTATATGGACTCGCTAGAAAGGAATCGCATCCTTACCCCTAACAATCCATTTAACGATGGGATTGTCACATGGAAAAGATACATAGATGACATCTTCATTATTTGGAACAACACTGAAAGTACTTTATACTCATTCTTGCATTGGCTAAATAATAATTGTGATGGGCTTAAATTTACACTTTCACATAGTAAAGAATCGATTCCCTTCCTTGACCTTAATATCTGCCACAAAGAAGGAATACTTATCACAAGTCTGTTTCGCAAACCAACAGAAAGAAACACACTACTTAGGTATGATAGCCACCATCCCCGTGCCTTGCGGGATTCATTGCCTTACTCTCAATTCCTCCGTATCAGGAGGAACTGTTCACTAAAAGAGGACTATTTCCAAGAGGCTAAAATATTAAACAACAAGCTCACAAGTAGGGGCTACCCACGCAGATTAGTGCGCAATGCAATGAAAAGAGCATGGTACTGCCCTAGAGAAGTTCTACTAGAACCCAGAGAAAAATCCACCCAGAACCGACTTGTATGTGTTACCACTTTTTCTCCTGTCTCCAATATCGTCAGGAAAACTATTATAAGACACTGGGATGTGCTAAATGCGGGATCCCTCAATCTCGAACGCCCCTGTTTGCATTCAAGAAAAATAAAAATATTAAGGATCATCTTGTCCGGGCAGCTCTTCCCACCAATAGACCCCCCACCAACCTTAATGACCACTGGGGACTTGCACCGTTAGTAGGCCATGCAAAATGTGGCAATTGCAGCGTATGTGAATACACGATTGAATGTAAAGAATTTGTGTTTGACAAAATTAAAATAACATTGCAGTCATTTTCTAACTGCAACACGCAAAATGTTATATATGCCATTTTCTGCCCATGTAATAAAATCTACATAGGACAAACAACCCAAAAAATCCGCATGAGAATTTGCCAGCATCGGAGCAGAATAAGATGTAAAACACAAACCGCTCCACTAGTGGATCATTTCACAGAAATTGGACATTCTGAGGACGAAATTCGCTGGACTGTGATAAGCGTAATTAAACTACCATCCAGAGGAGGAGACATGTCCAAAATTCTAAATAAAGAAGAGCTCAAATGGATCTTGAAAACCAATAGCCTACACACCGGACTGAACAGACTTGAAGATTGGACAACACTTGTATAAATATAGCCAGTCAAGTACTCTCCCTGTTTAATCTCTGCACTAAACCTGTTGGTCATTATTTTAATTTTAATTTTAATTAAAATTAAATTTAATTTTGAATTTTAAATGCTGACCATATTGTCACATGTTGCTAGCAAAATTACATCCTCCATGGTATTGTTTCACGCTATGTATATTCAGTAATGGTCCTCCATGACCAATTATTAATTGCTCCAATATGTCTGCCATTCCGTTACTCTCAGTCCTTTATTTATTTTCTTTTCACCACCTTCACCGACTCATCGGCTTGCTTTTGTAATGCTCCAATATGTCTGCCATTGCCTCAGTCCTTTCTTTCTTTTCACCATTTTTTCACCGTCCTTTTTCCTTGTTTACACTGTCAGCTGACCTCTCCTCCACCTATTAATAGCATGTTCCCCAACTTTATCTAATACACATACCGAGCCGCATACACAGAGCCGGGTCCTTACACGCATCAGCTCCCATTGAGGTAAGCGTCTATACTATCCTGACTACCGCCATATCAGCTTTCCAGCGACCTGTTCGCGCACACCCTGAGGCTCTCTCCTTTTGCTTCCCTGACAGGAATTCCCGAGCGGATCCCGTAAATTAAGGACCGCCGCGTATAATTGGCAACAAGTTGCCTGTACTCTTCAGCCCGATGCACGGCTTTTTATGTTACCGGTGAGCCTCCTTTATCTGCACGCAATATCTTTCCCCTTTCATATTCCCTGCACATACCCTGAGGTTCTTCCTAATTGCTTCCTTGACAGGAATTCCCGAGCGGATCCTGAATGACCGCCGTGGTCTAACTGGCAAACACGTTGCCTGGTTCCTTCAGCCCGGCGTACGGCTCCCCTTATACCGGTGAGCCTCGCTTCATTGCACGCTATATCTCTCCCTCTTTTCCTTCAACCTTTCCTCCACTCAATTTTTTCCTTTCTATCCAGGTTATCCACCTATTATCCCACATCCTAGAGGACACCTCCGGTTTTCCCTCTCCAATTGGTAAGCCCAACTTCCCCACATCCTTCTTTCCTGTTCTTTCTTATTCCTATTCCTTCTAAACTCTTCTATTTTTCGGCAGCTTCCCTTCAATTGCTCAGACACACGCGCCTGACGCTTGAAACCGGGGTCTCCCATTCTTGAGAGACCGGTAAGTCGCTAATTGCTGGTTCTTTTTTAGTCTACGCCACCACCACCTTCCACTTTGTTGTAGAACCTCACCCCAGCGCTATTATATATTATATACAATTGTTTAATTCCCTCCCATGGTTCTTTCTACTCCTTTTCTATGCCAATTTCCTTTTCAGTAATTCTTCTATCAGTGATGGACCAAGACTTTGAATGACTCCGTTTCCACCTTTTCACCTCTGTTTATTTTCACAGCACCTTTTCCCTTCCCACAGGTCACTCATTTCTCGTGTTATTTACAGGTGTTTAGGACAATGATTACATGAAATAATTTACCCCTTGTGTTGCATATCTGAATATCTAACCAGTGTTTTTCCTGCTTTTCTTCCTTCCCCCTTATGTTTTAAATCCAGGCATTATTTTCAGGCTAGCTTATGTTTTAGTCCTGATGATGATCCATGTATTTAATGTATGGATCGAAACGCCGTCGACACACAAAACACCTTATACACTACTTTGAAGTGTTTACTGTTGTGTAAAGGTGTATTAATATGATTTGTTGGTCCCATTGTGTATAGATTTAACAAATCAATAGCCCTGCCTGAACTTGTTGTTAAAGTGTATATGTTGTTCACTTCTTCCCTTGTCGTTTATGTAGTGAGGTCACAGGCCTGTGCCTCACTCACTTGTATTGTTACAAATTTATTCATTTAATTGCTTTGTTATTAAATATTGGGCCTCTGTCCGGCTGGACATGTCACTTACCGATATAGTACTGATTGGGTCTATATTTGTATTCAATGTCTTACAACTGTAGAATTCCTAGGGACCACTGTTCCTTATAATAGATAAGCACCCAAGGTCCCTGGCTGACTCGAATTGGGTTCCCTTGTTCCTTCTAAATATATTTAGCGCAATCGCACGATTGCAAGGGTATAACCAGATCTCCGCTCTAGTGGGCGGGGCACTTCCCTGTGTTCTCTTATTCCCCTCTTTCCTTTTTTCCTGTCAACACAATTAAGTATGTCCGACCATGCACCTTTATATTCAGATGATTACATTAAGAAGATATTAGAAGGTCCCTCTCTTTTTTCTGAATCAGACAACACTCCCGAAAATACTAACACTTCACTTACAGAAGACCTTGAAAAACAAAAGAAGAAATACGTTCGTCTTCAATTAATGATCCGTATGCTCACAGAATATTTGAAAGCTAATACTATTCCGGCAGGTCTTCAGGTTAGGAATATACCAGGTGTCTTTACAGACAACCCAAAATATATTTCAAACTTCAGCTATATAGGGACCACATGCTCCAGACATTGGATGGTGTTGGGCATAGACACAGCTAACGAAGAGCTGAAGAAACTCACGGAATTGATTAATGATATTGAGAAACAAATAAAAGATACCAACAGTATAGCTGACTGTAAGAAATTACTTGACCAGGTCCAAAAACTGTGGATGAATTCCACCGTATAGAACAAAACAAAAAATCTAATAAAGTGCGAAAAGATATTAAAACATTCACACAAGAGAAGGCATACCCCTACTTGAACAAAGACTTTTATACTAACAGGTCCTATAACACACCACAGAACTTTAGACCGTGGGGACGCTTTAATAGACGAAATAATCTAGTAGGATTCTCTGAAACCTCTGGTGACTCCACAGACAGCTCCGACGCAGGAGAAGGGAGCAGCACCACAACACGTAACTACAATACCCCTTCCTCTTTTTAGGACGCGGTCAACCAGACCCTCCAAAGAGAGGCCGGGTGAAACAGCAACAACGTTGGTACAATCCCCCAGGCGAACGCCAAACGCGCCAGAAACATTACCAATGGTAACCAGAACCATGACGAATGGTCAGTCTGAACTTACTCAGACCATTCCCATTTTCAATCTCTCTACACATCAGCTTACTGACCATGAAATATCGGTACTGAGCAAAGGTCTTTCCTTTGTACCTACTACTTTCCCTGACTATCTTGATCTCCAAACTGAACTGTTACGGTTTTTCCGCAAAATAAGGTTACATAGTTACTTTCTGGAAAACCCCTCTCTTCCCAAAATTTCGAATACCCCATTACGCCCTCCATCTACCTTCTCTCCCTCTGGGAATATGATTCCCAATGAGATTCTCACATTTGAGAAATTGGTACTCAAAGAGATTGCCCATCTAGAAAATATACGTCGTTTCATTCCCTTTAACATTTCCCATGCTGAAAAGGTTGCTATTGCCAACCTGCGACAGAATGAAAAACTCGTTATTAAACCGGCAGACAAGGGCGGCGGAATTGTCCTACAGGAAATTGATGCTTACAAAACTGAAATTAATAAGCAACTAACCAACACTGACCATTATTGTAGACTTCCCACTAATCCCACCAGAGAACTACAAAATCTTATTAAAGAAGTCACCACTGTAGCTTTAGAACAAGGCTTCCTTAGTAAACATGAATATCAATTTCTGAATATCAAAACTCCACGCACCCCTGTATTGTACACTCTGCCTAAGATGCATAAGAATATGGATACCCCTCCAGGACGCCCCATAGTGTCTGGTTGTGGTTCTATTTTAGAACCCCATGGTCGATATGTTGACTTTTTTATTAAAGACTTTGTGCCCCTCACTGACTGTTATATTCGGGACAGTATGTCCATGATCAACATCATTGAGAACCACTCCTTTAACCCTGAATCTGAATATTTGTGTACTTTGGATGTGGAATCCCTGTACACTAATATTCCACAAAATGCATCATTGTTGGTGATGGAAACCATTCTCAATACCCGCCCACGTCCACATAATGTACCAACACTGTTCATACTCCAGCTCCTAGAGATATGCCTTACTAGGAACTTTTTCTTATTTGATGAACAATTCTACCAACAGGTGAAGGGTACTTCAATGGGGGCTGTTTTTGCCCCCAATCTAGCTATTCTCTATATGGACTCGCTAGAAAGGAATCGCATCCTTACCCCTAACAATCCATTTAACGATGGGATTGTCACATGGAAAAGATACATAGATGACATCTTCATTATTTGGAACAACACTGAAAGTACTTTATACTCATTCTTGCATTGGCTAAATAATAATTGTGATGGGCTTAAATTTACACTTTCACATAGTAAAGAATCGATTCCCTTCCTTGACCTTAATATCTGCCACAAAGAAGGAATACTTATCACAAGTCTGTTTCGCAAACCAACAGAAAGAAACACACTACTTAGGTATGATAGCCACCATCCCCGTGCCTTGCGGGATTCATTGCCTTACTCTCAATTCCTCCGTATCAGGAGGAACTGTTCACTAAAAGAGGACTATTTCCAAGAGGCTAAAATATTAAACAACAAGCTCACAAGTAGGGGCTACCCACGCAGATTAGTGCGCAATGCAATGAAAAGAGCATGGTACTGCCCTAGAGAAGTTCTACTAGAACCCAGAGAAAAATCCACCCAGAACCGACTTGTATGTGTTACCACTTTTTCTCCTGTCTCCAATATCGTCAGGAAAACTATTATAAGACACTGGGATGTGCTAAATGCGGGATCCCTCAATCTCGAACGCCCCCTGTTTGCATTCAAGAAAAATAAAAATATTAAGGATCATCTTGTCCGGGACGCTCTTCCCACCAATAGACCCCCCACCAACCTTAATGACCACTGGGGACTTGCACCGTTAGTAGGCCATGCAAAATGTGGCAATTGCAGCGTATGTGAATACACGATTGAATGTAAAGAATTTGTGTTTGACAAAATTAAAATAACATTGCAGTCATTTTCTAACTGCAACACGCAAAATGTTATATATGCCATTTTCTGCCCATGTAATAAAATCTACATAGGACAAACAACCCAAAATATCCGCATGAGAATTTGCCAGCATCGGAGCAGAATAAGATGTAAAACACAAACCGCTCCACTAGTGGATCATTTCACAGAAATTGGACATTCTGAGGACGAAATTCGCTGGACTGTGATAAGCGTAATTAAACTACCATCCAGAGGAGGAGACATGTCCAAAATTCTAAATAAAGAAGAGCTCAAATGGATCTTGAAAACCAATAGCCTACACACCGGACTGAACAGACTTGAAGATTGGACAACACTTGTATAAATATAGCCAGTCAAGTACTCTCCCTGTTTAATCTCTGCACTAAACCTGTTGGTCATTATTTTAATTTTAATTTTAATTAAAATTAAATTTAATTTTGAATTTTAAATGCTGACCATATTGTCACATGTTGCTAGCAAAATTACATCCTCCATGGTATTGTTTCACGCTATGTATATTCAGTAATGGTCCTCCATGACCAATTATTAATTGCTCCAATATGTCTGCCATTCCGTTACTCTCAGTCCTTTATTTATTTTCTTTTCACCACCTTCACCGACTCATCGGCTTGCTTTTGTAATGCTCCAATATGTCTGCCATTGCCTCAGTCCTTTCTTTCTTTTCACCATTTTTTCACCGTCCTTTTTCCTTGTTTACACTGTCAGCTGACCTCTCCTCCACCTATTAATAGCATGTTCCCCAACTTTATCTAATACACATACCGAGCCGCATACACAGAGCCGGGTCCTTACACGCATCAGCTCCCATTGAGGTAAGCGTCTATACTATCCTGACTACCGCCATATCAGCTTTCCAGCGACCTGTTCGCGCACACCCTGAGGCTCTCTCCTTTTGCTTCCCTGACAGGAATTCCCGAGCGGATCCCGTAAATTAAGGACCGCCGCGTATAATTGGCAACAAGTTGCCTGTACTCTTCAGCCCGATGCACGGCTTTTTATGTTACCGGTGAGCCTCCTTTATCTGCACGCAATATCTTTCCCCTTTCATATTCCCTGCACATACCCTGAGGTTCTTCCTAATTGCTTCCTTGACAGGAATTCCCGAGCGGATCCTGAATGACCGCCGTGGTCTAACTGGCAAACACGTTGCCTGGTTCCTTCAGCCCGGCGTACGGCTCCCCTTATACCGGTGAGCCTCGCTTCATTGCACGCTATATCTCTCCCTCTTTTCCTTCAACCTTTCCTCCACTCAATTTTTTCCTTTCTATCCAGGTTATCCACCTATTATCCCACATCCTAGAGGACACCTCCGGTTTTCCCTCTCCAATTGGTAAGCCCAACTTCCCCACATCCTTCTTTCCTGTTCTTTCTTATTCCTATTCCTTCTAAACTCTTCTATTTTTCGGCAGCTTCCCTTCAATTGCTCAGACACACGCGCCTGACGCTTGAAACCGGGGTCTCCCATTCTTGAGAGACCGGTAAGTCGCTAATTGCTGGTTCTTTTTTAGTCTACGCCACCACCACCTTCCACTTTGTTGTAGAACCTCACCCCAGCGCTATTATATATTATATACAATTGTTTAATTCCCTCCCATGGTTCTTTCTACTCCTTTTCTATGCCAATTTCCTTTTCAGTAATTCTTCTATCAGTGATGGACCAAGACTTTGAATGACTCCGTTTCCACCTTTTCACCTCTGTTTATTTTCACAGCACCTTTTCCCTTCCCACAGGTCACTCATTTCTCGTGTTATTTACAGGTGTTTAGGACAATGATTACATGAAATAATTTACCCCTTGTGTTGCATATCTGAATATCTAACCAGTGTTTTTCCTGCTTTTCTTCCTTCCCCCTTATGTTTTAAATCCAGGCATTATTTTCAGGCTAGCTTATGTTTTAGTCCTGATGATGATCCATGTATTTAATGTATGGATCGAAACGCCGTCGACACACAAAACACCTTATACACTACTTTGAAGTGTTTACTGTTGTGTAAAGGTGTATTAATATGATTTGTTGGTCCCATTGTGTATAGATTTAACAAATCAATAGCCCTGCCTGAACTTGTTGTTAAAGTGTATATGTTGTTCACTTCTTCCCTTGTCGTTTATGTAGTGAGGTCACAGGCCTGTGCCTCACTCACTTGTATTGTTACAAATTTATTCATTTAATTGCTTTGTTATTAAATATTGGGCCTCTGTCCGGCTGGACATGTCACTTACCGATATAGTCCTGATTGGGTCTATATTTGTATTCAATGTCTTACAACTGTAGAATTCCTAGGGACCACTGTTCCTTATAATAGATAAGCACCCAAGGTCCCTGGCTGACTCGAATTGGGTTCCCTTGTTCCTTCTAAATGTAATAAGATAGCAGGTCCGGGATGGCTATGCCTCCCTCAAAGGTGGGCCTGCAACATTTTTCGAGGGCAATTCGGGGTGTGTATCCATTCCACAGGAGCTCGCGTATGAGTGCTTTGGCCCTGGTGAAGAAGTGAAATGCGGTCTTATTCCATAATTACATACCTGCCAACTCACACGGTGCCACAGTGTGACACACAATATCGGCTCCCATCACACCGTCTCCCTGTGAGGAGCCAATACCACACTGTGGCAAGGAAAACTAGCTGAAAATCACTGTAAATAGTGGTTTTCCTGCTTGTTTTCGAGAGGCTTTGAACTGCCGACGTCCATTAAGGGGTGTGAAAACACCTCAGGTCATCAGCACCAGCCTCAGCAAGCTTTTTTTGGGGGGGTGGGGCTTAGCAGCAGGGTGCGGTTCAAAAGTGCCTGGTAGGTACTTTCCGGCATGAGGCCCCGCCCCTTCAAGGCTCCGCCCCCTCCTCACACTGTGAGATTGTTCTTCAAGTTGGCAGGTATGTGATTATTATGGTATCAATAAGCTCGTCTTTGGTCTTCTCAGGCCGCGTTTTAAATATCTTGCTCATAAATAACGAGTAGTATAAAAAGGACAACTACATTTAAATTTTAGTGGGTTTCCAGCAATTCGTAGGTAAAGCTTCCTGCTTTAGAATGCTTTGGTTGCAAACACCATTCCTTATAAGCTCCCTGCAGGTACACACCGCTCTGTTAGGTTGAGGAAGTATTTATTTAATTGAGAATTCCAATTATGCCTGTTCTAATAGTGAGAAGTCACCCAATATGTATTGTGTTTGACATCTTTTGATCACATGAGAATGCTGCCTTTCTTTTCCTTGAAGACAACGGGTGTGTGTCTATGGACTACAGTTATTTAATAAATTGGTAACTCTTTTGATACCTTACTGGAAGGGGGCCCTGTTTCATTGCGTTGAAACTTTCTTCCTGTAATTAAGATGAAAATTGCCTTTGAAGCCGAGATTTTTAAATATCTCAGTTTGTGATGAATAGAACAGCAGCAAGTATCGGATTCACATTGTGCAGATAAGAAAGAGTATTCTATTCACACTTGCCTTCTAAGAAGTAACAAAGAGCGCTTTTGAGGAATAACGTGGCATATTTACATCTGTAACTATACAGGACACAATAGGAGAATGTGAAACCCTCCCATCGCCTGAATTACTAGAATATACGGTTGATGCTAAGGGCATGTACAGTGACGCTGAATAAATACGTGATCCAAGTACACTCTTGCAATATGAAGTGTGGGTCTCACTTTCACAAATAGTGATAATTGGCTGATAAAGGCATTCGACACATAAGGTGAAAAACTCATTAGAGTTGTATTCAAATATATGGGGAAGAAAACATCAAATTTGACCAGCAAAAGGGAGTGAGCCTCTAGGATTGCATAAATGATTTGGAAGGGACAAGTGATGCCCAACAGATCTGTGTTTTCAGTTCTTCTCCAATAATCACTATCTTCATAAATCATAATATATATTAGTTAAAAAATCTCTTTCATCAAATTTACATTAATTCCTTTTACGTATATATATATTTTTTTTAAAGCCAGAGACAGCAAAAGAAATACCAAAAACAATACCATATTTTATGCCAAAGAGGAAAGAGAGAAAGGAGGGAGATAGAAAAAAAAGTCAAATGTATGTCTTCCCTTGCCCTGATGACGATTTGGCATAAGATGCCACAATACACTTATTTCTCAGTGAAGTAGAAAATGATTTTTAATGAATTCATATTCCAAATTAATAAGGATCATGAGTAATTAAAGGAGAACTAAAAATACAAATCTTTTTGGCCCTCATTTGTCTGTAACGAACAATTTAGAATTGTAATCTGTCATGGTGACATTACAAGTATGAAATATTTGAGGTTCACGCCTTTTTGGTCCCTAAAAGAAGTATTTTCAAAGCAAATAGCAAAGGCCTACACATTTAGGCTTGCACCCATTTCAACTATTTTCACTGTCGAATGAGTTCACATTGGATTCTGCTAGTCATTCAGCACAATGAGTATGCTAGATAAACCATTCCTTACCAGTGAGGTAGGGTCTCCACCAACCGAAAACTTGGATTCCGGTTTGACAGGAAACTGTCCCTTTGCGAACACTGATACTTAGTGGTATTAACTAGTTACCATTAGACGAAGCTCCTGACGGAATATGACATTTGGCACCCAGTGGCGGCTCGCATAGGGCGTGCTGCGGGGCGGTATTAATTCTGTCAAGGGATGATCATGGGAACATGTGCTACTTGGGCCACCCTCCAGTGTTACCGATAAGTTGCAAGAGGCCACGACATGGCAATGTGGCTAGTCTTCAAGCTGTGGCTAGTCTTCAGGCTCCATGACTACATTCCTGAACCCTGTTGCAAGCTTCATTGCCTTCTGGTGGAGCAATGTGTTAATTTCAACGAGTTGTGCCTACTCCACCAAGTCTTTTATAGGCTTGGATCCAAATGTATCTTTTCAAGACTTTGCCCATTTGCTCCATCACGTTCCCTTTGATATTGTTCTAGTCTTTTGTTGTGGTTCTCCGTGTAAGGCGAGCTCAACTTAGCAGCAGAGCCTTTTCCGTCATCACCCCATGGGCGTGGAGCAATGTGCTTCTTAAATGTTGACAGGTTCCCCATTATGAATAGTACAGCTCTGCAAGAAACTAAAATCTGATCTATGTTGTTAGATAAGGCCTTGGCTTTTTATACTTATATAATTAGTGTACTATCTTGTCTGTTCTGCTAGCCCAATTGCCAAGATCCGCTAGGGCAAATAGAGCACTATAGAAGCACTTCACTCACTCAATATATGTGAGATCACTTACTAAATTACTCAGCCACATATGTACCTAACATTTATTCACAATTTAATTAGCACAGTTGACCAGATTTGTGCTCCACAGATATTTACAGGTAATTTTATCATAGCTTTTCTGCTACTTTGGGATGGGTCTGAAAATAACTAGTTCATGCAGTGGCGAAGCAGGGGGGGGGGGGCGGTCCGCCTCGGGCGGCATGAGTTTTCGGGGCAGCGGCCTCCCCCCCCCCCCCTGCTCTTACCGGTGGCCATCATGGGGCGCGCAGGACTCGCCAGCACCCCGCCCCGCTCTTACCGGCGGCCGGGCAGCAAAAGCAGGGTCTAACTACGCCACTGAGTTCATGTATCAAATTATTCAAGCTGTTTGCTACACAGGAGAGGTCAGAGAATAGAAATACACGTCATTATTCAGGGTCACTTGTCTGTGAGAGTCCTTGGAGGCTACTGATTAAAGGGTGTCATAGACAAACGATGATAGACAAGTACTGCTAGTTTGCAATGAGAAAATGATTGAGGAGCCTTTACTTCATGGCCTCAGCTTCCACCGACCAGACGAGTATTGGTGAGGCATCCAAGTTAGTTAGTTTCATGTTCTTTACTTTCATACCTAGCCCTCTTCATCATTTTTTTTATTGTTTTACATCGAAGCCGTCACACATGTAAATAACCACATTTTCTGTTTCTAAAAGGGAAATCCCGATTCGTAAAATCAGTATTCTCGTGTACACTTCCATTTCTTCACAAGTTTGATAATCTTTTCATATAAGGAAGACTCAATCACGGGGGTTGGGGGGGGGAGGGGGGACTGATGGAGTGGTAGAAAGGTGAACGATCATGTGAACATCCACGACGCTCACATGAAAGCAGTGCTTATTTTGAGCCGGTGGGCAATTTTCGTCAAACACTCAAATATGCTCAGGGCTTAATGGCCACAAAGCATAAAAGCTGATTCATGTTTGCTGTATGGACTGGAGTAGGTTTAAATCGCCAGAAAGGAGGAAACTGATTGTAAGGATGAAATATATTGCTTACACCCACATCTTGGAAAGTTATTTAATACTCAGAAACTCTATGCAAGCAACTGCACAGAAGGTGGACGAGTTTGCATCTCCAGCACAGTGCATTTGTGCAAACCCTGAAAAAAACATATAAAGACTCTGGAGTATCCTCCTGTGAATCAGGGAATGTCTAAGCTAATTTACTGATCTATATATCCCTCAGCTACATTAGAACTTAGTAAACATTGCAAAAATAAGATATATACTCTTCCACATGAAGATTTCTCAGTTCTTACAATTTGTATGCACATTAGGCTAGATGGTGGCAAGGAATTAATACAAAACTTAAGACGCACACTGCCACAAAAATGAGTCAGACACTTACTTGAGGCATTAGAATAGAACCATAAAAAACACAAAAAGCACACGCTCAATGCCAACATCATAAAGGTTGGAAATAGATGCGCTTTAATACTCACTTCTGGACGAGTAGGGTTTCAAAGATTCGCCTTTCACAACTCAATCCTATACCAGTGCTACCCCATATTTTATGTGGGTCTTACCGGAATCTACCCCAAACCTTTCCAGTCCACATTGGGGTGTTTGAAAAGTATCCTGGATAACATGAAAGTCGGCCATTTACAAGTGAACCCAGGAAAGGATGAAGAGTTCACCAGAAAAGGTTTTTACCTGACAAATGTTCAATTACTGTGTCTCTTGCTCAAACCCTGCTGCAGGTAAGAAAGGCTACACATCACGATTTACCTTGGGGTCCAAGCTGAGCTGTTCTACTGCCCCAAATATTTTCAGTTTTATAGAGCTCTTTTCAGGTTTGATGGGTAATGGCACCTGCGCTATTTATTAGTGTTATTGTGTGTGTGCCCATCATGATGAACAAATTATATTCTGAGCTTACCATAAGGGGCTTTGGGTCAGTCTCCTTCAGCCAATGGCTTCTTTGAATCAGGATTGAGACACTGACAATCCCATCTTGGATCAGCCCATTGGGGCCTTTTATTCTCATTGTATATCTATTGGCTGTGTCCTTCTGTCTCCTTTGGAAGACACGAGGAACTATTTTACATCTGTGAACGCTCACATTAATAGCGATTCATGCAAGTCATGTATTGGGATGCTCATACTCTTTAGTACTGTCTGAGCATTGCACTATACATTATGTGTTGTGAAAAACATTTTTCTTTACACAAATGGAAAATGCAAATAAAGTTTTCATGAATATGCTTTGCTAATGTACATTGTGGAGATTTAATATAAGCGCCCCTCTGCTGGATCGTATGAATTTCCTTATTTCCAAGCGCATTCCAAAATGAGTCTAAGAGAGGTTTGAGGCGCTGTAATGTGAGGTGTTCATTGCTCTCCTGCTCATGTAATTTCTAGCTCCTGCTTGGCTGGTCCCCTCCTATCCTTACTTGCTTTCCCCGCTGTTCCTTCTCTTTCATTCCCCTTTCCTGATCATTTCCATCAACATCTCTTGCTCCTCCTCACACTCACCTCACTTGTTGCTCTCATGCTCATATGCTCCCCAGCGGCGGCTGGCATCGGTAAACAGGGTTTACCACGCATGCGAGACAACGCATGCCATTACAATGTGGTTGTTACAAAGACCACGTTGTTACATCGCATACCTTTACAACGCAAGTCAAAACCACGATTTGCGTTAGGGGGCAGAAGGTGTTGGATTTAAAATCCAACACCTTCCCCACTGTTGCACAGACTGGAGTTGGAATAGTAAATTATACTATTCCAACATCCAGCGCCCCCTACAGCAAATCTTTGTTCCGACTTGCGATGTAAAGTTATGTGATGTAACAACACGGTTGTTGTAACAACCGCGTTGTAATGGCATGCGTTGTAAACGCATGCGTACTAACATGACATATTCCTGGCATCTAGGAAGAGTGGGGGGGCAAGCAAATGGGTGGTGGGGGGGCCCATACCTCGTGTAGTCAAGTGGGTGTACAGATTGTAAAAAATCACATTTACAATGTGCTATGTACTAGGTAGCAAAAGCTTAAGTACAGATTATTTGTCAAGGGTACCACTGGAAGAGAGTGAGAGTGTTGCAGATGAGGAATGGGAAACAGCATTTACAACGCTGCCATTATATCGCGTTCCTATTACAACGCGGTCGTTACAACGACCGTGTTGTTAGAACGCGATGCCTTTACAACACAAGTCATTAGATCGACTTGCTGTAGGGGGCGCTCTAACCTAAGGAATAGTATAATTTACTATTCCAACACCTTCCCTACTGTTGCGCAGGCTGGAGTTGGAATAGTAAATTATACTATTCCTAAATCAGCGCGCCCCCTACAGCAAGTCGATCTAATGACTTGCGATGTAAAGGTATCGCGTTCTAACAACGCGGTCGTTGTAACGACCGCGTTGTAATAGAACGCGATTTGATAGCATGCGATGTAACATGCTATATTCATGAGGAATGGGTGGTGGCGGAAGTAAATGAGACATGCAAGGGTGCCATATGGGAGGATGAATGGAAACAAAAGTGGGGTGAGACCAATGCATGAAACTGATTGCGGAGAAATTACAAAGCAATCTAGAAGTAGGTGAGGATAAAAGAGAAAATCTGAGTGGATACTTGCTTGTCTAGGGCGAGCTCTCAGTATTGAATGGAATTGTTAGGAGGAGAGACAGACTGAGGTTCCAGAGGGGTTGCCTCTGGAACCACCTGGAACCTCTGCCTCTGGAAAAACCTTTTGTTGGAAGTATTGCACAAAAGTCATGGGGTAATTTCTGCCATGAAACGTAAAGCACATATTGACTTTTGGTGGCAAGGAATGGCTAGAGATGTTGATAGATTTGTGAGGGATTGTGTACAATGTACCTGCAGTGACAAGTCTCATATTGTCACAGAGACTCCCATTGTCTCTACTGCTTTTCCCAAGCGAGCCTAGAAAAAGTGAGCCATTGACATCTGTGGGCAGTTTGATTGCTTAGGACAGGAAAGAAGATATGCTTTGGTATTAATAGATAACTTTTCTAAGTGGCTGGAGCTGGCATTCATGAGGGAGATCAAAGCCAATCATGTAATTTCTGTCTGTGAGGAGATTTTCAGGAGGGAGGATTGTCCTAAAACCTTGGTATCAGACAATGGCCCACAATTTACATCAGCCGAATTCCCAAATGTTCTAAGGATGGAAGGTATCAAACATTATCGAACTGCTGTGTATCACCCATGGGAAAACAGCCTAGTGGAAAGGTTGAACTGAGTATTGAGTGAATGTGTACAGTCGGCTATGTGCGCAGGGTTGGAATGGAAAAAACAAATTAAAAATATGTTGTCGAGTTATAGAACTACGCCACACTCAGTCACAGGTGGAACTCCATTTATACTATTGAAAGTAAGAGTAGCATGTACTACTGCTGTCCCTGCATGTATGGAAAGGACAGTTAAGGATAGAGTAGATCTTGAGTCATTGGGAAAGAAGGTCAATGACTATCAAGATCAGTATGTACAAAGGCATAATTTAAGGTTGACAAAGTCACGGGTCTTCAAGAAGGGAGAGTGGGCTAGAGCATTTAGGGAAAGTCATAAGAAGGGTTTTTTCAAGTGGTCATGTACTAAACAAATCAGTGAAGGGGAGTAAAGTATTGTTAGAGGGGGAAATGGTGGAATACAAGGAGGTTGGTCAAGTGCCATGCTGTTGAACCTGACATGTGGAATGGGGACAGTCAAAATAAAAGTGGTGTGTGGAGTGGTGATAGTGAAACTAAGAGTGAAAGTCGATTGATTCCCAATCAGGGCGTTACAAGAAGTGTTTCTCCTTGGCTCCATCTTCAATCTGGAAGATTGTGTATGCACCTAATATTATAGTTGTGACCTTGTGTTATTTACAAGTATAGGCATCAAGCTTAAAGAATCTTATTTATTATTTTTCCTAGGTTTTAGTGTTTTTGTTTCCCTCCTGCTGTTATATTTATGATATCATTGTTCCTAGTTTATCTATGTACGTTTTATCCCTCTTAAGTTATTTATACTAAGTTCTTGAAAAAGGGAGATATGTTGTAATATGTATGTGTTTGTTGTGGTCACTTGGAGATGGTTGCCATGTGGCATCAGATAGAACCTGGGATGTTCTGGAATATGGGGAGCTGAGAGAGTTATCCTGGCTAGGGGTTGATCGGTTGTACTGTTCTCAATAAAGTTTTATTTTCTACCACTATATGAAGTGTCTATCATTAGAAATCAGACCAACTGATAATGACTACTTCCAAGGCACTTTGCCTACTGATGATGTTTGAAAGACATACAGGCACTAATGAATGCTAGTAGTTTTCAAAAGCTGCTTTCCGGCAAAAACTACTATCTCTCTCGCCTGTCACCTGTCTCCCTCCATTGCACATCTCCTCAATCTCTCTCTGCGAGGAGGCTCGGTCCCTTTGGAATGGAAAACAGCACAGGTTATGCCTATCCGAAAGAACACCAAGGCCCCGCTAACTGAGTTCTCCAATCTCCGGCCCATCTCTCTCCTTCCGTTCCTGGGCAAGCTATTGGAGAAACATATTAACATCCATCTTTCCAACTATGTCGAACGGACATGTAGTCTTGACTCTTCTCAATCAGGCTTTCGCCCCAAATACAGCACAGAATCGGCCCTACTAGTGGTCACCGACAACATCAGGATGACCCTAGATAGAGGCCACTCCATGATTCTGGTGCTGTTGGACCTTTCCGCCGCATTCGACACAGTTTCCCATAAGATTTTGCTCAGGAGATTGGAGGAGATTGGACTCAGAGACTTGGCTTTACAGTGGTTGACGAGTTTTCTCTCATCCCGATCACAGGCGGTTAACCTTGGTCCGTATCGTTCCACTGTATCAGAATTGTCCAAGGGAGTACCACAGGGCTCTTGTTTGAGCCCGACTTTGTTTAACATCTATGTGGCTCCCTTGGCCAATCTGTTAAGGAGTAGCGGGTTTATTCCCATCTCCTATGCGGACGATACCCAGCTGCTCTTTCCATTCGCAAAATTTACACCCTCTGTACAGGCTGCTTTCTCTTTGGGAATGACAAACATCGCGCAGTGGATGAGGAGTAACTTTCTTCAGTGCAATGTGGGAAAGACGGAGATTATGCTTTTTGGGGAGGCTCAACTTTTGTGGACCCCCAATTGGTGGCCCACAGATCTGGGTACCGCCCCCGCCCCTAAGTCCTGTGTAAAAAACCTGGGTGTTCGTTTGGAGCAGACCCTTACCATGAAGGAGCACGCTGCACAGACAGCTGGCTCCTGTTTCCATGTGTTGGGCTTACTGCGTCGCATCCTTCCCTTGCTTCCTGATTCATCCAGGAAGATGCTAACCCAGGCGCTTATTCTAAGTCGCCTGGATTATTGCAACAGCCTATTGCTGAGTGCTAACGAGGCTGCTCTTAATAGATTGCAGGTTGTTCAGAACACGGCAGCACGTTTGATCCTGAACGCCCCACCCAGGACAGCCTCTCGGCCTTTGCTCTTTAAGCTTCACTGGCTCCCTATACGAGAACGAGTACAGTTTAAAATCTGCTGCACCATACACAGGGCCTTGTCCAATTCTGGCCCTAGCTATCTTGCAGATACATTTATTCCCTATATACCTCAGCAGTCCCTCCGTTCAGGATCTCAATCCCTCCTTGCAGTGCCTAGAATCAAACGGTCCAGACAAGGTGGGAAGTCTCTTTCTTATTTAGGTCCCTGCTATTGGAATAAGCTTCCTGTGCAGCTTATACAGTGCACGGAATATTCCCTCTTTAGGAAACAGCTCAAGACTTTTCTTTTCCGCTCTTGATTTTTTTAGCAGTGAGCTCCTCTCAGGTGCCCTGTCCTGAGCGCAGAGATACCCCTTCGGGGGTCGATTCTGGCGCTTTACAAATTAATAAATAAATAAATAAATTGTTACTGCTCTTTTCATGATTTTGACCTCATTTATACAGATGTTCCTGTGATTTACCTGTGTAGTACCCACTGAAATTCAGGAGTAAGTTATGAGTACTACAAGAGTAAGCCTCACTTAATAATACACCAGTCTTTATTAATCAGGCCATGCATCTTTACAGTCATGAGGCAGGTGTTACTTTAATCTCTGGCTGATTTGGCAATCACTTCTCATGCACTAGTTCCATATTTTCTCTTTCCAGCATCCCAGCTTTCCACTTGTTTCATTTATGTACTGTGATTTTGCTTCTCATTTGTTTCAATGCCACATGTGCCACATGTACCCAGATAAGGTTAATCATAGCTGAATGGTGGCGTCCAATTTTGCCATTTTGCACGTGGCCATTTATCCACTTCCTCCTATATATTATTCAGTTTGCAGCCTACCATGAGTCTTTAAGTGTGGAGGAATCTTTAAGACTCCCCAAGCTACTTCACAGAAAGCTGATCACCTCTTTATGGATTCTCCTATTCTCCATATCTCCATTACTAAGGCTCTCATTATGAGTGGCCCCGATAAACACTTATATGCGCAGGGGCTGCAACTATAAGCATATCAGAGTAAACTCTTGGCTATACAGGTATCAGTGTGGAAAACTCCAAAATCCACATTATTCCCCATTTGGTTGGGGAAAACTCGTAACAGAAGTTATTTATCAGCCTCAATACATACCAGTCTCCAGGATATTGGTATTTATTGCATCTCCCACTTGGACACGCATGATGAGGGCCTAGGTTGTTAAACTTTGTTATTTATATTTGATAATGGTCAAATTAAGGGCACGTTTGTCAGGCCTGGATGAAAATAGACTGCACCTTATCCATGGAGACAATGTTTTTCACATGAAACAAAACCCATTGGACTTTTTTAGTATTGGCGTTAGCCACGATCTTTTGTTTTTCCTAAAAAACAAAACAAAATCTTAAAGAAAAATATGCATACGCATACATACATGGAGGGCTTTCAGTAAGCCCTCCTCATCCATTGGACTGTTGTAGTGTAGTGTCAGTCCCACTTTGGATCCATCCACCACAGCATACAGGGCCTGATTTAGATTTTTGCGGTCGTTGGACAGCCGTACCAGTGGATGTTGGTCCCACCGCAGCCATCGCGTCAGACCTCCTGTCTGATCACGATGGTGGCAGTGGGACCGCCTCAAGACCGCCACAGCCGCCAGGTTCCATTATCCCATGGCGGGGGCGGTGGAGAAAGCAGGCGGGAATTGCAGCGGTGCCGATGCGGTTACCTCCGAGCAGGTTCCTACCTACCTTTTCTCCAAGCATTTCAGAGCGGGACCCCACCATGAAATAGTTGGCAGAAAGGCATGTAAAGGGGCCCCCAGCAATGCCCCCGGCATACCATGCAAAAGTGTATGGTCATGCGTGAACAGTGTGGCATGCATGACATGGTGCATACCACACCATGCACTTACGTGTTGAAGGTGCTGTCATGGCAGCGGGATGCTCTTTAGGCTCTCCTATGAGCCAAACATTCCTGCTGCAGTGACACCGCCACCACTGCCCCGCCCACCCAGGATTACTGTTCTAATCCGGCGGGCGGGACTGCAGATGGTTTGGCGGTCTTCCTTGGACCTCCACAGCAGCGTTTGAGCGGGAAGACCGCCAAGATCTAAATCAGGCCCATAGTATGGGTGAATGGGTCAGCCTACCTTCAGCCATTGGATCCCCTGCCTGCGAGTGACAGCATTTCTGTCTGTGCACGATGTACACATGTGAAAAGTAGTCCCTTCAGTGCAAGGAACTTGTGACTCCATTGGCAAAGGAGTTGGTTTTCTGTCCTCCTCCATGCCACCAACATAATCCCCATCTGTGGCTTTGGACAATGCTCCAAGCCAGTGTACACGCACCCGCATAACCAGTCACTACACATGCGCACATACCAGATCTTCATAATGCCAAAACAGTATGCCTTTTTTTTTGTAAATATTGAACGTGTATACTTTCATTTATAAATATGACAGTAGATGCAGTAATAGCACGCTGTGTACTGACATACTGCATTTTATTGTTTACTGTTACCTGAACAATTAAATGGCCATCATCCACAACTGAGCAAAAATAACATGCCAAAAAACTATTGTGATAATTTTATATAAAAAATACAGTGCAATTATACATCACATGTGAGTACTAAGTCTTTTCCAAATGGCTCATTTGCAGCTACCCAAGTTAAAATATACTGAGAGCTTACCGATTTATTCTTCAATGCATTTAGTCACCCATTCATTCATCTACCCAGCGACTCATTCTCACATTAACCTACTCGCTAGTCATGTGGGCAAGCCCTTCAGCAATCCACATAGAGGTATGAAGCGCTGCATAAATGTGACACTAGAATACTCACCAATCCTCACAAGCACACTTAAAAATTTCTAACGGAGCACATTAATTATTATTATTATTTTTTAAAGCCAGGCCGTTTGGCTTTGCCAATGCTTGTTTCATTTTGGCAATACAACACTTTTGTGAGAATTAGTGCTCGAAAATGTATGACTTGACGGCATTAAAAATCAGGAGGATTGAATCCCTTGTACTTGTTAAACAGGGGTATGGTGATCCATAGTTGTACAAACTGCGGACTGTCGAATGGAGCTGCGAAGCCATATTAATGGCTGATTGTTAGCTATTGAAGTGACAATTAACAATAACTATATAGCCTATTTTATGCTCCATACACAAGTAATTCTGTGCTCCAAAAGGTGAATCAGTGGCATCTCTCTGAACCAAATATAAGATTCCACTGTTTCCAGTGCGAAATGTAAATGGCAGCCACCTTCAGCACCTACAAGGATAACAGAGGATTTGCCAGGCAGAACATCAGGTCTAGCAGGAGATAGGGATGAGAATTTCTAGAGCAGTGGTTCCTAACCTTTGAACTTCTCTGGATCCCTGGATCAATCTTTACTGGAATCTGGGACCCCAACTGAAATATCACTGGAATCCAGGTACCTCAACTGACTGCTGGAAGCCAGGTCTAAGCAGTTTCTGCAATTCGAACCTCAAACATTGCACTAAAAACAGAAACATGTATACATCATACAAATAAACAAATGATTAAATATTTCATTTAATTAAGAAACAACTATAAAAGAAATTGAAAGGTTGGGAAGGTTGGAGCTTATCTAGATTCGGTTTTAATTCTCAAAGTGGAAGCAATATGCTGGACTTTAGGGTATCACTTTGTCTTTTTTTGCTCCTCATGTAGGCTCTCTTTTGTCCGCGCTTCAATTGACCCCACTCATTGTCCATACTATTTTCTGTTTACTGTACTTGCACTTCTCCCATGAATTAAGGTGCGGATACCAACTTAGGGACTGATTTAGATGCTGGCGCTCTTCCCGCTGGACAGCCGCCGTGGCAGTCAAAGGAAGACCGCCAAGCCATCTGCAGTCCCACCCGTCGGACTACAACAGTAATCCAGGGCAGGCGGTGCGGCGGCAGTGGTGTCACGTGGCAAGAATATTTGGCTCATAGTAGAGCCTAAAGAGCATCCCGCCGCCGTGACAGGGGCTCCAGCACGTCTGTGCATGGTGTGGCATCCACGATGTTGTGCATGCCACACAGTGCACACACGACCGTGCACTTTTGGGGGGCATATCATGTGCCCCCCATACCCACCCCCATGGACAAATGTGCCCGGGGTCACTGGTGGGGGCCCCTTTACATGCCTTTCCACCAAACATTTCCAGCTGGGGTCCTTGCCATGAAATGCTTGGAGGAAAGGCAGGTCGGAATCGGCTCGGCGTTGCCGGCATCGGCACCGCCGCGATTCGCACCTGCTTTCCCAGAGCCGTGGGATCCTGGATCATGGAGGCGGTCTTGTGGCGGTCCCACCACCACCATCGTGATCGAGCGAGAGGCCCAATGCGATGGTGGTGGTGGGGACCACTATCAACCGGTATGGCAGTCCCAGGACCGCCAACATCTAAATCAGGCCCTTAATTTTTAGCCTCCAATTATAAAATTCCTTCACATTTACAGAACATTTAGAATTTGTATTTTTCTTTCTTACATATACTTTATTTTATCTTCTAATATCATTTAATCATTTAATCGCAGACCCCAGGGGTCAACGGACCCTAGGTTAAGAACGCTGTTCAAGCGCAGCACTACCAGGACCTTCAGTGAAATCCAAGAAGAGGACATTTTTGCAGACCAGTGCACTACATTGTATGGGCTGTGGTTACTGGGACACACATTTTTTTCAGGAAAATGCGCTGTTCCTCACTTTGAATTTTGCTCCTCTTGGATCTACGTGCAAAATATTCTTTCATCGATCATATATTTAACTGAGTGCAGTAAGCAGTCCATTATTTAGAGTTTAGCAAAACAAATTCCAACAGCGAGCTTCACAGACAGACACATAGTTACCATCCTCTGGGATGCCCCTCCACCCCCACTTCAATGTGGATGTTGACAATTTTGTGAAACTAGTGGAGTAACAGTCGCTGTAGCCCCCGTGGTGCCCCCCCCCATTTCCCCACCCCCGAGCTCCAGGGGCCCCCCTGCTGCACGATGCAAGGGCAGTAGGCCCCTGGTCTGAGAGCTCCTGACTGGGTCGGAGGAGGGGGGCTTCCATGTACTTTGTAAGTTTAGTTACGCTACTGTGTGACACTATCGAAGTATTCACTGTTCTGGAGGAACAACGCTTTCATCCATCAGGCTGCAGAGTCTTGCACAGCATACATTGCAACTGTTCTTTTAGGCGACATTTAACAGTATTGACAAACACCCTTACCAGAGATTGAGGGTTAGCCTGTAACCCATTAATTGAAACAAAAGTAAGCTCCCATAGCTAGTCTCTTCTCTGAACCCCATACTAACTGGTATCTTGGTGGAGTCTAGAAAAGGTTATTTGACCAGTTCAGCCTATGACAGTCCCAGCAAAACCACTGAGGCCTAGAAACATCAACGGTTGACTCCCTCCTTGTGTGCAGGGAAGCCCTCGTTTAGCCACATTTCATTGGCCGTTCAAAAGTTCACTTCCCTTTGTGTTTCTGTTCCCACTTCCTCGCTGGTTGGACTGGTGGTTTGGGACTAACTCAGCTTTCTTGTGCTCCCACATATCGATCATATTGGACGCCATTGTGCTGACGCAGTGGTTAGGTGTACTATCGAGGTCACCGAAGTCAGTGAGCTTCATGCCAACCAAATGTTGCTGTAAATCTGCAAACCAGTTACTAAAGGCATGCTCCTTTGCAGTCAAGGTTACAAATCTTTATAGGTTGTAACACTCAAACTCTGAAAACAAAATCACAACACAACATAATATAACATAACTAAAGAAGGAGAGAACACAAAACCTAAACAGAGTGATCAACTACACATAAAAAATCTAAATACAATTTAAGACAACAGTCTCATTTTTTTAAAAGCATTTTCATGAATTTGAATCTAGCATATATTCTTTCCTCATCATTATCACAATGAAATAAGCCAATACGCACTTCCAGACATTTGTTCTATTTTACTCTAGCTTTAAAAAAAATATCTGGGAAGCATGTGATATTTTGTCACCTCTGGGCGTCTTTTGCTTCCCGCTGATGCCATAACTTCCTAAGCCATTTAAACAGAGGAAAGTCATTCCAATCTCGGCCCCCTATTTCTGACTGTAATGTGTGATCTTGAGCACATCACTGTGTCATTTCCCTAACATACCAAATGTCGGATCGACTAGAGAAACTGAGTGCCAATCAAGCCAAACTGTGCCATTATATTTACTTTAATACCAGTAGGGGAAGCACAACAAGGGCAGGGGCAGAATCCTATTAGGCTCTTTGAAAGTTTTGTTAGTTTGGTGAGTGCTAGCCTATTAACTTCAGTTGTGCAAAAATTGTGTGACTGTTACATTTTGGATATGCCCACTACGTACTCCTGGAGGTCTGTCTGAAAATATCCTAGTTGGACAGAAACACATGCATTACTATACCTTCAAAATGCCCTCCTCAATCCTGTTGAATGTCTTCAGACTCTTGCCTCATCTACAAGATCCAAGTCTGCTGGTCTTTGCCCTTCAACTGCTCAGACTGGTGAGACACCACTGTCTGAGAGTAAACCTACCAGGCACAACCCTGATCAACCCAGACCTCTCCTCGTTGCCCTTCTTTGCTTTAATGGTATAAAACCAATATGTCCCTAGAAACCTCATGTCTTGTATGAATTAAGGCGAACATACTTGATATGGCCCCTTGCCCTCTCAGGTTCTCCTCTGTATAGAAATGTATATTTCATAGAGTCAAATTGGTGTTTGTTTTACTGAGGAGAAGTGATCCTGTTATAACCTATGTACATAGCTCCTGTTCCCACTCACCCCTTTCCTCTCTAGCCTCAGTGGTCTCTCCCGTGGAACCTGGAGAGCGAGGCTACTTAGAATGTTGGGCTTGTGGTGTTATGACAGAGCTGCCTGGCAAGCTGAAGATGTTCATTGCATACAACTTGAATAAAGCTTTTGGACTTACATTCTGCGTCTTCATTACTTCATTTTGGCGACGATTGTGGGATGCTGTGTAAGGGATAGCGACATCTTCACCCTGTTGAAATTCTTCTTGCCAGAGGTGTACGTTTGAAGGTGAGCTCGTGTTGGAGTCTGCTCCTTTGGACACTCTAAGGAATTTTGTTTTACGCCATCCTTGGTTGATGTGTACACGTAGCATTTGCGTGATTTACAAGTTCCCCGGAGAGATGGTAATTTTATGGGCTAGTTCAGCTCCTGTCGTGGCTTGGGAAGATTAATGCACTCCTGACTTAACCATTTGGCCCGTGTGATCTCTCAGGACTCTCTTTCAAGGAAACTTTCCTCACAGTGTATCCGTCCCTGCGTACTTTCCTCATTGGTGGAGTTCTGTAGGGATTCTCTTCCTGAGGGTGCCCTGTGTGGCTCTGCGCTAGAATTCTGAGCGATTCAACAACCTTTATTGCATTTCGTGCCTGCATTTCACCAGTGAAGTTTATTATTGCTCCGCGCTGACCAGTCACAGGATTAAAAAACTGCGCCTCCGATCGTACCGGCTGACCCCGCCGCCACCTTGTGGCTGTGTGCGCCAATGCTTGTGAGCAGAATCTCCGCCTACCGGTTCGTTTATGTCGTATTCGTGAGGCGGAGTGTCTTCTGGAGGCTGTGTGCGCTGTAACACGCTCAGGGAAGGATCTCCGCTCATGGCCGTTTACCAGTTCCTTCGTTGTGGTGTCTAGGAGGCGGCTCGTTTTTCCTGAAGCTGTGCGCGCAGAGCCTTGTTGTGAGGAAGGATTCCCTCCCACATATTGCTTTGTCGTCGTGTGGAGGAGGCGGCTCCAGGGATTTCTCGTTAACTGTCAGCAGCAAAGAAGAGCATA
The DNA here is from genome assembly GCA_963921515.1 of Calotriton arnoldi. NCBI lineage: Eukaryota > Metazoa > Chordata > Amphibia > Caudata > Salamandridae > Calotriton > Calotriton arnoldi. Next base: position 1,318,172 of record CAWUFW010002947.1, on the reverse strand, counting down.
GCGCACGTAAGAGGACTGTTCCTTTACCTTTGAGGGTAACATTGGTACTTTAATATTTCTGTAAGAAAACTACAGTTTCTGTTTTTTTTTGTTTTTGTGTTCTTTCTTTACAGGCACTTAACTGAGCTTTCTGTCAACTAAAGTGATCTATTTTATCTATTGTCGATATCTGCTGCATAGTGTTATAGTTAAATTACATTTCATAGGTATTACACTGGCAGCTGGCTGAGGGTGATTTCATAATGGCTGCAGCCAGTATGAACAGCCCCACCATTTTTGAATGAACTAGGAGAACCAGACATACCTTGGCGAAGATGGCTAGAAATATTTAATTCATATCTTATAACACTAGGAGGGGGCATTTCTCTTCTGTAAGGTAACAACACATTCTTTTACATAATTAAGGGATTCAAGGGAGGAAAGTATATGAAGATATTACAGAAAGGGAACCCAATGATGACAATGAAGAGGCTACAGGAGAACATGTACATGAATATACTTTAAGAAAATTAGAAGGACATTTTAAAGAAAAGATTAAAGTTGTGCTAGAATGACACAAATTGTTCAAGAGGGTTCAGAGGAAAGAGGAAAGAGTGTCCGCATATGTAGCAGTTTTAAGAGATATGTCTGCAACTTGTTCTGCGAAAAGAGGGGTAAAGAGGTCTCAATCCCTTACTGACCGTAGATTGAGCAAAGATTTTTGGCTGCACTTGCTCTTGACAGGGGGAAAACCCCTAACCCCCTAATATATAAACAGGTTCAAAGTGGTTGCAAGAGCAAGATAGTTTTTTTTAGATTTATTGATTAGGAAATAATTTCAATCAACACCGATTCATTTTGTTAGAAATATTTTAAGGTGTAATCACTCTATCCATGAGAGCGAGTGCGAAAGACAGCCGCGAAAGACAGCCAACACGTGTTTCACCCCTTTACATGGCCATCCGGCCTGGGGCTTCCTCAGGGCTGTACAAACATATATGGCAGAGGTCTTAAAACTTTTTGATGTCGAGACCCCCCTCTCAAAACATTTTAGGCGCAAGGACCCCCTCCTGACAAAACTTTCTAGAACTTGGTACTCATCATCACCGACAACCAAAAAAGCCCCCAATTCCCACGGCAAATCATTTTACGGTGTGGAAATAGCATTAAACAGTGTTTAGCAAGCCAAAGGTTTGTGGTTGACTGTGGTTCTGTGTCAGAGGCTTACTACACAGCTCAAATACAAAATCTCCTAAACTAATTGCCCAAAAATGCACAAATGGTACTGTCCTTCTTTTTCACAAACAAACAAAACATAATTTTACTCATTTGGATGATAACACCTTTCTGAACTAGTGTGAGGGGGGGGGCCTGTTTTTCTCCAGAGAGACGGTCAATCTGTGGATGTATTCTAGCTACTGCCATCCTCAGGTCGTGCTCCACTTCGAGTCTTGAACGGTACTTCGTCTTTAATACTGCCAGTGCTGAGAACCCAATCTCACATAAATATGATGAGCTAAAAGGCAGAAGTGTCTTGACTGCAATTTTCGACCAGCCTGAATGTTCTTCAGACATTTTCAGCCAAAAATCCCCCAATGAGATTTTGCTGAATTGCATCTGGAGAATGCGGTCACTCTGAAGGTCAATTAGATCTTCCTGAAGGTGAACTGGGAGACAAGTACCTGCATCCGCTTGAAAAAGTTGAAAGACCCAGTCTTTGACATGATCATTGTCCTCAGGAAAGTACTTTTCTAAAGTGTCCCTGAGAGAAGTGAAGTGATTTCTTATGACCTCAGTGGGACTTTCAAGTTCATAGCCTGTGTCCTAAAGAGCTTCTGCTAAACATGGAATGCCTCAAGCAGGCCACCTTGAATTAGTCGGCTTCTCCACAACTCTAGCTTCTTCTTGAAGGCAGATATTTTTTTTTATACATGGTGAAACATGTACTTTCAGCTCATTGCAACGACACATTCAAGGAATTTAATTTTTCAAAGATGTCTGCAAGGTAAGCTAAAAGCACAAGCCAACGGGGATTACACAACTGTTCTGCTTTGTATGGGTCTCAATCCAGAAAAAATTGTCGTACTTTCTTTCTCAATTAAAGAATGCGATTCAGCACCTTACCTCTGGCTAACCACCGATCTTCTGTATGGAACAGCAAACCATCATATTCAACTCCCATTTCTGCACATAAAAATGCAAACAGACAAGCTCTAGTGGGGTGAGCCTTTATGAAACTAACAATTTTCACAGCAGAATTCAACAAATTCCCTAGTTCTCTATCTATGTTTTGGACTGCAAGGGCTTTCCAGTGTATCATACAGTGGGTCCATAGAATATGAGGAGCCACTTTCAACACTTTGGCTTTTAGGCCTGCCCTATCCCCACACAGGGAAGGTGCACCATCCATATAGATCCCAACACAGCTGTCCCATTTTAAGCCATTGGAGAACAGAAAGTCATTGAGAATATTACATAGGGCTGATGCTGTTGCCTGTCCCTTGATTGTTTTACAGAATAAAAAATCTTCCAATATTAAAGTTTTGTGGCAGTATCGTACATAAGCAATTAAATGAGCACCTTAGATAAGTCAGTCGCTTCATTCAATTGCACAGCAAACAAACTCAATTTCAAGCATGCTATGAGTTGTCTGTTGATATCCTCTGACATGTCAGAGATGCGGCAGCAAACTGTTGTTTCTGAGAGGGGCACCATTTTAAACTTCTCTGCCACTCTTTCACCAAGCATTGTCCTGGCCATGTCGAGAACTGCTGGAAGAATCACTTTTTCTCCATCTGTAAAAGGCTTTTTGTTTTTGGCAATGTGGAATGCCACTTGGTAAGATGCTTTCAAGGCATTTGTTGGCGTGGAGACCACATTTTTCAGTGTCTTATTGGTGGGTGATATCTTCCAGCTTTTTGGCAAAAAATCTCTATTCTTTCCTACCAGTGACCCGAGTTTAGTCTCCAAGTGTCGCTTTAATTTGTTTTGTTTCAGGCTTTCATTAGCCAAGGTCATGCCACAAACCACACACTGTGGCCTAATTTTGCCAGTTATAGTGACGCAGGTGAATCCAAAGTCCAAGGAGGAGGCATCATACTTCCTAATTTTTGCAGCCTTGTTCTCACCATCTGCTTCAGCCTTACGTTTGAGCACCCAACCATCTTTTGGCATCAGGAAACGATCCATGTCAAATGTGCGTTTGATCTATGATACAAAATTCCAAAGTTCAATATTAATGGACACCACAGACTTGCTGCTGCATGGGGTATAGCTGTATTTTTTTTTAACTCTTTGCAATTCTCAAAATGTCTTAAAAATATCTGCGCATCTGGGATGCATAAAACATGAATAACACATTAGGTCCCTTCTACATGCTTAAAACAGAAATTGCAGCTGGTCCTGGCTTCCTTACATGAGCAGGCTGTGTGAGCCATTACCAAAGTTCCCATTGCCTTGAGTGCACACACATTGACAGCAATAAGTAGCACTGGTGGATGACATACACCTGCTAATGAGATCAAACATCTTTGCATGGCTAACTTAGCATTCCATCTTTCTTAGGTCGGTACATTGAGGACTATGAAATTGAGTAAGAGTAAACTTGGTTGTTTGCAACACTTAGAAAAAGCAAAACTGCATTATAAAGTACTATAAAAAATATGGATAAGATATTTTAAATTTACTTGTACATACCACAAAGCACCGCACTAACACAAATCCAAACCAAAAATAAACTGTGAATGTGTTTATAAAAAACAAAAAATAAGGACCCGTATCTCTGGTGATTAATGTACCTGCTGGAGCGAGATCAAGTTTTGTCTAGTCACTGTTTTGATTCATCATAAAGTAGCACAGGGGTTAAAGTGCCTGCTGAAAAATGTGCACCTTGTAGATAACAGAATTGTATTTTATATAGCTAGCTCAGTGGGTTACTGCTTTTGTCACAGAGATCCGTTTGTTACTAAGTTAAGATCCTAATGTAGCACAGTGAGCTATGAATTGGCAACAAACAGCTGCATGCAAGACATAGGTTAAAAACTTATAGTTTTCCCCTGTCTTTCATTATCCTACGGTTGCTAAAAAGGGTGTGTTTGGCTGGAAATAAATTCTTGTTAGTAAAGCCAACCCCAACCACTGGGTTATATTTTAAATCGTGAGTTGCAACTTCTCCTGTTCAAGCACTCTTAAAATTTAATGTCTACCAGAATAGATGACATGTGACTCCTACACCTTGTAGTCCTTATTTTCTTATGGAATATTTCCTATACATGTGATGTAAAGTCCTCTGACATCCGACATTGGTATGCGTAGTGCTGATTGCAGAGGACAGAGATGTGGGGGGAAGAATGGGAATTGTTACTTATTTGTGTGATATTGAATAAAAATTAAAATCATAGCTAACAAGCATTGGTAAAGCCAATATGTCTGCCTATTTTTAGGTGTATGTGTTTGTTGTTGTGTGATGTATCTAGATCCGCTAACAGAAAACTCAGATAGATGCACAAGCACAAGATTCAAAGTCATCTTTTTTTGGCCATACATATAAGCACAACCCTTTTGTAATGATTTCCTAGTTAACCTTTTTGTCAAAATTCTTTTTAGAGACCCCACCTTTCTCGCCTCACCTGGGGTACTGCAAATAAGCAAACTGAATGAGTAACCCACGGCTGTGGGATGAGGCGAGGGCCCACCTCTGGAAGTAATAATAGTGTAAGAGCAAAGGCAGAGTAGGTGACTAGAGGGGGTTTATGATGTTGCAGTAGCAGACCTGCCAACTCATACAGCACTACCACGTGTCAAACAATACTGTCTCTCTTCTCGCAGTCTCATTTGTGAAGAGCCAGTATCACATGGTGTGCGCAAAGTGAGGTGGAAACCCCTGCAGAGATTGCGTTTCTAGCTTATTCAGTGGATGCTCTTCACAGTCAGCGTCCAATAAGAGTTTTGCAATTTGTTTTTGGGGCTATAATTATGTTCACTTGGTGAAAGGACGACCATGGGGTATGCCTTTGTGATGTGTGCGCTTGGGCTATACACAAAGGTCATCTTGAAGTAGACTACCTATGCTCATGGTGCATTTCCTGTCCCTAGCAGGTGACCTATGACCGCGTTCACGTCAGTGCCCCTAGAAGTTCCCTTCTAAGCAGACCAGACGTTCAGTACAGTGGGAGTCTTAGTGTCTGGAAGGAGAATGGCATCCATTGTGAACACTTGTGCCCATGCACTTGGTGCAGGTGGAGGACAACATGTTGCACAGTCAACTGGCTCAGCTGAGCCTTCGTCTTGGGAAGGCTTTCGCAGGGTGAGGGTCAGAAGGGAGGTTGTGAAAGGTAGCAAAACACACTCGTCTAGAGATGGAAGCCAAAAGACACCAGTTGTTTCATTTTTGTGGGTGATGTTCATTGTACCCAGAGGCAGGTAATCTAACAGACAGGTAAACTAGATTATTCAAGATCACACAGGCAGTCGGCGAGCAGCTGTGTAGCCTCTAAATCAGCACACACAGTGATTCTGTGAGAGCCTGACCTTGACATGAGACAGACAGCTGTTTACCACATGCTATTGTCTCCTCCTTCTCCCCTCCCCGGAACTTGGTTGATTTAGGACGATTTATTGCTGACAAAATTATAGACCAGTCATGGAAAATGATGCCACTTGTGAACAGTTTTGGCACACATTGGTATTTAATACAACAATAACAACAGCATATATGCGGAGGAACCATTCAGCATTGAGTCACGTGTGCTTAGTTTTGGGCAAAAAATCTCATTGCAAACACAAATGGCGGCATGTGTTCTATATAAGCTGAACACTCACAGAGCTTTCACTGCTGAAGTGTGTCAAGGATATTGTATTGGAATTGATTTATATAGTGCTTATTATCCCTGATGAGGCGTCAAAGCGATTTGTCGGCGAGTAGCACGGTACTCCGGAACCCATAAAGGATTAGTGGTGAATTAGTATAGTGAAAAAAGATAGTCATTTGAGTGGTGGATATGTTAGTTAGTTATTTGGATTGAGAAGGATAGCGGAGGGATGTTTTGGAGCTCATAGCAGTAGGAGGAGAATTGGGATGAGTAAAAGAAATGTGGAGGGGGAAGAGTCAGATGGAAGGATTTAGAAAGGCTTACTTTAGGGGATCAGAATAGTAAAAGAGGTATGAAAAAGTTAAGAATAAACTAAATGAACATTTCTAGAGTTAGAGCTTGGCCACGTTTGCTGACTAATGCTATGATTTCACTCATAAGAAGATACTTATGCATTCAAACTGTAGTTGTATCTACATAGTTGACTAAATGTTCTGACATAGGGGCCGATTCCGATCTCGGCCGGTAGGGCTCCGAATCGGATTCGGCTTATCCGGATCCGATTCGGAGCCCTATTTCCCGACCGATTCGTACGCGCGTCCGGGCGAGCGAGTACGATGCGAAATCGCCGACTGACTCGTCCGGGTGTCCCGACCGCTCCGACCGACTCGTTCCCGGGTCCAACCGCACCGACCGACTCGCTCGGACACGACTCGCACTGCGCAATGGAGACGTTCCCCGGCCGGGTAAGTACGATGCGCGCCGCGAGCAGTCCGACCGAGCCGCGCATTCCGGCTCCAAAGAGCAGTCGGAGCCGTACTTCGTGGGTCCGTGTCGGACCCCCCTGTACGCGTAGCCGTGCGAGTCGCACACAGGGGGGACCCATGGGTCCCCCCTACCTGTGCGTGTACGGCGCGAGTCGCTTCGCCGCGTACACGCTGTAGGGGGCACCCTTGTCCGCCTCGCACCCATTGAGTCAATGGGAGCCCGCGTACGCGTTGTACGACAGGCTCCCATTGACTTCAATGGGAGTCCGACCGACTCGAGTCCGATGGCATACGTGCGCATCGTACTCGTTCGGTCGGGCTGCACGGGTCCGATTCGGTCGGAAATCTCTCCGGGTCCGGCTCGGTCGGAGAGATTTCCGGCCCGAATCGGAATCGGCCCCATAGTCTTATGTTTTGCTGTATGACCGCAAATAGTACTTCCATTGATTGTCATTTATGTAAGCTTTCTTAATACATTTGATCTACACAATTTAAAATACTCCATGTTTTGGACCCTTGTTTCTTTGCAAAACACTTGAATAAAACATAATTTTGTAATTACAAATGCCTTCATTTTTTCTAGAGTGTATAGCACCAATATCTTTAAAATAATTTTTTTTACAGGACATAACTACCTGTTTCTAACCATAGCTAAAATTCAGAAAGCAATTTAGGATTTCAAGAGCCCATAATCACCGGTCTAGTGATTACCGTAACCACCATCAATGCCCTCCTTTAGGTGAAATCTCTAACTGGGTGGAACAGCCTACGAAAACTGGAACTGCATCAGGTGTTAGATCAAAACCTAGACAGTTGGTCCTGTATTTATAAGAAACTGCTGTTAATAGATTAGAACTGGGAAAGTACATACAATGTGGATCTAGTCTACATAGCCTTGACATCAAGGACATGAATGTGTGATCTCTTGTTTACATTTACGAAGATATGCAAGGATATTATAGACCTGCAATTGTGTATATGGCTGCAGGTTTCTGCAATTTGCGCCACACACTGTTTTAAGAGTGTGATCACAAGCTTCATTCCAAATTGTGGGTAAATTTCAAGGACTGCTTCCCGTGCCATTAGAATTCTCTCTAGAAAAGGGGCAAATATATTTTATCCTTTCGCATATATTTTGCCTGCACTTACCAATCCCCTTATACCTGGGCCAAATAATGGGATTCTTCGCAAAGATGGTTTTGAATAACGCCAGAAAACTGTTGGTGTACTATAGTTACAACTGCTGGTTCTGCCTAAAGGATGTGAAACACTTTTTTTTAACTGTATATATTGGATTTGTTGGGTTTGCTAATTTTTCACTTGTCACTGCAACATCTGCACTAATATTTCATTGCACCTCCTAGTAAATTTGCTTTATAATATACGTTATTTTGCTTATTTAAAAAATACTGCAACATGTAATAAAAAGACATGAGACGCTATTGAGGCCACCAGTCTCATATATTGTGATTTTGGAAATAACTCTCCCAGGCTGATTTTAAATGATTCCTCTATGTGAAAAAGTTTTTTGTACTACAAAAACCACCACATCAAGTAAGGTGCAATCATGGATGCTTTACATATGAAAAAATGACCAGCGCTTTTCTTTGGTAATGGTGGCAACCGTAGTTGAACAAAGGCATCATATTGATCTGCTGCTACAAGAATAAAAATGGAAAGAACCCGGAAAATAAGCAACATTCAAAGTCATAAAAATACATATGAAACTACTGCTACAAGAATAAAAACGGAAAGAACACGGAAAATAAGCAACATTCCCAAGTCACAAAAATGCATATGAAACTGCTGCTACAAAAACGGAAAGTACACCGAAAATAAACAACATTCCAAAGTCATAAAAATGAACCAGAGCCTTTGCCACACCCCACCACATGGCTCAATCAGGGAAACAAATAAGAGAGTGTGTGTGTGTGTGTGTGTGTGTGTGTGTGTGTGTGTGTGTGTGTGTGTGTGTGTGTGTGTGTGTGTGTGTGTGTGTGTGTGTGTGTGTGTGTGTGTGTGTGTGTGTGTGTGTGTGTGTGTGTGTGTGTGTGTGTGTGTGTGTGTGTGTGTGTGTGTGTGTGTGTGTGTGTGTGTGTGTGTGTGTGTGTGTGTGTGTGTGTGTGTGTGTGTGTGTGTGTGTGTATATATATGCAAGATCGTTTCAGTGTATGTCTGTAAGTGAAAAGACAGGGCATGGGGATGAGGAGGAGAAGAGGCAGCTTACCTAATTATTCTGAGAAGCTTCGTGTTGCCTTAGAAACCAGCCGGGAAGTAGCAAGGAGATTCAAATGCAGAGGCAGCAACGAGCCACAAAGCAGCCACGAAGATGAGGTGCAACAAGGAAACGAGGTGAAAGCAGCGACGACCAAGAAAGACAACTGGATCTAGTGGGAGGCAGCAGTGACGGCACTGAATATTGCAGAACTCCCTCGTAATACAGCCTGCATTGCAAAGGTGCTGGTCCATCTTTATGGACAAAGTTCGCGGGCATTTCCTGGTATGCATGCTGTAGTCTTTCAGATTGGAGGACAGGCATTGATGACGTAGCCACATTATGATTGGCTTAGTTTTCCTTGTCCTCCAATCAGAGAGCCTCTGGAGATGTAAGTATTTCGAATCCAAACCGAAGATGAAATGTTTTGGATCCGAGGCAGAAGTGAGGTAGGTGAATGCACGACCCCCTTCCGATGACTCCATGGCCCCCCTGGGGGTCGCGCCCCATAGATTGAAGACCTCTGATATATGGTGAACATGAAGAAAAATTAGGAGGGAAAAAGGGAGACAAAGCAGGGAAAAAGAAAGAAAAAGGCGGCATTGGGATTGAGAAGTGAATTATATAGACAGAAAGGAAGAAGGAGGACGAAAAACACAGCGAACAGCAAATAGTCATATTAGCGTCATGATGGTTTATAATAGCATAAAGTACAAAGATCATAGTGAGAGAGAGAGAGAAGACGGGAAGAGAGAGAGGGGGGAAGAAGAAGGGGGCACACAGAGGGGAAAGAGAAAGACACAGATGTGGGAGAGGGCAAAAGTATGAGGCAAGAAACATTTGGAGCATAATATCATATAGACGTCATAAGTTAAGAAACATATGGAGCATTAATAAATAGTACCATAATATGGAAATGTATCACAAAGGCAAAAAGCAGAGGGACAAAGCACAAGGCAATGAGGATGGGCGGTTCAGAGATTGATCGCAAGTTATCCAAACATTGTAAATAAAGTTTTTCAAAAATAGTAAGCGCGTTAGGAATCACAAACACGAGATCAAACGTATGAGCATGAATCAAGACATTCCAGGATTGAAAGATATGTGAAGCAGCCAATTAAATCAATAAATAGAGAACAGCGACGCAAGGTTTTCAATATAGATAAGCATTACAGTTATTTGTATGACACGAGCCAAATATGAAAAGCAAATTGTAATACGATTAGTTATCGTGACAAAAGATATTTCGAGTGACATTTCAAGACATGTAAGAGAGATATATTAATATATTGAAAAAAGATACAAGGGAGAGACAAAATAATCAATCAAGCGTATAAGAAACAAAACACCGACGCAAAAGACGATAGACAGAGATATAAGTAACATTCATCATTTGTAGTGTTTTTAGAAAAAAAGAATGAAAAGCAAATAGCAGGGGGACAGGTTATTATAGAAAAAGAGGAGCAACATGTTGAACCGAGCGTATGAGACAGAGACAAAGGAAACGGAACAATATATTTACATATTGAGGGAAGCGGTCACGTTGTATCATCCGGACGGATCCAAAAGGTGTATTTATGTAAAATAAATAGATAAAGCCATAAAGTCAGTCAGGGAAAGGCTCTTAGTACATACACAATCCTGCATCGTGAGCCTCTAATTACATCGCCTCACGAAGTAACCAAACTGTAGTAAGGAGCTTGAAATCCTTGACTAGAGGAAAGGGTTCCCCGGTGAGCTTGTAGCTAAACAAAGCACTACATTACGCATTGATGTGGTAATTAAAAAATTCCTTGTAGCGCAACAGGAGTGCAGTCATACTGTAGGTGATGGTGCTTGCTCGTCTAGGACGACAAAGGTATTATGCTGGAGGAGAACATATCAAGCATTAACGTGGTAGGGAAAAGGTTCAGGGGACGCTAAATAGATACATAAATACAATACGTGGTGGTGCTATCTCATGTGAAGTGACACAGAATTCCGATCTTACCGTGAGTAATAGTAATTAGAAATTTGTCTGTATTGAAGGGTCCTGTGGTTATCTATGATGAAAGGGAAGGGGTTGGTAAAGTGAACCTGACTGCGGCATCTGGGCTATGTAAAGTTAAGAAACATTTGGTACACAGGGAAATCTAAGGCTTACCTTGTCACAATAACGGGCGTAATGCCAGACCATACGAAGCTTAATGATTTTGTGTTATCGGCGTGAGTAAGGAGGCAGCCATTTTAACATGACGTGACTAAGTCCTTCCGGGTAATGTAAGGGGCGCCCATGTAGCTAAGGCGCCATTTTTGGCAGGTGGGTGTTGAATATGGCGGCCATATTAGAGCAGGTGGGTGTTGAATATTGCGGCCATATTGGAGAGGAGGACAAAGTGATAGTAGGTCAGAGAAATGAAAGGGGGGCTACCTGGGATGCCAGGATACAGTTCGAAAAGTTCTATTTGTATGTTAATGATAGGCATAACGGGAAGGATGGCCACAAATGGGGTGGGTATATGTGGGAAAAAGTATATTATCAACCAATACATGTACAACACAGTCCCCTAAAAAAGATAGAGCAGTGGGCAGTGGTTCCTTGCATATAGCAGGCCTAGGTTTTGGCTGTTATTCATCTCCTAGCCACACATGCATTTCTGCGTCTTTATTAAGTCCCAATGTCACTGTTTTAAACTCCAGGATTAGTTCGCTTTCTCTTCTCCTGACTTTTTGTTCTCGGTCTCCCCCTCTTCTTGCCAGATGAACAATTTCCAGACCAAAGAAGGTGAAATCCTTCTTGTGTGGGTGTATGCAGTGAAAATGTTCTGTAAGAGGATGACCAATATTGTGCTTGTGTATGTTACGATAGTGTTCTTGAATCCGGGTGCGTAGCGGTCGTATCGTACTCCCAATGTAAGGAAGATTACAGGGACATATGATTACATATATCGTGAATTTACTATTGCAATCAATCCATTCTTTGATAGTAAATTCCCTTCCTTGCGTTAATGGTACTTGTGTAGTTTTGCTTCTACTCAGTTTACAAATACTGCAGTTTTTACAGGTATGAAATCCAGCTGGTCTATCCAAGAATGTAGTAATGGTTTTTCTTTTGTCCTCAAATTCAGATTTACATAGTAGACTCTTTAAATTAGGTGCCCGTCTGAAGGTCATTTCGGGAAAGTTTTTCAAATGTTCAGTTAGGCTTGGTGTTTGCTGTAGGAGGTGCCAGTGACGTTTCAAAGTTTGTCTGATTTGATGGTGAGCATTATGGTAATCAGTGATGAAACGGATCATGGTGTTGCTCTCTTGTTTTTGTTTCTGTTGGAACATTTTTTTGCGGTCCATTTGGGCTACTGAAGTCAAGGTATTGGTGAGTGAGTTGTGGTTATATCCCCGTTGGCTAAGTCTTGAAACTAATTCTTTTCATTTTTCACTACAGTTGTGGCGTGTTCTTAATAACTCTCCCTTTGGTATGTTCTTTATGTTATGGCGAGGGTGACAACTGTCCGCTCTCAGTATGGAGTTTGCTGCGGTTTCTTTTCTATAGAGTTTACTATGTAGAGTATTGTCCTTCACATATAGTGTAACATCAAGGAAGTTGATCTCCATCTGTGAATATGTGGAAGTTGTTTTTATCCCCCAGGGGTTACGGTCCAAGCTTTCCAAGAATCTTTGGAGTAATGTCATGTCTCCTTGCCAAATACACAGAATATCATCAATATATCGTCGCCACACCACGATATGGGAGGTAAATTCTGCAAAGTCTTGGTCCCAGAGCCAGAATTTTTCCACATGGCTCATGAAAATACATGCGTACGGAGGCGCAAATTTGGCCCCCATGGCAGTTCCGCGTTTCTGCCTGTATATTTTGCCATTAAAGCTAAATATGTTGTTCTCCAGGCAGAAACTTAACATCTCTAGGACCATTTTATTTGTTACCAAAAGGTTCGCCGATTGTGTCCATAGTGATCGTTGTGTTGCTGTAAGGCCATCATGGTGTTCGATAGAAGTATAGAGACTGACAATGTCAATGCATACCAAAACAAAATCAGGTTCCCACACAATATCTTGTAGTTTTTGAAGGATATCTTTAGTGTCCTGGATAAAAGATGGGATGTCTCTCATCAATATCTGTAGTTTCTTATCTATGTATTCCCCTATCCTGGAGCATGCTGAATTGATCCCCGCTATAATTGGTCTTCCGGGCGGCGGGTATGTGCCTTTATGAATTTTAGGGAGAAGGTAAAGGGTCGGCATAGTAGGGTGAGTCACATATAAAAAGGCTTTTTCTGCTGGAGATATGAGGCCCAGTGTGTTCCATTTATCGATCTTGGCTTTGATAGACTTGAGAATATCTGGTGTAGGGTCTCGTGTAAGTAGTTCATAGCATGTTACGTCTCCAAGTTGACGATTGGCTTCAATAATGTAGTCATCTATGTGTAGTGCTACTGGGTTTCCCCCTTTATCCGCTTCCTTGATGATGAGGTCCTTCCTATCATTCAGACTCTTTATTGCTGTCCTCTCTTCTTTCGTCATATTGCAGGGTAGATATTAAGATTTTCTCTGGTACTTATTATATTCCTGATCGAGGTCATGTGTGACCGCCTGGTGGAAGGCATCAATGCTGTTGCCTGGGGGTAATTGTGGAATGAAAGTAGATTTTTTTGTGAGCTCTGTATCCATAGAGAGGTTAGTTTCAATTCCTAATTCTAGAGCAGTTGTGGTAAGTGTATCAGAGTTGTTGTCTTCCTCACTGAGGTGGGTAAATAGGTCGACATTTTCTAGGTCTTGGATAGAAAATTCTGAAACTGTTGTTCGGGATCGGTGTTCTTGTCTTATGGCTTGGTCAGCAAAGAAAGCTGTGAGTTTAAGTTTACGCGTAAACTTAAATAGGTCAATGTGTGTTTTTGTGGTGTTCCAGGCAGAGGTGGGACAAAAGGAAAGTCCTTTGTTAAGGATTTCGGTTTCCTGGTTAGTGAGCTGAATGCAGGATAGGTTCTTCACCAGATTTCCCTGAGTCAAGTTCTTCTTTCCAATTCCTTTTTCCTGGACCTGGTAGTCACGCCTATTGTTGGAGTCTGTTGTCGTCCGTATTGTGGGGAACCTGCCATTGTTGTAGTATTTGTGGTATTTATGGTTCTGATACCGAGTCTGTAGCGCAGCACCTCCTCGAAAAAATTTACCTTGCATTGTGAGTTTTCTCCTTCCGGGCCTGGTGCAGGTGAGTCAATTTCTGAGCTGGAGGACGCCCCTGTTTGTTGTCCACTGCCGTCAGTTGCTGTGTTATCCTGTGGTTTGGTATTGTACCTTTTTGCGAATATGTAGACCCTGCCGAACTGGTAGTCAAGTTGATCGCGTCGAAATTTACGGTTCTTACGTTTGATGATATCTTCTTCAAATTCGTCAATAACTTGGTTCAGGATCTCATAGTTTTTCTTGGTCAGTTCTCCCCAGTTTGAATCCTCAATATGTTTAGTGAGGTTATCTACCTCTGTTTTTGCTTTATTATATTCTTCCTCTGCGTGATCAATTAGCTGTCTGATCATGTTATTTGAGCATTCTTTCAGATTTTCTTCCCATTTCCCGATGTATTGGGGATTACTGGTGTCTGAGGGCGGGAAGATCAGTATTCGTAGACCACGTGGGATTCTGTCCGCCTCTAGATATTTTTTAAGGGATTCTGCTTCCCACCACTTGGTGGTTTCCCTTTTAACTGCACGTTCTAGAGTTTGGAAAGTACTTCTTGCAGATGTGGGATTTGGTTTGGTCGTTGTGTTCCTGGTATTCACAGGATTAGTGGAGAAAGTTTCTTCAATTCTGGATGAGCCGGTGCTCTGCGGTCCTGACAAAATGCCATGAGATAGAAGTTTTAGTTTGTGGGAAATTTCCACTGATATGATCAAGTAGGTCTATTTTGCTGTTTTTAATGACATATATATTAAGCTTGCCGGTATTTTCGGGGATTTGACCTTCTGGAACAGTTCTGCGAAAAGAGGGGTAAAGAGGTCTCAATCCCTTACTGACCGTAGATTGAGCAAAGATTTTTGGTTGCACTTGCTCTTGACAGGGGGAAAACCCCTAACCCCCTAATATATAAACAGGTTCAAAGTGGTTGCAAGAGCAAGATAGGTTTTTTTAGATTTTTTGATTAGGAAATAATTTCAATCAACACCGATTCATTTTGTTAGAAATATTTTAAGGTGTAATCACTCTATCCATGAGAGTGAGTGCGAAAGACAGCCGCGAAAGACAGCCAACACGTGTTTCACCCCTTTACATGGCCATCCGGCCTGGGGCTTCCTCAGGGCTGTACAAACATATATGGTGAACATGAAGAAAAATTAGGAGGGAAAAAGGGAGACAAAGGAGGGAAAAAGAAAGAAAAAGGCGGCTTGGATTGAGAAGTGAATTATATAGACAGAAAGGAAGAAGGAGGACTTTGGAGCGCTGACAGATTCTTTAATAAGGGATCAATTAGTTAGATGTACAAATGACCAGAAAATACAAGAATAACTATTAACTCATAACCCAGATCTGTCTGAAGCGATTAATATAACGAAAGGAATTGAACATACAGCTATATGCATTAAGGAGATGAGATTAAGTAGTGTACCGCATAAAGAGAAAGAAGAAGTGAAGGGACATGCTGAGGAGGAAGTTGTGTGTAAAATTAATGAAAAGAGTAAGGAGGTACATAGACCCAAACATGAAAATGTACAATGTTACAGGTGTGGTAATCAGAACCATTTAGCAAACAGTTTAAAATGTCCTGCAAGGGGTGTAATTTGCAGGAAATGTAACAAAAGGGGCCACTTTGCCAAGGTTTGCAGAGTGCAAGGTGACAAAGTACATATGGATTCTGATTCCGAGGCAAAAGTGGAGGAAAGAAAGGAATATATCTTTCAAGTAGGACTGGGAGTGGGTGAAGGGAAGGCACAATACCCTAAATGTGATATTTGGCTTGACGGAGTGTCTGTACAGGTTTATGCGGACTCTTGTTCGCCATACACCTTGATTGAGAAAAAAGTGGAGGAAAGAAAGGAATATATCTTTCAAGTAGGACTGGGAGTGGGTGAAGGGAAGGCACAATACCCTAAATGTGATATTTGGCTTGACGGAGTGTCTGTACAGGTTTATGCGGACTCTTGTTCGCCATACACCTTGATTGAGAAGAAAACGTTTGAAGAGAAGTTTTCTAAGGAAGAATATGTATTGGAGGTACCTGACATTCAACCTGGGAGGTACTATAAGGAGCCTATTCCTCTAGAGGGAATGGTGAGAATGCGTATAATATTCAAGAACAGGCACACAGTAGGAAACGTTTATGTTACACAGCGAGGATCAAATTTACTGGGCTGGAAACACCAGAAAGAGTTGGGGATTACTTTAGATCCCAACAATGTTGATCAGTTGTTACTAATTGAACAACCCTCAGTGAGAAGCAATTTATGTAGGGAATTTCCAGAAGTATTTTCCAACCAACTAGGAAAATTAAATAATTACATGCACAAAATCACACTCAAGGAAGGTGCCATTCCAGTGGTGCACAAAACCAGATCAATTCCACTATTGATGAGGGAACCTTTAAGGCTAGAACTGCAGAAACTTATGAGTCAAGGGGTCATAAAAGAAATAGCAAGCTCTGCATGGTTGGCACCCATCGTTATTACAACTAAAGATGGTGGAAAGAACATTCGGCTTTGTGTGGTTCTGAGGGATCTTAATACAAACATTTGGGTGGATAGATATCCCCTTTCGAGAATACATGAAATGCTAAGCACGATCCAAGATGCCAGTTATTTCAGTGTACTTGACTTATCCCCAGCCTATCACCAGGTCATTCTCCATGCTGAATCTCAAATGTTAACAGCTTTCACAGCCCCTTTTGGTAATTTCAAATTCTTAAGGATGCCCTTTGGGCTTGCTTCGGCCGCTACAGCTTTTCAAAGGATCATGCAACACATACTAAAAGACTGTGAGAAGAAAATGTGCTTTCAGGATGACATTTTAATATATGGTTCTAGTTAGGAGGAACACAATTGTAGAGTGAGAGATGCTTTGTGCAAGCTAAAAAATGCAGGTTTCACCACAAGAGAAAGTAAATGCAAACTAGGTGTCACATCAGTAGATTACTTGGGGCACACAATAGCACAAGAGGGTATCAAGCCTAAAATGGATTTGGTAGACTCAGTGCGCAAGGCTCCCACACCTAATTCTAAAGAGGAGATCAAATCGTTCTTGGGTTTGGCAGAGTACATGGCCAAATACATAAGAAATTTTTCTGTTTTGGTTCAACCCCTTAGAAACTTATTGAAAAAAGGTGCTCCTTTCCTGTGGGAGGGTGAGCATGATGCAACATTTAAAGAGATAAAGAAAGCGATTGTAAATGCACCTCACATAGGGAACTTTCATGTTGCTAGAGAAACCATACTGACAACTGATGCAAGTAATAGAGGCTTAGGGGCTACCCTTTAACAGAGAGTACACAATTAAGAGAAAATTGTGGCATTCGCCTCCAAGACCCTGGTAGGCTCTGAAGTCAATTATTCGACAGTGGAGAAGGAGGCGCTGGCATGCTACTGGGCTATCAATCATTTAAAATTTTATTGGTGGGGATTAGCATTTGAACTAAGGACAGATCACAAACCTTTACTATCCTTGTTTGCTAAGAAAGAAATGGAAAATACCACTCCCCGTATAGTTAAGTGGATGTTGGGACTCCAAGGTTTCAATTACAAAGTTGCATATGTTCCAGGTATCAAGAACTGTGCAGCAGATTTCCTCTCACGGTCTCCAGTGGAAAAATTAGAAGAAGCCAGAGAAAGTGCCATAATGGAAGTCACGGTTCCAGCAACTTAAAGAACTGAGTGGGAAGCACAGATGGATAGAGACCTTACTCTAAAAGCTGTTAGAGAGTCCACTGTGGAGGGATGGCCGTCCAGGTGTAAAAAATTACCTGAAGAACAGTGCTTAATTTGTAAAATATTATGTCCAGGTGCTCAAATCTTTGTAGGAGGCCACACCCACGTCCCCACCCACTTCCTCCACTGGCTCCACCCACCTATTTCCCTTAATCCAAAGTGGTCTTGGCTAACAATTAAAGACTGGCAGAGGAGGTAGTTGCACAAGACACTACCAGTCGGCAGTTCACCACTTCCAAACCACTCCCCCACACTCAGTTAAGCACACCAATGGGTTAGAACCTCCACTGCAGGAAGGTGAAACTCCAGTGACGACTGCCTGTGTAGTCTATGTAGCAGTTTTATGGTACGGCTAGGTTGGTGAGCTGTCCAGAATAGCGGCCAACTGGACCCATAATGTGTGCTACCTTTAGCCAGTACAAGGCTTTGAAGAACTAGAATAGCAAATTGCATTGTGGGACTTCTAGTTTAACTTTATAACATTGCAAGAATGTGTGCTGATGGCAGAAAATAAGACTACTTGAATGTGCCACTCCAGGCAAAATAAATCTTTTTTTTCACTTAAAAGTCAGCAGCAGTGGAGGAAGAACTGCATCCGTGGGCCCACACTATAAAAAGTTATTTCAATGTTAAAATTGTAGACAAATATAACTCTGGTGAAAGGCATTACTTACTGGCACTGCAGGACAGCCTTTTAAGTTTTAATTAATCAGCGAGGGAGGAGGCCTGCTGCACCACACGCTGATTGCTTCTATCGTCGGATAATGATTAACGCTGCAGCTGCGCAGTATGCTGGGCGGGCCGTTGGTTGAAACACTACTCATTGGTCCGATTCGGGGCACAAACTTCATGATTCGCCCAACGAGGGACGGGGCCAGGGTAATAATATATTTTGCAATTGTTTATTGAAAGTGCATTACGCTAGCGCGCTACCAATGAATGACTGCAAAATGGAAATGGGGTGTGACGGTATTGATGACCTACGCTGAGGCAGGGACCCAGCCCAGGCAGTTTAACTTTCTGGCGGTAATTTGATGTGTGTGGCTCACATTTAAGCAGGCGGGAGATCCGCTGCATTCAGTTTGAAATATTTTACGCACGCATGCATTTATGTGCAATATCAGCTCTTCACGGGGATGGGGAGAGACTGGAACGGTGGCACCTACTCTGAGAATGCGCAACCAATTATGACTTATACTGCATGTGGACTCGACTAGAGTGTAGACCCGGCCCTGAGAAATAAGTGCCGGTGCTAAGCACCGGAAAGCACCGCCACAAATTAAGTACTGGTGGGCCAGCTACCCACAGAGGACAAATCACACTCTCTAACACACTGTTAAGGGCATTCATTTTTAGGGATTTCTGTCTGATAAAACAAAAAAATTCTTCCTGTTCCAATAAAACATGGCAGGCCGCTGCAGTTGCCTCCACTGTAGCACTTTTGGGGATAAAATATCCACCATGTGGGCGAGGATCTCTAAATGTGCTAAGCCCTAGTGGCTTGTGTGGAGTAGTGTACTTGTTTATGGCTTCCACTAGATGCCAAATAATAATAATAAATAATACATAAAAATAACAACAACAATAATAATTATTATCATAATAATTATTATCGATTATTATTATTTTTGTTATTATTGTTATTGTTGTTATTATTATTATTAATAATATTATTGTTGTTATTGTATGCATATTAATTTGAATATGAACATTAATAATAATACTTGTGTTATTATTATTACAATCATAGTATCATTGTTTGTAATCATAATAATTATAATAATAATAACAATATGGATATGAATATGAATAATAGCAATGGTTTGTTTATTATTAATATCATTATGTGTTAGAATTATTATTTATTATTAGCATTATTATTATCATGATTATTATTATATTATTATTATTTCTATTATTATTATTATTGTTATAATTATGATTATGGTTATTATAGTTAGTAGTAGTAATAGCAGTACTAGCAGGAGTAGCTGTAGTAGTAGTAATAGCAGTACTAGCAGGAGTAGCGGTAGTAGTAGTAATAGCAGTACTAGCAGGAGTAGCTGTAGTTGTAGTAGTAGTAATAGCAGTACTAGCAGGAGTAGCTGTAGTAGTAGTAATAGCATTACTAGCAGGAGTAGCTGTAGTAGTAGTAATAGCAGTACTAGCAGGAGTAGCGGTAGTAGTAGTAATAGCAGTACTAGCAGGAGTAGCTGTAGTTGTAGTAGTAGTAATAGCAGTACTAGCAGGAGTAGCTGTAGTAGTAGTAATAGCATTACTAGCAGGAGTAGCTGTAGTAGTAGTAATAGCAGTACTAGCAGGAGTAGCTGTAGTTGTAGTAGTAGTAATAGCAGTACTAGCAGGAGTAGCGGTAGTAGTAGTAATAGCAGTACTAGCAGGAGTAGCGGTAGTAGTAGTAATAGCAGTACTAGCAGGAGTAGCGGTAGTAGTAGTAATAGCAGAACTAGCAGGAGTAGCGGTAGTAGTAGTAATAGCAGTACTAGCAGGAGTAGCTGTAGTAGTAGTAATAGCAGTACTAGCAGGAGTAGCGGTAGTAGTAGTAATAGCAGTACTAGCAGGAGTAGCTGTAGTAGTAGTAGCAGCTCATGAAGTATTCCAATAGTTTATGGTTTGCAGGCTGGGTCAGTCCCTGCCAGTTGTTTTTGCAGGTCACTCCCCCAAGAAAAGATTGAAAGAATGCCTAAGGGAACATTTTTTAAATTTTACAATCAAACATGCTAAAAAACGACTTTAAATTAATCTGGGTAAAGAATATCATGGTCTCCTATAATTTTCAGAGAATATCAGAATCCTCAGTTAATTTAATGTGCCCTTCATCGCGCTTCAATACATGATTGATGATCTACTGGAAAGGGTAAAGAAGAGAAGGAAAAACTGCACAGAGTTCACAATCTCGTGTCTTAAACAGCACAACTTTCGTTTATTCTCCGACAGCACATCTGTGTACTCTGAACTGGTCTGACAGGTCAGGTTTCACACTGAAGTTATTTATGGACATAAGCAGGTTATAAAAGACAGAAGTGTAGATCGTGACATGCTGTCATATGGATCATGAAATAGCCATCCGAACAAGGATGTGCTGTGTTTGGGGAAATAATGCAAGACATCAACAAAAAGGAACACCCCATGATTTCTCACTCAAATATCAGTTTGAAGTGAATATTTTGTAACTTCTCCGTTTTTGTCCCACAAATGTCAGCACGTCATTTCCTGAAAATACACTTGTCCTCCAAACATCAGCCTGCATTTTAGCAAATAAACCAATTAGCAATCCCAAAATCTCCTTGCCAAGTACTTAATACTCACATAGTTGGTTCCCAAAAACAGTTTTATTTTTATTTTAAGTAAATACACAAAATAATTTCGAAAAAATCAGATTGTCATTTTTGGAAAATACATAAAATCATCCTGTCTACAAAAAAACCGTTTTAAATTAATATATGCCAGTCATTGCACCATGATCCTAGGTATCCCCATCAATAAACATTCAGTGCCATCCCGGGATTAGGCACTCCAACATATATAAGTGCCATCCAGGCCCACTAGTATGCTCGAGATATCAATTATTGCCATGATGTGCCCCCTTTATTATCCCTATGGGTTAGGAAGAGCACAGCACGCTCTCTACTTCTGCACCACCTTTTAAGACTTGCATAGGGTTGGCATAATGGCCACGGCAGTCGAGATCTACTGCCCTCTGTCCTGCAAAGCACCCGAGATTAGTAATGCATGTGGACCCACAAGAGAGCAGCAGGGGACTGGATGTCCAAGGGACCAGTGGCTACAGAGAAATGGCAATGATACAGGGGCAGGTGGCAGATCACTAACCACTTCTGCTTGTCTCTCCTATGTCCCCGCCTACTCTCCCCGGGGACATGGGCAAACAAACATGGTCAAGCAATTAGTAGGGGCACCTTGGAAGGCTTGTGACGGTGCTTTGACATGTACACTGCTTGTGCAATGGGACCCACAGCTCAGTTGATCCTCAGTTAATCCTCATGCAGTAACCAGGTCAGAGCAAGTCAGTAAGTGAGATAAGAGATAATGGTTATGCAGTTCCAAGAAGAAAGTAGGCTTCTGGAAGGATGTTATCGAAACAGAAGAGTTATGAAGAATATATTCAATTATGTCTATACAGTCACCCAAACTTGATCCATAAACTCTGGTCCTCCTGCTTTGTGCTGCTATGCCTGCTGAAAGAGATGCTCCTGTTTGTTTGCGTGGCAAGGCTTGCCTCTGTTATTGGCACTATCCTCCTCTTACGCCTGGGCTATGGCAATGTGCTGCGTACATGGGACTCTCTGAGGATCTGGTGGGTAAACTACAAAGACTGCAGAACATAGAGGTCCATCTAATGTAAATTATCTCCATGTGCCATGTACTTCACCAGCTGCTGGTTAAGCAAACACATCCATGTTTAGGTGCTTTGTTTCATTCAACTGGCTTATTACAGAAAAATAACTAGAAAAATGTAAAGGAGAGGATAAGAGGAAATAATGGTCCAGCACACATTGTCAGTGACAAATATCAAGTTGTTCAAAGTGCTGTGCAGTTCCATGAAAACAGTCTCAAAAACCAAATTCGGGTCTCCTTTCTAGGATGCACAGACCCTTAGCCACCAGAGTGGCATTCTTCATCATCGGGTCCCACCAAGGTGGCTTGCTTCATCATCTGGTCATGCTCCTCATTGGGCGGACAATAACCAACTTGGCCTATAAGGTGGTTCTTTATCAGGGATCTTTCCTCATCTATTTGTCCTCAGACACAAGACATTTGCCCCTATGTCCTGTGTGGGCAAGAAGACGTAGATCGGAAAGAAGCTTGATGGTTAAATTTAACTAAAGGCACCGAATCAGTTTTATCATGAATGGATGCCCTTGTTAAGGTTAAAACTATCAAAGGGTTGGAATTCCTACAGAGACGATACCAGAGTTCTGTTTGTGGTCAACATATTTCTTGCCTAGTTGCCTTAACAAAGGGTCAGTCGCAATTTATCAGGGCCAAACTACAGGATTGATAATCTACTGTTATAGACACTCCCTCGTGCATAGATGGTGCCCACTTTAAGTGACCTATTCAGGATATTTAACATGTGTATGTAGTAGAGTCCTCTATTAGGAGGTTACTTCTTTTTCTGCTTGTGACCTGGGAGAGTAAACAAGTGACAAATGAACAAATATAAGTAAAAACACTCTTGTTTTTCATGTCCATTGATATTAAAAAATAGTGTGAACCAGTAA
Source organism: Calotriton arnoldi (assembly GCA_963921515.1). Lineage (NCBI taxonomy): Eukaryota > Metazoa > Chordata > Amphibia > Caudata > Salamandridae > Calotriton > Calotriton arnoldi. Next base: position 1,295,237 of record CAWUFW010002947.1, on the reverse strand, counting down.
AAGCCACACATGTGTATGCTGAGTGCCATCGTGAGCACAGCATAACACAATACGCAACACACATCGATTGACGTCACCTCCTGCTCGTTAACATTTATGGGTGAAACTTGTTTGGTTAGATTGCTTACCGAAGTCCCTAGTTGATCGGGCCCCCTAGGTAATCATGGAGGAGAGACTACCATGTGGCTCTGTGGGAATCAATCAAGACATTTACTCGGAGATTCGTGTGGAGACAGAAATCTCATGGCAGCAGAAAGATTAAATAGAAAGCCCTGTTTTGACTTACTTTTCTTATTAGAGACTCTACTGTAAGCCTACCCGCAACCACGATCTGGTAAGTGGATTCCAGTGGAGTGGGCGGCATTTAATCAGTGGTTCGGGCCGATGCGAGGGCATGTTGCATCACCGCATTTGTACGTGATGTCGACATGTCGGGAGAAACTTCTAGTGTGTCTCGATCGATGCACCGAGTGCCATGTTGGGTGCAGACTTTAAGATATTCACATGTCATATTTGTGAAGGGCAAAAATATTTGTGTGGAGTAATGTGAAGTTCCAACTGATTGGGACATAATCTGGAAAACACAAGTGGCACATTTAAAAAATGATAATTGAGAAGAACTAATTCATTTGAGAGATTATAAGGTGGCATATTAAAAATTACTGGGGCAAACTGTCTCATTTGTTATAGTGCAGTACTTTATTTGGGGACATCAATTGTATATTCCTTCTTTCCTATAAATCATTTGTGTATTAGTTCAAATTTTCTATTAATAAACTGTGGGCGGTCTATCTCAATTTGCTATAACTCATGTGAGGGCTACCTCGCGAATGGTTAAATAATAGCTATATAGCAAGGAATGATTCACCAATATACCACCTAGGTCGAGATTTGTACTCTCTGATACCATAGGTAATAAGGCAAAGAGGATCTTATTTTTTTGATACGAGGGTGCAGGGTATATCATCATTTAGGCCTCTTTCATGTGCTTTTAATTTTAAAAGCCACCTTTGTTCTGTTTTGAATAGGCATTCCTGAGTATTTTTAGATTTGTTCTCCAACACAATCCAGGTCATGTCATTTGGGGTGTGATTTATTTTCAAAAAATTGTTTGGCATTTTGGTAGTGGATCATTTGCAGCAGATGGTGCTTCTGTGCTCAGTAATATGCATCCTGACTGGTCTCGTGGTCATTCTTATATACTGTAGTTGGCAGGGACACTTTATGAGATATACACAATTGTTGGTGTGATTAAGGAGGCACCATATTTTTGTCAACCCTATATCAATTTCCTTAGTTTGTACAGTGACAGATGTTGCAATTGCTGCATGCATAGAGGCTGGTTACTGGTGATAAAGCCCAACGCGTGGGGATCGACCCAGGAACCAGTTTCTTTTTTGGCCTCGTATGGACCACATGGTCTTTTAAATTATTTAAGAGTTGGAATTCAAACAATGGCTTCAGAATTGTCCGGTTGCCGTTGTTCAAGATGTTCCATTTTTTATTTATGATCTTTTTAATTTCATTTGATAGGGGGTAAAAGTAGTGGTGCATGTTATTTTTTTTTGTTCAGTCTTAGGCACAACCTGCAAGAGTGAGCCACTATTATTATTTCTTGGTCTTTTCTTGGCTATTCAAATGGTGTTTTGCGGATAATGTTCAGTTCTTAGTTTCTTCAGTAGATCTTCTGCTTGATTGTCATATTTGCTGATTTCACTGAATTCACCATATGGTAGATTCATATGGAGAGCCCTTGGGTGATGGCTGTTATAGCATAACAGGCTATTGTGGTCCAGTTCCTTGTGGTATGTCTTGTTTTTCAGATAACCATCTTCAATTGTTATTGACAGGTTAAGGAAAGATATCTCTGAATCAGAGATTGTGTGGGTGAACTTTGATGCAGGTGAAGAAATCCTCAGTAGTTTATCTATCTCCTCTCCATATTATCAGGATATAGTCGATGTACCAATTCCATAAATTAATCTCAGTTCTGAAAGGATTAGTTTCTGAATCAATGAAGGTGTTCTCAGCGTTGGGCATATACAATCACTCCAAGCTTCGGGCAAAGGTGCTGCCCTTGGATGTCTCTTTGATTTGGAGGTATACAGTGTTTTCATTTTGGAAGAAAATCTCTTTCAGAGCCAATATGAAACTTCATTAAGACATTGATAACAGTTATAGAATCTCAGTCTTATGCTGTCATAAGTTCTTATAATATTGTCAATGTTGCGTCTTGAGGAATGATCAGAAGGTCTGTGGGTCCTTCAATATTGATGGTGTTTATTAGATTCAGTACATCCTTGGTGTCTTTCAAACACAAAGGTGTTTTCTCCACCATAGACCTCGGAAGTGGTTGCACAATTCGAAGAGAGGTTGTAGAGCGGAGACCTGGAACTGCACCTCAATTTAAACAACTATTACAGATCAGACCTGTTTTTCTCTCCAATCTGCTAATCTCTCACATATCTAGCTGAGTGTGGAGATCTGGCTGCCTTGTTGAGGGTGCCATGCTTTAAAAGATAGCCATGCTTAAAAGTCAGTTGAGTGCCCGCGAGGGTACGATATACCAGTGGCGTCCCACGGCTTTCGTTACTTAGGAATTTTTGTAACTACTGAGGCCGCCCTATTTTTTGAGAGAAACCTGTTGGAACCGCTACAGCGATTTCGAACGGATGTCAAATATTGGAAGACGCTTCCCCTTACCCTGCTGGGGCGGGCGTCTTTATTTAAAATGCTCACTCTGCCACGCTTTCTCTACGCCCTTCAAAACACTCCTATCCCCATACCACACACCTATTTTTCGCAAATTGAGGCAGTAGTGCGGGTCCTATTGTGGGACAATAAGCCACCTCGGATAGCCATGACCAAGCACACTATGGGATGGTACGATGGGGGGATCGGACTACCTGACTTGCGCCTCTATTATCAGGCTTCTCAGCTCATAGCCATCAATCAGTGGGTGTTCGGACAACATGATGATCCCAGCTTCCGCACAGACCATTGGTTGATGAGGAAGGGGGGCTACAACAGAGCATTGTACACCAATCATAAGAAATTGAGCCTGACCGGCCCAACGGCACGCACGGTGGAGGTGTGGCATGGCGTACAGCGACGAATGGGGTGGCAGGGGCGCCTAACGAAGGCTACCCCGCTGTGGGAACCTGATGTGTTGGGGCGGCTTAGTGCATATGCGGGATTCGATAAGTGGGATCTGATCGGGAATACAAAGGTGGGGGACATGTGGGTTCAGGGCAACATGGCATCGTTCTCGGCTCTTCAAGCCAAGTATCGATTAGCCCCATCGGAATACTTCCGGTATCTCCAGATCCGTCATGCCATTGATTCCGCCCACCCTAAAGATACCCCCTTGCCGGACTCCTCTCCGCTGGAGGACAGGCTCCTACTAGATCCTATGGATCGTAAGGCAATCTCCCTCACATATCGAAAACTAATAAATAATCAGATCGATCCAATGTTGAAATTACGAACAGCCTGGGAGGCGGACTTGGGAGAATTGGCCGATGAAGGACTGGATGGAGGCGTTGTCCTCACCCTAGAGAGGTCGCCATTCCGATGCGGCTACGTCTGGTTCAACTAAAAATTCTCCACCGGGTATATTTTGATGCCCCACTACTCCACCGGTTGGGTAGGAGACCTGATGCGCTTTGCCTCAGACACTGCAACCAGACGGGTACATTCTCACATATCTTATGGGACTGCCCACACATACAGCAGTACTGGACTGATGTCACCAGCCTACTGACTAGGACTTGCGACAAACCGATACACCCAACTCCTACACTATGCCTCCTTAATATCTGGGAGGCAACCGACTTCACACAAACAGAACAAGCATGAGCCATGACGGGGTGGAGTATAGCGAAACGGAACATTGCTCAAAGGTGGGGCGTGGACACATTACCACAACTGAGGGACTGGACGAGGGATATGGACCACGCCATGATTGCCGAAAAAAACGTGTATAAAGAAAGGGGTTGCCCACGTAAATGGGATCACAAATGGGGACGATGGAACAAGTTTAGGGGTGAGATATGTGTTTCCCCGACGGTAGAATTGAGAAGGGAGAGACTCCTGGAGCTGGAGGGAGCAATGGATGAGCCGACAGCACACACCGAGAGTAATCCTGATTAGGATAGGAAGTGATCCTTCCCCGGCCCGTTGGCGCATAAGTCGCCCTCTTAGCAGATGGTAATAATATGTTTATGTTGTATTAAACTGGACTCCCACTGGGTCTAAGGCTGAAGTTAATATGCTGTACTCTCAATGCATAATTCATCCAAGATGTCAATGTATGGTCACTGTTGCTGCTCATTGTTTCTAATAAAATTGTTTAAAAAAAAATAAAAAATAAAAAGTCAGTTGAGTGATGCATCCAATCCAGGCATCTGTTTTGACCTCATGGCCACAGGTTCAAATCCCGGCTGGTCCACTCGGCCTTTTATTCTTCTGAGGTCAATAAAATGAGTACCACTGAGTTGGATAACAATAAACATCTGTTATTCAGCGCCAATATCCCCCCAAGGGCTGAATGTGCACATCACAAAAACTATGTTGCATGTCAAAGATTATTATTATTTTTTCTGGTTAATTTAGTCTGTATGACAAATGCCTGTTAGAGTGCTCTTGTGCATAATGTTTTAGTACTTGACAGACCTGAAGTGCATGTGAAATCAATTATAAAATGTTGATATGGCAGTGAAGAAAATCAGAGGCTCTTGGGATTAAGCATTGGAGAGGTAGAAGTGAGGCTGAGGCCAGAAGCCACAGGTGTATGCAGGTAACCTTGATAGAAGCTTTCGCGTAGATAGCCTTCGGAAGCCTTCGTATGGATTGCTCATTGAACCCTTTGTATAGATAACTCCTGGGTAGCCGAAAACTGTAAGATTTACCCAGGACCTCTCACTGGCTTCGTATGAGGACGGTCCCAAGTTCCTTAAACTGCAGAAGTGTTTCATTGACCCATCCTCCCTTTCTCATCAGGGTTTCGGCAGATAAGTTCAATAGCCGCAGATGAACAGTATTTCAGGTGAAGGGCCATTGTTCCACCAACTCAGTAGTACTGAGGTAACAGAGTAAATCCCTTGTTTACCTAAAGAAATATCAGAGGACTGTCAGTTGCGGCTGAAAAAATGATGCTGGATGTGTGTGAAGAATTAAAAAATACCGAATTTAGAAGAGACCACCTGCCTGCACATTCACCTGCAAATTCACAAAAGTCATAGGGAAGAGACAGGTACGCAAACTACAATTAGGAGGATAGAATTGGCAGGCAGGATACACCATCACAAATTTTCTTGCAGAGCTGGGTTCGGAATGAACTCAAAACACATTTTCATAGTCATTTTACTCATTTAACTAGAGAGGAGGGATAAGTGTTACACTAAACGTGGTTGCGCACAGGAGCAGGGATAGAGACATTTAAATTTAGTCTGGGTCCAGCAGAGCATGTGATCTGCATGCTCAGGTTCCTTATAAAGATAAATAAACAGAAGAATATTTTGCACCCAAGCTAAATTTTGTGGACAATTATTTATAGCACAGCACTGTTCACCCTTATCTTTACCAATGATATCTTTGCTTGTCTTGCACAGAATGGGCACATGGTTATCATGAATTCTCAGAACTAGGCTAAGTGGAGGCAGTATACCAATGAATATTAAAATAGCAACTATCTGCGATCTCAGATTGAGAAGACTTTCTTTTTAAAAGAAACATGCAGATAGCATCATGCAGTCTTCAAAAAATGTGGGTCGTCATATTGCTCAGAGAGTAAGACCCTAAATAATATTAGCTTACAGCAGGAAATTGTAAACAGGAAGGGATACGTTTTAGTGGCAATAGTTACAAAGTACTAGCACTAGTAGCATAGCACTTAGACTGCTGAGGCCCAAAAGGAGAAGAATCATCTAAGCTTACACCTCCCTGGAAGGGAAAATTTATGAGTTGGAGGGTGGCTGCCTCCTGCTATGACAAGACTTCCAGAATGTTGTCGGCAGAATTAATGTGGTGAAGCGGAGAATTTCCAAATTAGATGTTGCATGGGAGATGCAAAGTAAACTCTCAGTTGAAGCAGGAATCCCAGAGAGGGAAGAAGGCTCAACTAGCAGGACAAACACAGGCAACAAATAGAGTTTTAACTCTACCTATCACAAAAGGGTACAGAATTATCCCATTAACCCTATAGTCAGCCACTGGCCACCCTGCAGAGTATACTCACATATTTCATAAACCTTGCCCAATTTTTAATTTTTTCCAGCACATAGAATATAGAGTTACATTCAAGCATATCAATTGTTTTTTTTCATTATCTGTAAGAATCAGCGGTAAAGGTCCCTTAAGTTTGTGTGAAAAGGCCACGGGATTATACAAAAACCTTTAGGTCTAGAAAACCAAGTGCCTCTACAATGCTCAGCAATCTAAGACTTTGGCAAATATTTTCCATCATGTTAATTAAGAAAATTGGATGGTATGACACACATAACTAATTTCACAGTATTTTCACATCTTTGAGTAATAGTTATAACTGCCATGTATTTCTCAAAAAGAAAACGAAAAAAATTGAAGGTTTGAATAATTGAATTAATCTCTACTGCTGGCAAGAGAGGGACAGAAAAAATGCCTTACACTACCCACCCTAAATAGGGCGGGCAGTGTAATGCCCTTCCTCTGATGGCACTTACTCCACCAGACCACAGAAGAAAGCGTTCTATTAGCCCCAATGGGGGTTCGTTAACACAAAGCTTAGGGTCCGCCGATCTCTAAATGACATGGGCGGACCGAGAATTTGTAGGACTTGGTACTCCATCACGTTTGTGATGGAGTACCCTGTGCACCAAACTCCAAAATAGGCCCTTCGCCCCCATTCAGAACAGATCTACAAACACACTGCTATGAAACAACCTTGTGAACTTGGATGAAAGTTTATTACTCTCCATTACCCATACTAGGAATTCCCACTTCACCAGGTGGGAAACCTGTCTCAGTGTCAAGGAACACTATTGGGGGGGGGGGGCGCGATTACAATCGCCTCTGAGTAGTCTATGACCCTCAAAAGATAATGAGTGCCTGCTGCTAGTAATCTGTTTGGATTAAATCACCCTCATTAGGCACTGTTCACTGGTTCAGTCTATGTTATTGTAGCTTTTTTCTAAGCTGTTTCTGACTTGCTCTCCCTTGAGAGAACATTGCTCCACAAAACTGTTTTTAAAGACATGACTGGGGGAACCTCTGTGTGCTTATGAGTGGGCCATATATCATGCTTCTGCCTCATCACTGAGGTGTTGTGTGAGTTCTAGTGTACAGCAAGCTACAAGACATGTGTCTTGAAGTATGTATCTCACTTGAAGTTTCGTTAGCCACTTAGAAAAACCGAATGTGACTAACAAATTGCTTGAATTTACACATTGCTGGATTGCTGTTTCCTATTTGTAGTGGTATGGTGGGAAAAAATATGACCGATTCGAATTTGATGTAGAGGGAGCACCGATATAGGACTCAAACTGCTCTTCACTGAGGCCTAACCAGGCTGACTCATGTCTGAGGTTGCTTATGTTCCTTACAGATGTAATTTGTGCCACTGGAACTGCTCCTGTTGTGGAAGTGCCAAGACTGGCTTGCATATTGTTGAACCCTCTCTGGAGTAGCAAGGTGGGCAAAGCAATGGACTGAAATGCAGCCCACAGCAATTACTTAAGGATGAGATTATTGCAGGCATTTCAAACATGGCTTTTTAGGTTTCCCCTGCCCAGCGCTTGTGTTGTGCTTGTGAAATCTATTGTATTTAATATAAATCTTAAAAGAGGCTTACATCCTGCCCTTACTCTACATTGGTTGGTGTGCTTGCCACTTACATTTCCTCTGTTTCTATTGGCTGTAGCGTACTATTTCCTGCTCTTCCTTGTGTGTTTCTCTTAGTGTCCCATGGCCCAAGTACTATTTTTATCTGCTTTAGTGGAACTCTTTTTTAAACTTTTGCCAGCACCGCGCTTTCTTAGTTTGTCCTCCGCCCTTTACCTAATCTCCCCGTGGCTGCACACATTTTAAGTGTGCTAGTTAATTAACTAAAGTTAGTTAGTTGTGTTAGTGTGTTAGTTAATTATTTAAGATAGCGTGAATTCTCAGAGCACTTTACATGTGCACCAGTTGCATTACAATAGGACACAATCCAAGGCACGGTGAGAATAATTAATTTACCAAGAATTAGAGGATTTTAAGCCTCCTGCTGAGACTCGAAACTGGTTCTCTAACTTCAAGATCATCCGCTCTAGTACTTTCTCCACATCGTCTCTCCTCTCCATGGACATTGAGCTCACCATATAACATGGCTGACACTCCGTTGGAATGCACAATGGAAATTAAAGGGCTGCTTTTGGCGTCATTACCCTTTTTTGTTTAGTTAGTATTGCAAAGCATTGCTATAATTTTTAAGTAGAGTATTTGCTTGAAGCAACACATACTTGATGGTTATGCCACATATTTAATTGATTAGGTATGTTTTTAGTACTCATCGTTCATTATGCACTACTTTCATGCTAGATTACAAGACGAAACAATATTAAAGAGGTTCGTCTTGATGGCCCCTCCCGCCTTCCCCCTGCTGTCACTTATGATTCTGACCCTCTTGACATCCGATGCCTTGCTTCGTATCCCGCTGCTCTCTTCCCACTGCTAATGTTAGCCTGTCCCATCCACACCCAATCAGTTATACATTTGTTTTTGTTTAAAAATGCTTTATTGAAGAAAGTAGCGAAACAGTACAGAGTGAAATGATATACATCTACTCAAGCATTATGTAAACACAATATATAACACATTATAACAGTATACCTAAACAAATTAACAGTTTAGTGTAAACAGCCAGAGGAAACCATAATGCCTTGAGTCAACAAAAAAAAACAATATAAAACTGTAGCATTTTTTTTAGAAAACTTTTTTTTTAGAATGAAGATGAGAGAAGAATGAGAGAGAGATGAGTAAGAAGAAAAGAAGGAGAAAAGAAGACAATTAAGTGCAAGGATAGAGTAACATATTTAGCAATCATCTTTAATATCTGAACGACCATACAAAACATTAGATACCTCATAAAGGGTCCAAAGCGGTGCACACAGGTCTAGACGGAGCAACAGTTCTGGATAAGTATGAAGTGAGAGGTAGCCAGAACAGGTCTCTTTTAATCATTAAAGGTAATGTAGTAGCATAGGCTCTGTCCAGCCTGTGATGATGACAAAGAGGATTCAACCAAGCAATAAAAGAGATTTTTGAGGTGTCTTTCCAGTTAGATGTGATAATTTGTAAAGCAAGTGCTATCATTAAATCAATACATTTCCCAATTAACTTCTGAGAATGCCATGGAGGGGACGAACCACCCAAGAAGAGATGAACAATGTTAAAAACAATATCTGTAGATAATATATTATTAATCTTATCCCAAATAAGTAACCAGAAACTCCGAACTCCAGGACAATCAAAAAACATATGCAAAAAATCACTATTGTCTTGGGCACAAGACCAACATTTGACATCAGTGATAAGGTGAAATTGATGTAATTGTGTGGGAGTGTTGTATAGTCTATTATAAAAATAGTATAGAGTTTGAGTAGTGGCAGCAGAGCGCGATGTAGTGTGTATCTTAGCCCAAATTGTTCCCCAAGTATGTTGAGAGAAATCCAATTCCCACCGTAGTTCGATTTTAGATTTAGGTCTATTCTTAGGCGAAAGGCATAAGAGCGTATATATATATATAAGATGCCTTTACCTTAAAAGTAAAATCAATGGGAGGGGTAGAAGGTAATGGAAGGATTGATGAGGAAGAGGATTGCAAATGAAACTGAAGAATGATGAGCCTAATGAGGTTATATTGAACCTTATAGAAGGGTGAAACACAGTATTTAAGTTGAATGTCCTTAAAGTTTAACACAGAATCATTTGCAAATATATGGTCAAATATTATTATTCCTTTATCAGTCCATTCCTTCCAATAAAGGGCCCGATTATTCAATTTATTGTGTTTATTGTACCATATGGGGGTTTGCAGAAAATTGTCTAATGGAGAATAAGACTTAAAGAATAAAGGTGTGATAACGGAGACAGAATGTTGGATTAAAGGATTAAAGAAGGTCCTAGCGGCTCGAGAGATATGGGTCGCCTCCATAAGTGAAAAAAGGGCAATACAAACTTGTTCCAAGTGGCCCCATACTGTACATTCGTCCAGGGAAGGAACTGAAAAAGAGGTCCAAATTTGTTTGAGAGAAACGGCAGAGTGGTATCTCCGAAGATCAGGGAAATTAACCCCACCATCGTTCCTAGCTTGTTGAAGCCTTAATAAAGATATTCTATATTTGTGTTTGTTCCATAAGAAGGATTGAAGTAAACAATTAACAGACTCAAAAAACAAAACAGAGGGAGCTTGACAGGAAGCATGTACAAATAAAAGTTAATAATTGGTAACATCATCATTTTAATCATCGCTAATCTCCCCCACCAGGATAGAAATAAAGGAGACCAAGCAAGGGACATACTGGAGATTTTCAATCTAACCTGCTCTAAATTAATTTGAAAGGTTTATTTAATGGAGTTAGAATATAGAATGCCTAAACATTTGATGGTCCAGGTAAAACCTGTATCCTTGAACGTATTAGGGAGACAATACTTATTTAAAGGCAATACCTCTGACTTCTCTATATTAAGTTTATATCCGGATACCAAGGAGTATTCATTTAATAAACGGAAAAAAGCAGGAAGCATATTTAATGGGTTGGACTCATATAGTAACACACCATCTGCATACACAGTGAATTTAACCTCCAAATGCTTATATTTGAATCCAGAAAAAGCTGATGATCTTCGGATTTTCTCTAGAAAGGGTTCCAAGGATAAAATAAAAAGAAGAGGGGATAAAGGACAGCCTTGTCTAGTACCTCGGAAAAGAGGGAAATATGAGGACTGTTTGCTATTAACATAAATAGAAGTGGAAGGCTGAGAGTATAAAAGATGAATCTATCTAAGAACGTGGGGACTAAAACCATGCCATTTCAAAACGCCAAACATAAAATCCAAATTAACGCGGTCAAAAGCTTTTTCAGCGTCTAAAGTTATAGCCGCACAGGGTATGTCAGATTTAGAGGCCATAGGGATGATGTTGAGAAGGGTTCGGGAGTTATCTGAAATAAAACGACCTTTTACAAATCCTGATTGATGAATGTCTATTAAAGCTGGAATATCCTGCTTGATACGTATTGCAAGTGCCTTTGCAAATATCTTGCAGTCCGTATTAATAAGAGAGATGGGCCTGTAATTCCCACACTTTGTTAAGTCTTTACCTTTCTTGGGAAGCTGGCGAAGCATTGCTTGTGAAAAGGTTCCTTGTATGCAATTTTTAGTGACATAATGGGAAATTAAGAGAACTAGTTTTGGAAGTAGGAGAGGTGCAAAATTGGAATAAAAATGAACAGAAAAACCATCAGGACCAGGAGCTTTATCTCTGGGAAGTTGAAGGACAGCATTTCTGAGCTCTGTCTTACTTGTGTCAGCAACCAGTGCAGAGAGGTCTAGTGTGTGATCCGTCAACTTAGGGATAGATTGAAAAAAGGTATCTAATTGGTCAGTTGTAGAAGAAGACTCAACTGAATATAGGTCAGTGTAGTATTGTGTAAAACATTCTAAAAATGTTAGTATCAGTGGTGTGATTAGAATCATCTTTGTTTGTAATAACATGAATTTTAGATTTTTGTTTTTTAATTTTCAAATGGTTAGCCAACAGTTTCCCTGCTTTATTACGACCACCAAACATTTTTGCACTAATTTTAAATAAGGTAACACAAGCATCATTACAAGATTGTTTGTTATACTGTAATTTAGCTTGAATTAATTTAGACAGACTATCTGTTTTTTTGAGGAAAAATATTCGTGCTCCAATGTTTTGATTTGTTTAAGTAGTTGCAAAGAATCCTTAATTGATTTATTTTTCTTCGCTGCAACATAGTCTATAATAAAACCCCTGGCAGTCGCTATATATGCATCCCAAATAAAATTCATCTGGGAATCAACAGTAAGATTAACATCCAAAGGATTTTTTGTAAAATCTGTCAATGCATCTGTAAACTGTTTGTCTTGCAGTAATACATTGTTGAATCTCCATCTATTAGACCGGGGATTGTCGTAAGGAGTATCTAAGTCTAAAATAACAGGGGCATGGTTGGAAATCAAAATGGAACCAATCTCAACATTTAAGACTGACTGGAGAATATTCTGTGTGACAAATAAGTAATCTATTCTGGATTGAGAGGCATGTGCAGGAGAGAAGTAAGTGAATTCTAAAAAGTCTGGGTGAACAGTTCGCCAGGCGTCAATTAAACCTCTAGAGGAAATAGTCCTCTGGAAAGACTTTTACATTTTATTAGGGATATATTTTACCTAGGTTCTGCAGTCTATAAAGTGGTCTATTAATTGATTGCAATCCCCCTACTATGAAGTTGTCTGAAGGACAATCGGATAAGAGAGTTGATAAACGGTCCCAAAAATGTAGATCCATACCTGTAGGAACAAGCATTTGCAATGCATACGATCTCGCCTTTGGGACCTTATATGTATTTAGCTATGCAGCACATTAGCCTGGGTGCTGAAACATCTACTGTTCTTTAACATGGAGGGAAAGTAAGCACCAACCTGCGGGAAACGCTAGGTATGGGAACACATGGAGAGAAATATTGCCTTTGAGCAGGAAATGGTATAGTCCAAAGCTCTGTTTTTAATATAAAATCAGGGCCTTCGGTGGTCATATCACTGAAAATACAAGATTTGAAAAAAAATTATTGTCTGTGGGTGCTCTTGGAAGACAATTTCTATGGACTGGAATCTAGAGAATGCTAAAGTGATTCTGGTATTTTACTGACCTCTGCTGGTCGTTTTCTATCAAGAAAGTTAAATAGAGGCAGTTGCCAGAAAAGTTAGAAAAAGAAAATCCCTCAGCAGAAAGCAATTCTGGTATTTTACTGACCTCTACTGGTCGTTTTCTATCAAGACAGTTAAATAGAGGCAGGTAAACAAGCAGAAAGCAATTCTGGTATTTTACTGACCTCTATTGGTCGTTTTCTATCAAGACAGTTAAATAGAGGCAGTTGAACAGAAAAAAAGTCCCTAAGCAGAAGCAGACAAGTCCTAGGGCTGATCTCCAGAGCCTACAAAGTACATACACATATAAGTATATACTAAAGTATATACAAGAGGTCTTGAATGCTCGACCTAAAAAGGAGTATTGTTAATTTTAACATTCAATAATAACCACCTCCCAGCATCCTCCCTGGTCTCATTGATCACTTGAATATTCAAGGATTTGTGGACTAAAATTAAAACACTGTTCTTATTATTAACCGCAGGGGAGCAGTAGACAGAACCCACCCATTGCCTGCGCATACAATAAATGACACCTTCCTTAAGATTTGACTCCTGTAGAAAACCAATCTGGCACTCCAACTTAGAGAGGTGGGTCAACACCCTCTGTTTTTTAACAGGATTTCGAAGTCCTTTTACGTTCCAGAAAACAACATGCAAATTTGACATGGAAAACGATTAACCTGACACCAAATAAGTAACAGGTAAAGTAAACTGAAGGGATGAACAAGGAAATGAGAATATGAGTAAACATTTGAAAAGAGCCAGGGTTAGTAGATATAAAGAGAAAGATGAGAACAGAAGGAGAGAAAGCAGATAGAGGGAGAAAGAGAACACAGGACAGTACAGAGTGAAAAAAACATCTCCCCAGTGTACAGAAAAACAAATAGATGGCAAAAAGTCGATAGACTTCAGTCATATTTTCGAGAAAAATAATGAGCAACAGGAAAAAATACTAGTTAAGAGCGTGGGAGCAAGACAAGATGTCCAGCCTGAAAGGGAGGCCATGAGGATAAAGAATAACAACAAATGAGGTCAGGAGCAAAGGCTTGATACAGAACTAATGAAGGAGAGAATAAACATATCCAAAGAAATAAGGGAAACAGGACAAACCTTTTTATAAAAAGACTTGGTACCGCATGCACAAAACCTGAAGACTGAAAGTGGAAGGACAACAACATCCATCACAACACGATCCAACAGACCAAGGGAATGTAGAACCAGTAAAGAGACATCAAAAACAATCAGAAAACACAAGAATAACAATTACACAGATCATGTTTTGCTGAGTTCCATATCTTCTCCCTTATGCTCTGCTTAAGGTCTTTGGGATCTTCGAAAGTAGTCATCTTGTGTTTGTGAGTGACCTTAAAGAAACATGGATGGATAAGTCCATACCGTGCATTCGTGGATCTCAAAGCTGGTCTCAAATCCAAAAACTCTTTTAGTCTCGCAGCAGTGACCTTGGACACATCCTGACTAAAAAAAATGTTTTGCCTCGACCAGAGCATCTGTTTACGTTGTTTGGCCATCAAAACGACTTCCATAAGATCAGAATATTGTAAACACAAAGCAATAATCCCTCTAGGCCTGTTCGATGTTGAAGAGGAAAAGGGGCCGATCCTATGAGCTCTTTGGATATTCAGCATCACTGGAGATTTCAACCCAACAATTTTGGGGATGTGCAGCTTAAGAAATGTAATCATGTCTTGACCTTTCCGGGATGCCGTAAATGTGTAGGTTATTGCGACGATTACGATTTTCCAAATCCTCAGCCAATTGTTTGAGCTGTGTGACATCTTTAGACAAATAATAGACTTTATCAACAACATCCTGAGCGTCGATTACCCGTTGTCCCACCTCAGTGAATCTTCTTAAATCCAGAACGGACCACTTATCGTCAATCCGTTGTAAGGTAGCACTTGTCTCCACCATAAAAGGTTTCATATTCTTTAACTCCTCCATAATATCTTCCAACGTCAGAGGTAAAGGCGATTTCGTAAGGGAAGAAGGGTCTTTTTTTACTCTTTTATTGGCGCCACTTCCAGACTCCTTACGGGCCATGGCACTTGAAACAGAAGAAGCCAAAGTCTTAGAGGAATGCGCAGTAGCCATATTGAAGCACAGCGAGGACTAATAGTTAAGAAAACCAAGGTATAACAACAATGAAATTGTCCGTGAGTAGTAGCAAGGCAGCCAAAAAAAAAAAGAAGAAAATTCACGTAGAATGGGCTGGTAAGGTATCTCTCAGACATAAAAGGGTAACAGCCAGGTATGCCATGAAAAGAGAGAAAGAAAAAAAAGAAGTTATATGCCAAAATTTCATGCCATTGTAGTTCTGAGGCAGACTAAAACCACTAAAAATGGCAGCCTGATTCCTGACAGGACGGGAGCGCAGTAGCGGCCCGTGGAGGGAGTTCCGTGGGGCGGTGAGGCAGGGTGGGGGAGGGGCAGGGTGGAGGGTAGTAAACACCGGAATATGGATGAACGGAGGTAAGTAAACAATTAAATAAATAAAACGAATTTCGTTGCGTGCGCTGCATTGCAAAATGCGATGCAGCGCGCGCAACGAAATTCGTTTTATTTATTTAATTGTTTACTTACCTCCGTTCATCCATATTCCGGTGTTTACTACCCCCCACCCTGACCCTCCTACGCCCCGCCTCACCGCCCCACGGAACTCCCTCCACGGGCCGCTACTGCGGGAGCGGCAGGCAAAACTTATGTAAAAAAAGCCAAATAAGGGATCAAAAACATACCTTGCCGCTCCCTGTCATTTCCGACGCCTATTTCAGCTGCCAACACACACAGGCAAGCCAAAACCGCCCGACCGTGACAGAAAAATACCTTGGCTCCCGTGGAGGAAAACTAGCGGGCGGCCATCTTGTTTGCTGGCCGGCACGCGCCCTCTCTCAGTTTTACATTTTGACACTATGTGGTGATGTGTAATATTAAGGGCCAATGTGTAACACTCAACAAACCAACCCAAAGAAAGATTACACACAGCGAGTGAGAACCCACTTCTCCTACATTCTTTACCTCTGTTGCACTTTACTACCCCCTAATGGAAAGTCCTGCTTAATCAAATGTATATATTGTACAGGGTGACCTGTAGTGCCCAATCAGAGAGGGGAAATACAGCGTTTTTTAGAGTCAGGAACCTGTGGAAGAAGAGAATGGGCAAAGTGGATGAGCCTAACATGAAATATGGTTCCTCTCACTTAAGGCACATAAATCTTAGGATGTCCGCCTTCTTCAAACAACTCTGTAAAGAAAACCCTCCCACACATTCAAAGTATGCTTGCTTTGCCAAAAGACAAAGTCTGCCAACGTTCGCACACAGTCATTCAGTAAAAGGTGAAATTTGATTTTGGACATTTACGCTAGACCTGGTAGTTTCCATACTAGCAGCCTCCTAATAACATATCGGTCTACATAAAACTGCTAACATAATCTAGCCAGTAACTTCATAATGCAAAACACAAAGTAACATGGCGGCATAATAAACCAGTCGGAACAACGCCCCGGCGAGTTAAACGCTCGGCAAAGGCATCTGCAAAGGTCTGTCGGCTGCAGTTCGAATCGCGGCAATGAGACCCAGGCTTTTGAGATCAACTGAGCACCATTAAGGAGGGTAAAAGAAATAGCGCTTGTTTAAACTGTTTAGAAATGGCAGAAGTGCTGTGTTAAAGTTCTGTGTTTAAAACAAGTTGGAATTATACCGTAATGTAACACACAATATTGGGTGTAGACTTACCTTATTCAGTGTCCAAAGTTTGTCCTGGGCGAGATGCTTTCTGGCACATGGACTTTCTTTGGCAATGTTCCTTGTTGTCCTAACCAGACAGCAGGAGCTTTTATAGCCTGCCAGGGTGCTATATGTAAATGACGTGTCAGACAGCCACAGCTTTACAGAAAGAGAAACATTCCCAAAAGCCTCAGCCTTTTCAGCATCAGTCTCTGAAAGAAGTGGCTCGCAGAAGGAAGAGAGACAGGTGTCATATTAATTGCAGCGGGCAGCTCAGCGGGTTTCGTTTTCTCTGCTGCTTGTCTCGTCGATGTGTTTTCTTTCTGTCGCAATGTTTCCCTGGTCGGTGTGCCACATTTACCTCAGAGGCTAGTATTGGGACACAAGGTGGCGAGACCAACAAAGGCTGCCCTGGGCCAAGACCTGTCTCAAGCCCCCTCCCCTTTGTCCCCCCCACCTCTTCTAGAGGTGTGGGTGTAACGGGCTGACATGGCAGGTACAGGAGAGGAGCTGCCACTCACCATTACACATTATTTACATATTACCGGCCCCGTGCACGGCTGCACTGAAGCTGAGCAGTGCGGTGAACACATGAAGCGCACATGCAACAAGCAGGGCTGGAGAATGGCCATCCATGGTCCCTGACACCCATAATTGCCACCCACATTCACTCACGAACCATTACTTGGGTTGGTAATGAGGGACTAGTCTGTGGTTAACAAGTAGGAAAACAATGATTATTTCCACAGCTCTTCCGCCACCGTTTCTTCTTAGCCCCTTCACCCCCCACACCCTCACCCTCAGCCCCGCATCCCTCCCCCACATCTTCCTACTCCTCTGTAGTAATCAGTTTGTCTTCTTGCCTTGGGTGTGATGTCATCCTATGAGCTATGGAATGTTGCTGTTTGAACTCCAGGGTCTGCTGTGACAGTTCCCTGGAGGCTGTGGAGACGAACGGTCATTAAACATAGTGCTCTTACACTTACCTTGTGTTGTGTAATCACCTCAAATTTGGCGACGAGTTGGTCTGACCGTTCAATGTCTCCATCCACGTGTGCAGCAGCAGCCTTGTTTGTTCCGGTGATGTGCAGTTGACATCTCGCTATTCAAGGATTTGAACTTTGGGTCGTGTTAAAAGGGTCACTTTCTCTTCGTCATCAGTGGGACGTCGGTCCTGGTGTCTTTGAAGTGTGCCCTGTCACCTGTCATCGTTTTGAAACTATTTGTGCTGCAGAGTTTTGTAAGCCTCGGAAGTATCTCATCCCCCGGTGTAGCAAAGGAGACTGGTATCCTGTTTAAAAGTCCATCTGATCCTCGCTGATCCTGGATTTCCATTTGGTGTGAGGGTAGAGAAGGAAACGTGGTTGCACGCTACTAAGGTACTGATGGTTGTGGTCTCCGGTGTGTGTTCCTGGTCTCCTGTGTTTTCCTCTCTACGGCAGTTGTCTGTTTCATCAGTTGGCACTCTTCAACCTTCCCCATCGGCTTCCAGCTGCGTCTGATGACGTATCAGAATCTTGGTTGTGGAGCGCGTCTGACGTAAGACGCGGTGTCAGCGCGTTCTCCTCGAAGAGTGTGGTGTCAGCGCGTTCTCCTTGAAGAGTGAGGCGTCCCTGACAACGAGTGACGTAGGCTTGCACGCTGTACGTGCGGCTATTCCGGTGTTTCTCCACTAGAGTGTGGAATGTTTTGACGACGTGTGCGGCATCCAGCAGTGTGAAGGATTCTGACGGGCGGCGAATTTCTGCGCGTTCTTCTGCTGGCATTTTCAGTTCGTATTGCACCGAAAAGCTGCGTTTGGGAACACAAGCTGCTGGGAGTGACGGAGACTTTCTCGGATGGTTTACGTGAACAGCGGTTTACAGGAGCAACAGTTTAGTTCAAGTACTTTTCGTCCATCTAATGATATATATTTTTTTAGGTTTCAGTGTGTGAATTTCACATCTGTAGTTTGTAACTGTTTGTGAAGGTTTTTAAGATTTTCTTGTATTTGTGCTTTTTCTTACAGGATAACACAGGTGCTCATTTCATTTGTTAATCTTGGTGGTTATTGCTTTGTACTCTTACGCTTTGTGTTATTGATAATTTATTGTTCTGCATTATTTAAGATGCAGAGTGTCCAAGCTCCTCTTCCTTTTTTACAGCTTCCAGGAGACCCTCCTGTGAGATGGAAGGTTTGGTTTAGAGCATTTACTAAGTATTTAGGAGCTATTGGGGGCATTAGGTTCGGGGCGGAACGAAGAAGATTTATTCTAGAACACAACTTAGGTCTAGAGGGACAAGCTGTTTTAGAACACTTACCCCTTTTGGAGGTTCCAGAAGGTGAGGAACCCCTTAATGAGTATGATCAAGCCGTAGCCATGTTGGAAAAACAATTTGATGTAGAAGGTAGTCTTGTTGTAGCGAGACATACATTTTTTACTAGGCACCAGGATAATGATGAAAGTATTGTATCCTATGCCGCTGCGTTACGTATTCTTGCAGCTGAATGTGAATTTGAACAGTTTACTTCACAACTGATAAGGGATCAGATAGTTGTTCATTGCAGTGATAAAAAGTTCAGCAAAAGTTGCTCACGTTAAAAAATCCAACTCTGCAAGAGACTATTTCTATTGTTAAAAGTATAGAATTGTCTCAGTTGGCTTCAAAAGAATTAAAACTCAATAAAACAAGTGTTGGTGCGGTAAAAGAAAACAAAGAACTATCAGAAAAACAAGTTAATGTGATGCATGGTAACAAGAACACTTCTAACAGACCTGAGAAGAGGTTCAATTTACAAAAAACATGTGTATGAAGTGTGGTTTTCATTCACATTTTCCAAATTCTCGTGTTTGTCCAGCTAAAAGTGCTTCGTGTCGCAAATGTGGGAAGGTTGGGCATTTTGCTAAGATGTGCATGTCTAAGGGCAATCCAGTCAATTCTGTTTACGATAATGGAGACAATGGTGAACAAGTGGGTGAAATGGTAAGTTCCTTGAAGGATCTTATTGTTGTAGTCAAAGATGATGCTGATGAGTGTGTTGATCCTGTGGTTGAGGTGATTGTTGATGGTAAGTCCATTCAACTTTTAGTTGATTCAGGGGCACGCATGACCATGATCACGGGAGAATTATTTGATAGTGTTTGGCAAGATAAGCCTTTGGAAGCTCCTGACAGGAATCCTGTATCCTATGAGGGCAGGAAAATTGAGCTCAGAGGGTTTTTTGAAACTAGCTTGATTTTTAAAGAGAGGTGTATCTCTGGGAAGGTGTATGTGGCGAAGAAAGGACTCAACATTTTGGGGTGGTATCACCAAGGGTTATTTGGCATGACCCTTAGACCAGGAACGAAGGAGCAAGTGTCGGTTGTGAATGAGACACTACAGGGTGAGTGTTTGATGGAATGGAGTGACAAGTTCAAGAGTGTATTTGCTGACAATTTGGGGTGTATTAAAGGATTTAAGCACTGTATTAAAGTGAAAGATCAGGCTATCCCAGTAAAACACAAATTGCGTAATGTGCCGTACAGTGTGAGAGATGATCTATCGGATGAACTTAAAAGGTTGTGTGAGTCTGGTGTTATTGAACCTGTGGAGTCATCCCTATGGTTATCTCCATTGGTCGTCGCCCGTAAAAAAAATGGAAGTCTGAGGGTATGCATTGATTTGCGCAGTCTTAATAAAGAGATTTGGGTTGACTCTCATCCCCTTCCTCGGATTGATGACATTCTGACCAAATTTGCAGGATGCAAGTTTTTTTCGAAAATAGATGTCATCGGCCTATCATCAGGTGGAGTTGGACCCAAGTTGTAAGCATGTGACTGCTTTTGTTTCACCCATCGGCACTTTTCAGTTCAGGAGAATGCCGTTTGGGCTTGCTTCCGCTGCGTCAGCCTTTCAGCGCATTATGAGAGTGTACTCGAGGGTTTGGAGGATACAGTTGTCTTCCAAGATTACATTTTGGTAGCTGGCAGGTGCAGAAATTCTCATGGCAGACAGCTCTCAAAAGTGCTATGCAGATTACAGGAAAGAGGTATTGTAGCCAATAAACTTAAATGTGTCTTTGGTCAGGAATCCATAGAGTACTTGGGGCATTGTATTTTGGGCAAAGGTATTCAACCAAGAGAAGGTTTGATTGAGTCCATCCGGAATGCTCCTTCTCCTAAATCAAAGGAACAGGTTTCTTCTTTCCTGGGTGTGTGCGAGTTCTATTCCAAATTTGTTCCTAATTTTGCAGCCAAAATGGTCCATTTGCGTGGGCTTCTCAAGAGGAAGGTTGCTTTTGTGTGGGATCAGGTGTGCCAGGACGAGTTTACTCGCATTAAGGAGGAACTAGGTACGTGTAAGATTCTCACACCTTTTGATCCTCTTTTACAGTGTATTGTGTCTGTGGATGCGAGCTTGGATGGTTTGGGTGGTATGATTACCCAATTAAGACAAGGCAAGGAGCATACCATTGGGTTTGCTTCTCGTGCTTTGCGGCCAAGTGAGAAGAACTACTCGGTCATTGAAAGGGAGTTGTTGGCTTGCTGTTGGGCGGTTGAAAGGTTTAAGTGTTTTCTTTGGGGTAAGTCATTTAAGTTATTAACGGACCACAAACCACTTATCCCTATTCTTAATGGTCACATTGTCAAGGAGCATACACCCGAGGATAGCAAGATTGAGTTCTAAGTTGTTGCAGTACAACTTTGACGTTGCGCACATTCCAGGAGGGAAAAATACTAGGGCTGATTTCCTGTCCAGATCACCTCTACCACTGGCAGTCGAGGAGTTGTCTGTTTGTGATGATGATTGTAGGAAGGTGGAATCTGACTATATGGTTGCCCCCACTTTCTTTTATGGTGTTTTGCTGGTTTATGACTTAGTTGGACTGGGATCCTGCTATTCAGGGCCCCAGTCTATCTGCTTTCTCTGTAAAAAGGTTTCCATGTGCCTTAGGCACATCTCTGATTGGAATCTGGAGTGCCCTTATAAGTCCCTAGTATATGGTATACTATGTACCAAGGGCATAGGTACCTCAGAGGCCTGCCAGGGGCTGCAGCATGTATTATGCTACCCTTGGAAGGCCATCCAAACTGACACCACAGGTCTGCTACTGCAGCCTGGGTAAGGTGGTGCATGCACTCCTTACTGTGATATAGGTTACCTATATCACTAAATACATACACACATATAAACCTATAAGTCACTCCTAAGGCAGGCCTTATCAATCCTAAAGGCAGAGTGCATGGTTCCTATGTGAGAGGGTGCCCCTGCATGAGCAGGGCCCCTCTGCAGCGTTCGGAGACCATCTCTGATGCTGTTTGTAGTGCAGCCTGACCATATACTCTTAAGCGCATTATATCCTCGCGGTAAAATGCTAACTTTGGAATGGCTGCACCTAAACATGTCGTGTTTGGTGTCAAACATCTTGGAATACTACCCCCCGCCAATACTGGCGGCGGGGGTAGCATTCCACCCTTCTAGAGGGAAAGACATGTTAACTCTGGCTTACCCGGTAACTTCTTTCTGAAGCCCTGGCATCACAAAATGGATGCTGCTGCCACAGACACAAGTCTGGCCTCCTGCTGCTGGACGAAACTCCGGCAGGGGAGGCCTGGACAATAGGTTTCCTGTTGCAGGGAGGTGTGACCACCTCCCCAGACAGGATAATGTGTATTGGGGCTGGGTGGGTGCACTCTTAGAGTGCTTTGAAGTCCTGCACTGGGGGAGCAAAAGGCTCCTCTGTGCATATGCCAGTTCAAACCAGCTCAGGGGCTACCTGCCCCTGCTCTGGCGCGAAACTGGACAAAGGGAAGTGGGCGTAGCCACCCCCTCCCTTGACCCTCCCATAGGTGGGGTCATAGAGTTAGTCCCTCCCTGTTTTACTGGTTAAAATGGGGAACCCTTGCCACAGCAAGATTAGATATCCCTGGACTAAACTTTGAAACTGAATCCTGGACCTTCGACGCTCTACATCACGATTAGAGGACTGAAGAATCTCCCTTGGGGTCAAGGAGTGACTCCCTGCTTGGCAGGCACCAAAACGATAACGACGGTCGCAAACTACGCCGCTCCCGCCGGAGTCCGAAGTCCCTGCAGCCCAAGAAGTGGATTTCCTGACTTCTCCAAGGCCATCGTGAGTCCCCAGCGAAGCTGAGGCAAGTGGACCCCACGAGTGACGAGGAACCGCGACTCCTGGGTACCGTGCACTATTGTCAAGTGCAACCCCTTCACAACGTTCTACGAACCTGTGCTTTGGACCACGTGTGGTCCCAACCTCCAGCAGGAATCCCTCCGAAGATCAGAGGCCTACACCGTCCCGAGTGACCGTGGACCCCTGTTGAGTGATTCCGCCCGAGGTGTCTTCGCGATCCCTTGCCAGCTGGCTCGTGGGTCCCCAGAAGACTTTCTAAAGAAACCAAAGGGCTCCCCTGGTTGCTCCAGGCCTGCCCTGACTTACCCTCGCTGGGTGAGTTCCCCAGACCTTGCTGGTCTGCACCATCGACGATCTTCAGCTACATAGAGACTTGCCGTTGCCAAGGCTTGTTGGGTCCAATCCGGTCGCCGACACCGCAGCACTCGACAGACATCGTGTACCAGCCCGAATCCTGCTCCTGGTCGCCGACAACGCCTCCTGGACCTCGTGGCTGCAGAAACGAGACAACCGTCAACGCACCTGAAGCACCCGACATCGGTGGGCATCTGTCCATCGCCTTCCTGGTCACTGGCTAGTGACCCAGACTCTGTCCCCTCTGCTTTCAGGTTCACCAGAACTCCGATCCACTCTTGGATCCACCCGGACACTTTTCTCTTGGCCGCCAGCAGCACTTTGCAGCAGATCGCCATTCGAATCGACGACGAAACCCGACCCCGAAAGGCACCTATGCACCCGGCTTCCCTGGGTGAGGTAACACGAGTACTCCGGTGCTCCCGTGGGTAGAGACTCTTCAAAGTCCTAGATCTCAAAGGGTTTTGTCCTAGTCCTCTTTAAAGTGTCCCTTTCTTCTATTTTCCCGATCCCGACTTTCTCCATAGAAGTTAACGGCGTATCGCGGTTGTGTATTTACACTGCACGCGTCCTCCCGTGGGTCCCCTGTGTCACTACCTTGGGTGGTTCCTTGTGGTCCAAGCACTTCTAGAGGCTCTAGGCCTAGTGTCTAGTTCAGTCGTGGTTCGCATACCACTTTATTGGTATATGGTTTGGCACGCCCCTAGGGCCCAAACGTGTATTTGTGCTATTACTGTGATTTAAGATCTTATAACCTATGTACTTCGAACTCTAGCCTCATAAAGAGACTAGAGGGGTGTGTTTAGTAATAAATACATATATTTTGAATATATACCTGGTGTGGTGCTCTTTCATTTGGTCACTCAAGAGATTATAGACTGGTAAAACAAGCTGCTTTACATTCCTTCAAGACTTAGCCTGAAGGCTGCTCTCCACAGCTACCACTAGGATAGCTTTCAATAAGGTTGTCTTTGACCTACCTACCATAAGAGTCGATTTGGACTGGTGCAAGGTGCCCACTATAATTAGTGGACAGCATATGCCAGGCCAACTTCTCACATTGGTGTGCAGCGTGTGGGATTCCAGCTTGCTATTGTTTTACCAGATAATCTCAATTGAATTGATCAACTGAAAACCACTAAAGGTACCTAAGGTACATATAATTTAAGCTTAGAATATCAGTAAGTTCTACTGAACTTAGAGTTGTGTGTAAAGGGATAGCACAACCCTTTCTACAACTCAAGAGAGTTTAGTAGGCCACACTAGAGTAGGTAGTGCATACACCACACCACACTAGTAATGTCTTTAAAAGCAGGATCCAAAGATGCCCTGCAGGAAGCCATTGAGCTTCCCCTCCAAGTATGACACACTCCCATTCTTGGAACTGAGAGCTTTGTGTAACGTGAGGAAATTAAGGACAGGCCAAAGTCCCACCACCCAACACCTCCAGGAGTTGTTGGTGGCTTATGATCTTAGTAAGTCTTCAGAGACTGAAGGGGTAGGAGCAGAGGGTGGGCCAGCAGATGAGGAAGGGGCCAGGGGTACCACAACCCCCAGCCCCCTCTGAAACTGACCAGGAGGGTGACAATGACCCTGACCTGGAAAACCCAATCCCTTCTGGGGAAGATGAAGATGAGGATCTGGAGAACCACACCTTTGTCCCCCATGAAGGATTATGAGTGTGCTCAGAAAGTCTAGGTCTCCTTCTCAGGAGTCTAACCACTCTGGCACCTCCATAGGGAGCTCTGTTTCTTCTCACAGGAGGGAATCCTCTCATGAGAGAAGAAAGAGACTGGTCCAGTATGAGGAAACTCAGCTGGAAATCAGAAAAAGCAATTGGCTTTAGATAGGGAATCCCTAGATCTCCTTAGAGAGAGAAGAAAGTTGGGACTAGAGTCCCATGGTGGCAGCAATATCCCTAGAGATAGGGAAAGGTCATATGACCATAGAAACCTAAACAAGATTGTCCCTCCCTACCAGAGTGGGGATGACATCCACAAATGGATAACTGCACTGGAGAGGGCCTGTAAAGTTCAGAAGGTCCCCCAGAGGCAGTGGGCAGCAATCTTGTGGCTCTCCTTTGCAGACAAAGGTAGAGACAAGCTCCTCACTGTAAGAGAAGAGGATGCTGACAATTACACAGTCTTGAAGAGTGCTCTGATAGATGGGTTTGGCCTAACCACTGAACAGTATAGGTTGAAGTTCAGAGACACCCAAAAAGCTCAGACTCAAGACTGGGTTGATTTTGTAGATTGTGCTACAAAGGCTCTGGAAGGTTGGATACATGGCAACAAAGTGCATGACTTTTTAGGATTGTACAATTTGATTATGAGGGAGCAGATCCTTAATAATTGTCAAAACCAGCTTTTGCACCAGTATCTGGTGGACTCTGATCTGACCTCTCCCAAAGAATTGGGAAAGAAGGCAGACAAATGGGTCAGAACCAGAGTAAAAACTAGAAACCAGGGCGGTGACCAGAAGAAAGATTCTACTAAGTCCCAAGAGAAAGGTGGGGATAAATCTAAGGATAAGTCCCCTACAGGGCCCCAAAATTCCTCTTCTGGGGGTGGGTCCCAAACTCCTTCCTCTCCTGAAAAGAAACCATATTGCCATGTCTGTAAAAAGCCTGGGCACTGGAAAACTGATCCCAGTTGCCCCAGGATTGGCAATAAAGAAAATGTTCCTCCCACAACTACTACCACCCCTCCTGGTACTACCAGTAGTAATCCTCCAGTTGGGAGTAGTGCACCCAAAATGTTAGGTGCTTTTGCAAGAGGAACAGAGGTGGGCCCTAGTTTAGACAGGGACCCCTCAACAGACTCCTCTGACTCTGATGGTGGTATAGGATTTGCCACCTTTACCATGGGTCCCATAGCATTGGGCAGGTACAGACTGGAGCCAATGATTAATGGTCAGAAAGCTGTGGCATTTCGGGACACAGGGGCTAGTGTCACCATGGTGGCAGGGAAACTAGTCCCCCTCACCAGCTTTTACCTGAGTTTAAATACCAGGTGACCAACATTGATGGTGTCAGAACAGATCACCCCATGGCCATAGTCAATCTCAGCTGGGAGGGGGTCACAGGCCCAAAAGAGTGGCAGTGTCCCCAACCCTACCTGTAGATTGCCTGATGGGCAATGATCTGGAAATTTCAGCCTGGGCTGAAGTGGAACACCAAACCCATCTTAGGATGTTGGGCGTCCCTGTAAAGGTTAGTGGGGCTGTGATGGACTCAGCCCCAGCCCAAGAATTTGGAGAGATGGAGCCTGAAAGAATGGCCCACTCTCCCCCAAAAGAGAGCACAAGGGTTGAAGAAAAGTCTTCTTCCCCCCAGACAGTAGGTAAGGGTCAGCCTCCTCAGGGAACTGACCCTACCCCTAGTGAAGGAACTGCCACAGAGGTAGTCAGGCCTGGCCTGGCCACACCCCTGATGGCAGAGGACCCTTCCAAGGTGGTACCCCGTCTGGAGCAGGTAACCTGCCCCTCTCTACCCTGCCTCAGTCAGCCCAGGGCTGCAGAGGTCAGGGAGGTCAGTGGACCCCCAGGGCCCCCTGTCCAGAGGAAGCCCCCATCAGCAGATTAGGGGCACCCAGTCTAGTAGCCCTAGCCAGGTGAAAATTCCTCTACACACTGAGGGATCCCCCATACCTTTATGTAGGGACCTCCCCCAGAAGGACTCTGGTAGGCAAGGGCAAACCTGGGACCAGAAGGTTCCAAACCTGCCATGTCCCTCCAGTAGTCCATCCAAAGGGACCCAACCCACAGCTGTAGGCAGCCAAAGGTTGACCCTTAGAGCAAAGTGCAACTCAGTCATGGAAAGACAGGCATACATGGTGACCAGTGATCTGAGGAAGCTGAGGCCAACATTCCTAGGGCCTCACTTCCCTACTCAGACACCTCACCAGCCTTGTACTTTACCTAAGCACACCAGAGGTAGTGATTCCCCATGGTGGAGACCCTCTCATACCCTTAGGGTGAGGGATTGCTTAGTGGACCATAACATAGGGGGCAACCATGCTAGTGCAGGTGCTTCCTTATATGGCCACTTAGTCAATATAGGCTCAACTGGCCAAGGCTAGCCTTATCTCCTTTCGTTTGGGGGTTATGTAGGAAGGTGGAATCTGACTATATGGTTGCCCCCACTTTTTTTATGGTGTTTTGCTGGTTTATGACTTAGTTGGACTGGGATCCTGCTATTCAGGGCCCCAGTCTATCTGCTTTCTCTGTAAAAGGTTTCCATGTGCCTTAGGCACATCTCTGATTGGAATCTGGAGTGCCCTTATAAGTCCCTAGTATATGGTATACTATGTACCAAGGGCATAGGTACCTCAGAGGACCTGCCAGGGGCTGCAGCATGTATTATGCCACCCCTGGAAGGCCATCCAAACTGACACCACAGGTCTGCTACTGCAGCCTGGGTAAGGTGGTGCATGCACTCCTTACTGTGATATAGGTTACCTATATCACTAAATACATACACACATATAAACCTATAAGTCACTCCTAAGGCAGGCCTTATCAATCCTAAAGGCAGAGTGCATGGTTCCTATGTGAGAGGGTGCCCCTGCATGAGCAGGGCCCCTCTTCAGCGTTCGGAGACCATCTCTGATGCTGTTTGTAGTGCAGCCTGACCATATACTCTTAAGCGCATTATATCCTCGCGGTAAAATGCTAACTTTGGAATGGCTGCACCTAAACATGTCGTGTTTGGTGTCAAACATCTTGGAATACTACTCCCCCGCCAATACTGGCGGCGGGGGTAGCATTCCACCCTTCTAGAGGGAAAGACATGTTAACTCTGGCTTACCCGGTAACTTCTTTCTGAAGCCCTGGCATCACAAAATGGATGCTGCTGCCACAGACACAAGTCTGGCCTCCTGCTGCTGGACGAAACTCCGGCAGGGGAGGCCTGGACAATAGGTTTCCTGTTGCAGGGAGGTGTGACCACCTCCCCAGACAGGATAATGTGTATTGGGGCTGGGTGGGTGCACTCTTAGAGTGCTTTGAAGTCCTGCACTGGGGGAGCAAAAGGCTCCTCTGTGCATATGCCAGTTCAAACCAGCTCAGGGGCTACCTGCCCCTGCTCTGGCGCGAAACTGGACAAAGGGAAGTGGGTGTAGCCACCCTCCCTTGACCCTCCCATAGGTGGGGTCATAGAGTTAGTCCCTCCCTGTTTTACTGGTTAAAATGGGGAACCCTTGCCACAGCAAGATTAGATATCCCTGGACTAAACTTTGAAACTGAATCCTGGACCTTCGACGCTCTACATCACGATTAGAGGACTGAAGAATCTCCCTTGGGGTCAAGGAGTGACTCCCTGCTTGGCAGGCACCAAAAACGATAACGACGGTCGCAAACTACGCCGCTCCCGCCGGAGTCCGAAGTCCCTGCAGCCCAAGAAGTGGATTTCCTGACTTCTCCAAGGCCATCGTGAGTCCCCAGCGAAGCTGAGGCAAGTGGACCCCACGAGTGACGAGGAACCGCGACCCCTGGGTACCGTGCACTATTGTCAAGTGCAACCCCTTCACAACGTTCTACGAACCTGTGCTTTGGACCACGTGTGGTCCCAACCTCCAGCAGGAATCCCTCCGAAGATCAGAGGCCTACACCGTCCCGAGTGACCGTGGACCCCTGTTGAGTGATTCCGCCCGAGGTGTCTTCGCGATCCCTGCCAGCCGGCTCGTGGGTCCCCAGAAGACTTTCTAAAGAAACCAAAGGGCTCCCTGGTTGCTCCAGGCCTGCCCTGACTTACCCTCGCTGGGTGAGTTCCCCAGACCTTGCTGGTCTGCACCATCGACGATCTTCAGCTACATAGAGACTTGCCGTTGCCAAGGCTTGTTGGGTCCAATCCGGTCGCCGACACCGCAGCACTCGACAGACATCGTGTACCAGCCCGAATCCTGCTCCTGGTCGCCGACAACGCCTCCTGGACCTCATGGCTGCAGAAACGAGACAACCGTCAACGCACCTGAAGCACCCGACATCGGTGGGCATCTGTCCATCGCCTTCCTGGTCACTGGCTAGTGACCCAGACTCTGTCCCCTCTGCTTTCAGGTTCACCAGAACTCCGATCCACTCTTGGATCCACCCGGACACTTTTCTCTTGGCCGCCAGCAGCACTTTGCAGCAGATCGCCATTCGAATCGACGACGAAACCCGACCCCGAAAGGCACCTATGCACCCGGCTTCCTGGGTGAGGTAACACGAGTACTCCGGTGCTCCCGTGGGTAGAGACTCTTCAAAGTCCTAGATCTCAAAGGGTTTTGTCCTAGTCCTCTTTAAAGTGTCCCTTTCTTCTATTTTCCCGCTCCCGACTTTCTCCATAGAAGTTAACGGCGTATCGCGGTTGTGTATTTACACTGCACGCGTCTCCCGTGGGTCCCCTGTGTCACTACCTTGGGTGGTTCCTTGTGGTCCAAGCACTTCTAGAGTCTCTAGGCCTAGTGTCTAGTTCAGTCGTGGTTCGCATACCACTTTATTGGTATATGGTTTGGTACGCCCCTAGGGCCCAAACGTGTATTTGTGCTATTACTGTGATTTAAGATCTTATAACCTAGGTATTTCGAACTCTAGCCTCATAAAGAGACTAGAGGGGTGTGTTTAGTAATAAATACATATATTTTGAATATATACCTGGTGTGGTGCTCTTTCATTTGGTCACTCAAGAGATTATAGACTGGTAAAACAAGCTGCTTTACATTCCTTCAAGACTTAGCCTGAAGGCTGCTCTCCACAGCTACCACTAGGATAGCTTTCAATAAGGTTGTCTTTGACCTACCTACCATAAGAGTCGATTTGGACTGGTGCAAGGTGCCCACTATAATTAGTGGACAGCATATGCCAGGCCAACTTCTCACAATGATGAGGAGTGTTTGATTGCTGCTGTTGATGTTTGTGGTGTGGGAGGTTTTTCTGAGAAGGAATGGTTGGATGCAATGCAATCTGATTCTGTTCTTAAGAGAGTAAAGGAACACATCGTTTTAGGGTGGCCTAAAGAAAAGCACTTAGATGCTGAACTTCAACCCTTTTCAAAGATTTCTGTTGAACTCACCTTGGAGGGGGGAGAGTTAGTTTTGCGAGGTGATAAATTTGTACCTCCTGTATCTTTGAGGTCACGCATAATTACGTTGGGTCACGAGGGTCACTTGGGTCAAACTAGCACTAAGAGGAGAATTCGCTCTGTTTATTGGTGGCCTTCGATGGATAGGCAGATTGAAGAGGTTGTTAAGAGATGTGTGATTTGTTGCTCGAGTGATAAAGTTATCAAGATTGTCCCGCCTCCCATTCAAGTGGTGGCACCTCCTACCGAGCCTTGGATGAAACTGGTGGTAGATTTTGTAGGGCCATTTAATGCTCTTCCCCACAGATACAAATTTGCTTTTGTTGTGGCAGATTATCACAGTAAGTGGTGGGAGGTTCATTTTATGATTGATCCCAGTACTAGAGAGGTCATTCGTTTTTTCCAAAGCTTATTTGCAAGGGAAGGCTTTCTGAAAGAGCTTGTTTCGGATAATGGTGTGCAGTTCACATCGAAAGAGATGTCTGAGTTTTTATCCTAGTCGGGCATTAAGCACTGCCCGGTGGCCTTATATCACCCTCAGGCCAATGGTTTCATTGAGCGCATGAATCGCATCCTGGTTGAGTGGGTGCAGTGGGCTATTGCTAATGGTATTGACATAAAGGAGGATGTTCATAGCATGCTGTGGGCGTATCGCACTACACCTACACAAACTATGGGAAGGAGTCCGTTTGAACTGTTACGTGGAAGAGTTGCAACTTTTGACATGTGTCCAGCGTGGATGAGAAAGTGGGGTTTGCGTTCAAAGGTTGGGGGATCGGACAGTTTTATGTTTGTTTCTCCTGGTCCAGGTTTGGGTGCAAACATGCTACTTCTCGTGCATCTACAGGTTTGGGTTGAAACAATACCACTTCTGGTGCATCTTCCAATTTCAACAAGAGTTCTTTTATTAACAAAATTGCTGTTGGTGAATGGGTTAAAGTCAAGCTTCCTGTCAAAATGCCCAAGGGATTATCAAAGTTCAGTCCTCCGGTTAAGGTAGATGCCATTTCACGTTTTGCTGTAGGAGTCAATGGAAAGAATTGGTGGAATTGTTCCAGGATTTACAAGATTCCAAAGAATGTGGTTATCAAACTGGGACTTGGGAGTGGTTTTGGGGAGGATGATGATATGGGTCAGGGTCAGTCTCAAGTCAATTCTCCTCTGTTACGCAGGAGTTCTAGGAGGAGTGTTCCTCCTAAACACATGGATTTATAGTCCTCTTTAATGTTGGATTTGAAATTGCTTTCTGTTTTTCTGATGCATTTGTTATTTCAGCATTTTCTAAAGGATGGAGTTAAATAGTAATGTTTTTGTCTTTTCTCTTTTCTTTTTCTTATTTCCATCTTACCTTTGTTTTTTTTAATGTTACTGTTTATTCCTTTATTGTTTTATTTCCTCTATGCCATTGCAACTTTTATGAAAGACCGGAAATGTTGTAGTAATCAGTTTGTCTTCTTGCCTTGGGTGTGATGTCATCCTATGAGCTATGGAATGTTGCTGTTTGAACTCCAGGGTCTGCTGTGACAGTTCCCTGGAGGCTGTGGAGACGAACGGTCATTAAACATAGTGCTCTTACACTTACCTTGTGTTGTGTAATCACCTCATCCTCCTATTTATTGTTTTGTTCACTCACTTGGTCTCCCGCCCGACGTGTGTTCCCCCTCTCTTCTCCTTTCTCCCTTTCCTTTATTATCCTACTCTTGCCTCTTTACACTTCCTTCCCTCCCCTCAGCCCCCCCCTCGCCCGCTTCTCTTTCTTCCCTTTCCTTCTTCTTCTTTTCTCCTCAATCCTGTAACTTGTTTTCCTCCTCTGATGTGTTCACCACTCACTTCTTCCTCCCATTCTCACAACTGGCCTTTACCTCTCCTTTCCCTCATACACAGCCTGCATTCCTCTGTTTGCCCCTCTCTGCTCTTCTCCGTCCGTGACCTCTCCTATTCGTGAGTCGTGCCCCAGTCTTTCACCTGTCCCCCTCTGCCATCTTCTTACCGCCCCTTCTCTGTCAGGACTTTGCCCTCCTTTTTTTCTCTCAGACTTTATTGCTCTGTTTTCTCTCATCTGCTCTCCTCTCCCCATCGGCTGCCTTTGCTCCTTCAGGGGCTGATGTTGAACCGCAGCCTGTGGTGCACACACTCTCTGAGCTGCCTTCTTCCTCTCCTCTTACAACCGCCCCCAGAGGCCATCTTTACATCATCCCTTCGCAGGAGACTTTGTGGCGCCATCAGCAGGTGTTTATTGGGAGCATATTGTTTGGGGTCTCATGACAGCGCCCTCCTTCAAACCAGGCCTCTCAACGCTTTAAAAGACAAAGATGGAGTCTATCCAGTATGGTGCTTGCCTCACGCTGATAGTGAGCATCTGGTCCACCAGTGTACCTAACCAATGAAACCCCATAACACACTGTTTATCTTAAAATATTATCTTTGGCGTTACACGATACTTACAATAAATGTGTGCAAAAAGAGTGAATATCCGACACATCCCAGAGTGGTTGAAAATAGACTCCAAAATTCCAAGTCACAAAATTTTCATTTTTTTTTTTACATATGCGACAGAGTCTCCAGTGCACGCCATCCATTATCTGAATACGGCTAAGGAAATACCAGCCCTTGCCGGTGCGTAGCTTCCATTGGTGCAGCAGGTGCAGTGGCACCAGAGCCGAGAGGCCTGTGGTGCAGATTGAACCCTGCATATTGCTTTATTTTATAACTCAAACAGTGGCCAGGGACTCCATTTCCTTCTTCCACTGCAAAATCGCCGACATCCACGACAGCTTCAACACCACGACCGCCCCGGCAACCACCGAGACCACTGCCCCCACAACCACCAACCGCCTGCTCTCCTGGACCAACATCAACGACGAGGACACCAGCGAGATCATGAACACCATCCACTCCGGTTCACCGCTAGACCCGTGCCCTCACCACATCTTCAACAAAGCCAGTACAGCCATCGCGCCCCATCTCCGGAAAATAATCAACATCTCCTTCGAGACAGCAACCTTCCCGGAAAGCTGGAAGCACGCCGAGATCACCGCCTTACTCAAGAAACCCAAGGCAGACCCCAAGGACCTCAAGAACTTCCGACCCATCTCTCTGCTCCCGTTCCCCGCGAAGGTCACCGAGAAAATCGTCAACAAACAACTGACCCGCTACCTCGAGGAGAACAACATCCTGGACCCCTCCCAGTCCGGCTTCCGCAGCAACCACAGCACCGGAAACCGCCCTCATCGCCGCCACCGATGACATCAGGACCCTGCTAGACAACGGAGAAACAGCAGCCCTCATCCTCCTGGACCTATCAGCCGCCTTCGACACGGTCTGCCACCACACACTACGAACACGCCTTCACGACGCCGGGATCCAAGAGAAGGCCCTGGACTGGACCACATCCTTCCTTTCCGGCAGAACACAAAGCGTCCGCCTCGCCCCTTCCGATCCAAGGCCACCAAGATCATCTGCGGCGTACCCCAAGGCTCCTCCCTCAGCCCAACGCTGTTCAACATCTACATGGCACCCCTCGCCCACGTCGCCCGACAGCACAACCTCAACATCATCTCCTATGCCGACGACACCCAGCTGATCCTCTCCCTCACCAAAGACCCTCACACCGCCAAAGCCCACCTCCACGAAGGAATGAAGGCCGTCGCCGAATGGATGAGGACCAGCCGCCTGAAGCTGAACTCGGACAAGACGGAGGTCCTCATCCTTGGTTCCAACCCTTCAGCCTGGGACGACTCCTGGTGGCCAACATCACTGGGAACAGCCCCGCCACCCACCGACCACGTACGCAACCTAGGGGTCATCCTCGACCCCACCCTCTCCATGACTAAGCAGGTCAACGCCGGTTCCTCATCCTGCTTCAACATCCTCCGAATGCTCCGCAGGATCTTCAAGTGGATCCCCACCGAAACAAGAAAAACAGTCACCCAGGCCCTCGTCACCAGCAGGCTGGACTACGGAAACGCCCTCTACGCAGGAACGACGGCTAAGCTCCTGAGACGGCTGCAACGCATCCAGAACGCCTCTGCACGTCTTATCCTCGACATCCCCCGACGCAGCCACATCACACCCCACCTGAGAGACCTGCACTGGCTCCCTGTCAACAAGAGGATAACCTTCAAGCTCCTCACCCACGCACACAAAGCACTCCACAACTCCGGACCAGCCTACCTCAACAGACGACTCAGCTTCTACACCCCCACCCGCCAGCTCCGCTCGACCAGCCTCGCCCTCGCCACAGTCCCCCGCATCCGGAAAACGACAGCCGGCGGCAGATCCTTCTCCCACCTCGCCGCCAAGACCTGGAACACCCTCCCCACCAACCTCCGACAGACCCACGACCTACTGGCCTTCCGAAGACTCCTCAAGACCTGGCTCTTCGATCAGTAGCAGCACCACCCCCCTCTTCCCCCAGCGCCTTGAGACCCTCGCGGGTATGTAGTGCGCTTTATAAGTGACATGATTGATTGATTGATTGATTCCTTGCTCTAGGGCTCATGACAAACTAACAAATACATACGCCTCCATAATTTACCACACACACCTAATCAGCCCATAGCTACACCCATTTTAAGCGTGCTTGTTGGCTGCATGTTTTTTTTCTTTGTCCTTCGCTCTTTACCTAATCTCCCAGCTTTATAGTACCACCAGTAAATGCACAATATATAGCCTTTCTCAATAAACAAGTCATAACAGTTTTACAGAGATTCAGTAACTTATATTGCTCAACTGCTCACCAAGCTAAAATTTACAGCAAAAAACAACGTATCATTAATCACATAAGCAAAACCTATTGCATTTTCCAGTGCTTGTTAGTTTTCTTTCCCATTGGTTATTCATCTCATTGTAAACTGAGTGAGAAATGCCACAAGACATAACAGAACCTTTTACCCACATGCCACCCCGAGAGCCCCTGTAGTCTGCTGGCGTTTTTTTATACTCCAGTTTGATTCAGCACCGATAATGCAAGGACTATGCTTTGTTGTTGTAGCATACAAAGTGATGTGCTCTTAAACCGCTCTCCCTTTCCTTTACCATAAAATCTATACCTAAAATAGAAATTGACAGTTCCAGCAGCTGCAATTTGCTGCTGGGCAGCATTTATTCTAGAGAAAATATACTTTGCCACACTTTTGTATGTTTTTTTTAAATTTACCATTCTAGATGAGTGTCTGCCGACTTGAAATGGTAAATAAAAAATGCCAGTTATGTCATGACAAGCTTGTATCCCCTTAACATCATGACCCATACATGTGCATACATGATGAAGCACGCTCACCTATGCATCGCGTGTTTTTCCATAATGCTGTTCAGCATCGGTAATAACCTATTTTTTTAATCCTGCCGATGCTTTATGGCATCAGCAAAAAAAAAGAAATTGGCAAAAGAAATAGACCCGCATTGGCAAAGTCAAAGTGGCGAGACCCGTTGTCTTTGCCAATACTTGTTACCTAGTATTGCTTATTCTGCGAATCCATCCCTTGTCGCAAATCTGCCACACAGACTTTCTATCTGCTTCATGCTGCTTCATGCTGTCACAACCTTAGGACATTTATTAGTGCAATGTCAAGTTTACCTGTATGCAGAAGTGCTGTTATCCCACTGTACTCCCGCAGGCAGGCTGTGCCCGTTCACTTTTGCAAGGATTGGGCTATAAGGGCAACAACTTTCAACATTAGGAGAAGTGTTTGTAAAATGTCGACGTTGAACATCACACTAAACTCGTAAATGACTTCTGTTCAGGGTGATTCTGGTGTAGGTTACTGATGGCGCATCCCGCATTACACACACTTCGTGTCCATTATTGCTTGCAGAATCTACTGCGAAAGTTGTTGAGTTTAATTAATTAATCATTTAATGTTATAATCGCCCTGCCTGCCCATAACTTTCCATTTCCTCGGCTCCAACAGGTTTGGGAGCCGGTGACTATTCCCAGTTCATTAACTGACTGACCTCGGCATTAACACCCCCTCGGCGAGGGTTGCCCGGGAAACAAAGCTTCCTGTGCGTAATCCAAGATTATCGAGCTCTTTATCCCGCATGTGACCTCTTAATTACTTGCTAAATTAGAATGGTTTTCTGAAAATCACAAGCGGAGGTTAATGTGAGCTTCCAGAGCTGGTCAAGCTAAGATGACACTAAATTCACAAGGAATTCATGCGACATGATCCCTGAAGGCGCCCCTTTCAGTCGGAAGACGTCCTGTCCTAGTGGGCGCGGCGTGTCCTGATAATGCGTCTGTCACTCACTTTCCTCGTCCTACTGGTCCAGCCGCAGACTGATCGGCACTCAGTAATTTGCTAGGCCGCTAACCGGTATTAATTATGGTGCATGGCCTTGCAGCCATTTTATTGTCTTTGGTGATTAACTCTGTAATTGAATGTGTTTTGCTGCATTGATTTATGGCCGAAGACAGTTTCGCTCAGATTATTAAATGTTTGCACTGGAGCAGAACATGGCGCAGACTTCTTTTACGTTGCTTTTGCTATTTGCTTAACATGGAGTTGACCGAGGTGCTTGCTTTACTTTATATTATATAAAGATTTTGCAAGCAGGGCGAAACGGACAAACACGGAGCAAACGGAAGTGGAGTGTTACCTGCCATTGACCAGTTTAGCATTTTACTATCAAATGCAAAAGTGTTTCTCCGAAAAACATACTGTGTTGTGAGCTATGCCCATTTAAAACTAAATGTGCAAAGCCTGTTCTGGTAGGACCCTTGCACAAGCACGTTATAATAGGCATAAGGACAGATGCCCCAGGTGCAGGTCTTGCACATTTTTCCAGGTGTGAAAGAACACACCCGAATGAGAGGGATGCTATCCATAGCGTGAACACTTAGGTCCACCATAGCTCTACAACTGGTTTTGCTTACTTCAGGCCACGTGCACGGATAATACAAGCCACACATGATTTGTGATCCTGTATTGAAGTACTCCTGCACAGTATAATCTTCTATCCCTCCACTATCCTTCTCAATCCAAATAACTGACTAATATCCACCACTCAAATTACTTTCATATTTCACCATACTAATTCACCACTAATCCTTTATGGGTTCCGGAGTAGCGTGCGACTCGCCAAAAAAGCGATTCAACACCCCATCAGGGGTAACAAGCGCTATATAAGTGCAAACCTTTTTCCCTCTTCTATCCCTCCGCTATCCTTCTGAATCCAAATAACTGACTAACCTATCCACCACTCAAATTACTTTCATAGTTCACTATACTAATTCAACACTAATCCTTTATGGGTTCCGGAGTAGCATGCTACTCGCCGAAAAAAGCACTTCGACGCCTCACCAGGGGTCGTAAGCGCTATATAAATGCAATTACAATACAATTGCAATACAATAGTCGTAATAGAAAATAAGAATTTCAGAAGAGGACCCCTTTAGGCTTTGCGGTCTGGAAACACAAACAAGTGGAGGGCTGGAGACTGCTGACATCAGTAGGCTCAAGGCATCCCTCACAAGGGCCTTGAGTCACCATTAACCATGAAAATAAAGTAGGAACTAACTTTCAATGACTTTGTTAGCAGTTTCCCAGGTGGAGATATAGAATGAAATATTATAACCACTAGGCCTGTCCTATGGCAAATGTAACTGAACCTGCAAAGTAAAATAGCTTCAAAAATATATATTTTGTGGCACCTTTCTGTAAGTTAAGCACCCTGCCTTGTGGGTTTACAAAGCTGACATTAGGAGTGACATATTAATATGTAAAAATAGGTTTTCCTACATGGCAATGTCACCTTTCCTTGCCATGTGTTACTGCAGTGCCTTTAAATTGCAGTCTAGCCAGTGCACAAGCACCGTGGCATTGAATAGCAGAGTTTTAATACATCATGTAACAATAACGTGTTAATGCTGAAAATCTAAAAAATGCAACTCAAAATAACCACAAAATAACACTATAACAACATGTTAGAAATGGCCAACTTTTGCAAGGTTCTACACCAGATTTTTTTTGTGACTGTTTTTGCTGTCCGTAGAACTCTGTGCACTTTACCCATGCTAACCACTGGTAAAGTGTCTGTGCTCCTTCTTTCAACATGCCGAAATTGGCATACCCTTGATTGGCATATCTGCAGTTAAAAACAGCACAATCAGGTTACTAATGGCAGGCCTCCAGTCCTCTTTTCGCTGCCACTAAATTGGATTGTCCAATGAGTGCTGTAGTCCGCTTGTGACATTTAACATACAGGCTCTGCGTACACTGTGGCACCATATATTAGGGACTTATAGGTAAGTAAAATATGACCTGTTGGAATAACCCCTTTCGACAGGCCTAAACCCTCTCTTTTAAATATTAATAAGTCACCCCTAAGTAGGACATGTAAAGGTTTAATGTTAAGCATGCCATTACAGTAAAAAAGCTTTTAGACCTATTTGTGCTGTAGTAGGGGTAGCTGTTCCATAGGAAAGCATTGGGATACAATTTTAAATTTAATATTTGCTATTTTCGCTTATGAAACAGCTAGAGTTCATATTTGTACTTTTTAAAATAAACATTTAACACAAAAAGAATTCATATGTAAATTCGGATTTGTAATAAATATTTTAGAGCTGGTACTTTTAGAAAAGTTATCTGTTGCCTGCCTAAAGCCTCTATAACCCATTTGCATAAGCTACTAACTGTCACCAAGGAGTTGAATAGCTCTCCTGATAAGGTGTGAACTTGCTCCCGGAGCTGAAAAGGGTCTTGAGTGTGGGAAAATGTTCTGTTTCTCTGGCAGGCTGACCATCTGGGCTGTGCACAGGAACATAATTAACTTCAAAGAGACCTACCCTGTCACAGACAGATACAGCTAAAATTTGGCCGTGGTCACTTCTATTGACAACCGAGCCAGTCAGGCACCAGGCCCCGTGGGTGAGGAGCTGCTCGCAAGACCAGTTTAGAATGACCACAGAGGAGGGGTTGCTCATTTCCCTGGCCATATCTCTAAGTTGGGCACAGGAGCTCTGCACAGGGAAAGAAAGGCTCTGTTGTGTTGGTTCTGGGCAGAGAGGGGCACTGTGGGATTGTTTACAGTAAAACACACAGGAAGTGCTGCAAAATTGGGGAGAGTCTCCCCTGGGAACTTTGACCCCATTAGCTAGGACGTGGCCAGGAGTTTCCCCCACCCACAGGCTAGCATAAATTTGACATCCACAGTAAGCTTCTCAGATCACTTCTGGACTTGTAGAAGAACAGAAGAGGATTGGACCTGCTGTCTGTGACCTGAGAAGAGTCTTGAAGACTGGACCTGCTTTTCCTCTTGTACGCAGGACAAAGAAGTGGACTTCAGGGTTCATAAGGCTGACCTCCTGTTTGGGCTACTGGGACACAACAAGCCTCGAGAGGCCTTTTCCAGCATTTCCACTTGACCAATTCCAACTGGACCTGCCCTGGGCCCTTCTGATGGTATCTACTGAAGTGAGTCTTGAGCCTCAAGTGCTGTCCCTAAGGTCCTGGACCCTTGGCTAGTGTCAGAGTGTACTCCTCCAAACAAATCCTGAAACCTGGAACTTAGAAACTTTTTGCCAAGTTTTTGCTCTCAGAACCAAGTTGACTGTAAGAAATTGGGTTATTGGTTGAGAGGGGTGGAAGTCTCACTCAGACAATAACCACAATCCTTGTCAGGGTATGCGCCAGGACACTCCTTGGAGTAGCTATGCATGCTAAAAGTGCTGTTAACATAACATAACATAACATAGCAGGGTGAACCACGAAAGTAGGAGTGGGCGAAAAACTCCGCTCCTCCAGTGGAGTTTGTGGATTTCTACCTACACCACTCTCCACTTGGAGCACGGAGTTTCGGAAAAAACTCCGCCAACCACTGCATGGAACAGTTTTTTCTCGTGCATGGCTTACCAACGTTAAGGGAAGACGTGTGACACCGTAGCCTGAGTGGCTGACTCCGGAGCACGAGTCTTATGGTTCGATCACCGGCGGCAGCTCAGCCCCACATCATGTCACTCTGGGCTATAGCTCACTTAATTTCCCTGACGGCCCCCAGCGCCTGAAAACCCTAAGCGGTGATATGTTTGCGCTTTACAAATAGGAATTATTACTGAGCGAGAAAATAGAGTGCTAGACCGCCTCCTGGCAAGATTTCTCAACGCGGGCAGTCGCGGCAGGTAGCTACTGCTCATGTTGAGAAAGTTGCCACACGCATTGAGAAACCTGCCACTCAAGTAGAAAATTTACTGCGAGGTGCCATTTGTGCTGATTTTACAGCATGGGACAAGCTCTGGGCACTAAAAATCAACGTGACATACTGAACTCCGCCACTCGCGGAACTCCGTGGAATATCGCAGAGTTTTTAGGTAACTCTACAGAATTCTGGGGAGTGAAACTCTGCAAGTTCCGCCCACCCCTACCCAAAAGTCACTAAATTAACCTGTTTGTAATCTTCTGGTAGCTTGGCACAGAAGCAGTCAGGTTTAACTTAAAGGCAATGTGTAAAGTATCTATGCACACACAAACAGTAAGAAAGTGAAAACACAGCACAAGAAAATAAATTCCCAAGCCAATTTAGAAAACTAGAGCAAAATTTAGTAAATAAAATGATACCAGTATGAGAAAAACCGAATAAGAGGAACCAGAGATATTGAATACATGTTTTTTGTGTGAAAATAACGCCAAGAAGGAGAAAGTGGTGGGCGGTGTGGCCAAGATGGTGTCGTACTCGGATGTACCTTAATGAGCGCAGCCAGGGCTCACCTGCTGAACATCAAGTCATCTGGACCTGAGATGCCTGAAAACGACCATCACAGTCTCCCCAATTGCCGACACTGTGTGGGGACGCCTGATTTTCACCTCCAGCTGACATTCTATTGCCTGTGGAGCAGAGCGACGATTGAACCTCAAGCCGCGATACCTGTGTGAGGCGAAGCCGCACTGCAGTGCTGCATCGGCTGCAAGCCGCCCTGTGACCTGTGGTTCGACGGACGTTGGACAGCGGGAGGGGCCATGCTGCATATAGGGTCTGAGCGCTACCCCCCTGCTTTGACACCGTACCAGGAGGCGACAGGATCATGACGAGGCAGCCCCCACCCATAAACGGCTGCAGCTGATGGACCGTACAGCAGGTGAGGGATGGGGAAGTTTCCCTTGAAGGCCTGTAGAACTGGGATCCCTAGGAGAGGCCTGCCCTTCACTACACAGTGGTTGACTCAGGGGCCATTGGACACTGCACGGCCTGTGGCTTGTGTAGGCCTGGGGGGCATGCCCCTCTCCCGCCCCTCCCCAATTGACTGAGACTTCCTGTGGTCTATCAACTGTGGGTGAAGCTTTGCCACTGGAAAATTCTGGGAGGAACCGACGGCCTATCTTGGCCTGAAATCAGTGGCGGCTGGTAGGGAACAGGGTGGCGGGGGTTTGAAAAATATTTAAAAAAAACACTTAACTTTTCCGCAGTCTCTCCTCATCATCTCCGCTTCTCTTCTCTTCCTGACTCCGAGTCCAGAAGAAGCAGGAAGGAGACAGGCACTTCTAACCAATAATTGGTCTGAGCACTGTGGTTCGGTGCTCAGACGGGGACAGGGAGCCTATGCATGTTCCCCACCAGGCTGTGTGTTACAGCCTGGTGGGGAATATGCAAAGCGCACATCACTGTTTGGCCAGCCCGAGATGGACGACCAAACCATCATGCGCACTTAAGTGAATGAACCACACCTCCTCCCTGTGCCACCAGCCCCGCCTGCCCTAACCAAGCCCAGCAACAACAAAAAATAAAATGATAATAACAGTGTTATTATCATTTTATTTTTCCCTTTTCCACTGCTCTGAGAGCAGTGGGGCGACGCTCCTCCGCCTTAGCGGAGGAGCCGCCCCTGCCTGAACTGTGACTGTTTCTTACGTATTGGCAGGTGGCTGCCTGCTCCCCTAGCACACGGGGCCACGACTGGGGCGAGACGTATCCTGGATGTGGCTTGGCCCTCTGGGGACCCCCCAACTTGAATGCCCGAACACTGCTGGAGGAGTCTAAGGGTACAGGATGAGTGCCTCCTGCAGTCATAGCTGGGCCTGGGCCGGGGGAGAATAACTGCTGCCGCCGCTTTGAATCACGGTGGTCTGCCAGGCAGGAGAAGAGACCGAAAGGAACAGTAGCTAGTTGAGTCAGAGCTGCACTGCTTCTGCGCGGAGGGACTTGGGCTGCCAGGCCTGACAGGTGGGAAGCAATTCATGATGCCTGTGGGAAACCCCCTGCCTGCCGATGCTGCATGCCTGCACCCACGAGTCATCTACTATGATAGGGTAGCCAGGAGCCCTACAGCCGCTTCCCGGTTACTAGCGATGGCACCTTCCCACCCCTAGTGTACCTTTGATGTTTCCACGCCTTTTGGCCATGGCAGAGACAGATCAGCCTATGCTGTCGTGGTGCCCTCCCTGGGGCCTCCCCACTCTTCCTGGATATGCCGCCTGGCCCGAGGGCAGGGGTTAGCCCAAGAACCTACGTGAGGCCTGCCATTGCCAAAGAGGGGAAGACTCACGGGTCTGGTAGGTCCTTCCCTCTACGGGGTCATGATGGTGAAGCCCATCCCAACAAAAGCCTGACCGTGGGCCCGACTGGATACGCTTCCCTGTCCACCGCCCCAGACCATGACCTCAGCATACTGGCCCACCTGGAGAACACACTACACAAACACTCTGCCTAGTTCGAGAAAGTCTTATGTAGTATACTAGACACCAAGACCTCACTGGAAACAAAGATAGATGCTGTGTCTCTGGATGTAAATTTGCACCGTTAGACCACCGGAAGCTGACAGAAAGGGTCGAAGATGTGGAAACATCACTGACATCCATGCATCCTACTCTACTTGATCTCCAGACTCAATTGAACAACATAGAGGTGGCATCCCTCAACAGACATGCAGAAGATGTGGAAGGCTGCTCACGACGTAACAATGGACACTTCCTGGGCTTCCCCGAATGCTCTGAGGGCCTGAGCATGGAACTTTTTCTTGAAAATTTGCTGATGGACACTGTGCTGGAAGGCAAGGTACAAAAAGTCTTCTCAGTGGAATGTGCACTCCGGCAGCTCGCCTGCGACCTGTCATTGCTTGCCTTCTTAACTTTATGGACAGAGACTTGATATTGCAGCTGAGGACAAAAGGCCCGTGGCACTT
The DNA here is from genome assembly GCA_963921515.1 of Calotriton arnoldi. Lineage (NCBI taxonomy): Eukaryota > Metazoa > Chordata > Amphibia > Caudata > Salamandridae > Calotriton > Calotriton arnoldi. Next base: position 1,251,937 of record CAWUFW010002947.1, on the reverse strand, counting down.
TGAGAACACCACCATTATTGCCTACCCAGACTTCACTACGGATGTACAATGCCTTCGTAACTCATATACAGCAGTCAAACAATGACTCCAGGAATCAAACCTGCATTATGCCCTGCTCTATTCTGCGAAACTTAAGGTGGTGGACGGTGAGATATCCCACTTTTTCTCTTCCCCAGAGGATGTATGGACTTGGCTCCATGCAAAGTTCTACGCGCCCACTACCACGCCAGCTATGGGGAACTGGCTATCAAATCGACAGCGGTGCAGGAGACGTAGAGGAATGAGTGGCCATCCCACTCAGGAACAGGTGGCCTGGGAACGGGCACAAGAGGTGGCGGAGGCATTACAACATAGTCAAAATCCCTATGACACATTAAGTATGGACCGAGTCTGAGAGACGGGCTCAGACACTGGGGATTCCGAGCCCTCGAACACAGAACCGCTCCGAGGCCCGGAACTGATTCCAAGAATGGCAGATGACATCCTGTGATCTATAACAATCTGTACCATAGGCTGCAGATGGCTGACCTCGTCCATGTGAGGCAGGCTGAATCCTTTCCCCGATGGCTGCCTGTCACCAGATGCCCGTACTATCAATGTGAGCCTCCCCGCTGCTGGAGACCTCTGCTTACTGGTATACTGCGCCCCCAGTTGCTCAGAGCAGGAAATGGCTTATTTTACAGTTTGTATTCATCTTTGTTGTAGTAAGATGGGTAACTTTGGCAGGGGGCTTGTGGTCCTTCTGACGTGGGACGGGGTGGGGCAGGTTTGTTTGGTTGGACTTTTGCTCTATTTAATTTATGGAGTCCCCTACAGTTTTGATTGAGTTATGGCCCAGATGCACAACAGACACATCGATACAGCTGGGATTCACAGGAGGTACCACACATGAAGTTGGGGTGGGGAGGATTGGCTAGGCCACAGTGTGTCGTAACCAAACACTTCATCTCATGGCTACACCGACACGCACTGCTATCCCGTGCTATAAACTGCTGACATGAAAAGTGCACAGCATTTTTACAAGAAACGCACCTTACACAAACAGGTTCGCAAACTTCAGGCAAAATGGAGGGGACAGGTTAATGGCACAATGGCATCAGCATATGCGTGGGGCATATGCGTGGGGGTGTTAATCTGGATAGCCCCGGGGTCCCCTTTGTGTAGATTACACACCAGGTAGATGAGGGGGGGGGCGATATGTGATTGTGAGGGCCACTTAGAGGGGACACCACTAACACTAGTGGACATTTATGCACCCAACACTAATCAGGCGGCCTTTTTCGATACCCTTACACCTGTGCTTTTTAAAGATCCTCACACCCCAGGCATATGGGGGGCCATTTTAATTGTGCACCAGACATTACCTGCAACCTGTCTGTCCCACCTCTTAATGGAGCGCCCTGCATTCGAACAACCCGACACTTTCTGAACTGGGCGACTTGTATGCGAGTGTATGATTCCTGGCGTCTCAGACACCCCCACGACACAACATTTTCATATTACTCCCCGGTCTCTGGGATACACACCGAGTTAGACCTCTTTATTTGAAGTGCACTCCTAGAAGCACAGATTGGTGAAACAGAATATCTAGCTTGCACCCTCTCGAACCATTGCCCTTTGTTAATGATGCTTCGATGAGGTAAACAATGACGCTTTGATGGGGTAAACAGCTTTCTGCCATACCGACCTGGAGATTCCAGACGGAAGCATTGGGAGACCCACCCTTCAGGGAAACTATACAGACATCTATAGCTCAATACTTTGACATTAACAAAGACACCACCCCTCCAGGACATTGGAATGGGACGCCCACAAAGTAGTCATACAGGGACAATGTATCGCTACCACATGGGGGGTTCGCTGAGTTTTAACCAATTAAGTCCTGACGCTGGAATGGGAATTTAGTCTCCTTGAGACAGAAGTGGCCCAACAGGTCTTCAACAGTGCGCTCCAAACATAGGGAGACCAAAATGAGGCTGTAGAGGCATGATCTTAAATGCTGGACTAATCCACTTCATGCGTATGGAGACTGATCAGGCAGGTCACCGGCCTGGCTGATGAAAGAGGACCAACAGAGGTCCCCAATAGGTGGCATCCAATTGAATGATGGCACAGTGGGTAACGCGCAAACAAATATTAATACTGCTTTCCTGGATTACTTCCAAACTGTGTACTCAGCTGATGAGCCGCCGCTACCCAACCACATGGAAGGATTCCTTAGGGATCTACCACTAGCCAAACTGGTCCCGTTACAATGTGAGGACTTAGAGGCCCCCTCCAATTGGAGGAAGTGCGAGCAGCAATTGCTCAGATTGCCCAGAACAAAACGACGGGCAGTGATGACCTTCCGACTGAATACTATGCTACTTTCAGTGCCCACCTCTCCCAATGTCTTCTGGATATGTTTAATGAGGCTCCGACACTGAGCCAGCTTCCGGACTCGCTCCATGAAGTGCTGGTCATGGTTCTGCCTAAGCCAGGCCATGATCCCTTAGATGTCTGATCATACTGCCCACCATCACTCCTCAACTTAGATTATAAGATCTTGGGGAAGGTGCTAGCCAACAGGCTCCTTTCTGTGATAGGTACACTTCTACATACTGACCAGTCCTGGTTCATACCAGAACGTAGTACCTTTCTGAATGTACGTCGGTTACTGTGTCCGATAGGGGCCAGCCCAACAGTAGCACAGACCCAAGTGGCGGTATCGTTAGATATCGAAAATGCATACAATACTTTGGCCTGGGAATACCTGATGACTATTCTGGAGAGTATGGGCATGGGACCCGGGTACCTTGAGTGGATTCACACCCTATACAATAACTCGACGGCTCGTGTTCAAAAGGGCCATCTGATCTCTGAAAACTGCCATCCAGAGAGGCACAAGGCAGGATTGCCCCCTATTGCCCTTGATTTTTGCCTTGACCATGGAGCCATTGGTTTGTCGTTTGCGCCTGCAGGCGCGGCAGTGGGGGATACTGGTGCATGATAGCAGCCACATTGTCTTGTTATATGTGAACGATACCTTGATCTTCTTGTGAAATGTCGCTGCTTCACTTTCAGCCCTGATGGCACTGATAGCAGGGTTCAGGAAGTTATTGGGCCTTAGGGTGTACTGGTCGAAGTCATGTTCATTCCCTCTGTCTCAGATTCAAAAACCTGACAGGGAGCCCTTACCACGATCTTGGTTCAAATGGCGCTGTGACTCCTGTAAATACATGGGCATCCAGGTTTACCATAATGATAAGGACCTCAAAGAGGGCAACATTGACAAGGCGCTGGGTTCGATTCGTAAATCCCTACCCTTCTGTGGCTCTCTCCTGTTATCCCCACTGGGGCGCGTGGCAATCTCTAAGAATCTCATATTGCCCTGCCTCCTCTATTTCTTCGCTGCACTACTGATATCAATACCTAAGAGCTTCTTCCGGGAACTACAAATCTCTTATACTACACACACTCCTGACATGCGGTGGAACCCGATGAGCTATAACAGTGCTCTACATTGTATTGACTACTGCCCCCCTGGGAACACCTGACAGAGCAAGGACCAGATGGCCTGCAGACCTCTCACAACAGCTGACTGACAAGCACTGGAGCCAGGCGCTCCAACAGGTCAAGAAGGTATCTCAAAATCCTTGTTTCCGCTTTACACAGTTTAATTATATTCACCAAATATACTTTGTTAGACTTGACATCTTTGGCGTGGTTTCCCCTGACTTTTTGCCTCTACCTCCTGTATTTTTGCTTTGGCACTTTGCCACTGCTGATCAGTGTCAAAGTGCAAGTGCTACCTGTGTAAATTGTTATTACAATTGGTTCTCCCTGATAGGCATATTTCATTTACTGATAAGTCCCTAGTAAAGTGCACTGAGGGTGCCAGGGCCTGTAAATCAAATGCTACTAGTGGGCCTGCAGCACTGTTTGTGCCACCCACATGAGTAGCCCTGAAAAGGTATCTCAGACCTGCCACTGCAGTGTCTGTGCGCAGTTTTAAACTGCCATGTCGACCTGGCAAGTGCACCCACTTGCCAGGTCCTAACCATCCCTTTTCTTACATGTAAGACACCTCTATGGTAGGCCCAAGGTACACCCATGGGCGGGGGGCAGTGTATGTAAAAGGTAGGACATTTACTGGTGTGTGTGACATGTCCTGATAGTGAAATACTGCCAATTTTATTTTTCACTATTAAAAGGCTATTTGCCTCATAGGATAGAATGGCAGATACTTTGTAACATCTTACAAGTATAACTTCCCATTGGGACAAGATAGAAGAATAAAGTTTAGGTTCTCTGGCCTAAGAATTTAATAACACATCTTTTGGTAAAGATGGTTTTTAGATTATGTGTGGAAAATACCACATATCAGAAAGTAGGCATTTTCTTATTTAACCACACTGTGTGCCTCTGCCTGTTTGTGGATTGGATGTCTGGTTTTGGAGTGACAGGGGCTGGGGATGTGCATTCACTGTAGACAGTCACTGGGGGGTTGAGGTGTGCCTGGCCCTTCCTGGATGACTCAGAGCTGGGCTGAATAGACCGTGGCTGCATTTAGAGTAGCAGGAGGAGTTTTCCTTGCACCTAAATAGGGCCTGTCTCCCTTGCACAATGCGGTCTCCACCCCCTGTGGTCATACTACACCAGTGAGGACAGAACTGGTTTGGACTGAGCTCAAAGACCTTGCACAAAGAAGAACAAAGACAAAATGGGGTATAAATAGTGGACCTTAAACCCCAGAACTTTAGATCACTTCTGGACTCAAGAGGAACCTTTGGCAAGGAGAAGAGCTGGAGAGCCATGAGGAGGCGTACTTCCCCTTTGCTGTGTGCTGTGTGGGGTTGGCCTGCAGTTGCTGCTTCTGCCAAGGAAAGGACAAAGACTGGAACTTTGCTGTGAACCTGCTTGAATAAGAATCTCCAAGGGCCTGTGTGTACTGGCCTCTTGTTCTGAAGTCTTAGGGACACAAAGACTTCACCCCCAGCTCCCCTGAACTCTATTGCTGAGAGTTCTGACCTGCCAGGAGGTGCCTATTCCAGTTTGGGCCTCTGGAGGTTGTTCCTGCTGTTGGGAGCTGTAAGCAACTTGAAAGGAGCAAGAAAACCTGTCTCCGACACCGTCAGCGATGCCGCTGTGATGCTGCAACCTGCATTGAGGCCAGGGGCACCACTCGTGAAGTACACAATGCACTTCCCAGTCTGCACCGCACCTCCGACGCCCTCCGATGCCTGCCGACGCCTGCAGTTATCGGCATTTCCCAACGCCAGCGCTCGCACCAACTCCGTCATCCCCAGAGCCTGCATCCTGTTATTGTGGCGCCGATAACCGCCGAGGGTGACTCCACGAACTCACAGACTTGGCACCGTCACTGTAACCGACGCCTCACTGCCGACGCAACCGACTTCCCCTGTCCTGGATTCGACACATCGCCTCCTTGCGGACACGACGCCTCACCTCCCCCGTGGCAGCCAGAAAGCCGGCCTCGACCTCGGCCCCGACGCCTCACCTCACGATGCCGTGCATCGTCATAGACTTCGTGATCCAAAGGTACTGTTTGTTTGGAGGTCCGTGTGGCTCTGTGCCCGATGCCGCGTACCTCGCGGTCGGTGCCGTACTTTGGATTTATTGCTGTCACGACGTCGCAATAGCCCCAGGTGGAGATATTTGTTTTCTACAAGCTTTATTCTTGAAATTACTATTTTTGAAGTGCTATTTTACTACCAGTATGTTGGATTTTTTGTCATTTTGGTCTTGTTGAGTTTATATAAAGATACATATTTTTCTAAACTGGTGTGGTGTCCATTTGTGGTGTTATCACTGTATGACTGTGTGTTTTGAGTACAAATACTTTACACATTGCCTTTGGGATAAGCCTGTCTGCTTGTGCCAAGCTACCAAGGGGGTGAGCAGGGGTTATCTAGAGTGTGTGTACCCTGACTAGAAGCAAGGGTCCCTACTTGGACCGAGGTACCTACGTCTGCCAACTAGAGACCCCCATTTCTAACATACTTGACACCAGCTCAACTCCATGTATGTTCCCCGTGGTGTTCCTGGCCTGCCCCAGATGAGGCACACTTAATGCTGGTTTTTACCACACTGTATGGGACTGCAGGCTGATCCAGAGGGCATGGCAAGAGGTCACGGGAGTCACAGCAGTGATTACTGAGCAGGCATTAGTGTCATCACCTGAATCCTGCTTACTTGGATTACAACCCAAATCGAAAGGAGACAAATACTTACATAGGCTTATTGACCTGGACTTTGTCCTGTTTAATAGCTATATTTCAATGACCTGGAAGGCACCCATCGCTCTGGAGGTTAAAGGCTGGCTGGGTGCATAACTGAAATGGGCAGAGGCTGAAGCGAACGGCCTTGCAATGGCATGTATGCGGGGAGGAGGGCCTCTGACCGGAGGGGACTGGGAGAAATACATTCGGAATCTAAAAGCGAAAAATGACAATCGACCACCCTGAATGCTACTCAGAAGTCAAAGGGTCTATCCTACAACACAACAGTACTTAATTTGCCAACCCCTGGTGATACAATCCTGAGACCCTGAGATGTACATCTGTACACACAATCACTTGACGTGAGGGGGGCTGCGGGTACTGCACTGCTACGAGATCCCAGAAGCCATGATGCACCTGGACTTTCCCTAGTCTATCTCAGCGCTGTTATCCTGAGACGAAAGAGAAGCCTCTGATCCTAGATGACTCTACTAACGTTGTTGTTTACATTTTGCTTTTAGATTTCTTTTTGGTTACATGTTTTGACTGTTGCACACATTTATGCTTGTACATGATATCCCTATTGCACATGTGTTTATGTAAGGCTGCTACACAACTCGTATTGTCCAGACTGTTATATTCTTTATTATGTTGTGCACTGCAATCAGTAAAATATAAAAAAAAAAAAGAGGGAGAAAGCAGAAACTGCGGGTATCTGGTCACGAAAGGCTGGGCCAATGTCACAAGTTAAGGCGACCGCAATGTTGCAGGGTCCAGCTACAGGCACCAAGTTGCCTCAGTCTAAAAGTTACCTTCAGACTTAGAAAAGTTCTTCAAGATTTCTGGAGCATGTAGAGTCTTCAGCAGGGCAATGCAGCAGGCTGTGGCCTAGAGGTCGTAGTCATCTGAAAGCCGTTGGACAAAGTTGCAGTGAATATTTCTACCTTCGGACTTTAAAGATTTTTCAGAGGTTAGATTCCTTCAGTGGGATGAGGCTGCAGCCTCTAGTCCAACAGGTCTGCATGAGGCCGGACACCTTAGTCGAGAGATCCCGCTGAAAAGGATTTGCTGCTGCGGGGCAGAACATAGTAGGAGCTGCGGGGAAGTCAGTCCCATCGGCGATGCACCTTTGTTGGATCAACTTGCAGGTAGGTCCCAGTATCAGAGCAGAATTTTTTGAAAACATTTCTTTTAAGTCCCAGCTTTTAGGGTTTGGCAGGAACAGTACCACCTCCACCACTTCCCAGGGTCAAGGACCTGGGGGCACCACATGGGGCCTTAGGACCTTCTCCAGCAGAGGCCAGCAGGAGGGTTCAAGGCCTCTAGAAGCTTGTTGTGTGTCCCTGTAGCTCACATAGGAGGCTAGCCACCTAGCCCTTGGAGTTACTCTGGTGGTACTGGGTTCATGAAAGCAGGTCCAGTTTTTCTTCCTTTCTTCCTCGGGTAGCATAGCAGTCCTTCAGCAGTAAAGCAGTCCTTCTTGCAGCATGGCAGCAGGGTATTCCTTTGTCTGAGTCATCCACAGGTCCAGAAGTGATCTGATTTTAGGACTGAGAGTGCCACTTTTTATCCCCAGTGCCACCTTTGTCTCCCCTTCCTCCTTCCTGAGCCTGCCTCAAAACCGTCTAGCATGAAAATTTCAAGGGGAGGCCTGATGTCAGGTCCCATTGTGTGTGTTGAATGCATAGCCCTTTGAAGTGCATGTGGGGCTGGGTACCGTCCATCCCCAGCCATCCTGGCAGGATACCCATCCTGTCCACACCTTAGCATCCTTTTCTCAGTGTCTGGGAGCATTACACAACCCACAACAGCAGAGTCAGGTGACCCAGGCTACTGACAGAAAGGCGCAGTGGACTTGTGCAGAAAAATACCAACTTTTTAAAAAGTGTTTTTTTAATTGTAACATAAAATCCGACTATACCACTAAAGAGGATTTTATGTTACAATTATAAAGAGACCAAGAAGTATTTCTCTATTTGCTCCAAATCTAAAGTTAGCACCAATTAAGTGTAATAAGACAACCCTGTGTTATCCTATGGAAGAGATATGCATCGCTACAGCGAAAAACAACTGTAGGAGTTTTTCAACAACTGCACATGTAAAACTTAAACCCACATGTCCTACTTTTTATATACCATGAACTCTGTCCTAGAAGCTCTTAGGGTCTACCTTAAGGGTGACTAATAATTATTAAAACAGAAGATTTACACTTAACAAAAGATTTCTTTTGCCAGGTCGAAATGGCAGTTTAAACTGCACTACAGGCAGCAGTGGCAGGCCTAACACGTTTTCAAGTGCTACTTTAGTGGGTGGCACAAGGTGTGCTGCAGGCCCACAAGCAGTATTTAAATTACAGGCCCTGGGTACATGTAGTACTATTTGCCAGAGACTTACAAGTAAATTAAATGTGCCAATTAGGTTTCGGCCAATTTTATCTTGTTTTAGGGACACAGCATAACCAATTTAGCACTGGTTAGCAGTAGTACAGTGCACAGAGTCCTAAATGTGAAGAAAAACAGATTCAGTAAGAGAAGGCAGAGGAAGGCAAAAATCTGGGGTGCCCTGTGGAACGGGTCAGGTCCAACAAGGACTAACCTGGCAAGTTGATCCGTTAAGGTGCATCGCTACAGGGCCAAAGATTAAGGTTGCTCCCACTGTGTACTTCTCCTCAGCAGCAAATCCCTTTCAGCAGGACCTCACAGAGAAGGTATGTGGCTTAATGAAGTCTTCTTCAGAAATTCAAATCTCTCCCGCTCTGAGCTTTACTGCCAAAAGTCAACGGCTTCACATAGACCTCATCCGGTGGTTAGCCAACAACGTGGAGCCGTTTTCAGCCACAGCCTGCTGCCGTGCCCTGCTGAAGATTTTTGCTTCCATTTTAGAGACTAAGTCCAAAGATAAAACTTTTGGCTAGTATGAACCTGGCCCCTGCATCCGACCTGCACTTAATCGCAGTCTGCCTTAAACTATACCCTTGTCTTGGTCAAGCGTAATACGATGACCACATATGGACCCATTATCTGCCTCATCAATACTCACAAATGAGCGGCTGTGTCACCCAAGGAGATAGATCATGATACCTTTAGAGGTTGGGCTCAACATGACATAGTGTTCTTTGGATACACACGACTCTATTACTGCAGAGAAATGCTGCTTTATCCTTGCCAGCTTAGATGCCAAGGACTAGCGGTCCTGTCATATCAAAACATCTTGGACCCCACAGACAGTCTCCTTTTCTACAAGAGGGTCATTAAATTGCCCTCAAAGTACATTTCTGTGTTCACTTTGCTGGATAATATGGGTCAGGCCAATATGAGGCAGGTGTTCCGTAGGCCTCGCCTTTTTGCTTCAGCCAACAATCATCGTGGCACTGGTCCAGTCACGATAGAGATCAGTTTGCATTCTACTGTCCCTTCAAAGGCCACCTCCCACTCTATTTGGCCACCATGCACCCACATTTTATCCCAGTGGAAGCTGCACCACCTGAGGATTCAGCCATGGACCCAAGTAGCCAATCCTCTGTCCTCCCAACCAAAGTAAGCCAGGCATTTTCTTATTCTTCCCCCTTACCTTGTATTAGAGGGTCCATTGATCTGTTTTTCCAAACATGCAGCTCCATAACTTCTGACCCCTGGATCCCCGAAACAGTCTCTGGGTATACAATACATTTTTTGACTACCCCCTCTCAAACCTGCCGTACCCACCCATCCCCTTTCCACAAGAGGAGTCCGTCTTGGGAGACAAGGACATTTTTCTCATCCTCAAAAAGTCAAAGGTCTTCGCCCTGTCATAAGCCTCAGATCCTCAACCCTTAGGTCTAATACCACCACTTCAAAATGGAGGTTATTCCCCCCCACAACACATCCTTCTTCCTGGGGACTGGTTAGCTGGACTAGACTTCAAGGATGCTTACTTTTCAATTCCCACCTGCAAAGACAACCAACCCTTTCTAAAGTTCCAATCGAAGCAACAAAATTGTTAGTTGTGCTGCCTCTCTTTTAGCCTTTCCTCAACCCATTGGTGGCTCACCAAAGTCCTTTGTACAGCTGTCACTGACCTGCGTGCCAGAGGTGTCTACCTCATTGTCTATGTAGATGGCATTCTATTGATGCATCAGTCACTGGCTATCCAAATTCATTACCTAGAATTCACATTGTCCCTCCTTTACATCTTGGGTTTCCTCTTCAATTTTGAGAAATCATACTGCACACCTACTCAAAGAACATATTATGGTAGAAGCAGTCACCTGTACACTCTACTCACAACTACCAGAAAATAAGCTTATTCTCCTCAGACATGAGTTGAAGGCAGCACAACCAGACCACCTCCTTTGTCTCAGGACCCTGGCTAGTTCCCAGCAGTCTACTCACTGCCTCTATCTGAGCGATTTTTACAGGTCCAATGTACTTGGGATTTTCTTCAAATGGTCAGTGGTCACAGCTCTGAGAGTGTTAAGCTTCACCTCTTTCTGACAATGCGGATTGAGCCCTTCCCTCCAAAACTTCAAAGGAGAGGCCTCTTGTGAGTGGTGCTAGAGGTCCGAATGCTTCCCTTTGTTTCTCTCGGATGGGCATGCCAAGGCTTGTCAGGCAGTGTGAATATAATTACCCTATGCACATTCTGTCCCCACTTTTTCCACAACCAGGAACAGACGGAACCTCCTCCAGGTCAGCATATTGTAAGGGGAAGCCTTAAATTGATCTGCTGGCCAGAAGAGTAATTAACTTGGCCCAGCAGTGTAGCTCAAACCTGAATCTAATTAGGAGTTGACTCAGAGATATATAACCACGGTCAAAGTACACAAAGGAGTGCAATTATGGTCACATTAATATTATATTTGCACTCGGGCCTTTGTTTACCTAACGAGACATGCGTTGAACCTCTCTCTAGGTTGAGTCAATGTGAAATTGTTACTTTGGTGCAGCTTTTGCCTTGAGTGTAAATACAGTAAAGCACTACACAATTTCAGTGAAGCACCTCAGACTCACACTATAGTCAAAAAGAAGTAGAACATTTCTTTTTAATGCCCAATTAAATTATAAAGCCTGCACAGATAATAAACAATTTATTAAATGTCCCATCTGTGACACTGTCCCCCTTTCTCAGTTCGCACAGATGTCCACGTGTGTGTGTGTGTGTGCAACTGCTCATGAGCAACAAGCCCACAGCCTCTTACCCCAGCTGTGTAGCAGTGGGCCCTATTATAAGAGGCAGCCACTGCTAGCTAGCCCTCAGGACCATTTTATCAGACCTCATTGTGAGTGAGACTATGTTAACGAGACTCACTGACAACAGAGATTCAAATACCAGGTGGTTTAAGGGCAAAAACTGTAAGGGGACTATATTGATCAGAACCCATTCTTCACCATTCATCTCCCAAAAAGTTAAATGTAGAAGTATATACACAATTATGGGATCAATTAATTGCAGCCCTGCCATGTTTCACTCCTCAAACATTAGAATAAGGTACATGGGCAATTATATACCAAAACATATAGGCTCATATTAGGCTGTAGTCCAATCTTTACTACTCATCAACTGCCACATGAGGTATAATAATGCCATAAATGTTGCAGTAGGTCACAGTAAACAGAGACAAAACATTCTACCAAGCAACAGTCCTAATAGTCCTTTTAATCCTGTATTTGGATGTTTTAGTCCTGCTATAATTGTGCAATGTGTTATCAGGCATTGTTGATACTATAATGTTGCACTTATTGCTTCATTATTCGGGGAAAATCAAAATTTTCCTTAACAGATTTAAGGCTTGTTGTGACGATGGTCCTTAACAGGGGCGGCTCCTCTGCTATGGCGGAGGAGCATCGCCCCACTGCTGCTACCCAGCAGAGGCAACAGTGAAAAATAAAATGATAATAAAATTATCTTATTATCATTTTATTTTTAACTGTTGCCTCTGCTGGGAAGCCGAGTCACAGGGCGAGGTGGGGTCGGGCCATCCTGAGCTTCAGGAAGAGGAGTTGTGGGCACTGCTAAGTGCGCATGACAGTTGGCCAGCCTTCTTAGGATGGCCAAAGAGACATGCGCACTTAGCGTTTCTCCACCCGGCTTTGTTGCACAGCAGGGTGGAGAACAGACACAGGCACCCAGGCTCTGTCAGCAAACCAGGCAGCTCAGACCAATCCCAGTGCTTCTCTTATGCTGGGAATAGTATTCCCACTCTGGGAGTCTGCGCAGTGTGCACCAGACGAGGATCGGGAGAGGAGCAAGGCAGCGGAAGCAGTGTCAGGCAGGTGGTAATTTATTTATTTTGAAATGTTTTTCTTTGTTTTTGTATTAATGTATCCCCCCCTCCTACGCTGACGTCCTACCACTTTGCATCGGGAACAGCCACCACTGGCCCTTAAGCTGAGCAGGCCTCACATTAATGCTGGGCGTGACTGCTACACCTAAAAGGCAGCCGGTCATTGTGGTACCAACTTGCTGGCATAGCCCCGCAGGCCATATAGGATGCAATTCACCCACCCTGTGTGGCAGTATGCCTTAGGTGTGAGCAACTGACCCTTGACCAAGGAACGTGTTGGGCCTCAGGCAGTCTCTGGCAAAGATCCTACAGACTGTGCCTGTGTAATCACGGGGTGCGTATACCTGGTACATGCAGGGTGAGCTTTTCATCTTGCGCTGGTTACATGTCCCAGCATTCAAAGCAAAGAGAGTCACTTGTGCTTGTTGCTCACAGCAAATCCTTGCAACCCCAAGGACTGCATACATGCCTGACCATTCTTGGAGTGAAAGTGGAAATTATTACTATTAACACAATGCGCTTTCTGATAACAAAATATTGTGTAAGCCTGGCTGCTACTAAAATCAGATTGGGATTTCTAACCCTCAGACACAATACTGAGCCGACAGACAGGGGTGACGGCGTTCTATCTCCCAGACATGGGTGAAAGTAGTCATTGATGCTATAATATATTAAATTATATGTTCAGCAGAGCAAAAAGGAGGGAAGAGCAGGCACATGATGATCCTCAATCAGACGCCCATGAAATGGAGTCTGATGAGTGGGAATTACCATTAGCCTGGAGCTTTAAGCAAGGGATGTGGGCATCAGTAGATGATAATGTGCAACAAGCAGTGTCAGAGATGTTAGAGCCTTTAGAAGACATGCTAGAATGCCTTTTACAGCAAGTTTATCACCCATTGAGCATTCCTGGGAGGATACCCAGGCAGAACCAGTCAAGTGAAGGTTCTGGAGAGTAAGATAAGTTCGGGAAACAGAGCAAGTGCCCATACCAGAAGGCATGGGACGACAGGTGGTGCCTCCTTGAGAAGCTGCGTTGACAACTCAAGTGAGTTGCAGACGCCTGATCTGCAGGCAGACCCTCTGCAGGGTGATCCCTTTGATAAACTAAGGGAAATAATTATGGGAGGTGATTCTGAACCGCATGATGAGTCTCCCGCTATAGGTGGGGGAGCCAAGAGAAGCGCAGTCGATGACATTGACACATCCCAGGGTGACTCAGAAAGCACTGGTGATGATCATAAAATAGCCTCAATAGAACTGGACACCGATAAGGTCTCTAGGTGGGTTGGTTTGTCCAGCCAAAGAGGTGTAAATGTGAGACCACACACGAGTCTAAGAGGGTGAGTTGCCCCGAAGATAAGATGGCGGACTTGGGGGAGGACGATGAATTAATCTCAGAAAATCTTGTTTATCCAAGGTATTTGAACTGGACCTCTTCACTGAAGGTGGCACAATAACTCAGCAAGAGGTTCAAAAGCCACTTCAGAGGAAGGTAAGAAAAAAGCTTAGAGCTGAATGCCCTCGGTCAGACAAGGTGGCCGTGATACCCAAGGTAGACGCAAAAAGGTTGATGTTTATGTCTAAGTATGCCAAGGACAACAAATAAGGTATCAATAGGGCATGGTGAGTGGCCAGGATGGTCTTTTGGACATTTGCAGCCCAGTAGCCAACATACTAGATATGCAAAGGAAGCCAAGGAGACTGGATCCACAGTAGACCCAGAAACTTTCAATGGCTGGAACCAGGGAGTGGTGAGCTTTCTGGGTAACACCAGTTGTGCACTCTCAGCAGGGCGGTCCAAATATTTCCTGCTTAAGATTGATCTTAAGGTAGGAGAATTAGCATCGACAGAGGCCGGGCAGGTGGCCCAAGGTTAACTTTCTGATGAGCCATTTATTAAAGAGGTGGTCAAAATTGTAGGCGTCTACACAGAACATGAGAAAGCCCAATTCTCCCTCAAGAAAATTGTCAGCTAGAACCAGAAGGTTTTCAGCAGGGCCAGTCGAGACATAGGCGGTTTGGCTGGCCATGATGCTGCATCGAACAGGTTCTAAGGAGGTCATTACTCACAACAATGGCATTACAAACACTGATTGTTTACTTTCTTATTGTCCAGAGGTAGAGGAAGTAGGGTACGGCATGTTGAGGAGGCCAGAAATATACCAGACTTTTATCAGATGAGACCCAATGTACAGGCCATTCAATGTTTGGGAGAGGGGGTTGGCAAGTTTCTTTCACAACTGGTAAAAACATTTCCGAAAAGCCTGGCTCTTGCAGACTGTGAGGGGAATCCTTGTGGAATTTCTCAGCACTCCCTTTCAAAGTCACAAACCGTAACTGATCTCCTTCTCACAGTAGCTCCACTAACTGATGGACAAGGAGGACAGGAAATTGGCAGAGAAAGACACCATTGTGCCAGTGGATATAACTGTGACTGGTTTCTTGACCAATGTTTTATTAGTGGCAAGAAAAAATTCTTTGAGGATGCGGCCAGTGATAAACCTAAAAAAGCTGAAACAATGGCTTGTGTATTATCGCTTCAAAATGAAAGGTATTCACGTTCTTCAAGATATCCTTCGGATGGGGTCTGGATGACAAAATTGAATTTGAAGGACGCATTCCCGGTGGTTCCTATGTATGTTCAACATCACAGATTTCTATTATTCGAGTGTTAAGTCAGACATGGGACTTTTCCAGGTTGTTCTTGGTTTATCTTACGACCCTGGTGCCCTACGAAATTACTGAAACCAGTGGCAATGTTTCTGAACTCCTGGGGTATCAGAATGCACCTCTATATGGACAACATGATGTTCATCCCACAAGACACAAACATTGTATAGCATCAGATAGAGATGGCTATAACAATTCTTCAAGATCTGTGTTGGGTTCATGAAAAAGTTGATCCTGAACCCCACACAGAAGATAACATTCTTGGGGTTCTCAGTTCATTCTGTTCAAGTGGTGTTAGATTTGCCCATAAAAAAAGTTGAGGGCAATACAGGAGATAAAGCAGGTTCTGAAATAAACAGAAATTTCCTTGAAAAATCTGCCAAGAATAGTAGGCCACTTGTGTTAATTTACATAGACCACATTTCCAGGCCCTTTATACTACTGGGCCCTTCAGAGAATGAAACTCTTACACCTGTAGTGTGGATTGTCTTATGTGGTTCTAGTGCCATGGTCTCAGAAAACAAAGATGGAATTAGAATGGTGGCTAATGGGCACATAAGTGGGGAATAGGTAATCTATCTTTGGAACAAACTAGACATGGTAGTAGATTCCTATGCCCATTGTTTCAGCGGGGGAGCTCGCTGTGGAAATTTGTGGAATCAAGGGTTAGTTTATTATATGGCAAAGAATATGAGTTATGAGTTTAATATATAGAGTATGTTGCCATTTGTATTTAATCAGGATTATGTTTTCTTTATGGGTACATCAGAAAGCGAAGTGAACAGACGGGATGACTACTTGAAATGAGAGAAGAGTTAGGAGCAATTTTCATCAATGATGGTTCTATTCAAGTTACAGGTGGAAGTTCAGATCTTCGTTGTAGTTGTCTTGCATCAAGGAAAAGAGAAGGAAGTGGAGTTCATCAGTGAGGTTATGGACTATGACTGTTGATTGGTAGAGTGTTTTGTCTATGTTTACTGAGACCTACTACAACATTCGTGGGAGTTGTGGTATTTGATTTTGAGTGTTATTATTATACTACATATGGTTTCTGACGAGTGGTAAAGACTGGAATTTGGTCTAATATTCGCCTCAGTGTCTTTAATATAATTTAGACCAGGGGTCTCCAACCTTTTCTGTAATAAGAGCTACTCATGGTCAATGAAACTCATTCAGAGCTTCTAAAATTAGTATTGTAATAGAGACCACATCAGGCAAGATTACATTAGTGGCCACCATATGCACGATTACTACCAGCGATTATATAGTGCATCAGGCATGGTTGCAAACTGCAACGTATAAAAAGCTTTGTCAATATATAATGCCTTTACATGGGTATACATAACATCCATAGCTGCAATGCCTCTGGCACTAAGGTAATAACATTTGATTTTCCCAATGCCAAATGATTTCTCACTAAAATATCAGCCTTAAATATATTTTGGCAACTCAGTCATTTTTCTCCAAATATCCCCTTATGAGTTCTGAAGATAAACACATTTGTGTCTCAACTATACACTCTAAATGTTGGTGTACATATAATAATTCAACCAAGTAAAAGCTACTGATTTAGTAGTCTGAGCTGCACACAGGAGAGCTACTTACAGGTACCTGGAGAGCTACCAGTAGCTCGCGAGTTACTCATTGGAGAAGCCTGATAAATACTTTCTTTAATGGTGTCCAGAAAATCTTAATTATCCCTGCATTAACACACTGAATAATATTCTCAGGCAAAGCTAGTGCTCCTCTGCTAGTGCTTCAAGTGTGCCAGGGTTTGCCAGGCCAGGCTTTGGCAAAGCAAAACAAGCACTGGCAAAGCCAATAGGTCTCGCCTATGTGAGAGCTATTGGCTTTGCCAATGTCTTTTAGCCATGTTTTACAGCAGCATGGCTAAACATTTGTGGCATGGCGTCATGGAGAAAGGAGTAGCGTGGCATAGAGTGAAGTGGCGTGGAGCTAAGTGGTGTAGAGCAGCGTAGAGTGGAGTGGAGTGGCGTAGAGTGGAGTGCCGTAGGGTGGAGTGGCGTAGGTGTTGAGTGGCGTAGAGTAGAGTGGAATAGTGTAGAGTGGCGTAGAGTGGAATAGACTGGGGTGATGTAGTGTAGAGTGGCGTAGAGTGGTGTAGAGTGGAATGGACAGGTGTAGAGTGGAGTGGCTTAGAGTAGAGTGGAGTAGAGCAGAATGGCGTGAAGTGGTATAGAGTAGAGTGGCGTAAAGTTGAGCACCACAGAGTGGCATTGTGTGGAGTGGGGTGGCATAGACTGGAGTGGCGTACAGTGAAGTAGCATAGAGTAGAGTGATGTAGATTAGATTGGCATAGAGTGGAGTGACGCAGAGTGGCATAGAATAGAGTGGCACAGAGTGGGGTGGAGTAGAGTGGAGTGGCTAAAGCTGAGTGGCATAAAGTAAAGTGGCACAGAGTAGTGTGGCATGGAGTAGAGTGGAGTTGTGCTGAATGGCGTGGAGTGGAGAGGCGTAGTGCATAGTGGCGTAGAGTAAAATGGCGCAGAGGGGCATAGAGTGGGGTGGAGTGGAGTAGAGTGGGGTGGCGCAGAGCTGAGTGACATAGACTAGCGTGGCTCAAAGTAGAGTGGCATAGAGTGGAGTAGCGTAGTAGAGTGGCTTAGAGTACAGTGGCCTAGTGTGGGGAAGAGTGGAGTGGCAAAGAATACAGTGGCACAGAGTGACATAGAGTAGAGCGCCGTGGAGTAGAGTAGCATAGAATGGAGTGCCATAGAGTGGAGTTGTGTAAAGTGGAGTAGCGTAGAGGAGAGTGGCGTAGAGCAATGCGGTCGTGTGTGTAAGTAACTAAAGCGTCAATAGAGACTGCAAATAGGGCGAAAGCAACATAAATAAAATCAGTATGCCTGTGTTAAAATTAGGAAAGCACACTGCATGTACAGGAACAGTCATAAAATAACAGTCATAAAATAAAAAAATAGTATGTTGCAAAAAGATGAGGAAGAACAAAGTTGAGGAAGAACACATGTGCTTGGTCCACGCTCCAGAGAGGAGCTAACACATGAAAGGAAGGGAGGCCTACGGAAGCAAAGTAATCGAAAGATTGCAAATGAGAGTGGTGACTAAAACAACCAATGGTATGCTGTGGGCTGGTTGTAAACCCACTGAATTGTAAACAATACGTCTTGCAGTACAGCGCATGCACTGTATAGGCAAGACCTAAAAGTGAATGTTCAACCACAGCCCTACGGGTCCCTCTATTTCTGACTTTTAACTGCTGGAAGAAATAAAACTGTAGCTATCTCTATGTCATGCACGTGCTGCAGTACAATGTTATTGGAAGCCCCCTTTGTGACACAGGCACTAAGCAACATGGTGGATACTGTTATTTTTCTTTGGTGATGTAGTGCCTAAAGCACCATTCCACCACACCAAGTTATTTTCACTTACTTTGAAATTAACTTTGTCAAATTTTCCATTGCCTATGGGCGAGGATAAAGGTGATATATAAACTGTTAATTTAAATATTTTGTTTTTTTAATTGCCCATTGTCCAGTAAAAATCAATTTGTCAAACACAGGATTCTATTTCACATGTATTAGGCTGTGCCTTTAGTTACAATGTGTGCGCCTCTTTTAAAAGTTTCTTAGAGACGCTCCGCTTTCTCCACACCTGGTCTAGGGCCCACCATCTTTTTCATTTGAGATAAAGCACTGTTGGAAAATGGCCCTCTCTAGAAGGTCACCCCCAAACTTTTTGCATTCCTCCTCCACTTTTTCTGACCTCATTTATGTTGGCCATAGGACTCTGAGTACTTTATCACTGCTAACCAGTGCCAAAGTGCGTGTATTCTCTCCTCTAAACATACCCAATTGGCATATTTAATTTACTTTTAAGTCCCTAGTAAAGTGCAATGCATGTGCCCAGGACCTGTAAATTAAATGCTACTAGTGGGCCTGCAGCAATGCAAGTGTCACCCACTTAAGTAGCCATCTAACCATGCCTCAGGCCTGCTATTGCAGAACCTGTGTGTGCAATTTACACTGCCATTTCGACCTAGCAAAATAAACCTCTTGCCAGGCCCCAACCTTCCCTTTTTATACATATAAGTCACCCCTAAGATAGGCCCTGAACAACCCAGAGGGCAGGGGGCAATGTATTTAAAAGGCAGGGCAGGACATGTACTTTTAGGTTTTACATGTCCTGGGAGTGAAAAACACTCGAATTAGTTTTTCACTACTGCAAGGCCTATCTCTCCCATAGGATAACATTGGGATTACCGTTCTACATACAAGTGTAATTCCCAATTGTGAAGAGATAGACCTTTCAAGTTTGGTGTCTCTGAAATCACAATTTAAAGTCCAAACTTATGGTGAAGTTGGATTTTAAATTGCAGTTCTGAAAATGGCACTTTTAGAAAGTTGGCATTTTCTTACTTTAGCCATTTGGTGCCTGCTGCCTGTCTCTGATCACATGTCTGGGTGGGTGACAGTTGGGCTTTTTGTATTCCACCTAGACAACCACACATAATGGGAGCTTAGGTGTGACTTGATGGGCCATCCTGGCCGAATTGGAGGGAGGAGCTGGACCGGGCCTCACTTACACCTGAATAGGCTGTGTCCTGTCCAACACACAAAGGGCTGCATACCCCCCTGTAGTGAGTCTGGAGCCAGGGCAGTAAGGGAGGACCTCTGTGCACTTCAAAGGCATGTCATTGAAGTCTCCCCCATTTCAAAGGCACACAGCTGGGTATCAGTACTGGATTTCTGCCACCACCACTTCAGTACACTTCTGGACCTGTGGATACTCTGCCAGGAAGAAGGACAGCTGTGCTCCTGAAAGGACTGCCACTGTCATGCACTCACCTGATCCCAACCGCACAGACGATACTGGAGCCGATGCTGGACTCCTATCCCTCCTGAGGACAACAAATGCCAAGGAACTGAAACCTTGAACACACACTGTCCGCCAGGGGGAAGGGGGGTTGGGATAAAATAAGAAAAGAGAGACTTGTGGTATTGGATCTGCTCTGAGGCTGTGCAACACAGAGTAACAGGATCTGTGACATCTGAAGCCTTCTACATTTGTGAGGTAGATGTGCACTGGACCAGAACCTCTGGTTTTGCGATGACACAATGCACTGGAAATAACAAAAGGAGGCAGTTACCATCCACATACTAACAGGTCTCTACACACAGTGACCATACATTGACTTCACTGACATACACTTACAGGTTTCATCAGCAACACAACATGAAAGAAGAATAACCAAAATCGCACATTTTAGTTTGGGACACTCCAGAGGGTTAAACTCGGAACACAGTCTTCGGTACAAGGTTCATACATATATCAAAAACCCTGAAGTGCTTTCTCTAGGCACTACTGTTCATCAGAGAAACACTAAGCTCAAGTCTTTAATCCTTGTGCACTAACAGTACTAGCGCGAAGGTTGCAGGAATTGTCTGGAGTATAAACACACAAGAACCGCTGGAGTAATCACAGACTGGGCATGGAGGAAAAGTCTATAGTCTTTGAAGACGTGGATATTCAGTCCTGCTTACTACTATAGGAGGATTAGTGTGCAGTAACCTGATATCAAGTACTTAACCTAGTTCTTCCACTTGACTGAAGTTCGGGGATCTTGAGGCTTTGATTTAGGGAGTCGCAGGAGGTCTGGCGTACCAGTACAGGAGTGAGAGAGGAGGAAGACATCATGGGAGCTGGAGCCAAGGTAACCACAGGTTCAGATGGACTTGAAGTTGACTGCAGCACTTCTTGGTTCTGATACGATTCTTCAGGTGAGTAGGAAGGGCGAAGCTTGTTCTGCAGAGAGCGAGGCCAAGCTACGATTCGGGGTTGGGTGGGGTTTATATACCCCCTCGAAGACTCAACAGATGTAGCTAGATCACGTGTGGCACGTGGGGCACATGGCCGCCTGGAAGGTTCTCGAATCTTGAAGAAAACATGTGTTAGTACACTCTCTTTGACCTTACAGAATCAGCAGGTACAACTTGATGATCAGAGCCAAATAACAGGAAACAAATGTATAGCTTTCACCCGAACGTGCATAATGGAAAACAACACCAAGGCCCCAGTAAGAGTGGGAGCAAGGCTTGCCATTGGCTCACGGGATTCTGGGGGAAGCTTGCAGGGATTCAGTGGAAAACCACACCAAGGACCTAGTAACAGCAGGTGCAGATAATCTATTGGTTCACGGGTTCTGGGGGGTGCTTGTAGGGATTCAAGCGCAATGGAATTACGGTTTCTGGGGGACTCTTGCAAATACTCAGGCGCAATGGAATCACAGGTTTTGGGGAACATCAGTCATGGTATCATAATGCGCCATAAAGCACCATGAGCCCTACACGCTAAACCACTGTGCAGGGGGTACAGGAAGGGATCGTGCCACTCTGCTGGACTCCTTTTTTGCTGTGCTGACCTGATGACTGCTACCCTCTTGCCTGGGTGGGAAAGACTAGCCCTGCATCACTTGAATCTAGAACCCAGAGTGACTCCAAGGGCTAGTTGGCTGGCCTCCTGGTCTGAAGTCTCAGGGACATAAAAGACTTCAAATCACCCTACTTCTGCACCTGGACTCTGCCATCTGTGAGTTTGCCCTGCGGAGAGGTGCCACCCTAGTCCTGGACTCTTGGAAGTAGGCCTAAGGTATTTGCTCCAACCTCTATTGAACCGATGCATCACCGCTGTTGAGTGGACCAGAACCGACACATCACCTCTGCTACGCGGATCAGAACCGGCGCATCACATCTGCTGCGTAGTTAAGCACAGACGCATCACCGCTGTTGCATTGATCAGACCTGGCACAGAACTACCCAACACTGAACCTCTGCATTGGAACTACCTGCTCATTGGAGCGGATGCATTGTCCCTGCTGCATGGATCCAGACCAGCACATCACTGCTGCTGTGTGGCTTGGCACCGACACATTGCCTCAACTGTACCATGTATCCTCGACGTTGATGCATACCGGATTAAGGTACTTTTGTTCATCAGGCCTCTATGAGGCCCTGTATCCGGCCCGCAAAACCATTGTGGTTGGCCTGAACTTTTGATTTTGTCCCAGGTCTGGCACAACCTGATATCCCAAACAGCGCTTTTTGCTTCTAGGCGCTATTTTTACCTAAAAACCTTGAAATTCAATATCTCAAATTCTAGTTATTGGATTTTTGTTGTTTTGGTCTTGTTTTACTTAATAAATTAAGCTCTATTTTTTTAATCTGTTGTGTGTGTTGTTTTCACTGTTTGAAGTGTTGCACAAATACTTTACACATTGCCTCTAAAGCTAAGCCTGACTGCTCTGTACCAAGCTACCAGAGGATGAGCACAGGTTAATTTAGGGTGTGCCTGCTTCTTACTAGGCCTGGGTGGTAAACTCCACTCCGCTCCCGGAGCTTGCAGAGTTTTTCCCTCTCTGCAAAGTGGAGTATTTCCTCTCTCGTGGCTCACCAATGATAAGTTGGCAAGCGCGAGCAAGGAAAATCCAACACTAGACCACCTCCCAGCAAGATTTCTCAACACTGGAAGTTGTGGCAGGTCGTTACGGCTCGTGTTGAGAAACTTGCCGCTCGCATTGAGGAAGCTGGCGCTCAAGTAGAACATCTACTCAAGCGGCAGAAAGAAGCTGTGCCATTTTGCGCTGCATGTGGTGCCCTTCGCACTGATTTTACAGCGCAGGACAAACACCCGACGCTAAAAATCAGCGCCTACTTCTTACCCTGACTAGGATTGGGGCCTTGGGCTCATACACCAGTTAACCAACAACCCAATTTCTAACAAGCACTGTCTTCTGAGCTCAACCTGTCGCACTTGTGCCAGCTGATTTTTGTGCCATTTTAGGATTTAGTTCCTCTGACTTAGCTATGAAGCAACATTTAACTGCTGCCAGTGGATATTGTTGTCATGTTTCTGATGCTGGCCCTTGCCCTCTGCCGGCAGCTGCAGGTTCATGAACTCAAGTGCGTTGAGGCCAAGGGAAAAATGGGCATGTGGGTCATGCATACCTTCTTTTTTAATGGCAGCAGGATGGACTTTGAAAAAACAGAATTAAATGGCCGGCCTAGAGAAAAAGGAGAAGGCAGAAAGAGCTGTTGCTGGTGGCTGAGAATGAGAGGGCCACTCAGCGAGCTGAATGCGCAGTGCTAAGCAGCAGCCCCATAGCCATCTGACTGTAAGCTGCTGATCAGTAATTTCACCCTCCTACTCCATAAGCTGGTTAGTTAACTCTCCAGCTCTGATATACAGGAGTGGACTGCTGTGTTATGGGGACAGATGGTAGTTAGTCCTGCACATTAACTGTGAGCTCTACAGTTACGCTAAAGTCATAGGGGTTCAGTTGGTGAACGGTTATCTCTTAAAATATTGGCCCGCCTTTATAACCACTCTTAGATGCAGATTTGCCCTCTGTTA
This sequence comes from Calotriton arnoldi, assembly GCA_963921515.1. Classification (NCBI taxonomy): domain Eukaryota; kingdom Metazoa; phylum Chordata; class Amphibia; order Caudata; family Salamandridae; genus Calotriton; species Calotriton arnoldi. The sequence goes on along the minus strand of CAWUFW010002947.1, from coordinate 1,228,393 downwards.
ATAAATATTTGGTAAACTTTTTAACCAGAGTTCTGCAATTTCCTTTCACTACACCTGAGCTGCTCTGTATGTATTGTAATTTTTTTGTGCATTTGCATCGAGTGCCTGTAAGTATTATGGATATGCCCTGTTTAGGTGTCTCCTAACAGTGACTCTAAACAAAAGAGAAAGAAGGAGGGGGGCACAGGGAGCTAATAAAGGTCCAGTGTCCGTGCTCCCAAGCAATGTATAAGCCATAACAAGGGGTCACTGTTCCTAAAGGAAGAAAGAAGATGTTGGTCTAGAGAATAGAAAGGGAAGTCAACGTGACTTTTACTTCTTGCCCTCACACATCCCAAGGGATGTCATGCTTCATCATAGGGCGATTGCTCCTCGTTGGGCTGGTGCTGCAATGCCCTCCGGGTCCCCCGAAGGGTCGCTTTTTCGGAGATCTTTTGATTATTCGCCGTATGATGTGTGCGAGGTAGTGCTCATGAAGTGGTAAGTGAGTCTAAAAATGACTAGAGGAGATCAGTGCTACGTCAATTTAATAAATGGATTCCTCTGTCATGAGTAAAAAACCAAACGGTTGTGGCTGCTGAAGGGTTGTAATGGCCCTAAATAGCTATGATGTAAATGGGTGTAAATAAAGTGTTATGTTAATTGGGTCAGTGCCCAAGCTGTTGACGCGAGAGGTATTGTATACAGTAAATGGTTTGGCATCCGCACATTACTCACAATTTGCTAGTTTGATTGCCCATCATTTTTTGCTGTCTTCTAATTGGCCACCATATGCCACATAACACTTCCTTTTAGTTCTCTGGAGCATGGACAAAGTACTAATTAATTTCATTTTATGTGAGTCCTTTCGCTGATCGCACTGTGATTCAGGGTACTTTTACTCTGACCAGCATTTTTTTTTGGGGGGGGAATTCAGTGATTCCTTTTACAGTTAACAGTAACAAGCAAATGTCATGGAGTCTTTAATCAGTTGATGACTATTATTATTATTATTTTTTTTTTTTACAGTGCTGTGCTGTATTTTACCAACACCTTTGGATTGCTTTTAATTTCTCTTCCGTTTCTTGTTGGAAGCGTTTGTTTGTTACTATTGGAATTCTGCACTTCCTTTTACAAAAACAAATAAATGGCACAGACTATTAAAGCTGTCTATGTGACTGTATTTGTGTTTGTAGGTTGTGTTTGTTGCTTTTTTTAAATGTCTCAATTATGGGCAGCGCTGCAGTTAATCCATTTAAAATCTGTGTTCTCATTCTTACATGAATTCCACAGAAGCACATTCAGGTGCCCTAGATTCCTATAAACTTATATACAAGAGATGTCCCCTAACGGCCACACCTACACTTCACTCCACTCCAATCTATCCCACTCCAATCTATCCCATTGCACTCCAGTCTACCCCACCACAATACAATCTAACCCAATCCACTCCACTCCAATCTACCCCACTCCAATTTACCCCAATCTACTCCACTCGAATCTATCCCACTCTACTTCAATCTACCACAATTTACTCCACTCCAATATACCCCAATATACCCTAAATCTCTCCAGTCTACACAAGTCCACTCCAATCTACCCCACGCCACTTCACTTCAATCTACTCCAATCTACCCCAGTCCAATCTACCCTGCTCCACTCCAAACTACCCCAGTCCACCTCACCCCAATCTACCCCACTTCACTCCAATCTACCCCACTTCACTCTAATCTTCCCCAATCTATCCAATCCACTCCACTCCAATTTACCCCATTCCACCTCACCCCAATCTACCCCACTTCACTCCAATCTACCCCAATTTACCCAACTCCAATTGACCCGTCTACCCAGCTCCAATCAACCACAATCTATTGCACTCCAATCTACCCCGATCAACACCACTCCACTCCAGTCTACCCCAACACACCTTACTCCACGTCAATTTACCCGTATCTACCCCTCTTCACTTTACCCCAATCTACCCCACTTCACTCTGGCCTACCCAACTACACTCCAATCTACCCCAACCTACTCCACACCACTCCAATGTACCCCACTCCACTCAAATCTACCACAATCTACCCAACTCCATTTCACTACAATCTACCCAACTCTACTGCAATCCAATCTACCCCACTCCAATCTACCCCATTCCACTGCAATCCAATCTACCCCACTCCACTCCAATCTACACCACTCCAATCTACTCCACTCCAGTCTACCCCAACCTACTGCACTCTGCTCCAATCTACCCCACTCCAATCTACCTGACTTCACTCTACTCTAATCTACTCCACTACAATCTACCCCACTCCACTCCACCCCAATCTACCCCAATCCATTGCACTACACTCCAATCTACCCCACTGCAATCTAGCCCACTCCACCCTAGTTCACTTGACACAATCTACCCCACTCCACCCCAATCTACCCCACTCCAATTTACCCCAATTCACCCCAATCTAACCCCAATCTACCCCGTTCCCCTCTAATCTACCCCCTCCACTATAATCTACCCCTCTCCATGCCACTCTACCCCACTCCAAACTACCCCCACTTAACCCGATCCACACCAGTCTACTCCACTCCACACTACCCCAATCCACCCCACTCCACTCCAATCTATCCCAATCTACTCCATTCTAGTCTACCCCAATCTACCCCACTCCACTCCAATCTACCGCACTCTACTCTGCCCAACTCCACTCAAATCTACCTCACTCCACTCTACTCCAATCTACTCCACTCCAATCTACCCCACTCCACTCCAATCTACCCCAATCAACTCCAATCTATCCCACTGTACCCCAATCCACCCCAGTCTACCCCACTCCACTCCAATCTACCCCTCCACCCCAATTTCCCCCAATCCACCCCAATCTACCCCCACTCCACTCCAATCTATCCCACGCCACGCCAATCTATCCCGCTTCACTCCAATCTACCCCATTCCACTCCCCCCACTCCAGTCTACCCATCTCCACTCTAATCTAACCCACCCCAATCTACCCCACTTCAATCTACCCCACTTCACCCCAATTGTCACCACTCTACTCCAATCTACCCCACTCCACTACACTCCCATCTAACTCAATTTATCCCACTCTACTCCAATCTACCACAATCTATTCCACTCCTCTCTACCACAATGTACCCCACTCCACTCTAACACAATCTAATCCACTCCACTTCACTCCAATCTACCCTAATCTACTCCATACCAATCTACCTCACTACACTTCAATCTACCCCACTCTACTCCAATCTACCGCACTATACTCCCATCTACCCTACTCAACTCCAATCTACTCCTTTCTAATCTACTTCACTCAACTTCAATCTACCCCAATCCACTCCACTCCAGTCTACCTGACTCCACTCCAATCTACTGCACTCCACCCCAATCTACTCCACTCCACTCTGCTCCACCCCACCCCACCACACCCCATTCCAATCTACCCCACTCTATTCCAATCTACCCCACTCCATGCCAATCTACCCAACTCCGATCTACCCCACTCCACCACAATCTACCGCCACTCCTTTTTACCACAATTTACTCCACTCCACCCCACACCACTCCAATCTATTTTAACCCACCCCACTCCACTTCAATCTACCCCACTCCATCTCAGCCCAATTTACCCCACTCTAATCTACAACCACCCACTCCACCCAACACCACTCCAATCTACACCACTCCAACCCAATATATGCCACTCCACCCCAATCTAGCCCATTCCACCCCAATCCACCCTAACCCAATTTACCCCACTGCAGTCTACCCCCACTTTACCCCAATCTACCCCACTCAACTCCAATCTATCCCACCCAACTTCAATTTATCCCACTCCACTCAAATCTACCCCACTCCACTTCAATCTACCCCTCCCCACTCCAGTCTACTCCACTTTACCCCACTCCAATCTTCCCCATTCCACTACAATCCACCCCACTCCAATCTACTCCACCTCACTCCAATCTACCCCACTCCACTCTCCTCAATCTATCCCACTCCACTCTACCCTAAACTACCCCACTCAACTCTACCCCAATCTACCCCGCTCCACTCTACAACACTCCACTCTACCCCAATCTACTCCACTCCAGTCTACGTCAATCTACCCCACTCTACTCCAATCCACCAGAATCTACCCCACTCCACTTTACCCCAATCTTCTGCACTCCACTCCACCCCAATCCACTTCAGTCTATCCAAATCCACCCCACTCCTCTCCAATCTACCCCTCTCCACCCCAATTTACCCCACTCCACTCCAATCGACCCCACTCCACGTCAATCTACCCCAATTCGCTCCACCACAATCTACTCCACTCTACCCAGTCTACCCCACTCGACCCAACTCAACTAAAAATGTATCCCACTCAACTCCAAACTACCCAACTCCAACTCCACTCCAATCTACCCCACTCCACTATAACTTACCCCACCCCAATCTACCCTACTCTAATCTACCCCACTCCACTTTACCCCACTCCACACTGCCCAAATCTACCCCAGTCCACTCAACTCCAATCTACCCCACTCCACCCCAACCTCACCCCACTCCACTCTACCCCACTCCAATCTCTCTCATTCTACCCCAATCTACCACACTCCACTCTAATCGAATCTAGTCTACTCCAATCTACCCCACTCCACCCCAATCCATCCCACCCCACCCACTTTTAGCCATGCTGAACAGCAGCCACCCTGGTTTACAACATGGCTAAAACACATTGCCACAGCCACAGCCAATAGCTCTAGCATAGGTGAGACCTATGGCTTTGCCTATGGTTTGTTTGTATGCCGGGACTGTACGAGACTATATGGAGTGGGGGGGGAGGTTTGGGGCTCCAGAGCCTAGCTAGGCTGCCTAGCCCGGCCTGTGCTGCTGCAGTCCTTTCTCTCATTACTTATACCTTCTTTAAATAGTTGGACCTATTGTATAGCTGTCCTCATCTCATCTGCCTCAACTGCTGTCTCATTCTCATGTTTGCAGCATTTCACTTTTGCTTTTAATCTTATCCTCTGACCTTTGCAGAAGTGTGATATGACACACTATTTAAAAGGAAGCTATTATTTTTTTTTTTTAGTTAGTCCTCATTTGCCATTTTGTATTAGGTATCAAAAGATCCAAGCAGCTGCAGCTGACTAGAAGATCTCGGCCTCTCCTCAAAGGGAGGCATGTTAAAAAAACATGCCGAGTCTTACACGTGCTGCCAGCTCGGAACAGACGCCTTTAGACAGGTGCTAGGCTTTAGACCGAAATACCAATAATGGAAAATTAAACTCCTTTTCCCATTCCAGCTACCTGTTTACCTTGGTATTAATCATTGGACCAGTGGGTGATAACAGAACTCATAACATAATGAAAGAAAAAAGGAAAGAAAAACAGAAAAAGAAAGAAAAAACAAAAAAAGAGATACCAATCAGTGTCATGTGGTCTTTGCCCAGTTATCCCAAATATCCCATATCCTCATTCTCTTAGAATTCGCTATGGCTCGGTCCAATGTCCTTATTCTCTGTATTGACGTCACCCAGTCTATTTCTAGCGGGGGATTAGGCATAATCCACTTTATACAGAGCTCTAAAGGAAGCTATTATTGTTTGAATAATTATTATTCTCTTACACTATTGTTTTGTGACCAACCATAGCTAACAAGTCCTGTCTTACAGATCCCAAACACCTTGTTGACATGAGACTGGCACCTTCAAAGCTTAATCTAGTGTCCCTTCTCCACGTGCACACTGTTGCTCTGTCCTCCGCCTCGCCAGCTCATCCGTTGCTGGTATATCACAAAGTGCTTCTTTAGCGAGAACTGAAATGATCAACCACACATACAAAATAGAAAACCAGTGCCCTAGCACTAAAAAAGGCCAGACCTATTGGCTAAGCCAAAGTTTGTTAATAATGCATTTTCTTGTATATTTAACTTTTTTATTTTATTTTTTGCTCAAAGATTGGAGTTTGCCATCTTCAAACGGTAAGTAAATATATATATTAATAATGATAAATTATAACTTTCACCGAACAACATCACATTGCTAATGTACAACATAATACATAAGTCTCCATGGTCTATTCTTGGAGCACATACTCCTCCTCATATTCGTTACAGTACTACTCTCTCTTTCGCTAACTATGCCTCTTTGTACATCCTTCCCTATGCATCAGTCATCTGCAACTACTCTCCCCTCATCTTTTCCAGGTATCAACGCTGTAGAATATTGATGTTATAAGCACTAGGCCCCTCGTGGTTCTGGGGCGGACTCTGAACAGGAACTACGTCATATGCGGGGAGGCGTTAGGGTGTGGTTAATGTTGAATATGATGTAATACGCAGTGTGTGAGGGTATGATGAAAAATGAAGAAGTGTTTGACTGCAGCTCCCGTGTGTGTTATTTAATTCGCATATTCCAAGGCTGGGGAGGACGCTACATCTGGCGACGAATGGGGGATATCGGCACTGAAGAAAACAAGGCCACTCTCCCTGAGTACGGCAAACTGCTTGTGCATGCCACTTGTGTTTGACATTATTCAGCATTCTGTCCACCAATTGCTCTTTTTAGGTCTCGCCTAGGCAGCGCGCATGCGCTGCTCTAGGAGATTACCTTTAGAAATCGGTCTGCTCCTTTTCCCCACACTTGTGCTTGTGCTGGCATCCACCTTGCGGGAGCGAGCAGCGGCGCGCGTGCTAATTGCAAACATATGGCTCTCGCGCCACCGCTCCTCACTCCCGCAAGGCAGAGGCCAGCACAAGCACGTGTGCTTCAAATTCCAGCAGGCAGACACAGCACACCTCCCCCACTTGGGATCAGCTTACAGCGCGGGCCGTGCTTTTGTTTTTGCATTCCCACCCTGACTCTCTCTCACGCTCTCTCTCTCTTTAGGTCGCACTGTCTCTTGGCTTCGCTCGCTCGCAGTCTCTCTCTTTCGCTTTCGTGATGCTACACGTCACTTTTGGTTGGGTTGCTGAACTCTGACTCTAAAAAAGTGAACAACAGCACATAAAAGTGACTTTCACATAGATAAAACTTTGTAAATGCCAATTTTGTCTGCCCTCTGCTGTATAATTCTGCATCATTAAAACTCCAACAAGGTAGCATGCGTGCGAAATATAGCTCCTACCACTTCATTCCTCTCCAGAATTAATGTGACCCGCTGGGGAAGGGTAAATGCTTCCAATTATGTCGGTGGCTTCTTATGGCCAGACTAGAAGCAGATGTCATATTCGCATCCCCATCTGCAAGCCAACCCCTCACTCTCTCTCTCTCTCTCGATCTCTCTCTCTTTCGTTCGCGCTCTCTCTCTCTCTCTTTTGCTCGCTCGCACTCTCTCTCTCTTTCGCTCGCACTCTCTTTTTCTTTCGCTCGCACTCTCTCTCTTTCGCTCGTTTTATGAACCGTTCATACCTGCCTGGTAAATTCTCCACCATTTAAAAACACTTCTCTTTCCAACTCATTGGCCCGTACAGTGTAGCCTACTACCGTCTGAACACCAAGCCATCCAATCTAAGGAGCGGACGAGGCCTGGGCACATTGAAGGCGTCTCATTTCTACCAGTTGCATTTACGGTAGTTATGGAGGCGGGGTTTAGTGAATTCCAGTAGCCAATAACAAGCGGGCGCAAGAAATTTCAAGCGCACTGCATCGTAGTCTTTGCTTCCGCTGTCTGGAGTTTTCATCTTTGCTGCACGCGACGAAAGGGGATCCGTTGCTGTGAAAGTTGTAGAGGTGGCTTGGCAAGGTGAGGAAGGGGTTGCGATTCGATTTTCTAGGGTCGCTTTTCCGTTTGTTGCCTTTCCGCTACACTCTTTCATAAACGGCTCAGGTGTGCGCGCTTGTTATTCTTGTGGCTTCTTGTTTGTGTTACAGTGCCCTAGCAACGGGCACTCTCTTCCAACACTGCCCCATACGTGTCGGACGGCTCCAGCAGAGTGGGTGGCCCCTACTGTGAAACGTACGCGCGGTTTACTTTTTTTTATCTTCGACATTTTAGCCGTTAATTGTGATCCTTTATTTGGAAGCCGCCGTTTCACTCGCAATATGAACATTTCCACCCAAACCTCAATGCTGCCCTTTTCACACATATATTAAACCAAATGTCTGATATTACCCATGCTAGCGGTGATAGCTTTGAGAACAGCCTAATACATACGTGACGATTCTGACACAGGTCATCAAGCCGTCACTTCATCTAGCGGGCAGTGTGTAGGGTTGCCCCCGGGCCGATTTCTATAGCCACCGTCGGAATTTTAACGTCTTGGAAGGTACAAAAAAAAAGCAAAATCACCTAATGCCGGTATTTTCCCCATTGCCTGTACATACTTCAAACAGCAAACATGACTAGAAAGCACTTTTAAATGTGTTTTACAGAGGTGCTAACGGTCCGGGGCTAATAAAGGAAATGAAGGCTGTAAAGTGATGCTATTAATAAATATATACGATTTTGTTTAAAAGTCCCGTTCAGTATCATGCCCGGGCCTTTACAGACTCCTAATCCGACAACAAGTGGCCAGTATGTTTCTCTTGGGAAGGTGGCAACCCTGGCAGTGTGGTATGTTTCAGGTGTAGGGGAGAGGTCTGAGTTTTCTGCAGTTAACAATGGAACTCATTTAAAAGGCTTCAAACGGTGTGGCCTAGAATGGCTTCAAAAGGTGTGGCCTTCAGGTTAAGTGCGGATTTCTACAGGCAGGCGCCATAGCCCACTGAGCTACCTTGCCATGAAGCACCACATCCTCCTGCCCCGCTGGCTGGCCCGGGATCAAAACAGGCCTGGTGTGAAGGAGGCGAGGCGCACATCCTGGGCCCTCAGCTGAAGTGCCACAGTCCCCCGCATCCTCCACCTCAGGGGCGGAAGGCGCTCGCTGTCTGTGCAGGGTGGCAGCCGGGGATAATACTTTTTTTCATTAAAATACACGGGCCTCGCACGGCCCCACCTTCCCCCTAACAACGAGCCTGCTGCTGGTGCTTCCTGTGCTGATTGGACAGGTTAACCTTCCCCACCCTCTGCACCCTTGCCTTCCGATGCCGCCTTGAAGGTGGTATGGCTTTGCTCCTGCTTGCATTCTAAGCTCTGCTCTCAGCCTCACAGATTGTCCGTGTTGACTTTGCTCCAGCCCCCCTCCTGTTAGCTGTGTTGACCACCTCCCTCGTCCTTCCTCCTCTCCCTTATCTGTGCACGTAGTATTTTGTTTGAATTATTTTTAATAAATGTAACTTTTTTTTATTAGAAAACACGGGCCTCTCGCCACCCCACCTTCCCCCAGCCTGTTTTATTTATTAATAGATAACAGTTAAAACCAGGGCTGAGTCACTGCTCTAAAGAAGCACACCGCATACTCATAAACGGCCAAGATGACATCAGATGGCAACGCCTCCTCCAGCCAAGGACTGAAGTGTTGGGAGTAGTAAAATCATCCACTTCTGCTGCTCTATTCCAATGTAACCTGCGCGCTCTGCAGGGGTGTTCCTAAGGCGTAACAGAGAGACTCGTGCAACCTATGCCGAGCACACTGCTGGATACCCCTATGGCCACGGTCCAGGAGAAAGCAGTGGCTCTAAGTTTCTGCCCCTGGTAGGCAACGCGGCGCATTGCTTTCCATGCTTATTTACTGCAGCTAAAGTGCGTGCTAAATTAAAAATAGAGAGAGTGTTGCTGATCCTCGCTTGTAATACCTCTTTTAAAACTGAAAGGGCACGCACTTTTAGAGTCTGTTTTTGTTCTACATTTTTCACTGCATAGGGTTGTCTAGTGGGCATTAGTAAAGCTCAAAGGTCTCGTAAACGCCCCAAACGTACACCTCTCTGCTGTCACTACTGCAATCGGTTCATGTATGGAGCAGGTTTAATTTTTACAGCATAAGCCAATAGGTCTCGCCTTTGGGACCTTATAAGTGTTTAGTTATCCAGAACAATATCCTTGGTGCAACAACATCAACTGTTGCATGGCTAAACACTTATAAGGTCCCAAAGGCGAGACCTATTGGCTATGCCAATGCTTGTTGCATTTGCCACCTGAGTGGGACGGGTATGCCCAGACGTGGGTCCCGTGCTCTCCATGCCACTCGAGTCAAGCTAGCCTGGCTGATGAGGGATGAAACCCCAAAACCGGTCACAGGATGCTTGTTTCCGGTCCAGGGAGAACCTAGCCTGGCAGTTCAGGCTGGACTATTCCCATGGGGAGCAGGGTCTAGACTGATATGCATATGGCTGGGTTTAAACTGGAATGGCATGGGGAGCAAAAAAACAATGGATGTAGGCCCAAATCTCTGTACTGGGGTGAATATTTGACATTGTTCAGCATTCTGTCCATCAATTGTTCTTTTTGCATTCAAATCGATGCAAAGCAGTCTGTGACTGGTACATGTGGAGTCAAAGCCCTGCTCCAGCCCATACAGAGACAAAGAAGAAAGCAAAGGCCCTGCAGAGGAGCACATTAAAAAAGCCAGCCAAAATCGCAGGTAAATCGGTTGACGGAGATGCTGCGCTACACCCCGAATATGGAGCAATTACTCAAACGAAGCAGAACGATAATGGCAGCAACAAGCAGGCATGAGAAACAGAGAATTTACTCACCGTCAAGGACAAGTGACGCATTCTACGACCTCAGATCGGGTGTGGTGACCCAAGTTCAAGCACAAGGGTTGTGCTTGCAGAAGTTGCAAGTGCTGACAGGGACAGTGAAACCTGTCTAAACCACAAGTGCTCCCCATGGCAGAAATGGTGAGCGCGAAATACACTGTAGCCATGTTCCTGAAGCCACCACCACCCTTAGACACTTCTAAGAAGCAGGATTTTGGTTCTAGGTGGGCTGCGCGGATCGAAACATTCAATAGATGCACTAGAAGAAGAAGATGAAAAGAAGATTATTAAATACTTGAAAAACCTTGCAGGCGATGGAGTGAAAGAAGTGCTAAAGACAGTTTCACAGACTGATGCAAAATCATACCAAAAGGTAAAAGAAGCATTGGATGCCAAGTTCAACCCAATGCCGAATGTCCACTATGAAAGGTATACCTTCAACCAAGCACGACAACAGATTGGTGAAACAAGGACGAATTTGTTGAAAGACCTGATACACTCATTAAACATTGCAAGTTCTGTGATTTCACCAATGAGGAAACCATGCACCTCAGAGTCATTAATGGCTGCCTTTCACATTCTTTTAGAAGGCGCATGTTAAGAGAAATACACAGCTTGGAGAAAATGCTGATGGCTGCGCGAGCAGAAGAACGAGCAGACCAACAAGCTGCTGACATGAAAGCAGTAACAGCCCACAATGAATGAGGCCTGGCCATAAAAAGGAAGCCCAAGCAAAAACAAGATGCACGTAAGTCGACATCTTTAAAGAAATCCCACTTATACTTCCGAAGTGGATTTTCATTTCCCCATGAAGGTAAATGTCCAACCCCCGGGCAGGTCTGCAAAGGTTGTGGAAAAAATAATAATTTCATAACTGTGTACCGAGCTAAAGAAAAATCATGTGTGTCACGATGGAAAGAAAAGATGGAGGAGAGAACACTCCAGAAGCACTCTCGCCACGCCCACAAAACCAAAAAGCAACATCAGCTACGACAAATGGAAACCAGGCAAAATCAATCGTCATCAAGCTCATCGTACAAAGGCTCTTCAACGTCACTGATGGAGCGCGATGGTGCTCTTACATTTGTAGGGGTGCATCATATTCATGACTAGTCTGGATCTACATTTATTTCGTTGTCGTGTTAACAATTGGTCATTAGGGGGTGTTCTATAATAACCTGTGAAAGTGAGATGTTAGAACCATTGTGTGACATGTAAAGAAATAACATGGCAGATGTGTTTTGAATAATGTAGCCTTTCTGTAATTGTTTAACTTAGTTGCTCATTTATAATGTAATGCATAGAGATAAACGTGCACTAGATTAAAGTTGTACATGGATGTGGCAACTCGAATTTAAATGTGTAAAAGTTATAGGCTGCTTATAATGATGTGCGCATTCAAATGTGCTCATGTAACGTGATGACTTAGAAATGCTTGAGGAAACTTGTTCATGTATATGTATCCTTGTAGGCCATATGTGCTTTATTCTTATGTTGTAGGCCTGAAATGTATTCTCCCTGACGGCTCTCGACGTGGAGTAAGGAGATGAATTTCATGTGTAAGTTGGATTTGTTCTGTTCTCACGTTTCTGTGGCAGGTGGAGAAAGTAGTCTTTGTTAGTTAGAATAACGTCTTTTGTTTTAAGAGTTAGGTTCAGGGAGGAGAAGATACTTTTATGCAAGAATGCTGATAATTGGGAGCCGGTGTTCTTTCTCACTGAAGGAGGCCTGGGAATCAAGGTCATCGAGCCAGGAGCTGGGAGTATAGAAACTAAATGGAAATTCACCTATCAGAAGTGCCCACAGGATGAGGTGATCGAGATGCAAGCAGTGGGCGTGTTTTACGTTTTGAATTACAGACAGTACCCCGGGGGTTGAGTCAGGAGAGGAGGTGAGGAGATCGATGGAGAGAGAAGGAGCATCTTAGAACGAGCTCTGTAGCTTTGGCTACTTGACCCATACAACGTGAGTGTACTTCTTAGGACGTCTTCACGAGCTGACACCTTTTCCTGATCTTGCCTGGGGAATGCTTAGTAGGGAGTGGTAGTGGTAGTGTAGGGATAGACTAATGCTTTTCATTTATTCACCCCAGATGAAGACTGATCTTGACGGCGGGGGCAATCATTGCCTGTGTTCTGGTTCTGGAATTTGTCATTCTTTTTATGATCCAGCGTCTTCGTCTCGCCCGTAGATTTGGATTTGTATTAGTTCCAATGTACTTCTACAATCTCGTCTTGAGGTGTCTGTATGTCCAGTTATTTTTGGCTTGGAATTCGGAGTCTGTGATTCTTTAGAGTCATGGTTCTTTGAAGTTGTTGAGTTCGCCTTAATGAATTATTTCTCCCCTCTATACTTATCAGCAGGCAACAAAGGTTCATTGACCAAGGGTTCCAGAGTAACTTGTAGCGAGGAACCCGGCCCTATCAGTTGGTAGCAAGAGGATGGCTGCCTCTGCAGTGAGGGGAGAACGCTGGGGAAAGTTAGTCATAGAGCCCCAAGGAGCCTAAAGGATGAAAGCCCAGAGGATCGAGAGCGGAGTACGACGGAGTTTGGCGGAGACCGACGGAGAGAGACAGCGCGGCGGGAACAGCGGCTCACCATGGAGTGAGTATGAATAGAGGTGTGTGCGTTAGATTGCGGTGATGTTTTGATTGTGTGATGTCTTGTGGAGTTGGAATGAGAGTCGAGTGAATGTGGTTTCAGGCCGAACACGCGTGGTCCATGTGATTTGTTTCGGTTTTGTGTCAGGCTCGACGAGTCGCCTAAGATCCGGGGATAGGCTTGTGGTGTAGAAGACACCAGTGCTATAATGGTCTGATCAGTGATTGTGGGAGTCGTGGAGCGCTAATCGACAACTCACTCGTGACAGGGAAACTTGTATGAGAGAGCTTGATAGAGTCGTGTGGGAAGCTAGTGCACAAAGACCACAGCGATTCGAGTGGCCGACGCAGGTCGTGAGTCACTGTGTGTGAATGATCTTGAGCGATTGGATCCTATTGACTGATTTATGACTGTCCGGCCGTTTGTGGGCAGATGGTCTGAGGTGACTGTCCGGTCGTTTCGCGGACAGACAGTTAGTTGCCAGTGGTGTGACAGACAATTACTTGTGAGACGGTCCGGTCGTTACGCGGACAGACAGTCGGAGATGTGACTGTCCGGTCGTTTGGTGGACAGACAGTTACTTGTTTCTATGAATGAAGTGTGTGAATGTGTAAGGAAGAGATTGTGACGGAGGGTGAACTGCAGCTCACCCTCCTACACAATCTCCCTTACACATTCACACACTTCATTCATGTGAGGAGGAAGAAGTGACGTCGGAGTGTGCCGTGCTGCGATAGGTCGGTCGGTTCACTGACAAAATATCGACCCCCAAAATATCCCCAAACACAAATATCGAGACGTAAATATCGATGTCAAAAATATCGACATCCTATATTTATAATTGTAAGTATAAAAATACAGAGAAAAAATATCGATGTAAAAAATATAGATGTACAAAATATCGATTTTTAAATTTATATAAAAAATAATGTTAAATATATTAAATAATAAAATTAAGTTAAAAAAATTATTTACATTTAATATACATTTTAACAAATTAAAAAAATTAATTTAAGAAAATATTTAAACATACATATATAAAATGTAATATATATATATTTACTTTAAAACAATTAATAAACTATTAATTTATTTTATAAATATATAAAAATGTACAAATAAATAAATATATATTTACATACACTTATAACATAGAATCTAATAAAAAAAATATATTATAAATTAAAACATTAAAATATTTAATAGTCTTTAAACTAAAATTTTGCACGCCAGTTAGTGCAACACTAGGGAAAATGTTGGATAGCAGACTAGTAAAATGGACTAATCCCACTCCAGTGAGTGCAAAAGTAAGGAAAGTGTTGGATAGCGGAGGGGTAAAAATTACTATTCCCACTCCAGTGAGTGCAGCAGTAGGGAAAGTGTTGGATAGCGGAGGGGTAAAAATTACTATTCCCACTCCAGTGAGTGCAACAGTAGGGAAAGTGTTGGATAGCGGAGGGGTAGAAATTACTATTCCAACTCCAATGAGTGCAACAATAGGGAAAGTGTTGGATAGCGGAGGGGTAAAACTTAATATTCCCACTCCAGTAAGGTCAACAGTAGGGAAAATGTTGGATAGCGGAGGTGTAAAAATGACTATTCCCACTCCAGTGGGTGCAACAGTAGGGAAAGTGTTGGATAGCGGAGGAGTAAAAATTACTATTTCCACTCCAATGAGTGCAACAGTAGGGAAAATGTTGGATAGCGGAGGGGTAAAAATGACTATTCCCACTCCAGTGAGTGCAACAGTAGGGAAAATGTTGGATAGCGGAGGGGTAAAACTTAATATTCCCACTCCAGTAAGTGCAACAGTAGGGAAAATGTTGGATAGCGGAGGGGTAAAAATTACTATTCCCACTCCAGTGGGTGCAACAGTAGGGAAAGTGTTGGATAGCGGATGGGTAAAAATTACTATTCCCACTCCAGTTAGTGCAACAGTAGGGAAAGTGTTGGGTAGCAGAGGGGTAAAAATTACTATTCCCACTCCAGTTAGTGCAACAATAGGGAAAGTGTTGGATAGCAGAGAGGTAAAAAATAATATTTACACTGGAGTCAGTTCAAAATTAAAAACAAACAAAATATCAACAACAACACAAAAGATTTTTAATAACAAAAAAATAAAACATATATAGAAATATAAAAAATTACAAAAGATAGAAACATATTGTAATGTTAAATAGATATAACAAATACCTAGAAAGATTATATTAAAAAATGTAAAAAAGAATTTACAAACAAATAACTATTTTTAAATAGAAATTATTTAAAAACAAAAACATTAATTATTACATAAATATAATCTTTTTATTTCCTACCCTATAACACCACACAATTCACAACACACATCTAAATTTTAAAAAAAAAGTACCTCCATAATTGACATAATTAATTATCAATTAAAAGAATTATTAATTAAAAAACAAATTTAAACAAATAAAAATTAATTTACTCCCCAAACGTCACCCTATAAAACCAAAACCCACACACAAAATAAAAATAAACAATTACCCTAATTAATTATCAATTGATGAATTAATAATAATAATCAACTATTTATTAATTAATTAAACATAAATTACTTTCCACCCTCTACCCCAATAAACACCACAACCCACACCTAAAAATCATTACACAATTTCCATAATTAATTTCAAATTAATAAATGAATATCAATTAACAACTTATTAATTAATTTAAAAGAATTTACTACACACCCTTTACCACTATAAACCCCACAACTCACATCTAAAATTAATTACACAATTGCCAAATTAAAATTTTCATTAATTAATTAGAATTAATTAACAAATAATTGTTAATTAATTAAAAATAAATTACTTCCCACCCTTTACCCCTGTAAGCCCCGCCACCCGCTCCTAAACAAACAACACAATTGACATAATTATCAATGAATTAATTAATAATAATTAACAACCAATTAATAAATAATTAATATTAAATTAATTACCAAAATTAACACTATAAAATATAAATATTAATAAATAAAAAATATGAATACATTTATTATAATTAAATTACTTTCCACCCTATTCCCCTATAAACCCACAACCCGCTCCTAAACAAATGACACAATTAACATGATTACCAATTAATTAATTAATAATAATAATTACCAACCAATTAATAAATAATTATAAATGTATTTACAAAATTAACACTCTAAAATATCAATTAAATCAATATTAAAAAATAAAAAATATTAATACATTTATTATAATTAAATTTGTTCCCACCCTATTCCCCTATAAACCCACAACACACGCCTAAAACAATGACACAATTAACATAATTACCAATTAATTAATTAATTAGAATTAACAACCAATTAATAATTAATTAATAATAAATTAATTCCCACAATTAACACTATAAAATCTAAATTAAATAAATACTAATAAATAAAACATAATAATTAATTTCTTATAATTAAATTGCTTCCCACCTTATTCCCCTATAAACCCACAACCCGTTACAGAACTAAAAAACGCAAAATTTAATTAAAATGTAATTAATAACTACTAAAAATTTAACATATATTAAAAACAAAAGCAATGCTTATACAAAAAAATAGATCACATACATTTAAAATACATTCTAAAATACATAACACAAATTTAAAAATCAATATTTTAAACAACTATATTTTTGCAAACGATAATAATGACTTCGATATTTTTAAAAACGATATTTCTTACCTGAAAGTTGATATTCTTGACCACGATATTCTTGCTGTCGATATTTCTGTATCACGATATTTCCAACTCGATATTAGTGCAAGTCAACATTTCCAACTCAATATTCTGTCTCTACACCAGGTCGGTCAGTGTAAAGCTGCGCTGGGATTGGTGGATTGTCATCAGGAAGTAGGACGAAAACATCTTGTAGGCAAAAAGAATTTGATTCAGTCATGCAATGCTTTAGGGTATGGCGAGATCTTTGTAGGGGAGATAGAGGTGTGGTAACTTGAGTGGGTGAGGAAGCACCACCCGAGGATACCCCAGCACATTACATGGCCACAAATGAAGGACTTCATACCATTGTTTGGCTTTAAAATTGGCGTAAGATTACCGAAAAGGGGGGGAGATTTGGCTTTTCCACATTATGGCTCATTTAGGTTAGAGGTGTTGTATCAGTTAAGGGCAGTGATGACTTCATTGCGACCTCCACCCAGACCAACACAGTTTGAGGCATTAGATGCATGATGAGAGCAGCACAGGCAAAGAAGAGGGAGCGAAGTCAAGTAAGAATGAAGAAGGTGATGAAGGCATATCTGGATGCGCACTGGGATGCATACTTGAAGAGGTGGAGAGTAGACACCATTGGGGGAGAGAGGCTATTCCCACTGTTAGTGAAAGTAGTAGACGCTCAGAAAAAGAAGGAAGAGGATGATAGTGACACCGACGACAGCTTGTTAGAAAGGTTGCTAGCAGAGCGTCCGCCTCCATACAATCCAAGTTCGGAGGAGGGAAGGCGAGCGCTTATGGAGGGTATGGGAGAACCACGGGCGAGTCCTAGTGCAAGAGTAATGGGAAAGATTTCAACAGGGATTGAAGGAACAGGGACACAAGCACTAAGGAGTGCAGAGATGAGTGGAATGCACGCTGCTACACAGTTACCAGATGCCCTTATGGTACCGGTCACCATTGGTCCCATAGTGTCAGTGTATGACCCCAGTCAGGCAGAAAATAGTAGTCAAACACCGTCAGCAGTATGAGAGGGTACCAATTCTGGAGGAAATGCTGCAGTGAGCGAAGGTGGTCCCATTATGAGACCTGTAGAGACTAGTACTCCATTGCCAGCCACTGCAGGCTCTTCTAGAGGGCACGTTGAACCTAGAGCGGTAAGATCAGTGTTGTTAGCAGATTTACGGTCTGACTTGAGGATGTGTGAAGCCCCAGTTAGAGGTCCCCAAGGGAGGATGACATGAGGAGCGGATCAGGGAACGTCTGGGAGTCAAAATGTCCCACGGAATATGGCCAAAGGGAACCACCACAGAAATCAGAGAGTTGAGTAGTACATCGAGTCAGGGAACGATTAAAGATGCTATAAGGGCCAAGGTGCTGGATGTAGTGAGGTTAAAGGCAGAAGCAGATGAGATGATAAGTGGAAATTTGCCTCTGGAAAGGATGGAACTTTTTGAACAAGATGAGCTGTTGTTTGTGGCAAAGGATGTGACCCGAAAGGGAAGGAAAGCTCATGAGAAGTTGACGGAATTGGTACAGAGGTATGATGTGGATTTGTCCAAAACGAAAATGTTACAGGGAGGACATAGGCTAAATTATAGCGATCACGAATTGGAAGAGAAGAGAGTCAAAGGATTGAAAACCCACATTCGAGAATACGTGCATGGAGCATGATTGACAAGTGGGAAGAAAGGTGGTCCAAGAAAAAGAGTGTCAAGAAGGGCATAGGAGATGCGCCGCCTCCAGGAGGGGAAACAGCAGGAGTAGAGGCTTACCCGTTGCGAGAGGTACCGAGTGGAGAGTATGTGCATGTGCCTTGGAGCAGGGGTGATTTGGCAGCATTTACAAATGATTTTCCTCGGCTGAGGGGAAAACCTGTTGAGTGGTACAAGCAAGTCGATCGTTTTGTCAAGATTTCAAAAGTATTGTGGATTGATTTGAATACCTTGTTTGACATTGTGGTGCCAAGTGATTTATGGCCTGCTTGTAAAATTGCTGTTGAATGGCCAACTTCAGAACCTGAACGAGACCCCATAACGCATGGTCCTTCACCCATAGTCCTGAAAAAGTTCAAGCAAGTAATCACATGGTTACAGTCAAAACTTTGCCACAAGATATTGATTGGGTTAAAATAGATCGAACGACACAAGAGCCCAAGGAATCAGTTCTTGCTTATTATGAAAGGCTCTTACAAGCCTTTAAGCATTACAGTGGATTGGACACTCTAGATTCGAAGGACATGGGCCAGTTTGTTTCCAAATTTGTCCTGGGACTAAGGTCCGAGATTAGCTTTATGATCCAACAGCATTTGATCTGTTGCCAGAACAAATCTGTGGCTGAGATTCTGTGAATTGCCAGATATTGCAGTGATGAAGTGGACTCGAAGCATAGGAAGCTCAAGGATAAACTGAAGTTAGTCCAGATGAGGAATGCAGAAAGGGTGGACCAACCACAGTCAAATGGAGGAATGCTAGGACGAAGGCAGGGAAATAATCACGGAGGAGCTCATAATGCGTCAGGTCAGGGAAGAGGAAAACCCGCAGACCCCAAATCGGGGGTAGACATTGGTACTCTAAAGAGAACCACTGCATGTCAATATTGTCACAAGATCGGGGCATTGCAAGCGCGAGTGCAGGTCAAATCCAGCTAATCAGATCTCAGATGAGGCAGGGGTACAGGTACCTGAGACTGTAAATACAGTAGCAAGGACCAGGTCTGTGAACGGAGGGGGTGTGAGTCCACAAGTGCAAGTTCCCCAACCTCTGAGAATCCCTCAAGGAAATCGGACGTAGCAGCAGATGCCATTCATCAAGACATTCGAGGAATTAAATTCAGACCTGTTACAATGACGGTGCCTGAGGGGGGAGGAAGGCTGTACCCTTGAAGCAGTCTTGGAGGTAGACCAGAGAGGACCGTATGTACAGGCGGATATTGACGGTCATCCCATCACCTTTCTGATTGATACTGGTGCTACCCATTCTACTGTACGAACTGCAGTAGTCCCAAACCTACCCCTCTCGGGACAATCTATCCAAGTTGTAGGTGTTGCGAATAAGTAGATGACCAATCCATTGACAGATAAGATACCTGGAGAATAGGAACTTTCCACGATCGTCACCAATTTGTGGTGTGCGATTCGAGTCCAGTCTGTTTGTTGGGACGTGATCTCTTGTGCAAACTGAATTGTACCATCTATTGCACGCCTAAGGTAATAGAATTGGAGACTAACGATGGTGACGTTGCATTCAAACTAGCGAATCAGAATCTCTGCCTAGAGATGTATCACGTATTGACAGTTGAGGATTTACCGCTCGATCTGAGAGACTCAGTTTCCCTGGATGTATAGGATTTCACAGGGAAGAGATAGGATTGATCAAAGGGGTTGAGCCAGTTAAGATCCAGATTAAGCCAAATGCTGAGTTCCCAAGAATGCCTCAGTACAATCTGACGCCGGAAACGGTGGCAGGAATCAAGCCTGTAATCAAGTCCATGATCGAACAGGGAATCCTGAAAGAGATAATGGGGAGCCCAAGCAATTCCCCTATAATGGGACTGCAGAAGCCGAGTGGGAAGTTCAGGATCGTGCAGGACCTGCAAAGGGTCAACACGATTGTAGTCCCATGTTGTCCTGTGGTACTGAATCCGTCAGTGATCTTATTTCAGATCCCATGTGAAGCTGAATGGTTTACTGTGATTGACTTGTGCCAAGCATTCTTTTCGATACCCCTACATGAGGAAAGTCAATTTTTATTTGCTTTCCATTTGGAAAATCTTGTGTTAACGTGGTGTTGTATCCCACAAGGGTATACAGAGAGTCAATAGATCTTTAACCAGATCTTGAAAAAGAACCTTGAGAGTCTGGTACTGCCCCAGAATTCAGTCCTTGTGTAGTACATTGATGACATTTTGATTGCATCCGAAACGGAAGACGCTTGCAGGATCGATACTGTTGCCTTGTTAAATCACCTGGCAGAGAATGGACACAAGGTGTCCCCGAGCAAGCTACAGTACTGTTTGACTGAGGTTCAGTATTTGGGTCATCGCATTGAAAAAGGCAAGAGGAAGGTGTCACCAGACCGTATTGAGGCGATCATGAACATGACTGCGCCTACCACACAAAAGGAAGTCAGGATGTTTTTGGGAATAGTTGGGTATTGTCGCCAGTGGATTCCCAACTTCTCATTGAAAGCAAAACCTCTGCAAAAGTTGACACACAATGTTGTGAGTGATCCAGTACCATGGGAAAACGACTGTTTGGTTGCCTTTCTGGAGCTGAGAGAAAGCCTGTGCCACGCTCCGGCTCTAGGAATGCCTGATTACAACAAGACCTTCTCACTATTTTATTGTGAGCGGGAAGGTTGCACACTATCAGTACTCACACAGACTCATGGAGGTGTCCGTAGACCAGTTGCCTACTTCTCAGCTACCTTAGATCCGGTGTTACAGCAAACAAATGATGGACGGAATGCTGACAATGCAAACATTCTCCCCCAGTCAAAAGATCTGGGTTAAATCCAACTTTCTTTTGCCCACATCGCCACCCCAGTTTGGACCCAGCCATATGCAAATCAGTCTTGACCCTGTGCCCCATGGGAACAGTCCAGACCGAACTGCCAGGGCAGGTCCTCCCTGGACCGGAAACAAGCATCCTGGGACCGGTTTCAGGGTATGTCACCCTTCTTCAGCCAGGCTAGCTTGAATCCAGTGGCACAGTGAGCAAGGGACCCACGTCTGGGCATACCCATCCCACTTAGGGCAAAAAGTGTTACAGCAAACAAATGATGGACGGAATGCTGACAATGCAAACATTCTCCCCCAGTCAAAAGATCTGGGTTAAATCCAACTTTCTTTTGCCCACATCGCCACCCCAGTTTGGACCCAGCCATATGCAAATCAGTCTTGACCCTGTGCCCCATGGGAACAGTCCAGACCGAACTGCCAGGGCAGGTCCTCCCTGGACCGGAAACAAGCATCCTGGGACCGGTTCGGGCTGGACTGTTCCCATTGGGCACAGGGTCAAGACTGATTTGCATATGGCTGGGTTCAAACTGGAAAGGCATGGTGAGCAAAAAAACGATGGATTTAGGCCCAGATCTCTGTACTGGGGTGAATGTATGACATTGTTCTGCATTCTGTCCATCAATTGTTGTTTTTGCATTTGTCACCCCGAGTGGGACGGGTATGCCCAGACGTGGGTCCCGTGCTCTCCATGCCACTGGAATCAAGCTATCCTGGCTGAAGAGGGGTGAAACCCCGAAACCGGTCCTAGGATGCTTGTTTCCAGTCCAGGAGGACCTGGCCTGGCAGTTCGGGCTGGACTGTTCCCATTGGGCACAGGGTCAAGACTGATTTGCATATGGCTGGGTTCAAACTGGAAAGGCATGGTGAGCAAAAAACGATGGATTTAGGCCCAGATCTCTGTACTGGGGTGAATGTATGACATTGTTCTGCATTCTGTCCATCAATTGTTGTTTTTGCATTTGTCACCCCGAGTGGGACGGGTATGCCCAGACGTGGGTCCCGTGCTCTCCATGCCACTGGAATTAAGCTATCCTGGCTGAAGAGGGGTGAAACCCCGAAACCGGTCCTAGGATGCTTGTTTCCAGTCCAGGGAGGACCTGGCCTGGCAGTTCGGGCTGGACTGTTCCCATTGGGCACAGGGTCAAGACTGATTTGCATATGGCTGGGTTCAAACTGGAAAGGCATGGTGAGCAAAAAACGATGGATTTAGGCCCAGATCTCTGTACTGGGGTGAATGTATGACATTGTTCTGCATTCTGTCCATCAATTGTTGTTTTTGCATTTGTCACCCCGAGTGGGACGGGTATGCCCAGACGTGGGTCCCGTGCTCTCCATGCCACTGGAATCAAGCTATCCTGGCTGAAGAGGGGTGAAACCCCGAAACCGGTCCTAGGATGCTTGTTTCCAGTCCAGGGAGGACCTGGCCTGGCAGTTCGGGCTGGACTGTTCCCATTGGGCACAGGGTCAAGACTGATTTGCATATGGCTGGGTTCAAACTGGAAAGGCATGGTGAGCAAAAAAACGATGGATTTAGGCCCAGATCTCTGTACTGGGGTGAATGTATGACACTGTTCTGCATTCTGTCCATCAATTGTTGTTTTTGCATTTGTCACCCCGAGTGGGACGGGTATGCCCAGACGTGGGTCCCGTGCTCTCCATGCCACTGGAATCAAGCTATCCTGGCTGAAGAGGGGTGAAACCCCGAAACCGGTCCTAGGATGCTTGTTTCCAGTCCAGGGAGGACCTGGCCTGGCAGTTCGGGCTGGACTGTTCCCATTGGGCACAGGGTCAAGACTGATTTGCATATGGCTGGGTTCAAACTGGAAAGGCATGGTGAGCAAAAAAACGATGGATTTAGGCCCAGATCTCTGTACTGGGGTGAATGTATGACATTGTTCTGCATTCTGTCCATCAATTGTTGTTTTTGCATTTGTCACCTTAGATCCGGTAGCATAAGCGTTGCCCGGATGTCTCAAATCCGTTGCTGCAACAGGTGTCAGCATTGACAGGTGTGAAAGTACTGTGATGGGTCATCCTCTTACTGTTTATGTTCCACATTCAGTTGAGCTTCTGATGACGAGAACTAAGACACAGCATTTGACAAATAACAGACTCACATGCTATGAGCAAGTCATACTTGCCTCAGAGAATGTGACTCTGAAAAGATGCTCTGCATTGAATCCTGCTACTTTGATGCCTCTTCCAACTGTTGATGGTGAAGATTGTGAGGACCATGACTGTCTCGATGTGACTGAACTTTGCACTAAACCAAGACCTGGCATTGTCGATGAACCTCTGCCTGAATCTGATGAAATCTTCTTTGTAGATGGTTCATGCTTAAGGGACAATGTGGGTCATCTGAGAGCAGCATTTGCTGTATGTACCATTTCTTGAGTTCTGGAAGCTTGTTTACAGGGAGTATACTCCGCACAAGTGGCTGAGATCATTGCCTTGACACGTGCATGCCTGGTTGCTGATCAAATCCGAGTCACCATCTAGACCGATAGCGAGTACGGATTCGGTGTGGTTCATGACTTTGGACAGCTATGGTCACAGAGGGGGTTCCTAACGTCATCAGGATCTCCTATCAGAAATGGGGAATATGTAAGACAGCTGTTGGAAGCGTTACAACGTCCAAAAGAAATTGCTGTGGTGAAGTGCAGGGCTCATCAGAGGGGAAATGACTTTGTAACTCTTGGCAATAGGTATGCTGATGAGGTTGCATGTTTTCTGTGCTGAACAGGGATGCATTTTCACTGGAGAGTACACGGGGGAGAGCACAGAAGGAACCGAGCTCAGCATGATGTTAGCCATTGTGGACACTTGGGACGAGGTCAAGCGTCTGCAGGGAGAAGTGTCAGGACAGGAAGAAGTTGGCCGGATCAAAGCAGGGTGTGAGAAAAGAGATGATGGCATTTGGGTTTCAGCTGATGGTCGAGCAGTGTTACCAGATTATTTACTGAGCCCTATGGCAAGACAGATTCATGGAGCAGTTCATATTGGAAGGGACGCCATGGTGCGAGTGTTTAGACAGACGTGGTTTAATCCACGGTTCCATGCGTTTGCTGAAGCAGTGTGTCACAGATGTGTTACGTGTCAACAAATGAATGCTGGAAAGAAAACTGTGGTTGCATTGAGTCACATTGGGAGATCGGGGGGACCCTTTCACAGGATCCAACTTGATTTCATTGAGATGCCTAGGTGTAATGGATTGAGGTACATCCTGGTTGTGGTGTGTGTGTTTTCACGGTGGGTAGAAGCTTATCCAACACGAAGGTGCGATAGTCTCACAGTTGCGAAATTGTTGCTTAGAGAGCTTATTCCTCGGTTCGGATTTTCAGCCTCATTGGAATTGGATAGAGGAACACACTTCCATAGTGAGATCATGATGCTACTTTGTGCTGCATTACAAGTTGATCAGAGACTGCATTGTAGCTACAGGCCCGAGGCATCTGGCCTAGTGGAGCAAATAAATGGAACTCTCAAGATGCGAATGGCGGAGGCGTGCTCGTCCACGTCTCTGAATTGGCCTGATGCGTTGCCCTTGGTGCTGATGAGTATTCATTGTATCCCCGATAGGAGAACTGGTCTCTCGCCCCATGAGATCCTGATGGGGAGGGCGATGCGCTTGCCAGCAGTTCCAACTACAGCCTTGATAAACATCACAGATGATTTGATCCATGATTATTGCAAAGGACTGGCTGACGTGGTCCGTTCTGTGTCTCACCAGGTTGAAGCTGCGACAGCGCTGACCTCGGAGGATCTGTGTCACGACTTGTGCCCGGGTGACTGGGTGCGCGTTCGCAAGCACGTGAGGCAGATCTGTCTTGATGCTTGCTGGAGAGGTCCGTATCAGGTGATTCTGGTGACAAATACAGCTGTGAAGTGCGAAGGCTTGCCGTACTGGATTCACGCTTCCCATACTCACAGAGTTTCAGAACCCTCGAAAGAAACAGCTCCTCTCCCAAAAGAAAATCCAGTTGTGGTTGCAAGGCCACAGGAGAGGACAAGCCAAGCTGTGAGGGTTGCTGACAGAGCTGGCTGGCCACCAGAGCAAGCTGAGGGGGGTCACGCTACACAAGGCCCAGATATTGACTCTGAGGGAGATGGAAACGTTGTGAGTGGTACAGAGTCAGACTCAGCTGAAAGAACTGGTGCGCAAAGTGGTCGGGTACAGCAAAGAAGAGCAGAACTTGCAAGTGAATCGTGGCCTGTGAGACAGAGGAGGCTAAAATTGAGACTGGCCTCTGAGAGAGATCTTGCTCCAGTGTCCGAAACGTCTGAATCTGAGCTGAGTGATGTAGAACAAGCACAAGAAAGCCCGAGGAGGTCGAGAAGAGCAAGAGTGCCCTGCCAGAGGTACGCTGCCCCAGAGTGGACTTATTTGATCACAGATGCCGGGAGCAGTGGGGACCGGTAGACTGAGGTCATCACGATTGGTCAGCCGAACCCCAGAACTGAAAATTGATATTGAGTTGGTAGTCCCTGGACTGGAGATTGAGGGGGTGCTGACAGTGACTGTGCCGAGACCTTCAATCTTAAGCAGAGTGCAAGTTTTGATTCTGCGAGATTTGTCTTTTCCAACTTTTGGATATCAACCACCAGCACAGGAATTTGCAGCTGTCCGTTTGGAGTTTCTACAGCGCGTCATTATTGAAATTGGTTCTGAGCTTATAAGAGACTGTTGATTGAACTGTGAGAGTAAATAAGGCTTGCTTTAAAAAGAAGATAACCTAGGCCCGAAGGGAGGAAGAACAAATTTAGGGACGTTCTGTAGAAGAAGAAAAGGGCTAAGGAAGTCTTTTTGAACTGTGTAAATAAAGGTGCCACGAACTGTGAAGCGATTTCCAGGACTTCAACAAACTGTGTGTCACTTGGTTGAACAGCAAGCTGAGGTGAAGAGAAGAGACTTTGGGGCCGATTCCGATTCGGGCCGGAAAACGTACCGACCGACTCGGAGCCGGAATAAATACCGACCGACACGTACCGGTGCAGCCCGACCCGCAAAGTACGATGAGAAGCGTGCAAAATCCGACCGACGCGAACGGAACACAAGCCGAACGATTGAACCGCGCGGAAAACAGCCATCCGGCCGGAAAACCACGTGAAACAAACCGAACGACACGCACCAGGAAGAATCCCGAACGAAACGAACCTGCGTACTCCTACCCGCCAAGTACGATGCAACACGTGGAAAACACAACCGAGTCGCACGGGGCCCAAGCCGCACGACCGACACGCATACAAAACTGCGAGCCGAAGCAACCCAAAACCCCGCGACCGACGCGTACGCAGCACAGAAAACAGCACAAACACAGCGTGAACGAATCTGAGAGGCTCGCACGAGACAACTGGAGGGTCCGACTCGGTCAGAAGAACGTCTCCTACATGCACAAAAAGAAGCAAGCAAAAAAAAACACAAAAAAAGGCCAAACAAGCAATTACAAAGCAAATAAATACTGGGTGGGGAAACAGGAAACAAAGACACACCCACAACTCCACCCATATAAAGGACACAAATCCCTACCATGATCCTTTGCAAATTCAAATTACCTGCCAGCACGCAACACCAACAGACAGCAACCACACACACACTCACAGCTCATCCATCACACAAGCCACACACCAGCAGCACCACAACAAATAGCACCCTCACATACACCCAGCAAAACACACACTCACACACCCTCACTTGCACACCAACACACACATCACACACCATCACCACCCAACACCATGCCCCCAAAGAAGAATCACAAGTTCCTAGATAGTGAATTGGAAGTCCTGGTAGATGAGATCCTCAGGGTAGAGCCACAGCTGTTCGGTACATTGGTCCAACAGACACCCATGTCGCAGAAAACCAAGATGTGGGAGAGGATCGTCGAAGGGTGAACGCACAATCACCATGTTTGCACACAAATGTAGACATCCAGAACAGGTGGTATGACGTGCGCAGGAGGGTCAAGGAGCTGTTGAAGAAGGACTACATCGTGAGCCAACACACCGGCAGTGGCCCTCCTGCCAAACCAGTATACCTCAGGCCCTGGGAGGAGAAGGTGCGGGCCATCCTACCACCAGTGAGCGTCTATGGACTAGAAAACATCCCAGAGCCTGGTGAGTACACAACAAATGTATACAATATTGTGCCACAATACACACACATCACTGTCAAGGGGAGAGTCAAACCATGCACCCTTAGCAAATACACACCAACCAAAACAGATCATCCCAAAATGTGTATGCCAGCCAGATAAACACAATACATGCCAGCTCATAGTGATATGTAACTGTGTCATCACATGTACAAACCCAACAACAAATAGAGCTAGGCAGTGGCACAAATCTAACCAACAAACACAGTCAGATATGTAGCCACCACCACAACACCACCTCACAGGGAAGCTCACTGAAAGGAAGGAATACTGTGTATGCTGGGCAAGTCAGTGTAGCCAATAGCATCATGGGAGTCGTAGTCACAGAAATTGCCCACCCTCACAATGCGCACATCAACACCACCATGAACCATGCCCACATCACAGGGAGTGGAAAACAACTGACAAGATGGCTGACACTGGCTACTGCTGTGGGGAGCACAAGGCCCTGCTGGGAACTGGGCACCAACCAACAGCAGGACACCACTGACTGACATCCTGAAAGACAACTTGCACTCCCTGCAATGGAAGCACGTTCCATGGTGGGATATCTGGCTGGGTGGGAAGGAGGACTCACAGCACTGACCATAGTCACCAGCAGCTCCACCCACACACCCCCTAACACAAACTACACACAACTCACCTGGGAGAAAGCATTGCCTCACACACCAATCAAATATCCCACAAAGAACCACAACCCTGGGTCATGCTGTGTGAAGCACAGGGACAGACATGGGACTTGTAGCAAAACAAACCCCAGGATAACACTGTCAGCCATCTTGTCAGCACAGGCACACAACCCCACAGGGAAGCAGAGTCAAAAGGAAGGAAGCATGGGCATGCTGGGAA